>OV928038.1:5005000-6255000 GCA_931315375.2 Opisthograptis luteolata | reverse complement strand
GTGTTCAGATTAACCGCTCATTACATCGGCCGTCGACGCAATTGCTATTCTATTGCCGTGCGCAATGTCCATCGGGCTTTGGTGTACGCGACCAAGGCTAGACACCTGAAGAAAGAGGATATGAAGGCGCTATGGAACACTCGTATCACTGCGGCTTGCGAACAACACAACATGACACACTTTTCTCTCAAGGAAGGATTAGAACGATCAAATATTATGTTGGACAGGAAGTCCTTGTCTGACCTAGCTTGCTGGGAACCTCGCACTTTTGAATCCCTTGCTGCAATTGCCAAACAGAAAATTGAAGTAGATGGATTCATTGATGGAACTGATAAGAAACACCCCACCGGAATTAACTTGAACCTAAAAGATGTTATGTTAGAACATTGGCTGAAGGAGAAGAAAAACTAGTGTAGTTTATATTATAATTTCATTTATTTTAGACTAGCAATAAATATGTACACTATTGATTTTATCTTTCTATGAATTTTCTAACTCCTTCCTCATTTGCTTGGCTAACTCATTCTGCTTCTCTAATACATAAATATTCTCTATTTTCCGCTTATGTTGTCTTTCCATGTCTCGCACCACACCCTCATGCATTTTGTCTCTGAAATAAAGCAATTGCAACAACTATCACACTAGGAACCTACATTTACATAGTCATCGGGCAAGATCTTTAATTTAATGTTGATCATAATTCATTTTAACTTATGTTGCTGAAATTGGAATAAGCCCATAACTTTATTATAATTTATTAATACACAAAACATTGCACAAAGGGGACTTAATGCCGGTCATCCTGAACAGCATGTATTATTATTATACTATTTTACTTTATATTGTGGAGCAATGTCTTATTAATAATACGTAGGTACAGGAACTTAAATACCTAATTTATAATGCTGCATAAATGATAAATGTAGATTAATAATTAATAAAATTATGTAACATATCAATTGAAATGAAGTGAATGGGGGCTCAAAATTTCATTTTAGTGAGGTACCTGTCTTGTTGCTGCTTTATGTGAACATAACTAACAATCCCAATGGTTCCAGCTAATGAAATGCATAAAACAAGCTTTGAAATATGTGACGACATTATTATTTCATGATAGAAATGTAATTTGTATCAATATTCCTAGTGTAGAAACTTTGTTGAACACAACACCGAAGCACAACACAAATTACTTGAAATAATGTACAGCAAAGTAAAAAAAAGTAACAGCTGATAGGAATTAGGAATAAATTTGGAAGACTTGACATTGACAACCATGAAAATAACGTTGTTTGTCTACTGTTTTTTGACATTTAATGAAATTATTGTCGGATCACTTTTTTGACACTAGACAGTAACATTTCAAACTAACATGTTTATATAAAAATACTACATAATTATAACAATGAACTAAAAAAAAACCCAACCTAATAACTACAATAAATTATTTAAAGGAGTCCTTAAAAGACATTTCAAACCGGAATTCGATGTGAACAACTAAACATGTCAGTATGTCGCTGTCAGACCAGACTTCATTGATTGACGTGACGCTTTTTTTTTGTTATGGCGTCACACGGTTAGTGTATTTGCCAGTGTCAAGTATAAAATATTTCAAACTCAGAGAGTTGAATCAAGTTTAAATGATGATGATGATGATGATGAGATGAAGGGATGAGAATAGTGTTTAGTAAAGTAGTGGTGCTTTACTTAAACTTAACACCGACTTTTTTGGAGCAACTTGAGATGTCACTTTCACAACTTTATTTCAATTTCCCACACTCGTGCACATCAACGAACACATAATGGTTAATAATCCACCAATATTACACATTATCACTCGAAGAAACACAAGTTTTGGAAATAAAAACAAAATTTTCACGTTGACAATTGGATTGCCGCCAAAAAAGAAACCATAGATAACATCATTAAAATACACAAAAATTGAAGCAGGTCGAAAAAACTGCGAAAAATCAAAAACCTCTATGTTGAACCATGTTCTGTTGTAACTCTTTCAAGAGCTCGCTCTAAACACAGCTCTATCCTCTGCACGCTGTACGTGTGCAACGTAAGCTTATCATCTCTGAGGGTAGAACCATAGATACAATTCTATGGGGCTCTGTTTGAATATATAAAACAGCAAAGGGATTATAAGCGAATGTTAAAATGAAAAGATAACACATAAATACGTATGAGTATTTTATTGAAATACATACACATTTATATACACACAATGTCATAATTATAATTTACCTACATAACATTGTAGAATTTATTTATTTTTGAAACTTTTTAACAGCTCTTTCGATTTGTAAATAATTTAATATACAGATTAACATTAGGCCATCATTACTGACTGTTAAGCTATAATAATTACAACAATAATGTCTATTTACAACTTATTTGAGCTATAATTTTTAAGTCGCACACTCTCCCTCTACTTTATTAACAATTAAGCATATGTACATCACTGATAAACTGCACACAGCACTGTCATTTGTAGTCATTTGTACACCAACTATCAGATCAGTATTGTTATTAGCCACTTGTCCACCACGCCACAGTGTAACATAGTGCTCTCACTTCAAACAATATATCAAAGTTCTAAGACTGCATCCAGCCTTGTACCACTCTCTCACTTTGGTCTTTCCAACAGTCAAATTGGCTATCGGTATTGGGTCCCTAGAGCGTATATAATTCTCGAATACACTAGCACAGCACGTTAGTGTTGGTTTAAGATCTCAGATTATCATAATCAGCCTGGGTCAGTCCGCTGCTGGATAATAGGCTGGAGCCCAGTATCCCAGGTTACCCGCAGTTACCGCCCGCAGTCGTAGAAACTGGCAGATCCGCGGTTTGGGATCTCGGCAAACTCTCGTTTCGGAGTACACAGCTTTGTGCTGAAGTCAACGTTCCGTTTTCTGAAATTTGAAAGTACATAGTTATTTGACGACGCGGTAGTCGAGTTGGTAGTGACCCTGCCATCAAAGCTAGCGGGTAAAATTCAAAATTCAATCATTTTTATTCAATAGGATACATTGTGATCACTTTAAAACGTCAATTTAAGGTCCCGGGTTCGAATACCGGTAAGGGCAATAATATGTATGATGAGCACGAATATTTGTTCCTGAGTCTTGGATAGACCCCTTAGACTTATAACCCTTCAATTTTTGCCTACATCGTCTCTTAGCATCTGGTGACTTGCGGTAAAATGTTACCCTGAAAGAAGAAATAGAAATAGAAATAGAAATATTTATTGGCCATATAACTTTGGCTGTTACACAAGGCAGGTCAAAATGGTACATATTAAATTACAGTTAACAGCATTGATTTAAATTAAGGATCACGTACAGGACAGGATATAAAAATAATAGTAACATTAAAAAATTAAAAATATATCAATCCTCCTTAGAACTAAACGAGAATTCTGTCAGACGCATAGACATAAACTCATTAAGCGAGTAAAATGGGTTAATTTCAAAAAAGTCTTTTAATTTTCGTCTAAACTGGAGCAAATGTAGTTTTGTTAGGCTAATAGGCAGTTTATTGTACATTACAATTTTATTATAAGTACCTTGTTTCTGTACTTTGGCTAGTCTTGTCTTTGGCTGGTGTAATTTTTCTTTATTTCTTAGATTGTAAGTAAAATGTGATAGAATAAAAATTAAGAGAGATGGATAAGTACCCTCTGCTAGGCAGTTCCATCTGGTCGACGACAACTGACTTGACGTATAGTCGGTCGTTGCACCACAGGATGCATAGAGATCGCGGCTCCAGTACATTCATGTCGTACTCCCACGATAACTCCACCTGGACATGAACAAAAACTAGATTAGAACTAACTAAATAGATATGGTTAGACCGGCCTTTTTGAAGCGATGATGGCTCAGTGGTAGTAACGTTGACTTGAGATCCGTAGGACGTGGGTTCGAATCCTAAATTGAGCTTGAGCTTTTAATGAAGGAAAACATTCTGATGAAACCATAGCATATTACCAATCACACGCAATAAACATATTAATTTTGGTGAATCAGATAGCGCAATTATTATTGCTATAAAAAGATTACAAATTGTCGTTAAAAAGGTATAGTCCACCATGCATCCAGCAACATACATAATGATACATATAAGTAGTTATAATAATTGGGTGAATATTTACCTTCCTAACTTTTCCACCCATGTCCATTGGATGGGTCACTACGATAGTATAAGAGGTGCCATGCTCTAACCTGCAAAATTAAACGATATCATTTAAGTTGCACCCATAGGTCAGAATCTGAAATCATAGTTCGTCTTAATTTTATTCACGCTTACTTGACATAATTGTTGGGCGTCAGGTCCATTCCTCGTATAACTCCTCGATCGGACATCAAGGTTACTTTTAAAAATCCCTGCCGAAGAATCAAATGAGTAGACATTTATAAATTGTTGACAGTTAGTAGGATCTTTATTGATCACAAAATATAAAGTTACATCTTGTTTACCTGAACCCACGACTCAGCACCCTTTGGATTTGCTAGCTGTATGGAAACCTTGTAATGTCGTTCTGCAAAGAAAATGATGTAATTATTTATTACTTATTATATACATAGATGTAGGTAGGTACTGTGTGATCATCATGGGATTATTTCGAAGAGATCTGTTTTAAATTTCTTACAAACTCATTTTCCGGTATTGCCATTTCATTGATAAAGGTAACTATAGAACCTACTTAATATTGGGAGAATCGATCACAATATGCTGTAGGCCGAGAAAAAAGGTAGGAGGGGTTGCCTTAGAAATGTGGCTGATATGAATGATGATGATGATAAGATTCCCCAGTTTATAATAAATTAACAAATTCCAAATACTCACGACAAAAAGGATTCTCTTTCCCTGTGCTCAAATAGTATCTAGCGCCAATGGTATCTTGCTCCTCTGAAGGATACACTTCGTTTTCAGTCTGGTTACTCTTATTTGTGATCAATCCTGGAGAGCTATCTGAATGGAATCTGAAATCAGATTCAAAGTACACGATTGTTTGTTATTTAAACATGTTTGACGGTTGCAACTATTATCTATTTATACTTGAGTACTTAATAAATAAAATTTGATGTTATGCATGAATTCAAAGAACATACCCCATTACTGCACAGCCATGGCCGCAGTGGAAACATTTCCCATTTAAGAAGTGTTGATATGACGGACATTGATGACCTAAAAGTAAGAAGAAGTCATCAATTATTGTTTCTACCTTTCTGACTGAATTTAGTAATGTTATGATGCAAACGTACGTTGGTAACTTACCAATATACGGACACTTCCCATTAATTGACTCGGTGAACAATTTAATTGCTCTTACATGATTACAGGCTACCAAGACCCTCGAGGCCTCTTCAAGGCCTTGTTTGACGAGTGTGAGGGGTACCAGTGGTCCCTCCGTCAGATCACAGCCCGGCTGTTCCTTCCCATTGTTCGGGTAAAAGTCTAAATGACCCACGGGTTGCGACATCCCGTATCCTGCCATAAACACAAAATCTGTCGCACGCGTGAAATAAACACGTCGGTGAATTAGTTCCAATGCGATAAATACCATAAAACATATATACTTCATTCATGAATAAATGATGGATTTACAAGCAGTACAGCGTATATTACAATATTTACATAATAAATACATATATATTATATTATATGGGTTAGTAGATTAATGATCCATAGCAATAAAGCATTATTTCAATTAACGTTTAGTTAATAAGGTCAAAAACGAAAGGTGCATAATGGGTTAGGTAGGTATATAAAGCACACGTGTAATAGTGAGTAATAACATAAAATTACATAGATTTGATGTGAATGACGATTCATACCTAAAAGGAAAATGCTTTTTCCGTCTGTATGTATGACGTCGACGAACAATGCATCCGTCGGATCAAGTCTGACGTTAGTTGGCATTCCTTGAAAATAGGGCTCCGCAGGGTCCAAACCTGTAATTCTCCCTAAGCCCTACGAAGAGAAAAACTAAATCAAAGATAATATGAAAACGCAACACTCTTCATATTAAAGAGAAAATCGAAAGTAATTTGTTCAGTGTAAATGGGGCTTACCTGTATTTTTTCTCCTGCGTAGCCGGCTGTGTGAGCTCCTAAAGAATGTCCTATAATGTGGACATCCTGTGGATTGAGACTGTGTTCTTTCTGTAAATTAAAGTGGAAGCGTTAAAAATCAAACATACAAACAAGATGCTATATTTTGTGCTGATTGTAAAGGGAAAGGAGACGCACCGGTTCTCAGAGAGATCGCGTTTCAGGCCTCGAGCGACTAAAATGTGTTTCACACCCTTATAAGTTTTAAACTTGCAGTCTATTGCTGTCAATACATCATCCTCAGCCTTTAACCTTCCCCTACTGGCTGCTACTGGGGCACACACCTTCTATCAGAGAAAAAGAAAGAGTATTGTGGTTCTTGGGCGTGACGGCTTCCTCTCGATTGATACTATATGAAAATGTAATATGATGTATCCACGCATAACTCACCTGTAACGTATTGATGAAATGTGCTACTTCCAAGCCAACTAGCCTAGTATTCGCCGTGGCTTGTGTGTAAAGCGGCAAACTTCCGCCTGCCCAGTCCACAATGACAACGTTGAAGTCACCAGCTTTCACGAGCTCGTCTTTCATCTCACTGACCTGAATTAAGAGTACGACAATGATACGCTTGGACGCTAAGGAAAGTATCTTTGCCTACACTGTACACCCAACCCACTATGGCAGGTATATGATATTGCTACCTAGCCTAGCTCTCTAGTAGTAAAGCCTCAAGAGAAGTCGTAAAGTTTCATACGTTGACTTTTTCATGTATCTTTGCTCTCTCTTTTGGGTACATATTATTTTATGATACCTGTACCTTACCTACCCACAAACAAAGACTTCTTCTATCTTCCTAAAACTTCTTCTTCTTTAGGTACTTAATAGGTAATTTTATTATAAGTGGTACCTATATCGTAACGTATCAAAGTAAGTAGGTACTTAGATGTTTCATGACTGATGAATGTATTCACAGGTCATCCGCCAGCGTCTTAGTTGTTTTTTGTTTCCAAACAAACACCACCCGTTTCACTCCCAGTTAGAATAATTAAAAAAATTATGCCATCGTTACAAAAAGAACATGCTCTCCTAATTTCAATTTTCCAAGACCAGTGGTTTTGCTGTGTGTTGTTGTTACTCAGTCACTCAGATTAGGTACATGTTATGTCCTACAAAATAAATATATTTTGAACTTTGATCTTCGAGTCCGAGTCTGATAGGCGAGTAAACACAGCCATCATATATTACCCAATTTGAAAGTGGTGTATCGATGAACCCGTGTATGATCATCTTCGTCAACTTTTGTGGGCTGAAGTTTGATTTCACTATAGTTTTGTTCAGATTCACATTAAGAATCTGCCCATCTGTGGGGTTCTTTTTTGAGTATAAAATAAATCTGAAATGAAAAACAAATATATTAATAAAGGCTCTTTCAAATTTCTGAACAGTGAAGTGAACCTTATCTGTACAGTTTTTTTTAATTGCAAATAGACCTGAGTTTGATCACTATCTTGCCTGATGACAAGTGATGATACGGTCGACGGTGCAGCACCTTCTTGAATATGCCTAGAAGGTGCCGGTACATTCTACCCTTGAAAATTTCCAAATTACAGCATTCGGGGAACATAGATTCTAGCAACGAGTTCCACTCTTTAGCGGTACAGTGTTTTGAACTACCAGTTGTTATTAAAAATACCTAGTGTTGATGACTACCCTGGGTAGTGGAAAGACGTTGAAGGGCCTGTGGATCAGGTGATACCAGCTCCTGGTGATGTTGAGGCAACCCAGCTCGTCGTAGCATCTTGTCTCATTTTCAACTAAAAGGAAAACGTAGGTAGATAAGTATTTAGAAGTGTTATAAGCAGCAAGATATAATTTTAATTTTTTTTTATACGCAAATTTATGCTTTTTAAATTACTCAACTGAAATAACCACTAAGTAATTCGGAATTTTGAGATTCTGAGGAGTCTACAGTATTTTAGAAAGATTTAATGTTTTCTCGGGGAACGATTCAGCATAAGTAAAACTTAGTTAAGATCATTTTAATTACATTACTCAACACATGAACCCCCTTACATGTCCAAAATATTCAATTAGTCGGTATAACAAATTGGAAGACTATTAGACCATCGAACTAACACAAAAAAGGATGGACGACTATTTTAAAACTATAGCCTTCCTTAACTATCTTAACTTAATTTTTGCCAACCCCCACATACATACACGGTAGCCAGGGTATGTTGACCTCTATTCTGTCTGATCGGGCCCAGTTAAATGGATCTAAGATGCCAGCGAACGCTGGCTGTAATCCCAGGAGTATGCACCAAAGCATCACGCGAAGATGGCTGTCTGTTAAGTGGAGCCGCCACATTGCCGTCTGTAAAGAAATAAAAAGACATTTTAAAAAAGCGTTCGTCCCATTTTATGATACTGCAATAGGGTGAGGCGAAAAAATTACAGTCAGCCGCAGCCTGACACCTATTCTCTTTGGGAATCTGGAAAGTGGAGAGCCAAAGATGCTTGGTGGTGCGTCCCCTCCCTTATTCCCTTTCTTCGATACCCACGGGATGAGATGGTTTAGCTCTATTCTTGGCCTGGAACTAATCGGACTCTTGGACGGGGAATAAACTAAACAAATTATTACACCAAGGAAATTTATGTTGGAAAAATTCTGAATATATAAATGTCCATACAGAAGCAGCATTTTCCTTTACCTACAGCGTTTCAGTTTGTAGAGCAATATAGTCTGAAGTAATTGTGCATTTGAAAATTATTAAACCTTATTTCTTTGGATGACAAACTTAGCGCAGTGATTGATTGCACAATTCTAAATTGTAATGCATAATTCTGGGTACACATGATATTGAAATAGGTATATATCGTAGCTCCCAATTTGATAAGAGTGCAGCCAAGTGTTTGGCTTCACAAATCTTAGTGGCTTGTTGTTATTTGTGTCATAGCCCTTGACTACAACTTTTCGTCATATTTGCTTCTTGAAGCACTAAGTGGTCAAGGCCTCATGCACATTTTAGTCAAGTAAGGTCCATGACGAAGATAGCTGTTAAAGAATTCAAAACACGAACCGGTCACTATAACAGTACTGCCTCGACTCTTTAACCGATCATTAGCACAACAGTAATATCTAGTTTTAGTAAGGCTTCATTTGAGTAATACCTAGTTTTAGTGCCATCTAAATGCACGATACTCCTTTTAGAGTACAGTTGTAATAACTAATAAAAGTGGCAAAATGGTTGAGTAAACATGTCGACTTGAGTGTGTTGTATTGCAGCATATGCAGATTGCAGCCTCATATACTTGCAAGTTTGTGCAGTTGGTAGGTACCTAATTGTATAATACATTTTCGTTAGTTCAATTTTATGCATGAAACGCAAGCAATTTATTAATTTAGTTCGGCTTAAAGAAAGTTATGGTCAAATTGACTTATATGGGTTAGATCATAACCGCTATGATTGCAATGTTGTAAGTACGAAAGCCTCAGCAGAAATTAAAATAAGTATATATGCTGTGTTTTCGAACATTCTAAAGCTAAGTATTTCGTTATCTGAGCCTTCACAACCATTCAGTTTTCATTTTATGAATATTAATCTGAGGTCAATTGGCGACATAAGCAGCAGACTATTTCAACACAGCTACACGCGACATTAATAACTTACCTGCCATATAGAAATAAAAACAAAAATTGAAAGAGAAACAAAATCCTTTCTAAGATTAATTGACAAGTGAGCAAGTAGAGACACAATCGATGGGACAAATTCACTTTCTCTCGTCATCGAAATTAGATTCGAATTGGAACCTGATTGCAATCTAAGATGAAGGAGTGCCGAGATTAAAACTAATATTATATCGATAAAAAGGTTAGTGATGATCGTAATATAAATAAAAACAAAATGCTTCAGGAAGAGTGAGCGGCGCGGAAGTACCGTCCGATGATGCAATGGACTCATTGTACCTTAACCTGCTAACTCTGACATAACTTAGGTAATGTCAGTGTTGTTAACTAAGGGGAACTTTATGTAAGGCTATAATGGACATGAGACTTGAAACGAACAAAGAAGAATGTGTTTGCGACATTGTTTGGGCAAACAATTTATAGGAAATCTTGCATTTTGATATATGCCCACTATTTTCAAGTTTTGTGCACCCGTGTGGAGATTTTCACAGGGTTTCTATTATAATAAAACATATAACCTGTTAAACAAAGGGATAATGTACCTTTCTATTAATATATAAATTATATGAATCAGAATAGTAGTTTCAGAGATACAGCGTAGTAATACTTAATAATATTTTACAGCAAACTTCATATCTTTGTAATGTTAGTCTCAGTCAATTTCGGGAAAATGATATTAACTTCTCTCACAAATTGTCTAACGCCCGAAATGTATAATCGATCCTTATCCGTTTTTCGCGGTTTTGGATTGATATGTCATGTCATCATATGTCATTTTAGGAGTAAAGATTGACATATCGATCCACAACCGTAAAAAACGGATCAGGATCGATTATTAATTTCTGGCGTAAATCAACCGCTATAGCCTCATGTCGAATGACATTGGCACTCTATAATACAATCTATGTATTGCCCGCATTCTAAACATGTACTGCGGATCACCACTTTCAACACGAATCCATAGTCCATAGACAAATATTGAACCTCCTTCGCATGATTAAATTCAACCGGTGCCGGTGGCGGTGTCGGTGGGTTTACGAGTAAGTATCTGCTCAGTTGAGGTGCTCGAATTCTTTCGCAACGCATTGTTCACGCGGCCTTTACATAACAATCCGGCTCACTGATCTTTACTTTAAGTTATTCGATTACCTACAACGCTTAACGGAATCTTTAGAAATTGATCAAAGCGATACTAATAGACCATTTTTGTCTGCCTTCGCTCGTAGTTTAATAACTAAAAGCATAGATAAAGTGTTTTATCTTTAATTTTGCCATAACAAATATAAATGTAATTGCAATTAATATAAACAAATAAATCTTTTATCAATTAATAATTCAATCTTCATACTTAGTACCTAGCCTTTTAGCCGTTTATTCGGACAACAGGTATACAATTATGTTACACGTTACTGTCATATTACAGTCAAACATTGCGTTACATAATAATCAATCCATACCACCTGCCTTTTTTCATTAAAGTCGTATTTACGTTCGCAATATATTCTTACACACGGCAGCTGTAATATACAGTATTGCAAGACATAGCCCCGCATAGTTCAATATTTTTTGTCGTAAGGACCTGCAGGAGACCACAGGTGGCCAGGGTTAATATGTCTATTATAGCTGCCGGGTTACTCTTACCATATGCGCGTAAATATTTTACACTTTATCTTCTGGTGACGGCACAAGCCTCGTTGACCCACAACACTTATCCACAGCGGTCAATGTAAATGGTTGAACAAAGGAAATACTACAAAAGATCATTCTGTATAATATTACTTTACCTCATAAATGGTTAACAGCCTAATAACATGGATAACCGTAACGGGTCAATAGGCTTCTGCAAGGTCGTATTGCTTGAATACGGCCATTAGTTTCTTGCGGTTACCCATTAAAAAAACCATTCATAACAATTCGCAGTAGCTTATGAAACTTTTCTTTTTACCATTACATTTTACCTAATAGAAAACTGTTAGAAATACTAGTACTATTTTTTGTTATATTTGACCTAATAGGAAAACTCTAGAATATACATTTCAAATTAATATAAACTCTATATTTTCAGTAAGTGACAAGAAAATTTGGTACTGAAATAAAATAGGTAGGATTCTACAATAGCTACGAGTAAATCTCAAAAGACTTTTGAATATGGACAAAATGTCTAAGACAACATTCTTAGCCATATTATGGTATTGAAGCTATATACAAATACATTAAGATTCGAGTTACAAGTAAGTGCATATTATTTTCTTGCATCGAGCCAACGACCGAGTATTTGGGCCAAAAGTTCACTCGTTTCATTTTGCATATCGAATGACTCTACCGCAAAATTTTAAATTCGATACTTCTTTCACGTATCATAACGGGTTTGAAATACAATAGGTATTCAGTTATTGGACCGTTCTGTTTTTTCCAGAAAAGGAAAAAATGTTATGTAAAAAATTTGCACGTCTACTTGAGACTGAATTAATTGTGAACTAAACAAATATTTAAGCTGTGATCTCAATTAAGAAATTGAATTGAACAAAAATAGTTTAATTATTCTTTTAATATCCATTTATCCATATTATTTCATATCGTGAATCGCAAATAAATGATTTGACTTTTTGAATTAGAATACATATTTTTATCACATAATGATCAATTTATCAAACAATAGCTAATATTTGTTACTTTTCTGAAATCATGAACCAAAGGCGCCAAAACATTGTTACGTAACTGTGTAGTACCTATATTGGCATAATATTACTCTCTGTACAAAATACAAGCATTTTTACAATAAACTATCAAATATTTGCCAACCTTGACATCGCTAAAATCTAACAACTGTTATGTAAAAACCAACAAACGAAAAAAGTCACGTTGCTTTTGTTGGTTACAAAGCTAAACGATACGTGCTAACCTTAGTAAATTTATCTTGTCAAACACATTTTACAGACCGCAAAACATTTAGTATGTAAAAGTCAATTTACATTATTCTCTAACTGTTAAAGACTAGATTTCTAGATTTATACTGATTGTTTTCGTTCAACCTACCATCTTTAAAAAACTCAGTAACAAGTTCGTAATATTTTATATAAGAGCATATTTAACAAAACTAATTTTATTAACTTTTCAAATAATGTTTCAAATGAAAAAGTTTTGAATTAGCCAAATCAGCGTGAAATGTTAGTAAAGTCAATAAAGGGTTTTTTTGTAACAAAACAACAACAACAGAACAAGAAAAATCTTAGAACTAGTTTCATAGCTAGTCATTATGTTATCTAGCATTATTATGTATAAATATAAATATAAATGTTACTTGTAATGTTTTCATTCTAAAATTCATTTTTGCTCAAGCACTGAGACTAAGCACATTTCATTCTTAAATCGACTGGAAATTAACAACCAGTAGTCCTCCCTGCATATATATAACACGATCGTGACTAATAACAGTTGTACATGTGTAATTTGCATAATGTTCATGTAAAGAAATCTTTACACTGTTATGCTATTCTAGCTGCGCCCCACTTTTACACCTGCAGTTTTCACTTTATCACAAGCACTTTTTTAAGGGTTAAAAAGTAGCCATGCCTTTGCCAGGTTGCAAGCCATTTCTATTCCAAATTTCATTAAAATTCGTTAAGCCGTTTCAGTGTGAACAAGTAGCAAACATACACACTCACACACAAACTTTCGCATAAGTGTGATAGTGTGGGGTGGGACACATGTCTTCTAATTAGTATGGGCCATAATCCACCACGCGGCTAATGGCGAGCCTAGTGTCACAGTTATGAAATCACCCAAACGCCTTCAAAATAGCCTAACGACTGCTATAATTATATTCTAAGACAACAAAACTCAGTTGTATACCACTAGTGGTCACCCATCCAAGAAGTAACCGTAGAGAACGTTGCTACGTAGTTGATCGGTTAAGAATGACTAGACAACCTCAGCTACGAACTATTCGGCACATCACAGTCTATAGCAAAATTACCTTCTAATTTGTCAATTGTATGCATACCTACTTAACAAGAGTTATACGTTGTTAGCTTACGACTGTCGTTGAGTCAAGTGATCCGATAATATAATTATGAAATATTATGTTGGTGAACGGCAGATTCACTGTGTTGATATCATTCGACATAATACGTTATGTTGAATGTTGATGGATTGCGACTCTATTATTTTACAATATTACAGCATATTTGATTGAAACAAGTTCTTTATAATCCCAACTATCGTGCGCAAGTAGGTATGTTGATTTGTCAATTTTCACGCAGAAATGGAGCAACGGATGAACATGAGTTTTTGCATAGAGATAGTTTATGGACCTGAGCGATAAGGGCTATTTTTATCCCGGAAAGTAGCACGTTTTGAGTGAAAATCAACTTGTTTAATATACGGCTGAGGCTTATCTATTTAGTCTGGAGTCTAGAAACACTTGTACGAGTGCCTTTACATTTCAACATCGTGCATATATATCGTACACAAGTCAACATTAAGGAAACTACGCGCGTGGAATCTTAATAGTGACAGTTTAATTTATATCTCGAGAATAAAGGCATTGTCATCTATAAATAAATAAAAAGGTTTAGATTTTCAAATGCCAAAGTGGTGTCTTTTGTTATTGGAGGCCAAGACTCACTTTGGGTCGTTGCGCCATCTCAGTTAGTTAGTTAGTTTAAGATTTTCAAATTGTTCTTGATATCTTTGCAGGTACTTATTCTATTTTTTTCTCACCAGTCAGTTAAGCATGTAAAGCAAGCTAAAGTTCTTCTGATAAAGCAGTGAAAAATTAAATTTCCAACTCCTTTTCTACTACATGTTAATATTACATAATAAAAAGTTAAACGACTTAATTCAGCTCTATTTAACATCAAAGCACTGAAAATAATAAGACTACAAATGAAATTCACGACACCGAGCTCTGGTCAAATATAATATAAAAAAGAAGTAGAATGAAAGAATTTTTACACCATTGAAAATTTGTACACTATGTATGGGCATGTTTGATTTACACATCGTCACTTAACATCAGGTGACTTGTGGTCAAACGCTACCCTGTAAAGAGTAAAAAAAAAAAAAAAAAAAAAGTAGCTGTACGGGCGTTAGTTTCAGTGCATCAAGAAAAGACTTCAACGCGCTGCTGCGCCGGCGCGGGCGCGCTCATAGCTCTTACACTTCGCGTATCGACTACGCTACGAGTACATTGTACTAATTATATCTATATATCTGTACTACTATATAATCAAATACCTATTAATACAAATTTCATTATTACATATGTTTAAAATAAACAACATTACAGGGGCCCAATTCTCGTGGCGTGATATATTATCACATTCGATAAATATCGCAATAACAGTCTATATTCAATACATATTTTGACAGTTATTGCGATATTTATCGAATGTGATAATATTCACGCCGCAAGAATTGGGCCCCAGATACAGAAAGAATTAGGTAAAATGAAAGTTCTTTGTTATTTATTTTCGTTCAAATCTTACATATTTTTTGAGAAGAAAAGCGCAACAGTGTGGTTGTAATGATATAGTTATTTTGCACGCGCAAACTGCAACACTTTCTCTGTACTTGTCATTGCGGTCACTGTCACCTTTGTAATGTTATATCAACGTTGAACAACAAACTGGTATTTGATTCCACTCTACAATCGTGGATTAATTAAAAAGTCAGAAGCATTGATTTTTTGTGTAGTACCTACGTTTAAAATAATGTATGGAATAAACTCTACATTTGAAAAAATAATAAAGTATGCAACCATACATTTTTAATTTAAAATCTATCGTTAAACGAAATTAGTTAAACTTCACTCCCTAAAAAATCTTGTCACTTAACTTTTCTACTTCAAAAAGTCGCTGTTCTTCACAAATAATGAATCTATACTAATATTATAAAGCTGCAGAGTTTGTTTGTTTGTTTGTTTGAACGCGCTAATCTCCGGAACTACTGGTCCGATTTGAAAAATTCTTCCAGTGTTCGATAGCCCATTTATCGAGGAAGGCTATAGGTTATATTTTATTTTGCTTTTACAAGGTTTTGCTTTCAGCTTGTAAGTGATTTGTTTGTAGTTAGAAACTAATATGGGCAACTCAATTCAAATGGTTTTAAAATTGCAAGAGTATGTATGCTACGTTATCTACCAGATTAATCTATAGTTCAAGTATGTCAACATTTTTTAACGATCCGTTTGGTGACTGATTAGGATGCCAATTTTTGTGCCAAGGATTTCACGTTTCTTATTTACACCTAGTCTATATTTATTTTTAGTAGTGACGATGTGTTATAAAATAAGTGCATGTTTAGTAATATACCTAATGCAAGTTGCAATAATATGTAATTCTGTCAGTAAGCAAGCAATATTGAAAACTAGCTGAGACCCGTGGTTTCACCCACATAGACTACAGTTCATTGCAATAAAAACTATCCTATATACATACACGTACGTACATTATCAAGGTTCAAACTATCTCCGTACCAAATTTCATCAGAATCTGTTCTTCGGCGTAGGCGTCAAAAGAGTCAAAAAACAGAGGATTATTTCGCATTTTTAAGCCTCAAAAATGGTCTATAGTAACCTTGTAGAAAATAAATAATTACGATTACTATATTCAATTTACTCAGATTATTTTGTACTGAAAGAGATGTACCATTCATAACTAACGAATAATCAATCATTCAAAGTAAGCGTAAACAAAAAATATTCAATTTTATACCTGTTTCTTCATGTCAGTGCAATTATGCATCTTCTTGCTTTCAATAAGTTGTTCAGGTCTCCATGGGCAGTGTTATAGGCCATCTGCCGGTTCTGTTGCTTCTATAAACAATCAAAATGACACGTTTAGTGGGTTGTTTGGCATGTTGGAAACCAGAGAAGGGGTGTCTTGATTTTGACTGCCCTCCAAAACTTTATTTATCGAAATTAAGTATATATAACTTAATAATTAAAAGTAAATAGATAATATCTAGGTATCATCTTGTAAGCAAGCGTTTCTTATCGCCAACCACTTCGTCGCTTATTATATATTCAGAAAATTTTTTGGAGCTTCGTCTGTAATGAAAATGCAGCAGTATTCAATATGGATATACATATCCTCAAAAATTCAGTCATGATTTTTTTGGATATTTGTTTCTACTTTAATATTAAAAATACATTCACAAATACATTCAAAACTCGGCTGAAAGAATGTACTAATCGTATATAAACGATACTATATCAGTTCACGACATTTAGTACTCCATCATGCTTATTTGCATAACACACATAAGTTATGTCAAATTGATGACACCTCGTAAAAATTTTAACTTTAAGAACTTACACGATTGTATACGAGTACATTGGTTCTTCCATTATGCAATAATGAGAGGTTTGTTTTTCAACACTCTTTTATTAGAGCGAGCGATGTTATGGATTGGATGTAAATTGCAGTTAACTAAAGTTAAGTTACTCACTGAATAAACCTCAAAAGCGATTTATCACAAATTGATACTCCTACATGAGTAGGTATTATTAGTTAATAAGAAAAATCATTTATTTCTCTCCATACACAAGCAGGAAGATAGATGATCACTGTAGTGAGGTAATATTTAATAATTCATTGTGAAGTACATGTACATATTTAACTGGTAATCAAAGATAACTACATTTTTATATCAATAGTTTGCGGTTTGTTGTCGGTCATTGAACTCTTCTTTGTTACGTCATTTAGATCAATCTCGTGTTTTCCGCATCCTATCTTTGTAAATTACACAAGCTGCAATCCGCGGTTACCCGTTCTCCAGTTGAAATCATGTTCCGGGCTAAGAAATAGCTTAAATGTGTTAATACAGGGTTCTTTTTGCAATCTTTAATCCAATTTTTTTTCAAATCTGTCGAGACGTTTATTTTTGCGTGAAGAAGTAGGTAGCATACATACTCACTCCCACTATTTCGCATTTTAGTATATATATTGATGATGTACATAATAAAACTATTAGAAAATTAAACAACTAGAGCTTTCATAATTTGTTAGAGTTATTCCTTTTCTTTAAATTGTAAAATATCATCTACCTATTCTATCTCTGTATGATATGTAACCAATGATGGTCCAAAGGTTACAACTTTCCAATTAAATCAGTTAAATAATATAATTTAAATACATAATAATATATGGTTCTCAATATAAATTATTTAAACAAATTAGATGAGATCAACGGTCACAGAATACATTTCAAATGTAATTTTACGCTGAGATTATATAATTAGATAGACATTCAAATTGACGATTTTTTGCCATCATTAACGAAAGTAAATGGATTTCTAATAGACAGGAGTCAAAGCCATAGTAAATTACATAATTTATATGTTGTTAACTTAAATGAGTGTAGGTATTTAGGTATTATGCCTGTTTTTATGAGCTGGTAATGGGAAAGCATGCGCCACGCTCTCTCTATACTCAGTCTCTCAGGGTCTTTTTTAAATATATTAATGGGTTGAGTTGCATTACAAGATTTACAAGTCACCTGATGTTAAGTGACAATTTAATCAAAGGTGGCGCCATGCCACGTCTGGACTGGGAATTTGCTCTCAGGTCCGGCGGCCGGAACACACGATAGGTGTTTGGCGTCTTAATTTATTCATCTTCTCAAATAAACAACAAATGCATTTCTAATTCACTGGCTTAAAGCAATTTTTTATTTGAGTATGTTGGTCGAGCAAAGGCCATTAGGCATGTATTATTAACTTAGCCTTTTATGTAAATTATTGTAAAATGTGTCCAGCATGCATCGCAATACCTTGTTTTTGACAGGTTTTTTTTGTCAGAAACCTTTGTGGGTCTGTGCATAACAACCTACCACATTTTCATCGCAATCAGACTAATTGCGGGGCAACGACACAGCATCTATACTAGACATAAATTACAATAAATACATGTACCACGTTACATTCTCTCCTACCTGCAGTCGTAAATACAAGTAAGCCTAAGTTATAAATTCAATGAACGTAGAAAGTCTATGTTTTCTCAATCCTTAAACGTTTCAAGTCGTACTTTATGGGAGCAAAACCTGTATCTGTGCGGCTCGGGTAATGGGGTCACAGGTGGAGTGAAAGCGCATTTAACTGGATAATGCATGTAAGTACTCGGCTTAAACTCGGTTCCCAAATAATACTACATTTGTAAAATTATTGATTGTAAGTAATAAGAGTAAAGATACAGATCGAGCTGCAAATTGGGATCAATCTAAATAATTGTCAAAGCTAAAAAATGCATTTGAACCTACACGATTAATTTGCAGAACTGGTTCTTTAAACATTGAAAAAAAAGTAGTGTTATAGAGTTTTCAAACGTTTTTCTTCTAATCTAGAAATAATAAGGATAATATAAAATTAGCTATAGTCAGAGGCCCTTTGAGTTCTTCTGTTTAATATTGTCTTCAATCTACCCCCTCTGTGACCAAGCGTTAACAATGGGTTAGATGGTTAGATTAAAAAGTATAACATAACAAAAATAATGAAAAATGTTATTAGGGCAATAAAAAATGCGCACCAAAAAGGATTTTTTGACAGCAACATACATAAGATAAAAATAGGTGTACTTAGTAAAGATTAAACCCTTATCTCCAAGTTTCCTTACACTTTCACTATCCTCAGACTTAGCATACATTCAGGTACCTATGCCATCAGATAATATTTGTTCCGTATTCGTGACATAACCGATAAACTTCTAAATTACTCGGATTTTGCTCGAGTTACATTTAATATTATCGCCGTTTATCAAGATGGTGTCGACGATCATAAATATTTTACCTTTTGCTGGTTACGTCACGATATTTTATGAGGTAACTAAAAGTCAAAATTTGGCATAAAATCGATTCAAACCTAGGGTTGGAAGTAGTTTTTACCAAGGTTTTTATGTATAGTTTTAGCTGACAGTTATGCCTGACGCCTTTGTCGACACAAGGTGGGTTTTATTTATCATGCTTGACGAATGATGCTAATACTACTTACGTTTTGGAAACCAAAATAAAAACGAAGGAGATTAAATCGATTTAACTTTCTACAGGCAAGGTTTAGAATAGTTTTCTTTTAACTTTTTTCGTTCATTCGCCATGATATAGATTACGAAAACGTACTATGTTGCTTTTACTACGGATGCAAACAAAATAAAACAAAAAACAGACAACTGCAATGTTTTCTGCTACAGATATTCAGTTTTAACCATACAGTTTTTATCTAATGATAACTTGATTAGTTGTCGGTTCAACTGTCTCATTTATTCTTGTCACGATTAAATTCTACGAAACTGCACGAATGCTTGTTTATTTCACTGATAATATTTACGTGAGAAATAATACCTTGAAAGTTTATGCTCGCACTACATGCTTGGTCATAATATCTTTACGACACAAAATAGGTGTTTTTATTGTTACATCGTAATTTATAATACATACTAGTTTTATTACTGTTCTGTATGAGGTTGATTGAACATCGTTTGAAAAAAAAAGGTTCGACAGTTTTCGATTACTTCCTCTTCGTGGGAGGTATACAGTAAATTATTTCTTGAGAAGAAGCCTATGTAATACGTATCAATGGTTCATTGTGATACTCTATAAAAGTAATCTACGGACTTATAGAGGCACCGTAATGATCTTACTGGTAGTGCTGTGGGTACGGACAATCGAGTTCCTGTGAAAGTGATTTTGTAATTTAGAAGAATTAATTAAATTTTAAGTGCTTAATGATTCGATTCTAGTCTCTAACATTTTTTTGTCAACAGGAAATCGTAACCGACCGACTAAACGTTCTAATTGTGATTGATATTATACTTCTATGCTATTAAAACCATGCCTGAGTCATTCCTGTCAATTCAAGGTATTTTTAGAGGTGGCGGAAATCATAATCGACTTTTTGCTATCGATACTCAAATATATACTGTATACTATATGTACTGATTATATATACTCGATTAGACACTTGATTTTGATGTTTTTCAGGGTCCAATAACTGAGAGATTTCTCGTGGCATCGTTATATTAGTATTAAGATATCTTTGATATCGCGTACGAAGTTGCATGGGAAATGACATTATTAGAAGATCCTAATCGCGCAGGCACGGACAAAGAAATACTAAAGTCATAGACACTCTGCAGCTATCTAATCTGTTTGAGTAGCATTTTACATTTTACAAACAAAGATAGCAAAAAACAAAAGAAACTATAAGAACCATCAAGCAATAACAAATACAAATGTGAGGAATGAGGAATGTCTCAAAAACTATGTATGTAGAGCCTCGGCAGCCATTAAGTTCTGCAATATTCGAAAGGCATTGGAATTCGTTGCAATTATTACAACCGCAAGCGTATCTTAGAGAAGACATGGAGAGCACATCAACAAAGTAAACCAAACCTGTATCTGATTAGGCAACGATGAAATCTGTGTCGCGAGAGTGACCACTGGACTGCAACACGTGAAGTAAACACTGCAGCCAATAGGGTTGCCACACCGCTGTGTGGTTTATGAAATAATGAATAAAACAAAATAGTAATGAATGCCTAATGTATTATGTTGCACAAACGCAGCCAGTTTGAATTGAGAAGCATCTTTTTATCGCTTAAAGATTAAAATCGAGAACTGTACTTAGTAAAAAAAGTAATTTTAGATAAATGTGTATTTTTGCAATTATTGTAATATCTGTTGTAATACCTGATGCTGCTGTAGATTGTGTGAAAGGAAATCTTTAATCTTACATTAATTGTTTATTGCAATCTACATAGTTGGATTGGAGGACGGCAGTTTCAAAACCGTTGCAGCAACATTGAGTGGATTGTTTTGAAGTTTTTTTTGGTTTTCTAATAACTGTCAGCCCTAGCTCTGTCCTTGTATAGATGCGCGTCACATACTGACTTATAGAATAGTAAGTCAAGAGGTTAACGAGTTTTTGATTTTTATGGAGAATTTAAATTTCTAGCTTTCTTTGCGATGATGCACTCTTTAAAAGGAGCAAGAGAGCCTCATTAAATTTCCTTAAATATGTGTGTTTTACTTTAATGTATGTATGTATGTGTGTGTGTACCTCATTTTATAATTGCTTTATGGAATGAAAGTTTGATTTTGCCGTCTGATTATAAACCTCTTTTTAGCTATAGCAGTGTTATGCAGTAGAAAGTAAGAGATATTATGCATATCAGAAACTTGTGGAAATTTTTAATCCATTCCTATCCTGTCCAGGAGATTGTCTGACTACCTACTTATATGACGTGAAATAATGCAGTGCCAGTCTCACTGTTGGCAATAGCAATCATGTTTCTTGATTGCGACCTATGAAGACGGGAGCTGGTGTAGGTAATCCAAAGTCAACTAGGCACTAGACTGTTTAAAATTATATGATATCTACGTATTTTAGCGCGCGTTTGACGTTTGAAAGTGATCACAGGTTGTATCTTCTTATCTTATATATAAAAATCAATTGCTGTTCGTTAGTCTCGCTAAAACTCGAGAACGGCTGGACCGATTTGGCTAATTTTGATCTTGACATATTTGTGGCAGTTCAGGGAAGGTTTAAAAGGTGACTTTTATTGGTGATACGAAGTTCGCCGGGTCAGCTAGTATTAAATAAAATATATTGAAGTTTGAAGTTCTATCCTTAACTAGCTGCGCTTGCCGTTTTAAACGCGTGGATTTCAGTTTATCGTATTAAAATGTATCATACACAAAGACTACAGAAAATAGCACTTGCCGTTTTTACATTTGTTATAATTGACTTGATTCATATTTAAGGGATTTTGGAAGCGATGATAGCTCAGTGGTAGTGACGTCGGCTTACGATCCGTAGAACGTGGGTTTGAAACCTACAATGAGCTTGAGCTTTCGGTGAAGGAAAACATAGTGATAAAACCATAGCTTGATGGTAGGGCATTTTCTAGTGCTTGCCTGGCTAGCTACAAATTCAAATTCAATAGTAGGTACTTTATTCAATAGCATATATTATTATCACTTTAAAACGTCAACTTAAAACTAGCTACGCCTTTTTTTTTTTTTTTTTTTTTATTTTTTTTTTTTTTTACCCGGGGAAATGCTGTTACGCACTAACCCCTCCGGTGCAATGCCCCCCCAGAAGGGGAGGGGCTCGGAGGGAGTGTGGGACTCGCGCTGTACTAGTGCGCCATACCTCACTAAAACCCCGGGGTACTGTTCCGCATCGTCCATATGTGGGGGGGCTGGGTATCCAGCAAGCCTCGACTTCCAGCCCCCCAACGACGGGTGCCCGCTGTGATAGCGGGGCCTCTCCGCCCCTCTCTCATAGGAGGGGCCCGGGAATGGCCGGCAGTACTTCTCGGCCAATCCCGTCCGACGGGGTGGGTGGGGATGATATTATCCACCACCCGGAGGAGGGAAGCGACGGTCGTATTGCCGCCTTCTTCTGCCTCCCCTTCTCCTGCGGAGTGGTGCAGCAAGAGGATCCTCCTCTCGGGCACGCTCCGCCGCCTCCTTTTGGGACATCACGTTCTCGCAAAAGGAGGCGACCGCTGACCAGGCTGCCTCGTCGCCCAACATGGTGGCGACCACGCTGGGTGGTGAGAGGTCCGGCCCGGTGACCGCAATCAAGCTGTTCCGCAGCTCTGACCAGGCCGGACACTCTTCGAGCGTGTGTTGCGCCGTATCCGCTGCCGCGCCGCATTCGTGACACGACGGGGTTTCCTCTCGTTAAAACTAGCTACGCCTTTTCCAACCTCCTTACGCCGGCAAAAGAACAGGTAAGAAACGCCCGGTAGCAAATTTTTTTTGGCGCGTACACATTGTCAATTTTATTCTCATTACCTACCACCCTCACCCTCACGTTAAGAATCTGTCGCCAAGCACCTATCGGTGTGTTCCGGCAGCTTCACTTGAGAGCCAGTTCCCTTTCCAGGTGTAGCGTGGCGCCATCTTCGACCGCATCGTCACTTAACATCAGGTGACTTGTGGTCAAACGCTACACTGTAAATAGTAAAAAAAAATCTTTTATTTGGATAGTTTTATTGTAAGTATCAAAAGTAATTCTAGTATCTATATAAGGTATGTTGGTAATGTATTAAAATGATTCAAGTGTGCACAGGAGCGGGTCAGTAGTCGGTAGCAGGCGAAAGTGTTTGTTTTCTCTCGAGACCCGGTCTGGTTTTGCTTCTTGGCGATGTCTCGTATAGAATTTCTTTTTCCAATAGCTCGATGAAAGTTATTGGAAAACTGATTGCTTTAGCTCTTAGGTCAAAAGGTTAAGTGTTTAAATCTAAAATAGTTAGTGGTATTAATTTTTTTTTAGATAGGTAAGGTTTAGACTGTAGAATATGCCATTCTCTCTTTCTATATAGCTCATCAAAGATCTCATCTTTCTAGCCGTTCAAATAGAATTACGTACCGATATGGTGCAAAAAAGATTTTTAGGTAGCACAAGAGAAAATATTGACGAATAATGTTTCATAAAAGTTTAACATCATGTCACAGCTGTTGTTAATTAACATAACAAAAACTTTCTATGACGTCTGTCATTTGTTTTTCTCATTTTGTATATATTGCTATTCTGCTGTGCACCCCAGCGAGTTAAACCTACGAACTTTTTTGCTTTAAAACAACTCGACAATTAAATGTTCACACATATCCACTTATCTACGCTTATGCAGGCGGCCTAAAACAACCGCTACAAAAAAAACCATACAATGTTAATTCTAAACAATAGTTATTGTGTAACCCAGGGGCGACTGGTGGCAACAGACTATTGCCACGCGAAACACTGAAAACCCGATCATTGCTATGCACCTCGCGCTCTGATTGTTACCAACTAGCTTTGCCCCGCGGTTTCACTCGCGAAGAGATTCGTACAGGAACTGAGCATTTTCTGTCATAAAAATGTATGACCCGTGATGTATCGAGTTGTTTTGCAAAAAAATCACGTCAATCTGTTACTTGGTTGCTGCGTGGAAGAAGGACAAACTAACCACAGACACTTTTGCATTTATAATGGTTTATATAATATGTATATGTAAATAGTGATTTGTAGATGAAGATCCCTAACGCAGTCAACGTATTTCAAAACGCCACCTCTCCTTGACCGTGAATGTTGTTTTTTTTGCGCTACAGCTTTTTGATATAAGAACAATTAAATATTTTTTCATATCAATATTATATCTTTTGAAACGAATAAGTCGCAAAAAATCATCATTGTCAGCATCACGTTAATCTTACCTATGATTATTTATTTTATATAGGTAAAAAAAACGCGATTATATTCCTCAATATAATTGTTTAATGAGGTATTTACTTAGTCACGTTTTTAACTGAATTTCATGGATTATGTTTTGGGCTCCGGCCCCATTTATGAGGATACCTGAAGGAAGCGGAAGTAATTACGCATAACGGTAGTGATTTCTAAAATAATACGATGGAACCTAAACATAATATATAATTACAATTAACAACGTTACAGTGCCCTAACCTTACATTGTTTACAGCATTTATTACACTATCACGTAAACCTTAAATCAGTTGCGAAATGCAACTTGCCTCATCATTGATTGGAAGTAAATTAAACACCTCCTGCTTTGTAAATAGATCGTAATGTTACTACACGTTATTATCGCATCGCGCATTTCAAGAATCACTACAATGTTGATGTTAAAAACGTTACCTATATAACGTTTATTCATACCTGCTAAGATACTAACAATACTACGAAAAAACAAATCAAATGACAATATCAAATAACAATCTGCGTGCAGTGTTTTAGGTATATTTATCATAATCATTATCACTCTATTAAGTTGCCACTGCTAGGACACAGGCCTGTCAGAGAGAGTATTAGCCTGTACAGGTTTGTAGATGTCGCATGCCCTGGACTGTTGGGTGCTTGGATTTGCCGGTTTCCTCACGGTGCTTTGCTTCTTCCCCTATTTGGGATGGGATACGAACCCGAACAGCATGTGAGGCACATTACCTTTAGGCTACCATAGCTCAGTGAATTATCTATACTAATATTATAAAGCTGCAGAGTTTGTTTGTTTGTTTGTTTGTTTGTTTGTTTGTTTGTTTGTTTGTTTGTTTGTTTGTTTGAACGCGCTAATCTCCGGAACTACTGGTCCGATTTGAAAAATTCTTTCAGTGTTCGATAGCCCATTTATCGAGGAAGGCTATAGGCTATATTTTATTTCCAAAAAAATTAGGGATCCGTAAGAAAATTGCTATTTTGCAACCCAAGGTGTGAAATCGAAAATCTATTTTTGCGTGCGCTGCAAAAACTATTGACACTAGACCAAAACAATGTATTACGGGTTTGTAGGTCCCATTAAGATCTACAAAAAAGTCCGCGAGAGCATATGTCTAACTATTACAGTTATGCCACAATAAGTGTTTTTTTTATTTTAAAAATTTAATTTTAATGCCGCCGCCAGAAAAGGCTCTTTATTTGTATCTTGGTATTAATCCTTATCAAAATAAATGACTTCTCATTCAAAACTGCTTCAATCCCTTCATATAACTTTTTGAATTATTCAATTCGGACATTCCATTCGAAAGATATCACGAGTTTAAAAATGTAAATAGTAGTAGAAAAATAAACCCGCTGCACCGCAGTGCCGCGGGAAACGCGGTGAGGACCGAAGGCGGGAGAATATTCTATGAAATAGGTAAACTGCGGTCGCAATTTACGAACCAGGAAGACCTTTAGCTGCGCGGTTAAAACACGCGGTCAAAAAAAATTTGAATTAAAATAAGATAATGGATACAGCAGGTAACGCGGTGAGGGGCACCGAAGTGCGGGAATAATTTTGGAGTATACGGAATATATACGCTTTCGCGCCTAAACTACTGTACCGATTTAAATGAAATTTGGTATAGAGATAATTTGAGCCCCGG
This sequence comes from Opisthograptis luteolata, assembly GCA_931315375.2. Classification (NCBI taxonomy): domain Eukaryota; kingdom Metazoa; phylum Arthropoda; class Insecta; order Lepidoptera; family Geometridae; genus Opisthograptis; species Opisthograptis luteolata. Next base: position 6,228,390 of record OV928038.1, on the reverse strand, counting down.
GGAAAGACATAGGATACTAATTATCGCGATAAACTGTAGCCCACGCGGGTGAAACCGCAGGGAACAGCTAGTGTATTATAAAATTGTATTGTATGCAATAACTAGTACGGAAAGTGCTTTTGCAATAGCACTTCAGTGTATCTATTATGATTATAAGACAATGCACTTTTGGAGCATCCCAACTTGCGCGTAACTGTAGTGTGTTATGCCATATATAATAGTCATAACATACAACGCATTGTCGATTGAGGTTGGTGGGTCGGTCGTTAGGTGATTCTGAAGTCCACAATGACACAAAATAGTTCAAGATTAATGGTCTACAATAATGCGCGGCTTATTGAAACACATACGTGTTGCTCTAATGTTACGCTATGTTACTTAACAGGTTGTTAAAGCGCCGTACGTAAATTAGAAAGTTTTAATTGATTGCAGTTTTGCTTGTGCATTCGAATAGTTTTAAGGAATCGCTTGTCATTGGTGACGAGACGCATGCAGATGAATGCGATGCGGTAATCTGTCAGCCGTTTGACGTAATTAACTGTCAATTTTGTTACTTAGATACATCATCTAAACCTAGACAGAAGTAAACCAAAAGTTACATGTAAATGTAGCTGATAATGTCTAAATTAAAATAAACAATTATAGGTAGGTGCTTTGAGTATGAACTAGAGTAAATATAAAATATCGATGGATGTAGCGTAATGGGCGAACGAGAGTTCAGGCGTAGCAGGTATTAATATATTCTGGAGTTCAGAGGCTCTAACTAACCCATAAATCTGACTCTCTCAGAGTTAAATGGTAGGTATGTGGTTAAGTGGGCATTATTCATTTTTATACCTATATGTAATAAGATATCAACTTTTCGACGGACTGGCGAGCAAATATGCTAGTTCGTATATATCTTTACACCATAAAGTTGGTGGATATTTGAGACAATATATTTTTTTATTAAAAATTTGCTACAGACTTCAAATATACCTACCAACATGACTTGCTTTTTGGGTCTAATATTAGAGTCATCAAACATGTGTCATATCATGGTATAATCAATTAAACAACTACAAAACTGTGAATAAAAAACTAAATATAACGTGCGCACAGTGTACCTACAGTTAATAGTAACGCGAATTAATTACACTATAGTAGCCCGCTATTTATAATTGAAAGACAGTAGGTGATTCAAGGCAAGTAGTTATAAACTAATGTGATATTGTTCGCAATGCCACTCCGATTGGCATGAGGTTATTGCAAATCCGCTAGAGATTGGAGTATTGGAGGTATCGTTCGGTATCGAGGCCAACGCATGTCTACTTTTATATTTAAAGCAAAAGTTTTAGCAATTTTATTGAACATTAAATTAAATATCGATTGCTGCAAGACTTAAGGAGCGCAGTCCTTTTGAATATTATGTATACGTTTATTCATGATAAAATTATTACTATGCTTTATTAATTAAAATACAATAAAAGATTGCTCCCCTGTTGTACGCATGCAAATTTAAAGCAACAGAACGAGAACCATAAAAATGACATATTGTATATTATGCATGCGATATACTTATGCTAGGTATAAAGTAGGCATGTACTGTGGAAGAAGAGTTTCTAATTTTTCTATGACTTTTGAGTCAATAATAAAACAGATATATTGCCATTGGTAGCAGGAGACAGTAAATTAAAATGGTCAACAAATATTGGTAGGTACTGGATTTAACCCTATAAAAACAAAACCGCAACAAAACATTCTAAACCGTTTTACACAGGCGTAGGCTGGCAGGCTACTTTTAAGTTTGATGTTTAAAAGTGATTATTTGTGTACCCTACTAAAAACACATTTTGATTACTATAGTAGTATATTACATATTTGGAAATAAAAAATTTTGATGTTACCCCTTTGTATATTTTTCAAACTCGAACCCAGTCTCTACTTTCGTCGGTCAAACTCTAGGATATATATAAAAGGTTGCCTATATAACTATTCTACTTCATTTTGTCTAGACATCTGTATCGCGAAATTGCATTCCGCAAGCGCGGCATTAAGATTATGCAATAACACGCAAATACATCATAGACAAGTACTAAATCGTTAGCAAGAAATAGGAAGCTGTCGGTATTTTTTATATTTCTGGTGTTTGCGTGCCGCAACTCTGCTGAGTAGATTGAGGTACGCAAACGGTTGAATACATTTTAATTAATTCAGAAACAGGCGAGTTGTTGTCAAGTACAAACACGTCCTTGATACTCTGTATACGAAAGTGATACAAAAAATATGAATATAGATATTGTGTTGACGCCATACGCGATTGAGGAAGATGTCATCGGACAATCGTGAGTTGTTAATATTGAATCATTTTATTGTATGATAATTATATACCGGGTGCCTTATCATAAAATAGACTCAATTGTTTGAAAGCTCTAGAAGAGATATTTTAACATGACAGAAGTGGTTCATAGAAGACTTCTTTTTCTTCTTTCGTATGAGCTAGAGGCCATTCTCTAAAAGACAGGCAGCGAAATATAAGTAGATAGGTACTTCAATGTGATCAAATATATAGTTAGTCTTAAGATAATAATCTTAAAAGAAGTTGTGGTAGGTATGGTCATATAAAAAAGTAAAAAAAACAGATGCACCGTTAAAGGAAGCAACGTGCCAAGCTATTATTAAAGGTGGGTGTAGGTACATATAGCTTTTTAATCGAATTTGATTCAGGATATAGGGAAACTAAAGAGAGTAAAAAATTCAGGTTGACAAACTCTAAAATTATCCACTAGGGGTTTAATACCGGACGACAAGAAAATGTATGGCGTGCAAACTTCCAATTATCTTTCTTCACGAACATCTAATAAATCATTGTCATCCGTATAAGGACGTAATAAGTGCTCAGGTTGCGAAGCTGACCAGCAGAATTATTAATTAGCACCTACTACTCTGTTCCGTCTATGGTTATGTCTACCTATTCAATGACTCAGTTTTATATTAGAAAAATGACGAGTATAATAAAAAAAGAGTATATATACCTTCTACTCATATAAAACAAAATAACCAGAGCCAGTTCCCAGTCCAGGTGTAGCGTGGCGCCATCTTCGACCACATCGTCACTTAACATCAGGTGACTTGTGGTCAAACGCTACCCTGTAAATAGTAAAAAAAAAAAAATCTACAAAATTAAACAAATAGCAAAACGAACTATACATAATATAGTGTAGGTACAATTGGGCAAACGTAACTATTCTTTTTCCTTTGAAAACATCGGGAACGTCGCGCCACTCATGTCCTATATTATGATTGCCTCGACGCGACGGTTCGAAAGTTTAGAGAAAGAAATAATGACAAATCTACAACATCGAATACTGAGGTAAACAACAACTGCGTCAAGTAATTCAGAGCACAGGGCAACAGTTGCGCAACCACATATTCACCCAGTGCACTGCAATGCCCGTTCATCCACTGCCGTATCAAATGATACCTTGTTTGTTGTGTAATCTTCATGAATGTTGAGCATACTGGCTTCCTGGAGATCTATTGACTGATTTGTGTCATTACTGCGTGATTAAAGTCGCATTAGCCTTTGTTAAATAATAGTCGGCTACTGAGGCATATAACAAACTGATGAGGAGTTTGATGGCTAGGTAGGTACTTGCTATTTTACCTAAGTAAAGCTATTGTACCTGAACATAACTCTTTGTGATTTTGTTTTCTCACAATGATGGGTAAGTATTTAAGGGCTGTAACTTACGAAAAAAAAAACGCTTACGCTGCTGAAAGCACTTTATGCGAAACACAGAATAACTTATGTGGCGCTATGGACAAACCACCCGGGAAGTAGAATTTCCCCAAATGAAGTCTTTTACAAGGAGCTCTAGACTACTCCAACATTATGTCTGTAGTCTGTAGTTAAATTACCTTTGTCTTGATAAAGACAACAAAACAAAGATTCTCGTCAACTGCAATTTCATTATCACAATGTAAAAACTGTTATGAGAGTTTAGCGTGAGAATTACCGAGCATATTATTATTAATAACACTGAAGATAAACTTTCATGTAATTTAGAGTAATCGATTCTCGCTTTCTAATAACAGGCCCCTCGTTTACTTTGAGGTTGACTTAATTTTTTGTGAAGAGAAGCTTCCTGCCTGGTAATTGAGAATGCATGTGAGAAAAATACAAAGGCATTCATATAAGTTGTATTATGATAAGAATCTTTGCAACATTCAAGGGCATGCGACTTCTACCAACCCGCACTGAGCCAGCGTGGTATATTACAGCCCATATTCTCTCTCTGATAGAACGCCAGAGTCCCAGCAGTGGGAACGTGAAAGGCTGATGATTATGATGATGATGATGAGAAATCTTTCTAGGTTTGCTCGGCTAACTACAACCCAGGTGAAAATATGCCGCCAAATGTTTTTCGTTCAGGTAGCTGCCCTTGAGAGCCTGTCCCATTCTAGGCTTAGTGTGTTTATCATTCTTGACCAGATCGTAAATCAACACCAGGTTAGGCAGTGGTCAAATGCTAGCCTAAGTATATGATACAAAGATTACAAAAGTAATAATGGCTAAATGCTTGAAATAATGTTTTTGCAGCGATTATCTTGTCTAGACACAGAACAAGTCCCAGTGAGTTTTTAAATTTGCCATCTTAATACTTATTTACAGACATTCCTTAAGTTCATCAAATATAAACGGTAGCGTTTTGGTCACAAGTTACCTGACGATAAGAGATTTGTTTTGACATCAAGCATGTGCGTGCTTATGCAAGACACATTGGCTTCTACTATGTATTGACATGAGCTAGTATGAATTTTATTATTACCATACCACAGCAATGGTATGCCTCATGGCGTAGAAAATACACTGTAGGAACACATACTGTTTTACTAGTTGCGCCCCGCGGATTCGCATTTATAATATTGGTAGGATTTTAGAAGAAATGGTCGTAGTATTTAAAGAGTGTAAATAAAAGCTGAGACGAGACACAAATTACAAAAGCGCAAAATGAAGATTCTAAACGAAGTCAGTTTTCCATGTTTCCAAATGTTTCCAGCGATTAGAAAGCAATGCGTTTTGCAAGCGTCTCCGAGCACCAGCGGGCGTTGTGATGCAGAGCACGCGCCGCCAAATACTCCAAGGCTCCACAACAAACATTGTGTAACCAGCCGACTCGTGATAACTGTACCACTGTAGGTAATCATATTTTAAGCGTAAGCTTGTTATCTTAATAGATTTTTACTTTGTAAGAGCATGCTTAAGTAGTATCTAAGATATTGAGAATTGTCAGTTTCATTTCTGCTGTCGTAAAAATGTTGGAAGCGCTGACACTAGAGCTTTCGTATACAGGTGAACGAGATCTGATTCGTGCACATCGTTACATTATTATTTGTTTTTTTTTCTTCAGTAAATGATACATTCGAAAAGGGCTCTATCTAAGTAATTATTAGACGCCTACTTTCGGATAGTAACTCCAAAGCTATCAAAAATTGATAAGGATGTTGATGAAGATAGATAGAGAAACCACTTTAGGTCCATTGACTTTCCTAAAATATAAAAACAGGATACAAAACTGTTGCTTGACTGCTATTTAATAAATTGCGGCTTAGAGATTCGCGTAACATCATTATGGAGTTCAAAAGAATGTAATATAAAAACATAGCCTTGAACTGAGGCTGAATGTGTGGACGTAATAATATAATCAGATAAGCAGTTGACCAACCTTTAGGCCATGTCTCCAACAAACCAACATTTTGACATTCGGCCGACTTTATGGTACAGTGATAATATAGGTAGGTACCTATTGCCACGTATCAGTGTATTTATGTGCCTAGTATGTTATATAATCTAATGACCAGTGTTAGCCAAAAGAACGAAATTAGGAACGGTAATGAGCGATTGCGAACGATAGAGGGAGTTACGCACGTGGTCGTATTTTGTTGCGCGCAGGCGGGCGACCCTGATAACAGAGAAACCCTACGAAATCCTTAGATATTTCTTTTTTCTAAGACGAAATCGCGTGAGTAGATGAATTCGGTTCCGGTCACTCGTTCGATCTGTGTTTCTTTACTAAATAGTGGAATGTAATGAACGCTGGAACCAGTTCACCTAGTGGGGACTGCCCTTAAAGTTGACCTCAAATATTTTCGATCGTGCGAATTTTATCAAGGTTTCGCACGGTTAGTTTATTGATTAGATCACTTAGATATCATTATGTTAATTAAACGCTTTTAAGTTTTTGTAATGTCTGTTATTCTGTACGTAACCTGTTCTTCCGAGGTGATAGCGATAGATACGATTATACATAACTTTGAACAGAGGAAGATACTAAGTAGGTAAGTCTAAATAAAGGTTAGAATTATATCGTTATGGTATATAAATATCGAGGCAATCAACATTTTTTACGACTTTGAGTTGAAGGGAAAATGATAAAACTAAGGAAGTTTAAAACCAAGTTAAAATAATATTGATTTAAAAAATAAAAAGCTATTAACGCCTGATCGCACTTTATTCGCGCGTAGCACATTCGTGTAGCGGTCGAAGCTACAGAGGGAAGCTATTGAAGCTAGTGAGTAAAGTGTGATCATTGGCATGTCTCAATGACTAGAGTGTAGTGCCACAGAGGTAATTTGCGACATTCTGGGCGATGCTGCATTTTAGAGAAATAATGACCCACCTCGTTACAAAAAAGAACTCGGAAAGCTTTAAATGATTTTTTTTTTGTTATGCGTTGGATTTTTATAAATAAATTGTGCCATATTTATATGGGCAAGTTAGCATTAATTAGCAATTGTATTCAAGCACGATTTGCGTAATGATATTTTTTATGTGATTACGTGTTACTTAGAATCGCGGTTGTCATTCAGGCGTGGTGAACTGGTACTCTACGTGACCACCGCTCCTACCCGTTACAAGCTCGGAAGTACCTGCTTCCTCTAAATTAACTTGACATCGTTTCGTTTTTGTTTATGTTGTATGTACCTATCTCCTGACATTGGACTCGTGATCTCCTTTCCACTCTTTGGCAATAAGCTTTTGCTATATATGTAAGTTTATTTACATTATGTAATATTGGATAATGACTTGCAACAGGCGACATTGTTTACACTGGTTTTGCTGTCTTCTTAGTGAGACCGTTAATTTTTTTTTGTAACTGATATTTAGCACAATTAATTAAATTATTTGTTGATTTCAGCTGCAGCTCTAATTTGTTATTTACCTATGGTGATCAGATATGTTTCTAATAGATAAGAATAAATTAGTAGCCGAGTAAACGCAACTGAACTGATCGCTTGCTGTATATGTATTGTGTAAGATTGCAGTTTTTAGCTTAGCTTTGATTGGCCTGTTTTCATTTAACAACTACTTAAGTTGTTATGAACGCACATTGCAGTGTCGATAGGCGGTATTTATGCCTCACGTAAACGCACAAATTCCGCGTTTCTCATACTAGAATACGTTATTCATATAATTATTATGACAACTCACCCTAGAGTGTATGATCAGCTGATTCTTCCGCTTTCCGGCACGCTAAGTGAAAATGTGGGCTCACAAACAAAACTACGACAGACTGTTAGCAAATTCTGCTTATTACTCAATGTTTTATTGCTTTCAAAGGATTTAAGTGGTCGCACTGAATGGAAATGGCTTTAAATGGGATCACGTAATTTGTGGCGTTTCCGAGTGTTGAAAGTGCGAGCGCGGCGCGGGTGGCGTGCGAGGTGCGGGCGAGCGCTGCGTTGACTGGCGCCGTCCAGCGGTGGTCGGTGGTCGGAGGTGGAGTGGCCAGACCGGCTACAGACGGCACCACTTTCTGCATCCCTTGTGTATATACCTACTTAATCTCACTTTGAGAATTTAGCCGGTTTTGGAGTCAGTGCATGTGTATACTTGACAACTGTTAGAAACAGCTAGCCAGCTAGCTAGTATTATACCTATGCGTTTAAGAACTTGAAAAATATATATGAAACTGCAGCACATATATTAAATACTTTAAAAATATTTAAATTTGTAACTTGGAAAACTTGTTTACACCCGCACTGTAAGCAGTGTGGATACAGCACCGTTTTTTGAGATTGTTTGCGTTTGTTTGATTGTTGTTGTTTGTTTGTTTGCGGGGCGGATTTTCTGACCCATATTTTCTCTACACTCGTTGAAAGGTTTAATTCAAATTAGTGCCTAATATAAAGAAACTGGATGACCATTTTAAAAATAAAAAGTAAAGAAAGACCTACTTTAAAGAGCAAATTAGTTTTTTTCAGCGGACTTCGTAGCCTAAGGCTGATTTTCAGTGGGCATTTGGGCAGCGGAAGAGCGGAAAAAGACACATTTGCAACGAATCCTACAAGAAAATGTTAAACCTTGTATAACGGTTACAATTAAGAAATTATAGTAATAGAAATAGCCTACAAATTATTGCTCACAATTGTGTTTATATAATATTGATAAACACGGGTATATCTAATTATTAATTATTTTATTTTACTTATTCCGAAATACCTGCTATACAGTCCTACCTATACCGCTGTAAGGGAGAGATAAGCGTCATACATACAAATTGATGCTCACAAAAATTTGTATGCAAGTACTATATAGGTATAGTAGATACTAGATACTATTCAATCACTAAAAATGCAAAACTTTAAGCGAAACACGAATAGCAGTCGTTTTACGTAAGGGACTAGGTATTATGAATTTTATTACGGACTGCGGTAGAGATGCGGTTGATAATAGGGTGGATCAGATTTATTACAAATTTTTAATGCTTTCACTGCTTATTTAGAAGTAAGATGGATTACATAAAGTACTTTTATAATTTAATTTGTTGATAAGAGTTTATTTAACGTTGAAGTACTTTGCACTCTACAACACGGAATTTAATTTTGTAAGGAGAGAAAGTTGTGTTTGAGAGGTTTGCATATTTTTTATTAAGTACCTATTTTCAAAGTGTACCGACTTCTTACCAGAAGCCATTTCATAAATTATGTGGCTTTAACTGTGACCAGAGATACCTAGAAGATATTATTTAAGTTGAGTATTTAATATCCATGTAGTGGGTAGGTAGGTAGTAAGTACCAATAAAGTACCTACCTATAGTAAAAGTTGGCAAATACAACGAGCTAAAAATTAGAGACCATAATAACGTTTAAATTAATTTCGTTAATAAATGTACGGGCTTTGAGCATGTAGGAGCAACATTGTAAGGGAGGGGGATTTAGTCCGGAAGGTTGCCCACACCACCTGGCGAAGTTGGGCATCACTAAGGGCCCGTGCTCTTGGTATCCATGACAATTTCCCCCTCCCACAGAAAAAAAAACTTACATAGTACAAAATTACTTAGGTACTTATTGAAATAAACCTAGTCCTACATCGCAGTACATGTATAGTTATAGTAACGATTATATAATAGGTAGTATGAAGTCGAGTAAGTAACATTAGGTTAGTTACATTGCCTCAGAGCTGCTATCTTGCTATCTCAATTTGCTAACACGCAATGTTCAATATAATAATATAAATAGTAAATGTCTTGTTGCAATGATCCGGCGCCAGCCTGCATCAGCAACCAAATTGCAAAATTCGGTAATGGTTATGACAAAACTGCACGAACAGTATTTTTATATCGCGTAAGCTTTTAAAAGCTCGCGTATCTAAAAGTATCGACTGAATATAACTGATCATGGTGGCGTTCAAAGGGGAAGGCTTATGGGTATATGGTCAGCAGTGGACTTCCGGCTGATGATGGTAGGTAATGACTAAATATTGCATTTTTATATACCTAGGGCGCGTTTTTGTACGAAGATGTTTCTTACTCGGTAAATGATCATCTACCTCTCGTTAACTATGAATAATATTATTATGTTGCATTACCTACTCAGAGGTATTTACCCACTCTAATGTCAACGATAAAGTTTAAATTATTTCCAAAAACCTTTATGTACAAAATTCTGTTGTAATGTGGTACCTACTTCTAAGAAATGGAAAATGCTTATGTAGAAGGAAAATATCTATGTGCATATAAATCAGTTGCCTAATATTTATTTTGTCAGACAAGGCTATTAGGCATTTGAAGTTGATGAATAATTAGGTAATTAGGATAGATATAGTAGTTAAATCTATTAGTCAGTAAATAAAATAGTGGACTCCTATCTAGTAGGTTCCTAGTTCTACCATAGTACTTAAGAGTATCTACCTCAGACGATGGCTTGAGTTTGTAGCAACTTATTTACGTCTAATTAATCAGTTGCGACTTATCATTCGGCGCAAGACTTACCCAAGATCTTCCGATGACTGCAATTGCCAAGATTTGCACATATTCTGCAAAGGTCCATCACGTAATCGCCGCCAGCCGCATGCGTGCATTCTAAACTATAGAAAGCAAGTGTCTGCAACTATTGGCGATCTGCACAGTAGAGTTGCCGATCGATAGCTTAAAACGAGGCAATACTATCGATAGTATTGCTGCATAAACTCGATTGTTCTTTATTTACAAGGAACAATAGTATCGAGAGTATCGATAGTATATACTTCGCGAGCAGCAATACTATCGATAGTATTACCTACCTTGTTTTAAGCCATCAATAGTATCGATACTATCGATAGTTCGGTAAAGACTACTGCACAGTAATATCGAACTTTTTGGCCTTCTTTTTAACTAGTAACCCGCCTTGGGTTTGAACGGGTAGGCAAATACCTATAAGACGGGTTTCGAGTCCATAGGGAATTCCCGTAGGTAGGAAAAAGGATTTTCCGGTGAACGTTCCAAGTTTTTTTCATTTAACCTTGTCGTAATGGCTTTCTCTTCATCCTCATCAACACCTAACTCTAGTCTTGGGACACACGCGGAAACTGACGTGTTCACTAATATCCAATTCGTTGCGAGACTCTTGGGTACACTAGGGGTGGCCAATTAGGCGACGTATTAGTGCTATTTAGAGCACGCCTGCGAATTTAAACCAGGCCTTATCTTTATTAGCATTCCTTTGAACACCCTAAGTACAACCCCTGAGGAAGAAATCAAATTTTACCTTCCCTGATGGTAAGCGTAACGCTGTCCTTTTACAGGTCAGTGCCACCCAGAATATTGAAATTCAACTGTTTGAAATCCTGAGCGATAATGGACTGCGCTAATTACCGAGATATCAGATAGTACATTGGTCAGGACTTCGAACTGTGGGAGTTCAGGAACAGCGTTTAAGGCTCTTGTAAATATCTCACTCAGTAAGACAGGTGCAAGACGACTTCGTTGTTACAAAAATAAAATTTTTAAATACCAAAACAATACCATTTATTTACGATATTTACATGGTACAGTACAGCAGAAATTACTATGACTTTGTCACATGGTATACAGAATGAATTTCAAAATGTTTGTTAATTTACGAATCAAATTATTCAAGCTTAGCGCACTGTAGGAGCGGGCCACGCCGCAAATATCATAAATCTCTGTCGTTCATTTAATGTTTGCATGAGATGTAGAAATACGTTGCGGCGCGGCCTGCCCAAGGTGCGCGTCATTGATAGATCGATTGGAATCTTATACCATAATAAAAGATCACTCTTCGATGACTTGTCATCCAAGAGTGATCATATTATCTGTAGTTTCTGCATAAAGTTGATGGTTGCCAGTGGTGGCTGGTGCAACGGAGTGGTGAGGCCCAACAAGGCAGTATTGCAGGGAGCAACCGGAGTCTACTGTGGCGCCAGTGTAGACTACAGTATCTTGGAGTACACAGCTGTGAACATAGAAAATATATATTAAAATGATTAATAAAATAGTTTCTTTGAAGAGGTTTTAGTGCAAACATTAGAATTGATATTCAGTTAGACCTCAAAGAATGTGAGTCCCGCCTATGTGCTTTCATTGACTTGACCTAGCATATCAATTTTATTTTGTTTTTCTTTCTTTAGTGTTTGACCACAGATCAAACGATGTTAATTGACGATGTGGTCTAAGGTGGCATTGCATGAAATAAAAGTGTTTATGCAACTGGATGACGAGGCAAGCAAATTGATCACTTAAAACCGAGAAAGGTGAGCTACTTCCTCAGATGGACTCTGCAAGATTCTTACCACTACTACAACGCTTTCATCCTTTCTAACAATTAATACACCAATCCTTTAATACTTTGTATACTCACCCTTCTTTAATTGTGACATTGTTCATTAATATACAGTTAGTTAATCTAACTTTATTCTCAATAGTACAGTTGGCACCAATGAATGTGCTCTTGATTGAGGTTTTCTCGTTGACTACACTTTTCTCTCCAACTGTACAGGTTTCATCAATTTGTTTGGTTTTCACCTCACTGTTTGGATGGAGTTTTTCGGAGAGAGGTATACCAGTTAGTTGTTCCCATTTTGACAGAATCTGAAAGTGAGAAAGTAAAATTTGTTACAACTGACAAAATGTACCTACTGTTGCAAAGTTTTAAGGTCTTGCTCAATTAACTATGAATCAATATCAATCTAAATATATATCACCCAAAGGTGACTGACTGACTGACATAGTGATCTATCAACGCACAGCCCAAACCACTGGACGGATCGGGCTGAAATTTGGCATGCAGGTAGATGTTATGACGTAGCCATCCACTAAGAAAAGATTTTCATTAATTCTACCCCCAAGGGGATAAAATAGGGGATGAAAGTTTGTATGAAACTTTGTCAATTTTAAACCGATCGTGCGGAGACTTTGCATGCATAAAGCTGCAGCCCACACTTGTGAAACCACGAGGTACAGCTGGGTAAAGCCATTAGTATGTTTGTTGAGAACCTCGGCTTAAACATGAGAAGATTTTTTTTTATTTTATACATAACTAACATGGTTAGCATTAGATAGATCACAAGTCACTTAATTTCATTTCTAAACATATTAATACTTATTCTTCATAAAACCATGCAATTATAGAATATAGCCTACCTTGCTGTTAGATAAGTAAAATGCAGACAGGGTATTGACCCTAATACCAAAGGTATCCGTGCTCGGGATATGAGCAAAACATCTCAAAATATCATTGTAATACACTCCTTTACTGCCAAGTACATGATCGTTGAAAGCAGACATCTCCCTGATTTTACTCCCATAGTCATTTTCAACAGCAAAAGAGAATATGTCCTTAGTTATGTCAATATTCCGTTCTGAAGTCCCTTTCTTCTCAGCAGGATTTTTGGGCTTAGTTAGTTGTTTTTTGATAATGTGCGGTACTAATTCTCCTTTGAGAGATGTAAATTTATCCATTTCAACTAGATAGTTGATAACCCATTGCTTCATTACATAGATATGGGCGTCTAATAACCTACTATACATGGACAAGGAAGAGAACTTCTTCATGAGAACTCTTGGTATTTTCACATTTTCCTCAAAATCACTAGCACTAGCTAAAAAGACTAATCTACCAGTTTCTTTATCGATACATACTAAGTCTCTATCAGGTTTAGCTTTTGTTTTGAGGCCAGGGAGTTCTATCCATTCTTCTGGACCATTGTTGAAGAACAAAGTGGTGAGTGTTGCATCATGTTTTCTATGAAGATTCAAAACTTCATTGAGGTTAATATTAGAAATGAGATCTCCGGAGACTACTAAGAGGTCTGTGGTTACTCTACTGCTGATATGTTTCAAAGAGTTGGCTGTGCCCCAGTCTTCATCGGAGGGTATGACAATGAGTTCATACTTTATTTTGAGCGGGCACTTTTCTAAGGCATTTAGGATGTTTGATTTGTCTTCATCAAGGACAATCACCATGGTTTCTGTAAAATGTAACATGTAGGTTTTATTATTACACTGTAGTTCAAGCAGATGAAGCTGTTGATATTGAAATGAGTTCAAGTAAATTTTAACTACATTCGGAATGAACTTACCTTGAAATCCCAGAGTCTCTAGCATGTTCAAAGAGTACCATAGTACTGGATATGGTCCTACAGGCAGCAAGCATTTTGTGACTGAACCTCCTAAATCGGGCAGGCGAGACCCTCTCCCTGCAGCCAGCACAACGGCTTGGAACTCTAGAATCTTGTGCATTTTACCTGAAAATTTAGGAAATAACACAAAGTTACTAAAAGGGCATGAGCAACAGTTGTTGACACATATGCAATAAAAATTTCTTCTTTATGTTATAACTGTTAATGGTATTAAGATAGATAGGGTAAGTTTAAGCAAACTTCGTTACCTTAAATGCTGGCGGCTTTTCTATTACTTCTATTAATCAAGTGTTTGAGAAACATTTACCGTACATTATTCTTTGCAATAGTTGCGAAGGTTATTTTTTTGCGTGCGTCCGACACTGACGACTGACGTTGACTTGTCTTGTAATTGTCAATTGACATTGACAGTGACACATTGAAAATGGGAGTTTTCTGACACCTGAAAAATGACGTAGTTCCACAGAACACATATAGTACCACGTAGTTCTCTGTAATAATGGGTAGATGGCGCTGACAATTCGTAAACACATTGCGACCATCTCTTTTTTCGCTTTTTCTGTATTTCATGTAGGTCCCTATCTCTACCTAGATTTACTAGATTATAATTTGTTAGTTATATTTTGATCAAATATTAGTTATATTTCGAGAAAATACGTTCACCTGGAATGTATTTTCTCGATAATATCACAGTTTATTATGATAATATGTAAGGGGATAAAAGAAAAAACATCGTTCTGTTTTTAAAACCGATGGCGGATTTATAAAGACCATTCGTTTGTATTTGGAACAGCTGAATTCAACGTTAGCTGGAAGTCTAACGACGTCATGTCCGATTGGTTTGGTTTCTCCAATGTAGCTAAGGTTGGTTTCGGGATTTGGCATTGTGAGCAGGGTAATTTGGGTTGAAGTTCATCCACCGCATACATCTAAAACATTAGGAAGAAGTAAGGCCGGTTAGCAGAATACCCCTAGCGGCAACTACACGAAACTAACATTGCCAATTTTACGAAAGACAGATTGTTAATTTAAGTGTAGGTACAGGGTAAAAAAATAGAGGCAAATAATTGAGGATAGATAGATAGTAGGTACCTATAGCTGTTCCATCCTTCCGAGGTTGAGGGAGTTTATTTAAATTAATAATAGGCATAAATTGAACCAGCCGTAAATTGTTTCTCTGAGAAACTATTTGTCGCCAGAAAACGCGAATCAACCCGATTCGATGCGGGATATCGCATGCTATAACCGTAACATGCATATAACCGAATACCTATCATATAGTCGTCGAATACCGAAACGATACTTTAGTTATCCAAGTTCCAAGCTTAAGGTCCTAAGTACTCACTCACCTTTCCATCTGTACCCATTTCCATGCCAACTTTTCGCGTTTCCGGTGCTGTTATGATCATGCCGGGAGGTGCCCGGCTTATTGTATTCGGCACCACTGTATGAGAACCTCCACACCAACGGTTACATACGTGAGACCTGAACAAAAAGTTGTAACTACCTGATACTTAGCCTCAAACAGTACTAGGCAGGCAAACAGCAGTCTCACTTCAGTTCCCTGATTCCCTGTCTAGGCGTAGCGTGCTTAACACCACTTAACATCTGTGTCTGTCGTTGTTGCTCTGTGGTTAAATGATACCTTAACTTTTTATTAAACATTTTGACGGATAAACTAAGAATGAGTGAGTTCTCGAGTGGCCCTCCCCCCCACTAGGTGGGCCGACAACATTATAAGATTGGCAGGGAGGCGATGTATGCAAATGGCTAATAGCAGTTCACGGTGGCGCTCAAAGGGGGACGCCTATGTTCAGCAGTGGACTTCTTCCGGCTGATGATGATAGACCCTCCATAAAAGTTTAGCATGGAGTTAAAAAGATGCCTCTATTGGTTAGAGTTACCTTGGATCTCTAGGATGTGGTATCGGATAACCTTGAAAGCATACTCCGTGGTCTCCATCCTCGCTCGGTTTCGCCGCTTCAGCACCTATCGTTGAAGGCTTCAGCGCCGGTAAATTTGGCATAGTGGATGCCTCTAAATGCATATGCGCTGGAGCGGCACAGGAAAGACAATTACTGTCGCGGTTAATTCTCCTTGACAAGGCCGCGGCAGTAGGCTCTCCAACTATGTCCTTTATGGAAACCATCTTGGCTCTAAGAGATTCTATGTGACGATTGATTTCGTCGCGTAAGCCTTCCACTTGGATGATGTCTGCCTTTTCATCCAGCTCCCTCAGAAGATCGTCAATAGCTTTCTGCGTTCACATAATATTAGGTACACAACTACTTGTGCCCCACGGTTTAATCCACATGGAGATTCCAAGGGAATGATGCTTTTTTTGAGATAAAAAATTTGCTAGTTTCAATTTATTATTTTTATGCAAAAAAAATACAATCCGTAGCTCTGTTGCTATGTGAAAGAAGAACAACTATATGAACACACTTTCTACTTTATAATAGTGGTGACAATATAGTCATCTTAACAGTAGTATCCAGGTGCAACGTGGCAGCACCTTCGGCCTTCACATCACCGCTTAACATCAGGTGACATGTGGAAAAAGTGAAAAGAGGAAAGAAAAATAAGTTAGGAGATGAATTAAAAAATAACAGGCGTTTAACAAAAGAAGCAAGCCCTCATATGAGCTTACTTGCCAAACAATCTCTTGATTGTTAAACTTCTCATATGCTGCACCGATGCGCTTTTCGATATCGCCTCGAACGGCATCGAACTGTTGATGAGTGACCAGCCCATTCAGAGCTGCAAGTCCAGCTTTATCACGCAGAGCATCTTCCACTTCCTCGCGGTCACACTTCGTTTCACGCAACATTTCTATCTGTTGCCTTAACGCCTGGCAAAAAGAAATACAAATAACCCATAATTACTGAACGTAGTGAAGGTATAAAAATTCTTTTAAGTGGAAAGGCAAGGCAAGCATAGAGAAATACGTATTTTTTTTAATGATGTCGCATTTGTCACTGGAAATTAATAACTTATCTATCCACGACACCCACGGGCTTACGGGTCGTTCTACTAAAGATATAAATTTGACATAATCCAGGAAGGGTATGACTACGTTGGCATGGAGAAAACACTCGCCGCCTTTCCTCTTAAGCTACTTATAAAAAGTGTTTTATATAAATTATAATCGATATTGACATCGAGGTCATTGGATAAGGAATACTGCTTTTTTTTCAATTCTTTCTGTCTGGCTAAAGCTTCGTCAATATTTGTTTGCAGATCGCTGAAGTGTGCATTTAACTCCGTAACGGCTGGAAATAGAAGTTTTTAATACGTTATTTGTCAATGTTCCAATAGAAGTGAATGCCTTAGGGTCTTCTCTAATTTATATTTGATAATCATCGCTATAATACCTGTATCATCGCCACCTATATTAGCCATCGCTTCAGCCATGGTCTCCAATCCAGTCTCTAAATCGTGTTGCATTTGGGTCAGCTCTTCTTGATAATTAGTCATCTAAAAATATAAGTAGGTAGGTACTTGTACTTGATTTACTTTCTAGTCATACAGTTCTATGATTTTAGAATTTCTTTAGATACATACCTGAGATGAAAGACCGGTGTCGAGAACATTAATTTGCATCACATAGTTTGAAACCAAATTTTCCAATTCTTCCATCCTAGTCCCAAGTTGTATTGATGATTCTATTTTCGATTCTGGTCAAAAACAAAAATTCGTTCCAAAATTGTATTAATTAAAAATAGCCCGTCAGGTAAGTAAGTAAGTGTCGGTAATTTAAGAAGTAACTATTTTAGACGAGGGGAAACGTCGCTCGGTAAACCGCCCGGTGCTGTCCGCAACTTTTTACCATTAAATATTATGTACGTTGTACGTACATTGCTCTCATTGTCTTACTAATGCATATTTGGGCGTCATTCTTAGATTTCTACAACATTTTTAAAGCTATTTCATCGTGTTAGTGGTTCGAATATTTATTAAAAACGTGGAGAAACTATTCTTCATCTTTTCTCTTAAAATATACCACCCACATAGTCAACTTATTTTCAATTTTGCAGGCGTCAGATATCAAAATCAAAATCAAAATCAAAAATATGTTTATTCAATAGGATACATTGTGATCACTTTAAAACGTCAACTTAAAACTAGCTACGCCTGTTCCAACCTCCTTACGCCGGCAAAAGAACAGGCAAGAAACGCCCGGCAGGTAATTTTTTTGGCGCGATCACATTGACAATTTTATTCTTATTACTAATTGATTGAATTGGAGCAAGTTCACTAAAATCCCAAGCTTTTTTTTTTTGTCATCTAATAGTCCGATATTTTTTATTTAGCTTTACTAATAATAAGATTTCTCTTGTTTGGTTGTACACATTGGGATATGGGAACATGAATATTAACGAGTTGCGGGATCACAACCAAAGCAGACCAGACCCCACAAGCAGCACCCGTTCACGAGTTGACGCATGTGCCAGCCATCGCTCTCCTCGACCATATGAGAGGGAAGAGGGCGACCCGACACATGACGCCGCTGCAAGCAAAGTCACTTTCGTGAGCATGACTGTTTTGGCTGTTTACCGAAAATGGTTAGAATAGGGGAAATAGGGAGAATAGATAGATAGAAAGAAAGATAGATAGATTAACTACAATCCCAAGCTTGTTTGTCATCTAGATAGTCCGATATTTTATAATAAGCTTTACTAATGAGATTTCTCTTTATACGAATTTGAAATTTTGTTATAGACAAGTCTTGAATTTCACTTGGGATTTTGTTGAAAAAGCGTACACATTGACCTTTGAACGAGTTGCTAACTTTATGGAGCCTAGTGGTGGGTACAGCAATTTTATCTTTGTTTCTAGTATTAAAATTGTGATAATCACTTCTCTTTTTGAAGCTATTTAAATTTTTCCGTATGTACATTACATTTTCATAAATATATTGACAAATAACTGTCATTATTTTGGTTTCTTTAAACTTAATTCTTAAAGATTCTCTGGGGCCCATGTTATAAATCGCACGAACAGCTCTCTTCTGCAATACAAATATGGTGTTAATATCAGCAGCGTTTCCCCACAGCAATATTCCATAGGACATAATGCTGTGAAAATAGCTGAAATAGACTAGTCTGGCTGTATCAACGTCAGTAAGGTGACGGATCTTCTTTACAGCATATGCTGCAGAGCTAAGTCTGCTCGATAGACTGACAATATGTGGACCCCATTGCAATTTGTGATCTAAAGTTATGCCTAAGAATACTGTAGTCTTGACAAGGTCCAATTCTTCGTCCTTAATTTTTACATTTGTTGGTACTTCTTTAACATTGGGCAGCACAAATCTCAAGCATTTTGTCTTTTTTCCATTTAACATCAAATTGTTCGCATCAAACCAGTCTGTAACTTTGGAGAGAGCATTGTTCACGTCGTCAGAAATGTTATGTTGTCGCTTTAACTTAAATAAAAGCGACGTATCATCAGCAAACAATACTATTTCGTGATTGTCACTAACAAGGCTGGGCAAATCATTGATGTAAACTAAAAACAGAAAAGGTCCGAGTATTGAACCCTGCGGAACTCCCATTGTGACTACTGACCCCGAGGATCGCTTCCCGTTCACGTCAACTCTCTGAATCCTATCACTAAGGTATGAGGTTACAAGGTCCAGAGGAACACCTCGAATACCATAGTGCCGGAGCTTCCTGATCAGTGTCTCGTGGTGAACACAATCAAATGCCTTGGACAAGTCACAGAACACGCCTAGAGCGTCCCGTGACTCCTCCCAGGCATCATAGATGTGAGTTAATAACTCGACACCAGCATCAGTAGTAGAGCGACCACGCGTAAAGCCAAACTGTTTTTGATTAAGTAATTTGTTTGCTGAGAAATGTCTTTGCAATTGATTTAGAATAAGTTTTTCGAATATTTTACTAAATGTTGGTAATACTGATATTGGTCTAAAGTTAGTAGGGTCAGTCGTTGTACCCGATTTAAACAAGGGTGTTATCTTACTATGTTTCATCAGATCAGGAAACACGCCGTCGTCAATACATTTGTTAAATATTAGGGCTAATTCGGGTGCAATCATTTCAATTAATGGCTTAACAACGGTCACGGATATACCCCAGAGGTCAGTAGTTTTCTTGACATTAATCATATTAAAAGCTTTTACTACATCTTTGCAACTAACATAGTCAAATTGAAAAGGAATTTCGCACTCTGGTACATTTGTTTTTAACATAGATTCTGCAATGGTGTGCGATGAGTTTAAGAACTTAGTAGTAGAGACTGGAATGTCAGTGAAAAAGGTTTCAAATGCTTTAGCTACTTCAATGTCAGTCTTGACACTGGTATCGCCAATATTTAGGTTGTAATTATTAGCTTGAGACCTGACTTTGCCAGTCTCACTATTTATAATTTTCCAAGTTGCTTTAATTTTGTCATTACTATTTTTAAGCTTAGAACTTATATAACGAGACTTTGCAATGTGACAGACCGTCTTAAAAATTTTTGAGTATGTTTTTACAGTTTCTTTAAACTCATTACTAGTATTATATTGTTTTTCACTGTAGAGATCGTACAGCTTTTGCCTGCTTTTGTGAATACCAACTGTAGCCCACTCCGTAAATTTAGGTCTATCAGAAACCATGATCGTTTTTGGAGTAAATATCGTGTTGAAAGCTTTGCTAAATACGCTGAAAAAAGAGTTGTATAAATCATCAGCATTTCTACGATCCGGTAAAAAAGGAAGTTCATCGATCAGCTTTAATTTTATTTTCTCCATCCGATCAACGGTCTCTGGTACATATGTGACAGATTTTTTTCCATTAATTTTTATTTTATTTTTAATTGTAATTAATTGACCACAATGGTCTGAATCTAATTTACTTATTACACTTTGACTAATTACATTCACATCTGTAAAAATATTATCTAAACAAGTAGCCGTAGTGGCAGTTATCCTTGTAGGCTCCATAAACAAATTTCTCAAATTAAATGATTTAAATAAATTAGTTATTCTCGTACTTAGAGTAGAAACATCCAAAAGGTTTACATTGAAATCTCCACAGATAATAATTTGTTTATTTAACTTGGATATTTTGAAAAGAACTTCCTCCATTAACTTTTCAAAATCATCATATGAACTAGTTGGAGGCCTGTACACACTTAAAATAATGAACTGCTCCAATTCTACACAAGCTATTTCGATTATTCGTTCAGCTGAGTAGTGGACGATGTCTTTGCGTTCTTTGAATTTAATTTTTTTATTTAATAGTATTAATGAACCACCATGAATTGCATTAACTCTGCTGAACGAACTACCAACTTGGTGATTGTTAAAACTAAATATGTGTTCATGATTTTTGAGCCAATGCTCAGTAATGCAAAGAATGTCAATGTTATTGTGATTCATGAACAACTCAATTTCTAAACATTTGCCCTTCATCCCTTGAATATTCTGGTGGACCAGGTTGAATTTATTTACATTTTCGTTAACTATGATTTGTGATTTTGGGCAAGATTTGTAAACAATATTTTTTGATTTAATTGGGCTAGAGACTTCCTCTATTGTCATGCCACTATGTTTAAATTATTTGGAATTGTTTCCAACTGTTGAATAGTGTTGTCAAGAGCTCTCTGGAGCTATATACGTTTTCAGCAGCGGGATATGGGTAGACAGACCAATAAACACACTAAACATGGTAGTTATAAGTATGGAACCATTAAAATATGTATACTACCTAATTTGTGTGCTAATTTAAAAGCATTATCAGCAGTTGCAGTATTGCGCGTTGTCACAGCGTTAACATTTTTCATTATTGCGTCATGAATATCCTGCAGTGCAGTTCTGGAATCAAAATAGGTACCTAATACAGCAAATTGTACAGTAGACAGTTGTCTCATAGAAGAAATCTCATTAAGTTCAACATCACCATTAACTACTTACTCTAGTTCTTCATAAGTAACTAGATCCTTCTTCACGTCTTCTTTATTGTCAGATCCTTCTGCTTCTGCAACTGGCGCGTCCATACGAGACACAGCAATAGACATCGTCGATGGCGATAGTTCTACTGAAGTTTCATGGTCTCTTTTTGATGGCACCTTCGGTGGATATTTGACCTTAGCTGCTGATTTTGCTTGCGATTGGCGTTTTTTACCATCTGGTCCCCCGAAGATTACTTGTATGTCCTATCATTGAAAAGCATACTTTTAATTTCTTTTTTTCTATTGACAGGGTAGCGTTTGATCATAGGTTACCTTATGTTAAGTGACGATGTGTAATTAAAATTAATAAATTGTAAGTGTCCAAGTATACAGTATTCCGTGTTTCAAAGATTTATACAATGTCCGTATTACCTATATTAATAACGGACAGCAAAAATAATTTGGTAATGGATGCAAATAAAATATATTCTTAAGAGTTTCGCAACGATACCAAAAACAAAATTCGCGACTCCTTTAAATTTACATTATTCAAATACATTTATTTTTTGTTACCTTTGTAGGAGCAAGTAAGTTTTAAGTCCTTATCATGTTTTGTTTAAACTACTTACTAGACAAACCTGCCTTACCTTGGAAGAGGCCTGAGTCCAGCAGTGGACTGATACAGGCTAATGATGATGAGGCAAACATACAGTATAGAACCACTAAAAAGCAGCATGAATATCAAAATGAAAGTAAGTTCTAAACTTGCATCAGTAGCTGCATCTCCCAGATCCATTCCAGGTGTTTGGCTAGCCAAATCTGTTACTAAGGAAAGCATATTTTGTATAGTTTTCTCCGTTGCTTCTAATCGAGCTGATAACTGTAGTGCTGCCATAGCGTCAGTTAGCGAAGCTCCTTTACGAAGTTCTTGCATCAGTTGAGCATTATCAGGGAAACCAGGTGTAGCAACTGGTCCAAACTTTTCTTGAAGTTGGCGAACTTTATAAGCCAACTCTTCAAATTGCTCTTGAGTGACAACTGATAGTCGAGGACCTGAATCACCTCTACGAGTTGTGGATCTTTCACGAGCTGGATGATTGGAAAAAAAACTATGTAACAAACGAGTTCAGGTAACATTATATTATTACACTAAAGTGTTATTACCTGCTCTTGCTTTGGCTTCTTCAACCGGAACTCTCTCCACTGTTCACAGAGAAAATAATTATATTAACGGTAAATATTCACTGTATGTACATTCAAAGTAAATTATGTCGATTAAAAATGAAGTATACCTTCCGATTAAATAAAACCTTTTAAAATTCTTACCAATTAGTAACTTTTCGTATTTTGCTTCTGAAAAAAAGTATCAATGGTTATAAACTTTGAAAATTATCTAAAATAACACTCATAAATTCATAAAATATCATTCATACCAGCGGAATCCATTGAAGCTATTGGAATTGGCGTTTTGTCAGGTTCTTCCCGAGAATCGACCCTCTAAAATACGAAATCTAAACTAGTATACAATAGTAACGGAGACATATCTATACATCGAATATATTTCTGAAACTGACTGAGATTGATAAATTAATTATTATAGGTTAACAAACCCGAATATATGGTAATTTTTATCTGCGGTTGGATGTTCGATTTTAATGCTTTTGTGGTTTGATAGCTTAATTCTCAACATAAAATCTGAATGTAAGTAATATGTAATAATTATCATGATCACGGTGTAATATGATATTATATTTCATCATATTATTGTGTAGGAAATCAATGATTAGGGGATTTTAGTCGCTGTGTGACAAGATACGCTAGAAAAAGTGAGTTCACTAAACAATACCAATTGAAGTTAGGATATTTAAATACAAATCGCTTACCTATATAGCCTTATAGTAAAAAATAAAAAAATAACAGGTTATGCAGCATCAGGAACGTGGCTAATAAAAATAAAGCACCAAAATAAAAATAAAACACTGTCTAAAATTGCACCTGGTGAATGACGCGTACTTCTCGTTCCCTCTGCACCTCTACCTCCTCCAAAAGTTTCTGATAATCCTGCGACTGAACCATAAATTCTTGTAAAACAAGAAAGCACTTACAATAATTATAAAATATTACATTATGATCATGACTGGAATAACGAAAGATTACTTACAGCCTGAAATTTGTCTGTAGTAGAAATTATTCCTTCGCCTGACGATGTTCTTTCAGTAGTGCTTTTTGATGTTTTAGCAGCCGATTTCTTGCCCGAAGAAGATTTTAGAGTTGATGTTTTGTAACTTGATGTTCTATCAGATATTGTTTGGTCTGAAGAGGTCTTCCCGATAGCAGTTTCATCCGATATTGCTTTGCTAGATTTAGTAGTTGAAGATAAGCCAGTTGTTTTGCTAATTAATGTTTTATCAGTGGATGTTAAATCTGTCTTCTCCGTAGAAGTTTCATCAAATGTTTTAATAGTGGACGTTTCGTCCGAATGAATATCAGTTTTATCAAACATTGTTTTGCTAGTTTTAGTAGTTGATGTTATGTCTGTTGATGTTATAACTGTTGACGTTTTATCAGATGAACTTTTGTCACTTGGTTTTTTGTCACTGAACGGTTGGTTACTTGTTGTTTTATCACTTGGTGTCTTGCTACTTGATGGTTTGCCACTTGATGTTTTGTAACCAAATGTCTTGTCAGTTGATGTTTTTCCCGAAGAGATATTATCCGCAGAAGTTTGTTTTTTTTCAAACGTTGTCTTGTCGGTTAATATTTTATCAGGTAAAGTTTTTTGTTTTGGAAATGCCGCTCCTGATTTTTTGCCGTGATAACTTTTCTTTGGTAGCGCTTCTAATGAACTTTTGCTAGCACTTCCTTTCTTTTCAGTTGCTGTGTGAACTTTGATTTCAGTAACTGAAAGGCTGGATGAAGGCGTAGGCGAAAGTAATGCAGGGCCAATGTGAATTGCAACACGCCTCTCCAATACTCTTAGTTGTCTTGCTATGAGGTATAGCACGGCTTGTACGTGTTTATGATGTACTGTATTTGCCTAGAACAAGTTAATTGCTTTACAGTTACTTGCACATTTCTTTCGACCTGATTCTAAGTAAGTCATTCATGAAACGAGATAACGTAAGGACTACAGAGAGACAACTAAGAAGCATATTATAGTGATAAAACTATATATATATCAGTAATAAGTCATATTCAATAATTTGTCCATTTGTTTATTAGCTGCATATTTATAGACTTAGAACTACTAGACTGCATTGTATTTCGTTGGTTTTCGGGGTTCGATCTTTTAGATGACAACTTAAATATTAGCGTATGTCTCATCGAGCTTTCTGTAGATTGCGGTATTGGTGATAACACGATTCTATTTTCTGAGCGGGAAGTACAGGCAAACAATCTAGAATATAAGAACCTACCCCTGGAGGAAATATACTTAGATATCTTAAATTGAACAATATAGCTAGAGATATTGAAAAATATAGCTAGAGATAAGTCTAAAATAAATAAAGTCGACGAGCTAAGCGAACAGGAGCGTTACGTGAAAATCTAACGCACCTTTTCACTTTTTGATACAAGCGTATCGCGGAAGCCACCGATGAATTACTAGAACCCTTTCCATTTATGTCCATCTCCCTATTGTTAAATCTTGCAGTCGTATTCTAAAGCATCTCTAAGGTGAAACAATGAAAAGGTATCACCAATACTGAAACCTACCTAGGGCGCTACTTATAATTTCTCTCTAAGAATACTTACCTCATGATCTCCAAAAGCACTGTCGATCAGCTCAGCAACAGTCATAATGTTAGTTTTAGAAATGTTGGTATCGGGAATGTTGGTGTCAGTGACATCACTTTCAGTAATATCAGTTTCTGGGATATTATCATTGTTATTCTCCATGGCAAAAATATTTAAAACAATATTCACAAAGCAACGTTTAATAATTGTAAAAATCTAAGATCAAGATGGTTCTGCCTTGTGACAATTTTTATTTGTTGTTTTGACACTAATCAACAAGTTTTGACTGGGAAAAACAAACTTTATTATTCATCTGATGAAAAAGTTTGAAGCTCTATCTATAATGACCGCTTTTTCTACTACACGTTCCGACAAATAATGATTCTGGCAACACCCTCCATTCTGCGGTGAATGGTTTTATGCAAAAATTATATTCCATGTACAATATGAACATTGACTACTCATATACAAATAACTGGTTCAAAATATAACAAAAATGTAATTCATAGAAACATTATGTGTAATCCAATAATATATTTACAAGTTTTCCTTTATAAATATAGCTATATAGGCAGCTAATGAATAAGAGTGATCAGTGAAAGAATTATAATAGCGAATAAATTGAAAACGTAACTACGTATTTACATCGATCATCTAAAAATACATACATTATAAATTATTATCCTAAAGCTCTCAACAAACTGTTAAAAATATACACAAAATATAAAAAAATAACACTTGAGCAAAATATACCCTATACAAAGTTGGAAAGAAGTCATAATTAACCTAAAAATATACATACGAGTAAAGTAGGTACATTGGAGAAATGTATATAGCACAGTTTATAATTGGTTTGAGAGAGCCTATCGCTATCAAATAACTTGACTTCTCCATCAGGACACAAAAACTTTTGAAGAATTCATTCAATTTTCAAATAATTCTTGTGTTCACAAAACGGTAGTTTGAACGTCAACAATTTTTAAAATTTCTCTACCTATCTAAATTTATAAAACTAGCTATTACTAATAGAGCTAACCGACACGAGTCACTAGAGCACGAGTCCGACAGTCAGAGGAGAGCGAGGAGGTGCAGGGGGCCTCCGCGGGCGGCGAGGGCGGCGGCAAGACGGGGGGCACCGCGCCACCCGCACCACTTTGACTAGAGGTTGTCTGTACAGCAGACGGTGACGTCGGCTTGGAATGCTCAACATGACCAGCCTTCGAATTGTGTTCGCGATGGCTCTTTTCTCCCACTAAATCATTAATATTCTGCCTTTCCTTCATAAACTTGTTGAGGTCGTGCGCCACCAGTACTGCGAGCGGGGGTATTGGCGGAATATAGGCATGAGGCTCGTAGTTATCATCCACGTAGTCATCGGGATTCCAAGCTACAGTCGTCGTTGTAACCGAAGCCTTCGTTGACATCCTGTTTGTGATGGTAGCACGTGATGTCACTGGGATGGTTGTTACAGTTGATTTATCCGTTGCAGTTTCTGATGTCACAGTAGCGGGGACAGTAAACACTTTTTTATTGCTATTAGATCTAGTTTTTCGTCTTTTTTGTAATTTGGGTACATCTAGGAAGAACGGATCAAATAAAAGATCCGATTCTTTGTAATCATCGTAATTTATCGGTCCAATCGGTTTCACTGCACTAACTACGTTACCGACTGTGTAGTTGAGCTTTTTTCCGTTGCTGTCGCTGACCGACGCACTGGCGGTGACGATGACTCGCGGAGGACTTTTCAGTTTTGGAGCTGGTCGTTCAGTGACAGTGGGGGGTGCGACAGATCGAGCTGACAGGGATGATTCGTTTTCTGGTATCGAGTCGTCACTTCGTTTTCGATCGTAATAGAATGGGTTGAATGGTAAGGGTCGTTGCGCTGGCAGCGCTGATGCAGGATAATTTTGCTGCCTATGTTTCACAGAAGTTTTATATCTTTCTGAAGGCTGTGATGTTGGTCCAGGGCGTAGAAGCTGATCACGAGGATCTAGCGTTGTAGGTCGGAACGGTTGAGGCTGCGGTCGCTGCACGAATGGTGTGGGACGGAGCTGGGCCGGCCGTGGCGCAGTTCTTGATGACTCATATTGGAAATGATCATACTGCTGAGGAGGAGCATGTGTGATGTATACGCCGTCAGCAGGACGGAAGCTTTGGAAAGAGATAGCTTCTGATCCTGGACCTCGGTGACGATAAATGAATTCTTGTGGGGAAAGCAATGCGGGGTCTAACGTCTGAGTAGATTGTGATGGAGAGACTGTGGATGGTATTGACGGACTCGGTGGTGATAACGAAGATAAGATTGGGGTCGGAGAAGAAAGTATATGAGGTAGTGGTGACGGGAAGCGCGAGGAGGTTGGTGTTAATGTTGCGGTCGTTGTTGGCCTTCTAGTTGTAGTTGTAGGCACTGTGGTTGATGTTGTTGTTGGTGCACGGGTCGTTGTCGTTGTTGGAGGATGGGAGTAATACTCGTAGTCACCATCAATTTCATCATCTTCTTGATATTCTGGAATAATTAAAGGTACGAATAAAAAGTGGAAGTAATGTCGTAAAACTCGATAATTGCAAATTTTAAAAACAATAAAATGGTACCTTCAGTAAACTCATGTTCAGGAACTTGTATTGGCGGATTAGTCGATGTCCGTTGTGATTTCCTAGGGTCTTCTCTCTTTATTTCTTGCACAGGATCTTCGGTCGAGTCTGTGAAATCTGGCAAGTGCGATTGATATTTATCTTGAGATGTAGTTGGCTTCTCATCTACCGAAGGGTCAGTGGGTGTTTCTTGACTGGGCTTTGTCTGTTGTGTTTGTTCTGTTGCTTGAGGTTTCTGTTGGTCTGGCTGTATAATAGGTGGCGCTGTACTGCCATATAACTCTAAATTTAAGCTGTAGAATTTCTCGGACTTTGTACAATCCACTTCATCTACTCGTTCACAAACTCTTGTCTCCTGCAATCAATAAAATTGAAATTTTGACATGGATCTTACTAAAATACTTTTTATAGGAACAACCAAACATTGAGCCAAGTGTTATTCTTGGAACAAACTAAAATCAAGTCGAATGTTAATCTTCCTTAAAAGATTCCAGGCCAACGTAGCTACTTTTATGATATAATGACGCTAGATTTGGAATAATTGCAATCACCTGATCAAAGACAGTGCCGTTGAGACAAAGGAACTTGATATCCATGGGCTCTTCTTGCTGACCCACTGTGCACACGTGGAACATCTGGCAGGACGTCTCCAGGTCAGCGTAGTAACCGCCTATGACCTTTCCCGCGCACGTAAAGTTGGTCTCAGGAAGATTGTCAAAGTCCAAGTACTGAAAAATAACAAATAAAGAAAATTTAATTATCTCTATATAGTTATTACTTGGCAGCTTGGTGCACAGAATTATATCTCTTGACTTTAAATGAAAATTGGCTTTGTTTCAAAATATTCCTATGAAAAAGCATACAAGATGGATACCTACTTACTCTATCACAGTAAGAAAAGCCAAGAAAGTACTTACACCCGGTTGAATGGACCGTGATATCCGGAATTCGTTTTGGAATATGAATATCAGCAGCCACAGCCAAACTGAAATGTAATAAAAGTAACAGTTGAATTATGTTCAGAAACGGGATATTTACGATGTGTTTAGTGTGTTTCATTTGTTTTGAGTTCTCGATATACCTAAGTATATTCGGCGTAGTTGCAAGCGCCATGACCACGAATAAACAGAAGGTTTTATGGGTTGTTTGTTATTAATTTTGTGGGTAAACGATCTATCCTCTTTCTTTTACGTTTTTTAATGTCCGTCATCGGTGATGAACATGGAAATTTAGTGATGAAACCATAGCTGGGGCATTTTCATATAATAATAAGGTAAAACCAAAATATCGGATTTAAAAGAGAAAAATCAAAGCAATATGCCTTAACTAACAGTGTTATTGGAGGGATGATCAAATGGTCAGATCGAAAGGACTTCCAAGTGTTAAGGTACCGGGAACAATGTAGGTATAATAAATATGTAAGCAGGGCAGTGTATAATTATTGGGTATCATTTTAATCTGCCAATAGGGCTGCTTTTGAACGCCTTCGCACCCGTGGCCAAGCAATGATGCGGTCTACGATGTAGCTCGCATGCCTAGAAGGTGGCTGTTTCCGCTTGCCTTAAAGATTTACAAATTATAGCGCAACAGATTCTGGCAAGGACTACTTCTCCTTAGCGGTACGCTTGATGAATATGGAAGCAAAACGCTTCGTGCCTATACAAGCAGAATATCCACCATGTCTCGCCGTTTGTCTGGTGTAACATAGATTGAAATAAATTCATTACCTTGTATAGCAGAGGCGGAGCGCCACACAAGCGCGCCGCCGGCTTCGATCCGAGCCTGCCGTCGCATCTGAAAACGATAATTAAGATATCAAGCAACGAGCTTACTTTTATGATCAATTCCTAATCATGCTCAACATCTTAATAGAACTATGAACGAAATTATCTATACACAACGGGCGGCTATTGTGTTCGTCAGGTCGGACCGTTCGCACGCATCGTCTCCACGATCCATTGCAACAATACGATCTCAATGTAACAGTAATTTTGAGACAGTAACTAAACTTTTTACAGAATTTTAAGACTGATGTTTCGAGAAAATTTGTATCTCCACCCTCAAGTTAGAAGTTCTGGGAGCTTCATATGAGAGTCAATTCTCAATCCAGGCGTAGCATGACTCCATCTTCGATCATACTAAACTAGTGGTCGAACGCTAACAAGTTAGACGTAAAAAAACGTACGTTTAGAATTTTTAAAACAGTGGCAACAATGCGGGAAAACAATATGTGAAAATTACTAAGTAACTCAGTAAATTAAGGTTTATTTAGGAGTGAGCAGAATAAAAATAATTTTCTCTAATGCCACAACGCCTGAGCCGCTTTATTTCTAATCCCAGGACTAGATCATAATGGCTTCCTAATTTATTTAATAATCACGATAATTAGATACATAAACAAGATCATTATTGCGTGACACAATGAACAGTATAATTCTAGTCACTGAATTCCAGTAACATAATGCACTGTGTTACAATTAGCCAGCAACAATGAAATGTTCCGATATGCTTCATCCAAAATTACATAATATGACGATTAAATAATATGTTCGACGTTAAAAATGCTCTACTTTTTTCGAGGGTAATTATGCAATTGGAGCGTGAATTGAAACAATTCTTTTTGATATTAGCGAAAGGTCGTTACTGATTGGAGCATATATCTAAAACAAACTAATCATCTAAAAGATCAACAGGTTATGTGCACACAGTTACAATAGTAAAATATTAACAACGAGAAGTATTTTAACACGGATTCACATCTATTTAACTACTGAAATAAAATAAAAATGGCGTTCTTTGCTTAGCGCATCACTTGTGAAATGTTAATGAATGGCTTGACAGATTCCTTTTTTAACAAATACGTTCATAATGATAAAATATATGTTGGTGAAGATTTTAAAAGAAAATTAAAACATTACTCGGAAGAATTTAAATTTCGAGTTTTTCAAAATACATTTATCTATGGTTTTTTGCACGTTTTTTGGTTCGCTAGTATGTATATTATAAATACCGATTACCGAACTTGCATTGGCTTGAATTGAACAGACAGGCTGTCAGCTTGTGGTAAAACTATTTACAAAAAAAGTGGTTTAGAGACTATGATCAACGATCTACTCGTATATAATTACGTAGTAAAACATAAAATTTGTTGGAAACAATGATGTAAAATGATCAGCTTAAGGTACAACCTGTCTAGTTTTACACATTATTAATTGTTTGATTTAGTTATCTGTATAGGATGCATAACAAGCTTAAATGATGGTGTAACTGTATTTCCTCGTTGAAGAAGGCAATAAGACAAATTAAATACCGAGATGTGCATTCCTGACTCTGCTTTTGAAAGTCGAGTACGTGAGGTTTTGACAGCTCATTAGTTAAATATAACACGATTACAATCCTTTCTAATCGTATCTGTGAACTATAAGTGACTGTGGCTAAATATACATCTGTGTAGAAAGTTTGGCTTAGGTATTAATGGGCAAATCTCATCGAGTTTGCTTCCCTAATTACTTCACGATACAATTATTAAGTTATATTACTGAAGTAGTTACAGTAATATAATCGATACATTCTTCATGGTACGTCTAATGATATGGTAGCTCTGTTAATTTTTGACCTAAATCCCTTTTATTAAAGACCATTAAGAAGACCATTATTGTTATGTAATTTCCATTTGATTCGTAACAGTCGATTTATTTATTATGAATGATATCCATCGGCGTAGCGATTGCTACTAAAGGGTTGGCACTTACATATCGATATACTTATGTACGTTACTTAAATGAGTCCAAATTCTTGTGCGTTAAAAATTGTAATTAGGGTCTGCAAAACGCGCTTGCAACTTTTAATACGTGGTTTAGTAAAATCAAACCATTGTTTATTGTTCAATCCATTCGTCTGGTGATTGTGATGTGCATTTCTTAAACCTAAACTTAATTTGACCACTCTAAAAGTAAAACTGTCCTTTTTTAGACATTCATTAGAGGAAGGACTATTTTTAAACCTGTTAAAAGTTAGTTTAGTTTTGGTGGAGAATGCTCATTGATTAGTAAAGTGATTGGTTCTCAAGAAGTGCAGTCGAAGCAACACCTATTTATTTGGCGACAGATTGAATTTTTTTATTTTATGTGCATAAAACGAATGTTCGATTCTTATCCCACCAATGTCTGTCTACACATAATTGTGGTACGGTATCGTGAAAGCTGTCGCAATGGTCGTTGTGTCAGTTGTCCTGGGGCGTGGTTTCCTCAGTGTAAGACCTACGCGGTGGACCGGCACGAAACTAGAGCACGCCAAGAAATCTATTGAGTTAGGTATATAGGTATAGGTTTTACGGAACACTTTAGGCTGTAGAATTACTAAGTATCTATCTAATACTCGTATTTAGCGTTTACTAGTTGTGCCCCGCGGTTCATCCGCGTATAGATTACAGTTTATCTCAACAATAAGTACCTAATACCTGTTATATGTCTCTTCCTAGGGTTCATACGAAAATCTCATAGAAAAAAGACGTTATTCAGTTTTTCTTAAATTTAAATTTTGTTTTCCCTATATATATAACTACAACTATAACTACTACTACTATAACAAACATTAGAAAAAAAAAACAAATCTGTCGAGACGTTCTCAGTGATGCGCTTACCAGCAAACACCATTTCACTTTTGTTTTTCAAGAAGACAGATCAATTTTGTTGATCATAGTTTTAAGCATGAGCTGACATAGAAGCTTTTTTTTTAGAAATTTTAGGTAGAACCATAAATGTGCACAAGGAATGACTCGTAAGATTCTAAGTAACGTTTATAGTAGAACGACGATTTTATTAGCTTACTCATTTGCCGCAACTATCGTCCGCTTGCTGCAGAAGTTAGACCAACGAAGTTGGTGGACCTGCAACTTCTGACAGGGTCACTCAGAGAGATAAATTAATGATCCTTATTCCTTAGACAGGGCAGCCTTTGTATTGACACTAACGAGTTTCTTTATGATATAATGTAAGAGTATTTTGTACCTATTGCACTTATTTTATAAACTTTATTTTTTATTATTTCGTTCGGACACTAGGTAAATAATAATCATTCGGTACATAATTAAAATGTTGGTGCAATCCATACTTATAATTACTTTATCGAATTAGAATCATAATTGCAATTTGCTTTTGTGAAGCTGTATCAGACATGTTAAATAGTGGTTGTCATTGTTTCATTTCATTATAATTACTGTAACAATTTTAGGGTCATCATGCTTTTAATTTTGTAATTCATATCTAATACGAGTATATCTATATTAAGTTAAAGGAATCGTGTGTGTCGTTTCTAAGAATCAACTCATAATTGTACCTACTTCTACTTCTTCATTTGTAGATAGTGCAATTTATACATTTTATTTTTATTTAGGAAAACTTGAAAACACATGAGGATAATCAACTTGTAGGTAACGGCACTGGTGACTGACAAATAATCCTTATAAAAAACACAATAGGAACTCATGTATAACTTTATTATAATTGAATTTGAAAAGTAATAATGAGGTAGATGAAGATATTCCACCATAGCGCTTAGCAGATACATGGGTTGTTGATGCCTTCGTAATCCAGCATAAGGCGTACTTACTGATGTTACGAGCTGAAATTTTACTCGAGTAACGGATAACGAGTTGAGTCGAGTAGCCTTCTGCATAATCGTCATTGTTCGGTCCTTTGACCAGCACTACTGGCGATGTGACTTGAGTTAAATTAATCGATTCGTAAATGTTGTTTTCCACTGAATCACTATTCGTTATTAAAAATGCGTGACAAATGACGATCAAAATTCCCATGTAGAATAAAAGTTAACTCGATTAGCGCTGCGAGTTTTAAGAACTGACAACCGAGTCAATATAGGTAACTCGAATTTCTACTCTATAGAGTTATGGAATTACTCGATACGTAACATCGTTAAAAATATCTAAGTGATATTAAAAAAGATATAAATGAAGATTGGAAGATAAAACCAACAGAAAGATACACTGGTATAGTGAGATGAAGAGATTGCGATTGTGACATTCACAAGGTATTCGTAAACGACGTATACTTAGATATGTATGTAGGACAGATGTCTGACAAAACATCAATCGGTACATTCCCAACGTCCACCATCAGCCTATTGGTGGACAGTGACACAATTTTATAAAAAGTTCTCTCACTGTCCCCCAATTTAGTAGATCAACCTTTCATTAGGCACTACTGTTGGACAGTGACACATCATTTTAAAACATTCCCGTTCACCACCTCTGGTGGATAGCGACACAATTTAAAAACTACGTACTTCCATACACATCAAACACTATCGCAAACTATAACAAGAGCAAACGAAATTATTTCTCAACGTACATACAAGTACATAGTTACATACGTGCACATGGAGTAGAGCGCAACAAAAGCGTCTCGCTCGGTGCATAACGGACCGCGTGGGCTCGCCGTTATGTCATCAGTGTGCCTATGTGCCAGCGGCTGGTCACTGTGCTACCGTCACATGTCACCGGTCACCACATACCTGTCTGACGGGCAGCTGAACTCTGCAATGCTAATAATGTTCTCAAATGTACCAAACATATCTAAAGGCGGCACTGTGGTTTTTAATTTCCGAAAGTAACCTAATCTTAGTCAGACTTACAGGTTGTATTTTTTAAAATTGAATCTTAATTTGAAACTTTTATTGTAAATGTATCTATTATGATTTATTGGTCCAACGCCCTGAATCTAAAAAGCAGCTCAAGAGAAAATGACTAGAAAACGTGAGAAAATATGTTACCATTTTATAAAGGTAGATTGTATTATTTTTAATTGTACAGATACCTATCGATTAGATATAGATAGCGTACAAAAAAATCTTACGCGTACTCTACCATAGAGCACTCTCACAAAATTACTCCAATTTAAAAAAAAAGATCAATCCAAATGATAATATTTATCCAAATGTCATGTTTTGTTACCGCTCAGATATCCAGGAAGAGAAGTCGTGACGAAAAAAAATGTGATTTAAAAAGAATCGTTGCATAACTGCGCGGCCTTTGATCGACGATATGTTTTGACCACTTTGGCAATGTCAGAGTTATCTCAGAGGTCTAGTTGTTGGGCTGCTACGAATCGAGGCCTCGTATTATGACGAAATATGAGTTATAAATAAGGAATATGGTCCAAATTAGCCAGCTCTTAGACAGATCATGCGATACACGTAACAAAACCGCGAACAATGGGTCGCCTACTCGGTAAAGACAATTAAGTTAATAATTGTGACCTATTTCGCCACGCTTAGTGAATATTAGGTATGTGCACCATATTAGGGATGTTTAACTACCGGTTGCGATCTTGATCTGTTGTTGATTCACGACTCGATTATCCTTATCAATGACGCGTCGCACTCACCCACTCGCTCTGTACTCACTCAATTGTTATACGCTTATGGAGGTGCACATTTTATTTGCTAACCCATCTTAAATCACATCTGTCGAGTTTCGTAATTTAAGCATTGAAATCTTGGCAAGTGTATCAGTGCGCTCGTAAAAGTATCACGTACCTGATTAGTGGAGTTGAATTATTTTCGCAATGGGTCGTGGAGGAACTCCCTGACCTCAGTCAGACGAAGAATGAGTGTAAACGTGCTCGCGGGCCCTAATATAGAGTGACGATGACATATGTTTAGGTGTTGGATATGTAAGTACATAGAGTACATACCTACATCCACTACTCAAAACTTGCCTGTGATTCATACTCATTCTGTGACTACTTCGTCAAAGGAAAAATGCTCTCAGCTTGCCAATTGGCGTGAATACTATCAATAATTTTGTATACCAATTAGCAGTTTCGTTCTCTACCTAGATAATTTTAATTAATTTAATGAATAAGATAAC
This sequence comes from Opisthograptis luteolata, assembly GCA_931315375.2. Lineage (NCBI taxonomy): Eukaryota > Metazoa > Arthropoda > Insecta > Lepidoptera > Geometridae > Opisthograptis > Opisthograptis luteolata. Next base: position 6,192,373 of record OV928038.1, on the reverse strand, counting down.
TAATTTGATTGGATTAACCTCTAATTCCATACGATGCTTCTTAGTTTGATTAATGTAATTTAATGCATTCATATAGAGCGACTTATACCGAAATAGCAAGGTCGAAATATAAATTGAGGCGAATTTAATTCGTAATAAAATAAATAAATCATCGTCAAAAAATTTGCATAAAACCCCGTTTTTAAAACAATATGCTAACAATATTTTACTGTGGAGTCAATTTATATCTGGGTCAGTTTTCGAGGTTGACTGTCGCCGGATTAATGTGGCGGGTTAAAAATTGGAGTCAAACTAAAAGTGTATAGCATGCAATATGAGAAGTGTGACATTCATCACTTTTGTGAATCAAATATGGATAAGTGGAATTGGAAAGAGAAACAATTGAGCGTCATTAATCTTTAACGCATTAATATCTATTACGTGACGTCATTTACGTCCTGTATTCATGCACATTCTAGATCTCACATAAGTTTGCTAGTTCATTATGTGTATTGGTTAAAATCTGCCTCCATGTTTTATATCAAAACTTAACCCACCTGGCACGAGTTGAAACTTTCAAAAACTTACAACTTTCTGGTAAACTTCATTAAAAAGATAAAATTGAATACTCTAACAATAAACTGTTAGCTATTTTGTAATTAAAAATGAATTGAGTGGAATTGGAATGCTTTCTGTATGATATAATCGATTCTCAATCTTAATCTCTAAATTTACTTATTTAGTTTTATTTTCATCACGTTCTCTCTTTCTTTTATTTATAAAAAACTACAGTAACAGAATCTACTGGTAATCCGCCATATAATTATCAAACATGCAAAGTTTTAATTATAACAGATCTTTCTTGTATGATAATATGTACATTGTATATATTATACAGATGAATACTAACTAGAGCATAGTGCCTAGTTGTATTATAGTATATAGGTAGTTGTATTCTGTGACAGGTAATGGAAATAAAAAGATATGATTTTGAAAAGACTATCAACATCGGAATTTCTATTCAACTACATCATTGTGTTGCGTATCCACGTTTATCTTCATTTCACAGAACATTTTACGCAAACATATAGATATATAGATAGCATAGCGATGTTTTAAGTTTAACGTGTGTATCTTATGTGGCATCGTAGCTCCCAAAACAGTTTTTGTTATAGTTTTTCTTTATTCGAATCGTTAGTTGATCGACAATGTCTTCTATAATCGGCGAGGGTTTTATTTTATTTTACTGTGGATGTGATGTTTTTTTTTACTATATACTTACGTCTTACAGGGTAGCGTTTGACCACAAGTCACTTGATGTTAAGTGACGATGTGGTCAAAGGTGGCATCACGCTACACCTGGATTGGGGACTGAAGTGAGGCTGGCGATAGGTGCTTGCCAGGCGAGTACTAGAAAATACCCTACTACCAAGCTATGGTTTCATCACGAGGTTTTCCTTCACCGAAAGCTCAAGCTCATTGAAGGATTCGAACTCACGTCCTACGGATCGCAAGCCGACGTCACTACCACTGAGCCATCATCGCTATACAAAATTATATGGAAATGATGGTGTATGATTATTCCCTTTTACTAACATCCGCATTCGCCTCTTCTATATGTACGAGTATATTCGAAGACAAGACGAGCATTTCCGCGATGCAGTGAGAGTTTGACAGTTTATCTGATCGGTGCCGGTTGACGTGCAAATTGTTAAGTCATGATCTAGACTCAGGGGTTGATGTAGTTGCGGCACGCTGCTGAGATGCAAGATGCAATTTTGTAAGATGTGTCTTTATTTTAACACGCTAGTATTTACTCTCACTCTGACGGCTTTTAGAAGTGTAAAAGGTGGTAAACTAATTCAATCAATTATGTAGTAGTAAGATTAAAAGAAGATAAAGAAGAAAAGAAGAAGAAGAAAAGAAAGAAAGATTGAGAAAGAAGAATTTTTAGAGAAGTAAGATTGGCTGGCAGCGTTTGGATGAGAGAAGCCGAAGATCGGGCTCAGTGGCGTACTTTGGGAGAAGCCTATGTCCAGCAGTGGACTGAAGTGGGCTGATTATGATGATGATGATGATGAAGATTAAAATTGTAAATGAGATCACGCCCAAAATAATTACCTGCCGGGCGTTTCTTGCCTGTTCGTTTGCCAGCGTAAGGAGGTTAGAACAGGCGTAGCTAGTCTTAAGTTTGACGTTTTAAGGTGATCATATTATGTAAAAGAATTTAGAGCTTGAGTTTTTTTATGAAGTAAAAATTGTACAGAAAAAAAATGCAGAACTGATCGTAAACCTTCCTACTTTTTAAATATGGCTCGGTCGTTAGCATTAAAATTTGGTTTTGAAACGGGATATTTACCATGAACGTATTTGATTGAGTTCTCGATATTTCGGCACTGTTGCAAGTACCATGATCACGAAGATAGTCAAGGTTTCTACTGGATCTGATTGTGGCTCTTATCTTACACGTGGTGAACAAACAATGGCGAAAGCATTGACCATCAATTCGAAGTTACCGCTAGAACATGCTAATCTAGTTAATATCAGTATGATTTAAATAGATAAGAGAATAGAGTAGTGACTTACCGATTAAACATTTTTGGACGATTTCAACAAAGATAAAATATTGCCAGCTTTCAAGAAATTTCTTCACGATCGACTCATATTTCCAAACGTTTTACTTTACGTTAATAACAAAAAAATCTTCAACTAAATCAAATCTGCTGGTTGAATGCCTCCACTCAACAATGCCTACGTGACAAAATGTACCAACTACTGGCGCATGCGGTCATGAACCAATAAGCTAACCTATAACTTGTGCCGCTAAGTCAATTTTAGTATTAGGTCACATAAAGGGTATGCTCAGTCTAGACCTAGCATTTAGGTTCCATTCTGCACATAATACGATAGTTTTTAATTTGCATAACATTATCTGCGCTATTTTATTGCACGAAACAAATGGGTTGGGTTTTTACCATAGGTATATATCATCATTATCAAAAAAAAAAACTAAACTGAATACAAAAAAATATAATCAAAAATAATAAACATAAAATTGTAATAGAGGTAGGTGGTGTTGTTATACCGGGCCACACTAAGGTCAACGTCAAGGAAAATGTCAATGCCTATCTTCGCGATAAATATTGCGTTAATTATTAACGCTACTACGTGAGTGGCTACACTTGAACGGTCAACGTGAATGCACTTGAATTATCGGCTAACATCAAACGCCAATGTCAATGCCGTTGTCCAAAGTCGTGACCACACTTATGTCAAACGTCAATCATCGCGCTATTGACCGGCATTTCCCATTAGAGTGGCCTCAGAATAACTAAGTATTTTATCCCCTCTGTTTTTACTTATATCTACATATGTGTGACACTAATAAAAGGACACTTCATAAATTATGTTCAAATCAATTAAGCCATTTAAGTTAAAATGGGTTGCTACAGAAACAGAGATACATACACTCGAAATTACCCTCTTCTGGGGCAGTCAGAAAAGGTAAAAGAAGCCACCTACTCACTTGATAAATTAGTCACCACTTCACCAGTCGATGTTGCCGACGAAATTCCATTTACAAAATAATTGGAACAAATCCCATTAAAATGTAACAAATGGTCAACTGCGAAATACTATTTCTACATTAACAACCTGCATGTTTCGAAGGCTCGAGAGAAGATCGTTAATAAAGACAACCGCATGGCCATGAGTTCAAAGGTCATGGAAATAACATCCGTAGAGCAATGCAATAGGGATCAACGAGCTTGAATGACGGAATAATATTTTAATTGCTACATTCCTGACTAACGCATCCCAGCACGAAGCATTATTTCGTGGAATAGTAATTATGGGACTTGAATTCCAACCAATTTAATCTTCTACTATTCTGCTCTCTTTAAATAGGTATGGTACTAAAGTAGTAGCTTTAATTTTGTAGATGTCGTCAGGCACATACATATTTTTCCATTTTAATGAGGGTGTGTAGAATTTTTTCAAAAAAAATGTATTCATACAATACAAATAAATAAAATTGAAGTTTCTGTTTGTAATGTCAAAATAACAGCTCTTTACAAAATGCTCATAAAATACACATTTACATACAGTACTTTATAACTTAAACAGAATTTTTAAAATGTTTTCTGCCTGTTTGTTCTGGCTTACCTCTGAAACAGCTAGAACGTTTTGACGGGACAGTCACTGACAGATAGCTAATGGCAGTAACTTAAGTTACCGTTGTTCCACGTATAAAATAACACCCATCAGCTCAGGGGAATTACATAGATTACTTTATATCGGGATGAATTGTAGTCTACGCGGGTGAAACCGCGGGGCATAGCTAGTATATGTAGGTACGTATGAAGCATTATTTAGTAGCTTACATCATCATCATCATCAACCTGTATCCGTCCACTGCTGGACATAGGCCTCTCTCAAGTTACGCCACTGAGCCCGGTCTTCGGCTCTTCTCATCCAACTATATATATACTGCCAGCCACAACACAGTTGCTTACATAATATTATTATTTCTGTTATAATGATAACTTTGGTTTTCCTTAACTCTATTCTTTCTACGTGATACTCATGAAAGGGCCTCATGCCTTCATATGAAATTTACATTACTTTCAGCGATACATTTTACTTATGCTCTCAGTAATGTGGTGTAGATACTCGTAGATACTTCGCAGGAAATGAAATATTGCAACACGTATTACGGTCGCATCAAATCGCAATAAATCGGTGTTGAAAGTTGAACTATTTCTAGACCATAAAAGCTAAAAGCTTAATAGATAATATCTATGTAGGTACGGGCGGAATAAGTCAGCACAAAGTTAATACTAGATTAGTGTGTTCACATAATTCAGTTAGTTACGTCATCATCACATTCTTGCGCCGATTTTAAATAGCAAATGTGAGTAGTTTTTATACAAAGGTCATGAATATTCATCAATCAGTATATTTATAGCACTAGATTTAAGCAAGCGTTACTTACGAGTACAGTACTGTATCATACATTAAAGAAGCGAAGTGAAGTTTTGAAGCGATGATGGCTCAGTGGTAGTGACGTCGGTTTGCAATCTGTAGCTCGTGGTTTCGAAGCCTAAACTGAGCTTGAGCTTTTAAGGAAGGACAACAACGCAATGAAACTATAGCTATAGTGAGATGGCATTTTTTAGTGCTCGCCTGGCTATACCTACCATACTCAAGTTAAGAATCTGTCGCCAAGCACTTATCGGTTTATTCCGGCAGTCTCCCTTGAGAGCCAGTTCTCAATTTAGGTGTAGCGACCTTCGACCACATCGTCACTTAACTTCAGGTTATTTGTGGTCAAATACTACTCTGTAAGATATAAAAAAAGAAGAATGAAATTATATTCCAGCGTCTTAATTTCTTGCAATTGTTTTAATAACTTAATTGTTTTACAATACTGGTTAGAGTGTCATTAACGACTTCTTTTTGCGGACCTATACGGTAGTGGACAACTCTAGTGTCGTTGTTATAAGGTCGTCAGAAGACTTTCAACATGGCTCTAGTCTCTACGACTGATAAAGTCGGGACAGACATCTTAACGTGCGAAACGGCTGACAGGTTATAAATATGTTATTTTTTGCTAAGAATATGCTATCCACTTTGTAGGTAGCCCAAGTCGATGCACATGTACGAGTATATTGCTCACCGAGGTCAAACGTCAACGCAAGTAGCGTCACTATCTTCAACTAACAACATTATATAATCGGCAACAAACTCATGGGAACTTTTCTGTTGAAACTGCCATCAGATTCTAAATGTCAGTCGGGGAACTACATATTAAATTGCATACTTTGAAAACGTACGTTAAACTGCAAATTTTTCGTGAAGTAATTGCGTTTTGCGGAATTCTTAAATGACAAACTGAAGTGACGTGACTGTAATGAATGGCCGTAACTCGTGTGCTTTTTACAACAAGCGTGGCATGTTGAAACGAAAAACTTGGTTATGATTCTATTAATAAAATTCATTCATCAGCTCAAATTGGTTAACAAACAATGAAAAAGTTATGAATGACAGAGGAAACGTCGCAAAATGCGATGGGGGCGGCAAGTGACATGCAGACAGGTGGTCAGTGCAAGTGACAAGCGAAGAACCTGTATATTAAAATTCGTTTTCATTAAGTTTGTATGCAGTTGAAGAACGACATCGGCTGAGGTTAACCTTACGGTCAGAGAATGTGAGGAGTAGCAATAGATCATCACTCCTGACACAAATATAGCGTCCTAAACAACTCTCCAAAAAATCCGGTAAAAAAAACTGTATAATATATTCACTGACTACAATCCCCTTTCATTTGAAACACAGTGAAGTTTTCATCTTACTTATCTTTCATGTAGCAACTTGCGGAATTGCAGCAACTTGCGGAATTGGATGCCATTATTTTTCCCCTGAGTTTACAAAATTTTTGTAGTATTAATTTTCCTTCAAAAAGTTTATTCTTACATTTTTTTATGAACAGGAACAGTGAAGTAATTTTTTTCCATCATAGAGTAAAGCTTATGAAGCAGACTACATTATTATATAAGAAAAAAGTATTAGAAACCACACGAGTCTTTGCGGATGTTTACTCATGCACTCAGGCGTGTGTGCTCGACCAATATGTGATGCAGGGTTGCATACACAATTCCTGCTAGATGAGGAAAGCTTCGAAGATATATTACGCGCTGTATATACGAGTAACTTGTTAAAGGCGCAACGTTTAGATATAGAACCTTACCTACGTGCTCATTGTCACGCATGCTTTCATACTTTAATATGCATATGCACTACCTCGTACTATTAGAATGGCTATATCAGTAAATTTACATCTTGCTTTATGTTTCATCATCATCATCATCATCTAGAAGAAGTCCACTGCTGAACATAGGCCCTTTGAACGCCATGGGCCACCATGAATCGGCTCCCCGCGACTCTTACAATATTTCATGTTTGCAGCTAATCAAAAGGACAGTTCAAAATTCCACAAACTATCTTGCTGTAAGCGTGCTCAATTTTCATCCCACGCTTCCGGTGTACTCACGAGAAATGTTCTATTTAGTACTTTATCAAACTAAAAGAATAAGACACGCGTAGTTTCCGCTGCTGCTCGTTTATTAGACCATTTTAAAGGAAGGAGAACAGCCCACGCAGCGTCTCGGAGCGTGCGTATATATTTGACCTTCGTCCCGCATTCCCGCGGACACTCATACGGGATACGCACTATTTGTTACTCGTTACGGGGCACTCACCTCTCGTTAACTGTTCGTGAGTACAGTCTCCGCAAAAAGACATACGATAGTTGAATTAAAAAAAAAACCGGCCTAGTGCGACTTGGACTCGCGCACTAAGGGTTCCGCACAAACATCTTTTTTTAGCTATTTAACTACATATTTACGGTTTTCGGTTTCCTTTACATTTGCTGTAAGACATTGTTTCATGCCAAATTTTAAATTTCATTACACGGTCAGCAGGACGTAGCTACCCGTGGTTTTGATTCCTTTGTGAAATATGCGACGTAGATGGTCATATCTTTTGATCGCGTTGACTTACTAAGTACATGTTTTTTTCACAACTGAATGATACCGTAAACCTAAGTATTTGATATGAATTTTAACAAGACACCTCAACGCGTTCTTTCTTGAGAAAAATGGTCTTGAAAGATAGATATACAGACGGACAACAAAGAGAACCTATAAGGGTTCCGTTTTTTTTTGAGGTACGGAACTCTAAAAAATGGTATAACGGAACACTATGCATTTTCGACTTACTATTATTTAATTTTTTTTTGAGTTTGTTTTTATATGGATCGAACATTGTCGCTCGTCGTCCGCAATAAGAAACAAGGACATATAGAGATGAGTTTGTCATTGTGTCGTAGCATGTAGGTGCTGCTTAACTTACAAACTATTCATGACAAGATGTATGCTAAGCACTTTAGTGATTCATCGGATGCTATTTCTATCAATAAACCCATCGCGGTGGGAGTACGTCGTGCATAGGCTGCGAAGCATTGTTGTGCCAAGGGCGCCGATTAAGTTTTCCATGCCTTATCTTCAAGGTTGTTGCACAGTTAAGTAAAATTCTAACCAGTAAGGAAAGTACAAATTTATGGCTAGAAAAGATTCGTCGAAGTCAATGATAATTGAAATAAACCAGAAAATTTACTAAGAACGCTGAGATGATGGAATAGAACCAGTGGGTGGTAGGTATAGTACTATTAAGCAACTTCGAGCTCATGTGGCATCGGTACGAAATTTAGCTGAATTCACGTTTTCCTCGCGTTTATGCATCCAATGTCTGTAGCATTGAGCTTTCAAATGGTATCGATTTGCAAATATTTTTGCTACTTTTGGATTTAACTACCAACTTAGATTTTATTTTTATAATATGAGTTGTTGCCATTCTACAGATCTATGAAATTATAGAAAAATATCCGAAAGTAAGCATTTTGAAGATTATCTGCTATTTTATATATACTGTGACCGTTGGTTTAATGCAAGTGGATTTGAAGATTAATATGATTTGCATATCGTATATAGTTAAGCTACATTTTAGAAAGAAAAAGCAAAGAAAAGAACATAGTAATATGTACCTATATATTACATCGCAAAATTACATTCACAGGTACATGCGAAGGGAATACAATGACGATAGTCTATAATGTTTTATGATGTTGCTTTGTTAATTAACATCGACGCAATGCGTGAGCTTATAATATGTGAATTGCTTCATGCAGTATCTATTCTATTCTGCTATTTTCATTGGATTAGCCTCAGTATCATTTTGTAATCATGCTTACCAAGGTATTTCCTTCGTTCGTAAGTATTGAAACTACACAAAACCTTTCCATACTAATCAATACTTCCTACTTCAACACCAATATTATAAATGCAAAAGTAACTGTCTGTTATTTCTTTGTTATAAATTCACGCCCAAACAGCTAAACCAAAATGAAATTTTGTAAGAAGATAGTTTGAATTCTGGGAAAGAACATACGATACGATACATGATCACCCAATGGCAACATGTAGGACATAATTATGTAAACTGTAGTTAAATATTTTTAATCTGTGGTGGTAAATAGTAGCTGTTTATTAATATGTAAGGTCCGAAGGCGCGGGCGGCGCACGCGTGACGTTTACGCGGGCGTAGAGTTGCGCAATTCTAAGCGTATTAGGGTTGATACTGGGCTGGTAAATAATTAAACAATTAGGTCACAGTGATAGTTATAGTCATCAAAATTAACGGAAACAAGAGATCATGGGGAAGAGTTAACTGAAACGGCTTAGAGGAGCAAACTGGAACTACATTTTAAAATCAGGTAAATATTCAATAGTAGGTAATAGTTTTACGAGAGAGTAATTTATTGTGGTTGTTTACTAAGAAATTGAGAAATTTTGCACTTTATCAACATATCAACTTTGCGATGTGTAGCATTTTTAATGTTTCAGTCTATACCATTTTCTCACTCTCGACGTAACGTTTTGATTATTTGTAACCTTAAAAAATCGAGCACTTTATCATATTATTTGTCTTCTTTTTTGTAATAGTACTTGTTCTTTTTCAAGCTGCTAAAATTAAAGGCGTCTAATATGTACAACAAAATGCTAATTCCATCCAAAAACTATTGCCGTTAACACTGAAATACCCGTAGTAGGCATGGACACAATAAATAAGACGAAACTTGTTTATGTTCCAAACTTGGCAGCCCTACGGCCGCCGTTTCTGTCCGTTTGGACACGAAACCCGCCAATTACGTAAAACTGTATCAAAATTCAAATTCACGTACACAAACATGGTTTTTGTTACGAGTTCGCATTCGGCTGTTATCTCACTGGACTCGATAGTATGTGATCGGTGGTCGACACGAAGTGTGTTATGAAAAAAGAGCAAAAAAACTATGAGCTACGATGCAGTAGGTTCAGGACATGCAGTATACGCAACATGATTGGTGATCATAATAAAGCTCCTTATCATACTACTAGTTTCTAGCTTCCTACTAACCTACAAATATTATAAATGCGAAAGTTTTTGTTTTGTGTGTGTGAATGTTTGTTACCGCAACTACTGAACCGATTTTGATGATATTTGGAATAGCGATAGAATTAACACATATACTTTTTATCCCAGAAAATGGTTCATGCTGGATAACGGGAAGACGCGGGTGAAACCACGGGGTGCAACTAGCTAATATATATAAGAATCAAAGTCCTGACTGACTGATAACAACGCACAACCTAAACAGCTTCTCGTAGAAACTTGAAATTTGGAAAGTATGTTTGTCTTGATGCATAGAGGCGTGGCTGGCAGTAGTTGGATGAGAAAAGCCGAAGACCGGGCTCACCGGCCTTGGGAGAGGCCTATGTCTAGCAGTGGACTGATACAGGCTGCTGATGATGATGATAATAGAGGCGTACTAAGAAAGGATTTATAAAAATTCAGCTCCTAAGGGGGTAAAAATGGGAAATTGTAGCCCACGCTGGCGAAACCGCGAGGAACAGCTACTATGCAATAAAAACATTGCCTCCGAACAGTAAATAGGTACAGCCTAAAACAACGTGTTGCTACATCTCTATAGAAATGCAGGTAATTGATATTTAATTAACGGTTGTGGTAGAGTAAAGTAGAGTAACTAGCCGCTTGTTAGGACATTGTTATAAGTGGAGCAGTGGCCAATTATACCGTTATTTAGATACTAAGACAGTAGGACATTCGTTACAATTAATACGACGTTATGGCGTAAGGTAATGATAACGTTCCGTATGACAGAAAAATTATATAGAACAAATTCTAAACAACTTTATACAATCTTAAGGTATAAAAATGGTCCAATGTCATGCTACGAATTACCATACCGTAATTATTTTATTTCATTGATAATTATGATTAGATAGAATGCAGCGGTGGTAATAGGAAACTTTCTAGTGCTACTTAGAATTTGAAAAAAAATAATAATTTGTAATCCCTACTTCCCTATCCCTACTAATATTATAAATGCGAAAATAACTCTACTCTCTTTGGAAGTACTCTGTCTGTCTGTCTGTTTCACTTTCACGCCTAAACTACAAAACCGATTTAAATGAAATTTGGTACAAAGATAGTCGAGAGCCTGATAAAGGCCATAGGCTACTTTTTATTGCACTGAAGCACGCGGGTGAAACCAGCTAGTACATTACCAGTATATTATCAACATATCAACAAAACACTTCTCAAGATGCGTGTTCCAGTTCCAGTTACTGCACTTGACAGTAAGAGAACTCTTTATCAGTTCTTCATCGTCATCGTCAAGTAAGATTGCCATACGAAAATCCACTCATCATCAGCCTATTAGGTACGTACGTTTCCGCTGCTAGGATTCCGGCCGGCTAGGCCGTCTCTTACCATAGTACAATCTCTCACAGAGAGAGAAAGTTTGGACCATAATCTTTGGCCCAGAGCGGATTGCTATAAATGTCACATGCCCTTGAATGTTGTGGTTCTTGGACATGCCGGTTTCCTCACGATGTTTTCATTCACAGTTTTCTTCAGTCCATAGATACTTGCAGTGACCAAAGCAAGAATATATATGAATATTGTCTACAAAATCATCATCAAGGGGAGCAAAATGCAAGATAGGGTTCTGCGGGCTTGGCAAGATATGTTCACGGATTATGCTGTAGCATGAAACCTTTCCAATAAGAATGACATTTTCGTATAACCAACAGTTATAACATGAATATGTGAAATATTTTTAGCTAAAACGTTGTTACAGAGTACCTAATGTGTCGCAATTGGAAATGAAAGCGATTTTTTTATGATTTCCACAAAACACCAACGTGTTATCCAAAGTTGACACGTTTCATTTCCTGCTCTAAGTTAGTAAACAGCTATGTTATACAATTTAATGCCACTATTAAGTTTCTTCAAGAGAAGTTAATTTTAAACAGAGCACTATAACGGCACACTCAGTATCTATCTTTTACTTATGCAACCAAACTTTTACTTTCAGAGCAATGCTGATTTTCTTAAAAAGAACAAATTAGTGAAATATTCTCACTGACCATTTCTAGCAGGAACGTTCATAAAGGTAGGTTTTAAATTCATTTCATAATAACTATTATAAAAAGTATGTAGAAGTTAACATATATTTAAAGAACACTTTCTCGCATTATATATTCGGTATTGTAATTGAGTTACATATTGTTTTATTCTTGAATATGATAATACTGTTGGGCTAGACGCATGTTGCTAGAAGTTTCATCGTCACTGAGACCTTTTTCAATATTAAACAAACATGCATACATAACATAAATTATAATTCTGGAATTCTTGAAAAGGAGCCAGTGTTTTTTTTTTATTATATCATTATTATTAATGTAAACAATACAAAGTCTGGCCTTGACATATGAACTCACAGCCTCAACCTTAACAACTGGTCCATGAAATTTTCAGACTTGCTTTGCTTGGTGCTCTAAGAAAAGATTTTTTGAGAACGGGTTCAAAATATCAACATCCACGTGGGTGAATCCGCAGGGTGGATTGCTAGTCTTTAGTATGTAATATTCTTCACGATTCAACTTTTCGAACCCATTTTGAAGTCGCTCATCAAACTATTTAAACTTGTGTAACCCTAAATATAAACAAATCCATTATTTTTATGATATGTATTATGTTTCGATCTCCAAATTTTTACAACATACATGTATTCAACATCATTACCCAAGGCTGTTCAAAACTCGATAGCATGCATAAATTGACATTGACCCTGATATTTGTACCAGAGTTAGAGCTGGCCAATCAATGGTGGTCTTCATAGCAAGTTCTTGAAGTAATATATTAAACAACTTACGAACGATGATGTCTTCGCTAATAATAGGTATTTAAGATGCCTTAGAAGATTTTGGTAACTATTGATTTATGGCTAAGATATTTAACGAAAATAATTAAATTGTTCATCAGGTATGTTGCTTCAAAGTACTGGTTTATTTATAATATATACCTAGTTTTTTTTATATAAACATAGGTAAGCTATCACTGTCTTACCAGATGTTAAGTGATGATGAAGTCGATGATGGTGCATGCTTGCCTAGAAGATACTCATTCACTCTTGACTATCAAAGGCACAATAACATTTATCGAGAAGAAAAGACGCTGGCATCGAAAATATAGTAGAAAATAAAATAGTCGTAGTAGAAGAGTAGGTGTGGCAAAACGCATTCCGTGAACGCTATTTGTCTGTAGGTAAATAGATTGGGATTTGGTTTGTGGCGGTGCCACAATGTTGTGACACAACATTGATTAGGCGTGTAATTCACCAGGGATCTATGATTTTCAGAAGCGTACCATGCTTTAGGACAGGTATGGGCAACCTTTAGGAAGTCGCGGGTTAAAATTTACGATGTTCACCAAGTAACAGGCCGTAAAGGCAGATGTACAGTTTTTTATGACACTTGGTCACAGATATTATTAAAAAGTATGCTGAAGCTCACGAACAAAGGCTTCATCATCATGTGAACGTCGAGGCTATCCAGCTCCTCGACAACACGGACATTGTGAGAAGACTGAAAAGGACAAAATCTTTTGAGTTAGTGTAATTGAGTGCAAACAATACGCAGTTCAGTGAGTGCTACCTATAAAGAACACAAAAACAAAGTGCCTTCCCCTTAATAGAGACAATAAGAAAAGTGCTAATGGACACATTCTTAGTTATACTCTACCTAGCAACTTACGTTATATTTAAATTACTTATTAGCCATTATAGGCTAGATTGTAATAGTATAGAAGTATCCACACATAAGTAGAAACTTCTTAAAAAAAAAAAAAACTTGGTAGGTACGTACAGTCAGCGAAAAAATTAGCTGAACATACTCGATTTTTCAAATGCGTATTAGATCAGTGACGTTTGTTTTTTCCTTACAACTTACATGGTAGCGTTTGACCACATAACACATAACACCCCTGATGTTAAGTGATGGTTTAGTCGAAGGTTTAAGAGTTTAAGATGATAACGACTACCGTAAAATCTGTTATTGTTCAGCGACTTTTGTCGTTGACCGTACTAGTATAGATACTCGTATATAAAAAATGAAAATAAAAAGAATAGTAGAATGTAACTCGCTTTCTTTCGTTCGATGGTAATCTAACTATAAGTGTTTTATAGAACGCAATTTAATGTTCCGCGGGCCGAATCATAAGTTGTGGCGGGCCGCATGTGACCTACGGGCCGGTCGTTGGCAATGTATGCTTTAGAATATGCGATGTTTGTTATTACTCGCTAACAACACTACCGGAGTCTGCATCATTAAGTAGTTCCTAGTACAGAATAGAGCTCCTTGTGGAAGAGCTCCGGGGAAATAACATTGCTCTGTTCCGGTGTGAAGGGTATGAGTACCGGACCGGTGAAATTAGAGGTATGAGACTTTCGATCAGATATTCGAAGTATGAAGCTTTACGTTCCTATGAGCACAAGGAGTAGTTTATAAAGACATTGTTGGTATCTATGTTTAACTAAATATGTACTCAGACAGTGTATGGTGTACCTACAGCCCTTTTTGCAATGTATTGCACATAGGATTTTCCAGCCTCAAATTAATAATATGTCGCCAAGCAACTATCGGTGTCTTCCAGCAGCCATGCTTGAGAGCCAGTTCTCAGTCCAGGTGTAGCGAGGCACCACCTTCGGCCACATCAAACACAAGACATAAGAAAAAGGAGTTTTAAGGTTTTAAGAATCTTTTGTGCAGTGCATCGTAATGCGGCTCTACATTTTTACTATTTAGTTATGGGTTATTGCTATTCGCGAACAAAATATGCAAACGATACGGTCGGTGACTGCGAGACAATATATTTAATTATATACAATTTCACATACATATTATGCAAATAGCCACAAACGGCAGCGAAACCTTCGTAGTCAAAAGAAAAGTTGCATATTGTCGGTGGCTCGGTGCTCGCTCCGCCCTTGACATTTCGTTACACTTCTTCGCTCCGCACGTAGCATCTCGTCTCGTCTCAGACCTTTAGCTTTAATACCCCTTCATATTTTACAGCAATTTGCGAGAATTAATTATGTTGTTTACACTGCAGTGTCTTAATAAGCCTGGGAAGTTATTGGTTAAGGTTTTTGACTAGATTTACAAAAGTATGCAATTTAGAGTTGCGCTGCGTTGCGAATCATTAAATGTTTTAATTAAAATGCATCGAGTTATTGTGTCTGTCTGTTTAATTGATATTTGTTACTGACATTTCCATCTTTGGTTTTTATTAAAGAATTATAGATTTTCATTGTTTTATTTTTTAGAGACATGATTATTTTACTTGAATTCGGGAGAATAATAATTTTAAATAACTTTGATAAATTACCCTTAAGCGCACCGCCACCTTTGACCACATTGTCACTAAAGGTCAAATGCTATAAAAAGTTAAAACAATCTTAATTATAAGTCTATACCAAAATTACCATAGGCTCTTCTGGTGCAGCATCTATGAAAACTTATACATATGTGTCAAGTATTACGGAAATTCTGTATTTGGGAGCATACACTCAATTTTTCTAAACCCTACCACCTGATCAATGTTATTTATGTAAAGCAAACTTTTAAAAACTGAAGCTTCCCAATTCAACGATCCCCTTTTATAGGTTAAAGGTTAACTGTAATAAACTGCTTCAATTTTCCACTCTACGCAGTATGTTATTCACATTGAAATTTTAATTGGGCTAATACAAAATAAAATCAGCTCTTTCCTGTTAAGTGTTTCCATTAATTTTTTTTTGTCTACACATACTTACATACATATAAGATTAATATCTGCACTACTTTTATCTACCAACCCGCACTGGGCCAGCGATGTAGACTATGGCCCCTGATCTCTCTGGGAACGAGCCCCAGCAGCGAAAACGTAATAAGGCTGATGCTAGCTATTAAGCCATGAAGATCGATATTTGAGTACACTTTTAATTAAACCCATATACTCGTACTTGTAGCATAAGTAATAAGAACTTAAGTATGTCTGATTAGTTTTTTATCCAGTGGAACAAGTAAGGACGTTAGTATATGTGAGTTCCGGTTGTTCAACACAATCGTGTGTCCAAGGCTGCGCGGGCGCCGCCGTTCTCGCCTACTGTTTACCTGCCAGTCAATCACACAGCTCAAATACACTTAATAGTACTACCGTAATACGAGAGAATAATTATGTTTTATGTACTCCTAATATCAATTGCATTAAGCATTTTATTAAAAAATTTTTTAATACTTATAGGGTGAAACCAAACGAGCGTAATTTTGTGAGTCGTCAGTCGCGTATTTTTGGTCGCTTATTTTACGTTCAACTGAAGCAGACAACTCATTTTGCGTCGTCGTGTGGCACCAACTGCCTTTTTGTATGAAACCGAATGCAGCCGAATTTATGCTACTGAAATTCTGCGACTCACGACTCGCCAAATTACGCTCGTTTGGTTTCACCCATAGCGTAGCGTTCGATTACAAGTCATCTGATGTTAAGTAACGATGTGGTCGAAGGTAGCGCCGCGCTACACCTGAATTGGGAACTGGCTCTCAAGTGGGGCTGACGGAACACTCCAATAGGAGCTTGGCGACAGATTCTTAAATTGTAGTTAGGCGTGTACTAGAAAATACCTTACCACCAAGCGAATCTTGGATTTCTGAGCCGGCGTGGTGGATTATGGCCCACACTCTCTTTCCGAGAGAAGGTTAATGTCTCAGCATATGGTGGGAACGTAAATAGATGATGATGTTTTTTTTGGATATCTTGCATTTAAGTATCTATATTTAAAAATCAGTTG
Source organism: Opisthograptis luteolata (assembly GCA_931315375.2). Taxonomy (NCBI): domain Eukaryota; kingdom Metazoa; phylum Arthropoda; class Insecta; order Lepidoptera; family Geometridae; genus Opisthograptis; species Opisthograptis luteolata. Next base: position 6,175,602 of record OV928038.1, on the reverse strand, counting down.
TACTATATACCTACTGTTTTAAACTACCATAGTCAATAACATTAGAATTAGGGATAATTACCATGTATTTGTTTTTGTTTGAGTTCTCGATATTTCGGCACTGTTACAAGCGCCATGATCACGAGAATACTAAAAGTTTCTGCGGGTAGGATTGTTGATATTATAACGGGTAAGTCACTTGCAACTCTATTTAAATCTCGACACACAAAACTCACGGTATCCCCTCGCGAGCTATGACAGGTGCTTTTTTGCTGTCACACAACCGTACCACTGGATTCCAGGCACTCGACAGTTGAAAATCTCGATTCAAGTTCTTAGACTTGGTTATTTCAATTGCTTCTCTAACCAATCGAAGTAAAAAAAAAATATTTTCCCGTTATAAAACCTAATTCTAATCAATTGTACTGTTCATAAAGCAGTTTTTTATACCTTACTTACATTGTTGTATTATGCGAAACACTTAGTCGTACCTATAGTGTTTACTCTACAAACATCCAGATATTACATTCGGAGCAAGACGAGCGCATAATAACCCGCCATAATTAATGTATGTTGTTTCATTAATGTTTTTAACATTAAATTACCCAGTAGATGCTAATTATTATTTAATTAAAGTAATCTAGTGAATCGTGCACCTGCAGTAAAAGTTTCAACATTTGATAGCAAAAAAGTCGGTTAAAACTTTCGACTGAGCTTCTTGTAAGTAGGTAAGTGAGCCGTAAGCCTTGGACTAATTATAAGCCAACGGTAAACCCGGTAAGTATTATATACGGTATCCAAATGATCTTGATAATAAGACATTGCTAATTTTACAATGAGTTTAATTATAGCCCGAGGCATAAGAAGCAGATCGTTCTCTCTAAATCAAATAGGCAACTTGAGTTGATTTATTTACGGACAAACACACAATACAAATACATAATGAAAAGTTATTGTAAATGTGCATATCACAATATGTAGGTGTAACTATCTGTCGTAACCAAACTTTTTATTTACCATGTCTGTTTGACTCAAAATAGTATTTACGTGTTATAACCATAAAAAAGTTGTAATGATACCACTTTTTTATTATTCAATGTGTCTGCATGAAAGCGATTCACAAATGCTACTGTTTCTTCATACTGCGCGTGAGGGGCGATTAGAAACATGATAGCTCATATGCGATCCACATGTCGTTGGTTCGAATCTTGCATTGAACTAAAGGAAAACTTCGTGATGAAACCAAAGCTTAGGGCATTTTCTATAGTGCTCGCTTGACTAGCTACCGTCATTTGTCACTAAGCACCTATCGGTGCAGTCCCACGTGAAAGCTAGTTTTCAATTCAGAAGCAGGATGGAACTATCTTTGACCATAAAAAAATTAAGTCAGCTCTGCCATCATACCTTTGACCAACCATGCTCACCAGGTTTGCGATTTTAAGCTCATGTATGATGTACCTAAGCGTCTATTTAAGTTAGATTAGTTCTAAGTTAGCTGCCAGGCACCTTCAGTATGGACGTGAATTTATTAATTGAATCGAATCGAATAGTATCTTGAATAGCAATGGCACGATTATTTTGCAAATATCACATTCGGACCGTAAAGTAGGTCGTGACAGTATGATTCCACCTATTTGATATTTGCCGGGAGTCATTAGTGCATTCGTACATTGCGTCGCAATGATTGATGACTTTGATGAGTATCGATCGTAATAATACCTATCGCAATACATCGCAAACGGAATTAGTGTTCATGCATAACGACTTTAATAAGTTAAGACCGTGGTCATTACCGGCTAATAGTCATAAAAAATAAACTCGCAAATAAAAATTAACAATCAATGCTCTATTGGAACACCAAAAATAACAACACTATATATTCAAAACTTTAGAGTTTATATTAAAAAAATATCATTATAAGGACTACATACATAGCTGTGTATAACTGCCTAATAATTATGGTGTAATTCGATATGTGAATTTTTAAATCTTTAGAATAGGTAGTTATTGATAGCATTCCTTAGTTTGATTTTCGAATATATTTGACATACATATATTTGACAGTTTACGTGAGTAGAATAAATACCTTTGATATAATTCTCAATCCAGTGAGGGTAGTTTTATAGTTGTATTGCCGCTCACTGGTCTACCTGGCAGTTTCATTTCAACCAAACTCTCAACCGAAAGTCATAACCTGACGTCTGTTATGAAGCAACATATTAGGAAAACTTAAAATATCGTCCTCATCGCAGCCCAACGCTCAAGAGCTTCGTCAGTGGTGTTCGGAACAATAATTCGTTAAACCTGTGTCTAGATCGGAACTGTACCTACCTAAATTTGGTGGATTTAGGACGGCGCCTGAAGTCTGGACTATGGTGAGTAGGCTTACGACCTTGGTTGCTTCAGGGACATCGTTTATTGTAGTTTTCTTGCATGTGGGCAAAACCCCAAAAATAAATCCCGCTCCTTTAAATCGCGGGGAGCGCGATACCACCGCGTGTGATTTCCCTTCATGACCGTCACCAAAGGGCGCTTCCATCTTCGCAAAATTCTGGCTTTTGTGAAAACCGTTTGAAAAAAGTTGTTTGGTTTTCAACCTGGCGTTTTGTCACTATTCCCAAAAAATCTTATATATTTTTATCTTAACAATTAAACGATTGAAAAGAAATTAACGTCTAAGAATCATATGAGTGAAAATTTCACGTAACATTATTGTGTAATATGTGATGCATCTGAAGGTCGGCATCAACTATCGATACAATTCGATTCAATGCTTTTAAAATCAAGATTTTCTACAACGTTACTGTTTTATAAACGATCGTCTGGCATTTGACTGCATAACATATTATGTCGGTTGTTAGTAATGTATGTCCATGTGTAGTTCGCGAACGAAAGATATAATATATAAATTATGACTTATTTCAGCTACTGTTTATCATCAATAGTTTGCTCACCTACAAATTGCTTCAGTATCTCTGTCCACCTTCGAACTAAACTTCGGCAAACCACCGAACTAAAACAATACAAACGATCGGCGGACTAGCCAACCGGGAATGATGGAACGAGACATTGAAATATAATTCCAGTACTAATAAACTGATTGTGACGTAAAATAATCTGCACAGTATTTGAATTCTAAGCAGTTAGGCATTTTTTTACGAAAAGCATTTTATTTTTGAAACCCATTAAGTAATATTTCTTTTTAACTACCACCCCCTCATTTCACAGTCCAGGCGTAGCGTGGTGCCATCTTCGACCACATCGTCACTTAACATCAGGAGCCTCAAATTACCCTGTAAGTATGTTTATCTCTGTTATATTCATTTGATCCCGTCATGGATTATAACGAGTAGTGTGAGCAACATAGTCGATGGAATTCGTATATCGTTCGTTCGTTCGTGCATGCACTATAGTGACGAATAGAGAACCACATCTATTGCTTGATCATAAATGTATCGTTTTATTGTTTAAAATGATAGACATAGCTCATGACCGTTAGCATAATTGCATTATATCATAGCGACTGCAAACGCGTACAATGACTCGGCTTTAACTAATTGCTAACCAGACGGGGCGGTCGATCGGCCGCGGCCGGCCATACAACAACAGCGCAGTAAGTAAAATAGTATATCAAAAAATGTATTCGAGCCATTTGCGAGATAGTCACAAGCTCGTCGACCTCTCAACTCGCAATCGACGAACAAAACAAAATCGAATTTGGCTTAATTACATTTCAGAATATTCAGATACCTAGTTTCTTTCAAAGAGTTTCCTCATGCATTATGAAACCAGATGCAAAGACGGTCGCACCGAGTAAAAGAATAGACGATAATTGGTGAGCGCTGCACTCGCATAAAATCGTGACAAACGGCAAGCTTGCAGCGCAGATTGGTGCGGCAAACTCTCACTAGATGTAATATCAATTTGTTCGATGGCCTTGGCACACTAACGTATTAGAGTTTCTCTCGGCAAAACGGGGGCGCGGAGTCTTATTCAAACTTTGGATGATAAGTGCGAGGCCCGGGAAATCCTTAAACACGAATTGCACTGTTTACGTAACGCTTCATTAAAATACTGACTTGAGGTTTTTCGCAATTGTGTTCGCCTAAAACTTTTGTTTGGTGCTCCTTTGAAACTTGCGGTGGTTTGTTAACACGACAATGTGTATAGACTTAACAGCTGGTGTGGTCTTATTTTGTCTATTTGAATACCTACGTCGAAGTGTTGCAACTTACAATAAAGATCACTAGCATATAGGATAATATTTTAATGATTAACTGAGTAGAGTACCTATTCAGACGAAACTCTTTCATAAGTTGGTTATTTCTTTAAAAGACAGTTTTCTTACAAAATGTACCTATATACCTACCTACTGCATGTTACAAATTGTCGCTAACATAACATAACTATTTTGTACGGTTACTTATGGCATAGCTTGGAACAGTGAAGTTGTTCTAATTCAAACAATTAGTAATATGCATAAAATAGTAAATAAGATCGCGCCTAAAAAAATTTTCTTAATTTTTTTGTAAGGAGGTTTGAAAAGGCGTAGCCAGTTTTAAGTTCGACATTTTAAAATGATCACATTTCGTATTAATTATACGTATTTGACTTTTGACTTTTGACAAGTAGGTATGATAACCTAAATCATCAGGTGAACATCCTGATAATCACTATGTTGTATTAGAAACATATAGGTACAGCTACGATTTCATATGTATATTATAGTACCTATTATACTGTGTTATACGGTACTTAGTGTACTCACCTCGATCTCAGAACGAAATGCGCAATGCGTGTCGGCTAGACGCTAGTGAGGCGACGCGTAAGCCCGTCCACATGCTGTCGGCGCTTCATTCTACACCGCGCCCGCGCACTTGCCGAACGCCCCGAGCATTCTCTGAAACAACCAGCACAATTGACCTTCACACTTCATCAGTATTCCAAAAATAAAACTAAACGCTCGGTCAAATGTCAAGCGTTGAAATTATGCCCAAAGTTACGGTCGGCGCGTACGAAATCAATTAAACTTTTTTATATAGCTTTGTTAGAAATGCCACGAATGACAAATTTGGGGTTGACAGCTGTAAGATCTACGATGACTGCTGTGTGCTATGAGATCCTGACCTACTATAGCTAAATAACTCCTACACTATAATATAGGTAGCTACGGCATTCGGCTATATTATATCTATCATTGGTCATCTGATAAAATAATAACGTATTTTTAATTTAATTCATATTAATTTTTACTGACAAAAATAATATTAAAAAGCTGTGCCCCACTGGGGGACAGTGGGAATAAATTTTTAAAATTGTGTCGTTGGCCACCAGTGGTGGCGAAAGGGAATGTTTTAAAAAAGTTGTCGCACTGTCCACTAGTGGTGGCCAGTGGGAATAATAAATAAAGTAGTTCTACTGTCCCCCACTGGGGGACAGTGGCACGACTTTTTTAAAAATGTGTCACTGTCCCCCACTGGTGGCCACGCTGCGGGTGGACAGCGGGAATAAACGCAAATATCGGGTTTGCGGCAGAGACGCAGGTGATGCAAAAATTATTCAGCCCTTCTAAGGCGATAATTAATTTACAGGAATTGGGTTAATTTATACATATAGGCAGTGGCGAAAGAGGCTGGGTCATCAACATCATTGAGGTGAGGTGATTGAGAATGTTAAAGTTGATAGCTCGCCGAATGCCACCCGACCGGTTGGCTTTATGTCGACTGAGCCCGATGTAGCCTACACGCTAGATGATATAATTTTATTACCATGCATACTTATATATTCAAACGTTTAATTTATGGGTTTTATATATGTTTTTAAGCCACTGAGACGAGCAAGTCGCTCGCCTCACGGTAAGTTTCACGCTTGCCCATCATACCAGAGTCTATAGTCATGTGCTCAACATTTTTTAAACTAAAACTGGCTGGTTTTAAAAACGATTATATTGAAAACGATTGAATTAAAAAGTTCCTTTTGATTCCAATATATGGAAAGAATACCAATCTTTTTCCCACCCGAATTAAGCTTTTTATAAAGTGAGGAAAAACAGCACCACTGCCAGCGCACACTAGAAAATACACAAGTTTTTACGTTAACTCATCTAGAACTCGATGCTATACTTGCCATGTAAATAAAACAATATAAACATGCTATTGCTGCACAAACATTTTTCGAAAGTACGAATCAGTAGATTGCACATGAGGCCGAATATTTAATAGACAAAGTAGCATCAATCAAGTTCAGAAATAAATACTTTCGACGTTTATAGTCTATTTTGCAAGGGTAAAGCTATCATTAAATTTCCTGAAAGCATATCTACTTTAAAAGTAGTACTATAACAGCTGACCAGGCTTTTGTAGGCTTGTGTTTCAAGGCGGGGTCGCAAAGCTCACGCTTGCGCTGACCTCCACTGATAAATAATAACCAATCACACAATGCAATAATTGTTCACCCACCGTGATCTTTACTTACAATAGTCGGACAATATACCTAGTTGTAGTTAGACTGTACAACAAATCGCTACGTGAGGTGCTCTGTAGTCCAACAATATGATTGATAACAAAGAGTTGGACGGCGTCTTACTAAATAAGCAAGTCCGAGTTACTATAGTTTTGTACCGTTTGGGACCTTATTAGGAATACAATTTCTTGACGGGTTTTTTTTCTATTTTTAATCACACAAGCACATCATTTTATTTTTTTTCTCCGTTACAAACAAGTCCTCATGCCAGTATGGACGTACGGTATTCAGCTATGGGGCTGTACCAAAAAAAGCAATACACTGATGATACAAAGATTCCAAAATAAAGTACTCAGAGGTATTGTGAACGCACCCTGGTACGTTAGAAATGACGACCTCCATCGTGACCTCAAGGTGGACTTGGTCACAGATATTGTTAAAAAGTATGCTGAAGCTCACGAACAAAGGCTTCATCATCATGTGAACGTCGAGGCTATCCAGCTCCTCGACAACACGGACATTGTGAGAAGACTGAAAAGGACAAAACCTTTTGAGTTAGTGTAAATGAGTGCAAACAATACGTAGTTTAGTGAGTGCTACCTATAAAGAACACAAAAACAAAGTGCCTTCCCCTTAATAGAGACAATAAGAAAAGTGCTAATGGACACATTCTTAGTTATACACTACCTAGCAACTTACGTTATATTTAAATTACTTATTAGCCATTATTGGCTAGATTGTAATAGTATAGAAGTATCCTCTTATAAGTAGAAACTTCTCTTTAAAAAAAAAAAAAAAACAAGCACATCATCATCATCAGCCTTTACGTTCCCACTGCTGAGACTCACACAGTCGCAGATTGAAAAAAAAAACGTAGTTAATAAGCAGCTTGAGTATTGTGATAAGCCGCTTTCTGTGTTGATAAGCCGAAATTAAGGAAAATATTAGAGGATCATTTCTTTCCTTTTGCTTTTTATTAGAAAATATGAAGAGTAAATTAAATATGCTACAAAAACATTTAGTAGCGAGTTATAATGGAGTAAATAGCGTAAAAATATTCGCTATACGCAAATACTTATGGAGGAATATTCATTTTCAAAGCGATATGGTTTGAACGGTATATAAGTTGATGTGCACATAAATTTTCTCCATAATAAAATAATATATGTACTTACATGTGAAAAACTTCTTGGTAATCGGTCAAATTGCTTCAAAGTCTATTTATCTCAAACATATATAACACCATCATCAATTTTTATATAGATTAAATTGTAAATAAAAAGTTGTAAACATTTTTGTTTATTACGGTCAACTCGGTGTACTTAAGTATCACCACTTACATTGAATTATGTCAGTTGATGAGTTTTTAAGTAGGCTTTGCGATAGACAGCGACATGTGCGCAAGTGTTCGCAAATAGCTCTCAAGCATCTATTGGCGAAACGAATCACAAGTTATGTGATTTGCACGTTTCAGCTTCATTGTCTGACATCGGAACCTTGATGAAACAAGATTAAGGCTGCTCTTTGCTCAATCCAGTAGTACATATAAAAAAAACATCGCATATCCGCATTACAATATCGAACAATAGTGATTTCGTTTTCGTAATATCGGCGGTACATGCTCATAATACAGGCGCGAACGATTTCCTCGAATAAAATTCTACAATGTTACTTTTTTCACTTAGCTGTTATTGCAATAATCGTAATGCACGCGTTGCTTAATCGTTGTGTTTATTTAACAATGCTGGTTATGCGTTGAATGAAACATTGTATTTTTGAAGGTGCATGATGCTAATGACTGTATCGTGCGTGAAAAAATAATGTTTGTTTAGCCACGGAGCCAACTTAGATTAACGTCCAGTTGCGGTTTGCCGTTTGTATTTGGAATTGACCTTTTGATTGAGGATTGGAATTTTATGTAGATCGTGTTTCAATAATGTTTTCAACATATTAGTGAACTAGACACACAATGGGCTCGTTCAATGCTTGCGTGGGAAAGGAGGTGGCATTTAGGACGCCGAACATCTTCTGTTACCTAACGTTCATATGTTATATGTACTATGTAATCAATGCGAGACAGCATTTGGTGATACCTTTGTATATTAACGGCACCTCTTTGATAGCTGACCTTTTATTGACAGGCTAATAGAATGGTTAGGTCAACAAGTGGTGTTTACGCACATTAATATATACAATTATTGTATAGGTGGCTTCAACTACATAGTTAGGTTACGGTCACTTCTTATATGGCACTATGGCATAAGTTATGTTAACAATAGCTCATGATTGACATGGTAATTTATTTTGAACGACGTCATTTAGTTACAGTTTAACCTTTTAATCTCGAGTTCGTTCTGTTTGTAGCAGGAAGTGACTTATGGCTTTTTTAATACAGACCTCATAATTCATTTGCGTAAAAAATCTGACTTATAAACCCAAACCCTTAAGAATTGAATTGCAATCCGTTCTATAAAATTGTATTAGCCAGATTGAGGTTTGATTATTTCATTCTCGGACAAATGCTGATGTACCTAAGTATAATATTGTCCAATATGCTGATAGACTAGTCGTAAAAGTCATACAACAGGTTAGTATTCATTGGAACACAATAGCAAAGACGTAAAAGTCAAATTAAGACAAAAAGCTAGACAAGTGGTGGAAAGATTATGAGTTATAACCGTCATTAATATCGAGGGAACATGACTTTTTAGTTACTAATAGTCACAAAGTTTACGTATAAATATTGTGTGAGCCCTGGAAAAGGTTGTCAAACGTTACCCTGTAAATAATAATAAAAAAAAAGGTTGTTCTTAAAAAAAGTTTGAATTTCCGTAGTTTTTTAAGGCTTTTATGCTAGTGATATTTTGGGATAATAATAAAATAAAATGATATTTAGGTAATATAAACAGAAGCCCTGATGACATTTAAAAATAGTTAATTTTTAGAACTACTACCATATTTATGGAATGATCTACGTTTGACAGTCTTCACATAATTATGACCTTTTTTCATCATGCTTTTAACATTTTGTTTGATTCCGAATATGATTTGATTCGTTCCCAAAAAGGTACCAAATTCATTTACAATTTTGCAGTAAAACTTGTTAATATTTCATAGAGTGTACACTCGTACAGTAATAATTTGAACGAAACGCATGATCGCACCGCGTTGAAGTCTTTTTATCGTTAAATGTCGAAACAGTTAAACCTCTGTGGTTATTATATTGAAATTTAGGTTGTTATATATTATTTTGTAACTGTTTCGTAGAATATTGGCTCCCAACAGTATTTTCCTTGAGCAGATTAAAGTAATACCTACAAATTGTGCTACTTAGATGTGTTGTATGTTGATATGATTACAAATTAAAAAATTCAATGTGCGATTGTCAATCAAAGTTGTTTTGGTGACTGTTTCGAACATTGCTCAAAAGCTGTTAAGATTTTTTATAACGTACTTGTAAACCGGAATGCCATAGGTATACCTACTTAGGTACAGAGTTGTATAGAATGCGTTGCGATGTGTAAACATGATTAGTAAATTACTTGTTAGCACGCAAATGTTTTGTTTTTAGTTTGTATGAAATGATATCGTATGTCGTAGTGATGGTGTGGACCGATTAATTGATTTTTCAATAACTTGGACATCCATTTTCGATTGGCTCAATGAATATTCTATAATATAATTTGAATGAAATAATAAAATTAATTGAAATTTATTAGCCAATAAAATCAGCCTACAGTTAAAATATTACTGCCCAAGTATTATTTAATAATTATGTTAAATAATCTGACACAAAATTAAAAAAAAAACCTGTATTATAACCAATATTAAGGTTGCTTTAAACCAAGTGTAACTAATTTTTGTTATTACATTACAATCAATGCTTGAAGTGATATTGATTTATATGTATAAAATGGATTTTACAATAATGAGTGGATTTATTGGTAAGTAATGATTGCTTGACTAAGAAGATGTTATTAGTGAATCTTATAATGTGCTAAAGTGTAAAGTTACATTATATGATCTTAAAAGTTTAAGTTTAGGTTTAGGTTCTAGTTTGTTTTTAATTCAAAAGCAATTAAAAAAGGTCTTGCTTATTTACTACAAAAAATACAAATACTCGTAAGTGTAAAAAACTTAAATCAAACATTACAAATAACTAAATATACAAAAAAAAAAACTCTTACAACGAAATTATCAGTTAACAGCTTCATACACATTTATATCTATTAATCATTGATGTATCGCGATTGACCTTTAAAACTGGTGGGCACTTGGGAGTGTTTTTTATTTCTTAAAATGTGGTTTAGATACAAAAATACATATTAAATATCATGAAACGTTGTCTAAACTTTTGGTAGGTATTTAAAATCCTTTTAAGCCTCACGAGTATTGCGCTGGTTGATTTAATTTATTGCCTTAATTTTAATAGATGCGATTTCATAATAACCGTATTCTGACAAGCAGTTTTATAGAAATAGTAGGTTAATTGTGTTCGGCCTGATCAGCTGTTTTGCAAAAGAAAAACGAAAGCAAGATGTGTCGCGGAGGCCTAACCCTAAACTAGTCGTAGGAGCCGTAGTGGCTAGAAATCAGAAATCGGTAATAAATTCGCGCGGTTTCTTCGGAATAGAAAATGTTTGTGTAAATGTATTTACTTACATTGAGCGAGAATTGTGGTCAAATGCTACACAGTAAGATATAAAAAAGATCAAAAAATCGATCCACCTTTTGAGGAAAAGTAAGGTAGGTCGAATTTTTAATGGCCTGTATAGTGTATATTTCGCTTCAATATTATCATTTTTGTTCTGTGATATGTATTTTACGTTGTTAGAATTTTCCTTGACTCACACCTGCAAACAGTTTAGGAGAATTTCCTCGTTTTACCAGTCATCGATGTTTTTCTTGTAGATGATACGGGCACTTAACAATCTCATATATAGTCAACAGACATAAAAGGCTACGACTGACTGTTTATAATTTTACTAAACTCGTCAAAGTCATATTACACGTACCAAATTTACCGAAATTTGGTGTCAAATTTACCGAAATTCAAATTTTAGCACGGAAAATTTGACAATAAGATCAAATTTACCGAAATTTAGTGTGACATTTAACTTGCGGACGTTTATAAAACCGACCCAAAGTCAATTTAAATGTCATGAATTTCCCATTCTGTAACGTACCCAAACATCGTGTAACTGGAGCCTTAGTATTGCTTTGTCTGTTTGTATTTACGTGTACTTAGCTTTAGAATTTAGATGTAAACTAGATACGACACGTTATCGTGCCAGATTATAATTGCTCTGTCCTATCAAAATGATTTGTTTCATAGAGCTCAGTTTCTACAGTTATATTTTTCGCATCTCTAAATAGATTTTGTGTCTTTACAAGACAAAAAAAAAACCTTTACTGATCTAGGAATAACGTTTTACAAATTGTTGTTTGTGCGTGACAATAGTCACGTCTGTGATCTGAGATGCCGTCACAAGTTCACAAGTAACATAAAAAACTTGATTGAAAGTAACTGGTTGCGAACTTTCAAAAGTTCTCTAATTAAACTTGTTCACTAATCGATTTCCAACGTTTTATCCAGCTATGGACATCATGAAATGTATGAATTATGAAACAGAAATATCGCAGTCATTATTTTTGTTTCGTTGAAAATCATGCTTGCTCTGTTGTTGATTATTTATACATACAAAACGTCAAGTTAAAAAACATTGTAAGTTAATGATTCAGGTGTTCCCGTCACTGTCGTCGTATGAATTTCACTTGGCATGGCTCAGTCACGACTTCTTTTAACTTCTGTTCGTTGGTTTTTAGTTTTTGTGACACCTGGCGGAAGGCGGCCGTCACGACACAGCTATTAAATCCGGTAGTCTATTATTGCATCAAGTTGAATAACATTTTAGAAACGCCTACCTGTATACAGATATCAGCGACGGACATGCCGAATGAAATGGAATTAACATCGGTTAAGTTGTAATCGATGTATTGCTTTTAATCATTACGCAGAGCATTTTCATTAGTTAATGATATAGAAACACATCGTTCATATAGTAGGTATATTACAGTATTGACTAATAAAGTAATTACACGCTTTCTATCGTTAAGTAAAAACTTTATTTGTAAACATAAAAGATTCATGATTTCAAATCTCTACTTCTATCACCATTAAATAGGTGTACATACATTTTCACCTTCGTCTTCCCGTTATCCCGCAGGAACCTTTTCCGGGATAAGAAGTATGTGTTAATCCAGGGTATAAGCTATCTTCATTCAAAATTTCATCAAAATCGGTTTAGTAGTTACGGAGATACGTGGTAACAAACATTAACACACACACACACACAAACTAAAAACTGTAACATCTCAAACCATAATTAACTTCAACCTTAACTAAGAGGTGGTGCTACGGAAGGCGTGTGAGGAAATATGTCAAGAATGCCAATGTGCAAACTGTAATGGAGGAACAATAGAGTAACTATCGTGAGCAGACACCTCCGTGTTACAATATGGAATGCGGTGCTATTTTGAAAGTGGCACGTGCAAGGTCAAAAGTGCAACCGGCAGACGGTGTGTCAAGCCAGATATCCGTTCCAATACGTCTATTAATCAGTCTTTTGCAACGGACAATTCCATTGGAATTTATTTGTTTTGACGTCGTAAACAATTATCTACTTTATCGAGACATTCGTAATTATTTTGTTATTTATACATACTGGCCGGGTACGCCCAGTCTATTATTACTTAATACTTTATTGCACATTTGTCAAGAAGGTCATTGGAAACGAACAGCGGTCATTAATAATGGGTAGTCTGCCGAGTGGTGTCTCGATGGTGAACGATAGAAAGTTATAGATCTGAATGAGTCGTCTCAGTGAGGTCGTGACCGATGTCGATGAGGATCACTTGTCACCTGGACACCAGCACAATTAGTCGCCTGTGCAATGAACTGCCCGTATTGTATGAAGCCGATCACGGACCGTAACGTCTGTGGTTACGAGACATCGAAGTACAAGATTATGTTCAGATATAGGCATTAGCTCACGTTGTGGGTTACTGTGAACAGGATTAAGCAATCTTTAATTATACGTCGCTGTCAGTCAACAAGGGCTTATTAAAGTCACAAAAAGTTTAGCAGTGAAATTTTGGCATTTACATAAGTAATTACACGCACCAGTTATTTTTTTTATAAGGTTTTAAGCCGGCACTACCAAAGATTGTACAAAAAATATGACGCAAAAAAACACTATGTAGGCGCGAAAATGATTACGAAGCGCGAGTTCACTTTCACTATTTATTTATTGTCTTTATGTTCCGAAAAACTGCGTAACGTCTAAAAAATTTTAGCAGTAAAATAAAAGTAGAATGTAGTCGTTTACATGTAAAGAAGTTGGAAATAAATAGTGAGTAGAGAGTTACGGTATGCGAAGCGGGCGTCGTCTGTTTGCAAATATGCATTGTACGGTCGCGGTCGCAGCGAAACTCTTGGATTAGGAGATAAGTAAAATGAACTTATTCGTAACCACATTGGTTTTCAATTACAATGGAGTGCATAGGAGAGGCTCGCGGCGTCATCGGTGGAGTATTTACACATGCTTGTGGGTTGACGACCCGCGCATCTCGCTGTCGCGTGAGCAAGCGCCGTGATTGCTTATCGTTGGTTATTAATAGCGAGCAGTAATAACATAATGCAATTGAGTCATGTTATACCGTGTTATACGACCAATCGTATAACTCGTGTTTCCCGGTCACGTACAAGTCTAGCTAAAATTAAATGTCCAAAGAGGTAGGTAGAGCCACAAGTGCTTATTCACGCTCTTAAATCTTAACATTATTCTAAGGACAAGGAAGCGCGCAGGCACCGTGATTCTGTACTATTATCGCCCCATTCAAGAGATTCCAACACCCTCCCGACTAAGTACAATGTTCCGTTTAATAACCGCAAAAGTTGATCTCTATGAAAGTCGTGCTATTTTTTTCTGAATAAAGCTTAGAAAGTGTATCTTTTGTTACTTAGAAGATTTGCTTAAAAGTTTCAAACTTTTTTAGCTGAACGTAATTTAAAATACAATTTATTATGACAACAATTTTCAAAATTATTTATGTATCATTTAGCCACAGAAATATCTTAAGTATGTATATGTTTACTTATAATTATATTATTCAATACCTATTACGAGTTTATGATTATTTTGTGTATTTTATGTAACTAGGTAAGTATATCTGTTATGTATGATTTATTTTTATAACATTTTGTATTTATTTTTGTATACTATATATACATAGAGTAGTTTTATACGATTCTTCTGCTTTTTGGTTGTCTGGAAGAGATGATATTGACCGATAACACGGCCCTTTGACTTGCCATACATTTTTATTGTTGGTCTAGATATAGGTACCTACTAATGTTATCTCATTGCGGCATACCAATAAAGATGTCAATCTATCTAACTGAGATTGACACAAACCACATTGTCATAGTGTCAATTTATACGCCGGCAATTAAAAATGTTATAACTGGCATTATAAACAATGTCATCATCGTCACTTTTATAGGCGGAAAATTTGCAACTGTGATGTTGAAAGGACAGATGAAACGCAAAGCAATGCCTGCACAATGCTCAGTAAATAACCGTCGCAGATTATATTTCCAGCAGTTCTTCGTGTTCCCATTTCAGCAACGTAATTAACGTTTAGAGCTTTTGAAAGCTACGTCTTCTGTTAACAGATAGATAGGTAAGTATTGGGTGCTCCTCCGTAATTTAATATAGTCCAGTGTAGAAATCTGTCGGCTGATAATGGACTTGGATGGTATAGTGTGGCAATCATTGATTGCATTTGTTGCAGTTTTGACTGTGCTAGTGCTGTTGCGTTTAAGTTTGCTTTGAACATACCGAAGGCTGTAGTGAACTGTTTTTATTATACTATGTAGATTGTAGGTATGATTATGATTTTTTATCACAATTAATTATAGCCCACGACAATCAGGAATAGTGTAGTTATCTAACAGTGAAATAATTTTCAAAATTGGATAGAATATTTACCCTCTACATACAAATTCATAAACTATTATTTTAACACTAAGATTTTGCCACGATCTACCTATGTTAAACCAATCATATCTGACAAGTAAATTTTTGCTAATTTTATGTTTTTAATTGCTATCTCACTACATTGATTTTGTTAAATTGAAGCAGCTACATTACGAAAAAGAATAAAAATTGTGTCTTTTAAAAGTAGGTACAGTCAACGACAAAAGTCGCTGAACAATCACACTTTTTTCTATTATCCTCATCATCTTATATACCAATTTTTGACCTCATCATCACCTAAAATCAGGTGTGTTATGTTGTGGTCAAAATGATACCATGTACCAATACCAAAAAAACAAAACACATTTGGAAAATCGTTGTTAGAAGAAATAGTAGGTAATGTTGGATGTTTTGATGTTACATCAACTTTACATTTGGATAAATGTGGATTAAGTATAGAATGTTAAAAATAATATTGTTAAAGAGTCACTGTTTTCCCGTGCAATTTTCCCGCAGGAATAAAAACAGCAAAAGAAACTTAACAAGTAAAACCGTGCTTTCAGTTTGTTTTCATTTTTACGTTATGTAAAACGCGTATGTGTGCAAATTGAGCATGTAGATATCTCGAATATTCATCCTAAATTCCATACATATTAGCATACGGGGTCGGGTTTTAAGCAGGCTGTGCCAACTGGTGCCAGTGCACAGCTGAGCGACACGTACGAGCGCGTAATTGCGTTGCCACACCGAGTGCTTGCATCAGCGATCGGGCGCATCGTGGTGTCTTCCGCGACTTGTTAACCTTCAGCATCGTCCGTTAAATACCACATCAAACTTGACATGAAGGTGATGAACTAGAGGTGGTTTTAGGTTTCTTTTTTTATTCGTGGTAGGCGCTTGACCACTATTGCATCTGATGTTAGCGTAAATGCGGTTGACGATAGAGCGCACTTGCCCACTAGAGCACGCTCGCGTCTCCGCTTCTTGCCTGTGGTACTGGTGTTTATTTTGTTGACCGGACTATCGATAAAAACTTTTTCGGTAATACAGTTAAACGGACTTCGGCAAATTCCCAAGACTGACAAGACTCAGGAGTGAAGGTACGACCAGACTAGGTATATGTAACATCAAGTAGGTATATAAACTTTTCATCAGACCATAATATTGATAAGGATGCGTTCCATTGTTTGTGGCGACCACGAACCGGAAGACGTTCTGTAGGTAGGCCCCCCACTAGGTGGACCGACGACATTGTAAGAGTCGCAGGGAGCCGATGGATGCAAATGGCGAATAGCCATGGTGGCGTTCAAGGGGGGAGGCCTATGTTCAGCAGTGGACTTCTTCCGGCTGATGATGATGATGTTCCATTGTTTTTATTGCTTTTAACAAATTAGTAAGGCATTAGTTGAACGAAGTTTGATAAAAGCTTTATGTGGTTTGTGACAGCTCCATAGGCTACGTGGGATATGGGTAGAGAGAAATTGAACATAATACTTTGTTAACTTACAGCACATGGATTGAGCCAAGTTGTGAGTGCTGCGACACATGAGCGCATAACTGCATTGCTTCACTGTAATGCTTGCGTCACATTGATATCGTCGCATTACGGGGTGTCTTACGCGACTTCTGACCTTGGATATCATTTATATATAAATATATTTATATTATATATATAGATAGATATATATATATT
Organism: Opisthograptis luteolata; assembly: GCA_931315375.2. Lineage (NCBI taxonomy): Eukaryota > Metazoa > Arthropoda > Insecta > Lepidoptera > Geometridae > Opisthograptis > Opisthograptis luteolata. The sequence goes on along the minus strand of OV928038.1, from coordinate 6,158,427 downwards.
TATACATGTAAGAATCAAAAGAAAAAAAAAAAGATATTTGATAATGGACATAGTAGACTAAACTATGATTCAAAAAGAGCGTTTTCTAGTTTTAGGAAATGGTATTCTTGACGATGCTCCTTGACGTTTAAAACTTTTTCTAATAAGTGATAAATCATATTGAATTTAAAATAACAGATCCACCAAAATGTAATCGGGCATAACTTTAGAGCTGTAATTACAACATCTTGCGTGATCCATTCTTAACATTTCACATTGACAAACAAAAGCCACGCTAGATTAGCTAGTGTTAGCCAATTCGTCACCTTTACTATGTGTCGGCATCGGCACCGGCACTATCGTTGCACGAAAAAATTAAAATATCCGTACAGCAATTTATGATTACAAAAAGTGAAGGTCGGGATGAGTCAAAGTCATCAGATATTAGAGAGCCTGCGCGAGGCCGCATTGTCGTGTCGGCCGAATGCTAAACACCTGTCGAAACGCCTCGTTATCCAATATTGCTGACAACAAAACACATATTGCACTAGCTTCCATAAAACGCGATGTTATGTTGTCATGAATTTATTATGAAAATATTAAGTGCGTGAAATTCGAAGTTATTTTCACGGTTCTTGCGGAAATATTTCTGATTTGCCATTGTTAAAGGAGATATTTGACTAAAGGCGTCAAAATCGAAGGTCGTTCACTGAAATCCTGCAGAAGGCAAGGCTTTCTGTACTCAGGGGGGGTCGTTGGAAAGTGTTCATTGGAGCGCGACGCGGCGGGTGCGCGCATTATTTGCGCCATTGGCCAGAGGCCGTTGATACACGAATTGATTGATTATATTGATTGATTTATTTATACTTACAACAACTACGAAGACTCTATTAGTAGTATTTGTATGTAAGCTGTTTTCCTTAAGTTTCAGTGGAGCAGAACGCTCGATACGAAAAACATATACCTACTTATATTAAGCCAGTAAATAATTTTAACAAGTATTATATAGCTGTGTTGTTACCAATGATGATTTAATTATCCATATAAATGTATTATAATTTTCCTTACTTTATGTTGATTTATTGTTTTTTTTGGTGATTTGTAATTATTGGCGGTATGTAGATATTAGAGAACAAAAATAAAAATGTACAACAAAACAGTCACAACTCACACCACATACCATGTTATGTATACATGCACAAAAACTCTTTAAATTGAAATAAACACTATCGAAAAGCAGAGACATTAAAGTGAATATTATGTCTTATACATATCTACATTAGTGCATGTCATAAATGCAAATGGCGAGGTACGGTATGTGGCACTGCGTATGGGTAAAGTCAGACAACTTCAAACTTTTTTTTACATTTTACAGGTTAGCGTTTGACCGCAAGTCACCTGATGTTAAGCGATGATGTAATCGAAGGCGCCAGGTTTTAATTGTGTACTCAAGTCAATTGGCTAAATTATTTTCATAGATATTAAAGTAATTATCAAGCATATTTATGCTAGAGTAATAAATAAGATTTAGCTTTATAGGTATGGAGCTAAATCTGTGTATCTGTGTACGTATAGGTATACGTACGGAGGTCGAAAAAGAAATTCTCTCGCCAAGAAGGCTTATTACTTTTGAAGGAGAATAACATGGATGAGCAAATATGTTGTGCAATTGAACCTTTAGTCAGAAGCCTAGACGATGACAACAAGGATATAGCAGCACACAATGTTGCAGGTAGCAGAGTGTTTGTAAATCTATAGAGTCAAGAGTAACCGTGTAGCTCTATCCATACTTCTATACTACAAGATATATTATAATAGGTACTATCGAGAGGTACAATTTGTTTGTTATTTCCTTGTTTGGTTGGATAGGTATAGGTATCTAATAAACTACTGAACCTATTCCGAAAATTCTTTCACTAATTATCAAGGAGCTATCATCCTTGAGTGTCGTAGACAGTTTATGTGTTATTCCGATAAACTTGAGTTTTCAATACTTAAAAAAACACGGTATTTGTAAAATAAGTCAAAGAAGAATGATACAACTGGCTGCTTTATCAGCTTACGCCAGCTAAACGGTTTGAATAAAATTCATGTAATGTAAATGAAATGTATCTAAGATTTTACAAAAAAGTACCACATGGAATGTCTAGCTTTTACTTAATGAGTTTTTAATAGTTTTGAGAAATTGTTTGGCTGTCAAATTCTTTGCCTACTCTTGCGAAGCTGGGGTGGTAAAGATCGTTGTTAATATGTCAGTTCATAATTTTTTTACGTTCTTTAACTGTTTGAAAGATACTATATCCGCAAATGTCAAAGGTGGTTTAATTGTAGTAAAAATCTTGTGGGAATCCCCACGCGGGGACAGCTAGACACTATTTAGTACTATTGGTACTATTTGGTACTATTCACATCCTCATCTCTAAAAATGTTTACATGGAAAATTGATCAGCTCTTTAATAACTACATTTAACTTTGCGAATGCAAGGCTGCGGACGAGGAAATGTTAGAGGTTAAACAATTAGGTAAATTCTTACAATGCCACTAGAAGAGTCATTGTCGTTCGAAGATTATAATATTATCCATTGTAAAGCTACACCTCGCTTCGCGGTATCGTCATTGGTTCCTCACTTTATCCAGGCAACAGCGTGGATCTTGATTTTCTTGTTGATTGCTTTTGAAATTTTAACTATAAAATTTATTTTTGAATTTATGAAAATGGAGACTGGAAAATTATATAGGCATATTGACATTTTGAGTGGACTTTACAATGGACATAGCTTAAAGGTGGAATAACACACAGGCTAGGTATTTTTATATCAGAAAAAATCCTGCGCCGTAATAATGGCCGTAATGGAAAAACCGCGGAGTGAAGTTAGTTGTTTATAAGAAAATACATACATAGTTTATGCTCCAACCAGCAATACTGAAATGCTTTTAAAACTACTCCTCCAGATCTACTCTGTCGTCCCTGAAAATTACATACTTATCTCATACTCATATGTTTTGGAGTTCTTTTGCGAACATTTATGTTAAATATTCTTTGTAGAGAAATTAAATTTAAAACAAACGTAGGCCCAGTTAAGCGACATTATCATACACCATGAATAGTAAATTACAATAGGCAAGGGAAAGCACAATATATCGCGTCGGCTTGATCCGTGAGAAAAATAATGTAGTAAGTAATTTATAAAATTGTTTACTTTCGATAGATGTCTCACTCAAGCGATCCTAATGCACGTTTATTCGACGATTCTCTTATGTATTGTTTTCGAGTACTTTTTGTTTGTGCAATAAAGTGATGAGATGAGCTAGTCACTCGCTTGATAATAAGTAAGTATGGATGTTATGGATATGACATTTCAGATCTGGATACGGATATGGATCTAGGAATAAAATTATATCGGTTTCGGATACGGTTTCCGATATGTAATTATTTCGGACTATCCGTTAGCTTCGGTCACGGATATTAGATTGAAGTAAGTGAAACATAAACATTGATTTGATTTTCATTTGATTTTATTTATAGGTTTTATCTAGTCGCGAGCGGTGAAACAAAAACCTGTCGTAACATGTCGTTTTATTTAGTCTGCCCTTATACGAAACTATCCGAAACTTGTGAAACGGATATATTACGGATATAATATTATTTCGGATTTCAGATACGGTTACGGAGCTCCATACCATCCCTGATAAGTAGCACGCTTGCCTATTACAATTCAGTGCCATCCAGAATTTTAAACTTCAGCAGTTCAAAATGCTGCACTGTGGTTGTCATGCTAATCTATTAGTAGTTAAATCTCTTTAGGTCTTGTAATTTTACTGGAAACGATGACCTTTAATCCAAAACACAGTAATGTTTGCATTCTACTGTTTGGTGGTTGAATTACTTGTAAAAAAAGGTGTGTTAGGAACTTCCTCCGGTGCACTCGGTAAAAGAGTTTTACAACTACCAGAAGAGAGTTATGTAAAGCACATTTTAGGTACAGAGTGAATTAGCTCTCACTGGTTGAGTATAAAAGTCACTTGAATTGGATTCGGTTTCATAACTTTTAATTATTTTTTCCGGTGCAGCCCTAATCAAGGTGTTCTTTATATTATGTTATGCTCAAAAACTTTTTACATTTAATTGAAAGTGTAGAGACGGAGTAAACTCTACCTTCAAACCGGTTTGCTGTATTTATCATTGATAGTCTTCACGTGTTTTTGTTCTCATTTTTAATGGACGTGTTTCACTGGTATTTCATGTTTTGACCCGAGCTTAGCTTAAGCTAGGGTCAAACAAAACCGACTCCGCTGACATTATAAGATCATGCTGAAAGTTGGGGGTCAAAGCTTATTTATCTGTCACCGTAATCGAATAAAATAACGATAAATATAGGTGTAGCCGTAAATCATAAGAGTATTCCTTTATTACTATTTACCTTACCTTTTTTTATTGATTTTAAAAATTATTAAAAAAATTAAGTAAGTAATTATCACAAAAAGTTGCAATGTGCCACTTTTTATAGATTTCAACCTTTTTTTAAATTCTATAAGTGAGATAACTATTCCTTACAATTATTTAATAAATGCAATAGTCTTGAGCTTTTTTGAAATAGTGCTTATTGCCCTTAGTATTTTTTAGCGATTTTTATCGATTGGCTCGATCGCCATGCTGCATGTTAATGTTAATAATAAAAACGGTTGTAATCTGGTTGCTCCCGTTTGATACAAAGATCGTGATACGAGTATTATCTAACAAGAACGTTAAGCTCAATAGGTAGCAACAAGCAACAATCAATATGACATAACATAACAAATCGATAAAACTTTCAAGGAGCAGGATAGATACCGGATTCGTGCGACAAATCTGGTTCTTGAACAAAGGTGCTACATAAGTAGGTACTTGTCTATCTCTCAGCAGGGCGACACGTGTCTACAATAAGTTTGAAACCAGTTCCAGTGATCCGATTGCAAGTTGATTAAGCTACTTGTTCGTTGCCGGTGAGTCCATAACCGGCCGTCGCCGCCGGCGGGAAACGCTTGACCACTTTCATCACCTCATTAATAAACTTAAAGAATACAACGTTAACCGTTCAACGTTACGATACGATTTATATACAGAATATTAAACCCACGTTATACTACTCATATGCAATTCCTTACGCATATTACCTAATGCCTACACAAAAAAGATCGGATCCGGTACACATTTTTTAGACGATGTGAACGAACCGAGTGCAGTGGGTCTCAAGACTCTCAAGCAATATGAGGAAGGTTAAAACACTAAAGATCACACTAAAAATACTTACGTTCAAGTGAGCGTAACATCCAATATTGCCGGAAAGTACAACAACTACAAAATATTAAATTCCTTATAAACGTTATTAAACTTTACCGTTGCATAAAATTCAGGCACACGGTAGTTTTAGCGCAATCACAAATATTTTCAAATCCAATCACTGTGAAAATATACCGGAAAATGTCACGTAAAAAAAACTTGGCCCTGTAGATAACGACACTGGCCACGATATCGATGTCGGAATAAAAACGAGTGCGCGATACGTAGAGCCGCGCGGTAGGAGTTGGCGAATCTGACGTACGCAGCGCGCAGGCGCCGCCAAGGTATTGTTAAAAGTTACTTTTACTTACGCGACTTGCGGCGTGCTTGCGCCCGCGGCAGGCGCAGGCGCTGGAGACCTTGCGCCCGTCGCGCCGCCAAACCCACACCGCCACGCTCGCGAAAGAGAAAAACAGAGGTCTCTTTCTTCGCCTTCGACACGCGATCTGGAAAATGTATTTTTCTGGTACACCTAGGAATACCTAAGAATGTGCAAGATTAAGGCAAATTATTGCCATGCAAAGTGAAACGGTTCATTGAAATTTTAGGTGAGTACGAGTATTGCTTTATATCCTTGCGTGCGGTACTTACGGAGGATCGAAGGAATGGAAAAACGACGATTGCCGTCTGACCGTTGAACAATCGAGTGATTTGGAGTGTTTTAGCATAAGGCTGTAGGTAATCGGAATTTATGTTGATTTAGTGAAGATACGGCACGGGTGCCATTTATATTTTATGTCAATTTAAGGTTTTGTGGCAAATTAATTTAATTTCGAACAATATGCCCTGTTCTCGTTCTGATTTGCATATATTATAGCATTTATAGCCAATGTCGTGTAATGGATAAAATATTAATATAGTGTCACTAATAAACCTTGATCTGAAAGGTGTCTGTTACCAACGCGTTCTGAACCTGTATTTAGTATTCGTGACAAAAACTTCAACGCTGTCTACGTAACATACTATAAATCTATAAGACAAATAACGTTGGCTTTAGGTGACCTAGATAATGTTTCTCATTTTGACATTTATAGCGATGATGGCTCAGTGGTAGTGACGTCGGCTTGCGATCCGTAGGACGTGGGTTCGAATCCTACAATGAGCTTGAGCTTTCGGTGAAGGAAAACATCGTGATGAAACCATAGCTTGGTGGTAGGGTATTTTCTAGTACTCGCCTGGCTAGCTACCACCCTCTTGTTAAGAATCTGTCGCCAAGCACCTATCGGTGTGTTCCGGCAGCCTCACTTGAGAGCCAGTTCCCAGTCCAGGTGTAGCGTGGCGCCATCTTCGACCACATCGTCACTTAACATCAGGTGACTTGTGGTCAAACGCTACCCTGTAAATAGTAAAAAAAAAAAAAAAAAGACATAGACGAATTTCTAGTAGGCGACAGACTCAACAGTGGGTAAATTTGGTAAAGATGTGTTCATGTAACGCTTTAAACCCTGAAAATAAGATATTGCAGAGAAATAAATATATTATAGGTTAGAAAAGCACTTAATTATCTATGTAAAAGTAAAGTACTTACGACTCGCTAATTAAACATGAAATCTCAAAAAAATACCAGGCGGGCGGTGCTGAAACTGGCAAGAATAGTTTTTTTTAAATGTATCCCTTAAGGGGAGTATTTAGTAGGGGAGTCACATGAAGTGTCAAAGTTTGTATGAAAAAATTACATCTTTTCACCAATGAAGTTACCGAACTGGTCACTACCTACTAGTCTAGAATATAAATGTACCTATAAGCTAATTACGGTTACCACAGTCATGATAAAAAACTTTATCAAAGAAACACACTGGATCTAATAGGCACACCAAAAGTGATTAAATTGGTTCAACATTCATTCACTACGGCTCTTATTATGTGATATCAACCGCTTTTGATGAAACACTTGTAGGCCTGTAGCTTTTGTTAAAATAGAGATTAGATTACCAATCTGAAGTAGGTATTTCGAAAGCACTCTTGTAATGAATAAGCAAACGTGCGTTATGTTGACACATTCACCTTTTAGCGAGGTTAATCCAAGCGCTTAGTTGGCTAATAAGTTGTATTTATAGTAAAAACGCTAGAGGTAGTAGTGGGTTGCTACTACGAGCCAACCCTCGTTTCAACTAAACGTAAATTAAAAGAACATTGGCCACTTTTCATACTGCCCTGGACCGGAACGCAATATATTTTAGAATTAGGTTTTATAACGGGATAATTACCATGTATTTGTTTTTGTTTGAGTTCTCGATATTTCGGAACTGTTGCAAGCGCCATGATCACGAGAATACTAAAAATTTCTGCGGGTAGGATTGTTGATGTTATAACGGGCAGACGTATCTATCTACCCGCTTCCTCGCACGTTTTTTGCTTACGATGACATTACCATTTCGTTAAAACATCAACAATCCTACCCGCAGAAACTTTTCGTATTCTCGTGATCATGGCGCTTGCAACAGTGCCGAAATATCGAGAACTCAAACAAAAACAAATACACGGTAATTATCCCGTTATAAAACCTAATTCTAATGTTTTTGACCATGGTAGTTTAAAACAGTATATTGCAATATATTTTGTATGAAAATTTTCGTTTCTGTCAATGTCACTTAGTTTTTGTTTATATTTGGTAAATGATGTTGATTTTAATGACTTAATTTAAGTAGGGCCGACCTCCAAAGCGTGAAACGGAATGATAAAGAAAATGCGAAGTGCGTTCAAAACATCCAAGCATTATATATAAGGAGAAAACTTGGGGAGACCGATAACCGAAAAGCGCTACAAAATAATGGAAGAAATTGTAAGAAAGAAACGTGCAAATTTCACTTGAAAAGGAGCGCGCATGGATATAAGTCTTCATTATTTGTGTGAGCCCATGAGCCAAGAAAATCTCACCATCCTTTTAAACGGGTATGTATATGTCAGCTTGCAATATTTTACTTCCTCTCTAGCTACCTGTTTATTTTATTCTCACTGGGGAAATCACAGCTAGGAACAGAGCAATAGTTCTGAAAGCTAATTGTAAGTTTCGACTAATAGGCGGGTATTACGAACCAGTTGCGCCCCGCGGTTTATCCCGCAGGAATCTTTTTCCGGGATAAAAAGTAGCCTATGTGTTAATCCAGAGTATAAGCTATCTCCATTCAATATTTCATTCAGATCCGTTCAATAGATTTTGCGTGAAAGAGTAACAAACATCCATCCATCCATACTCACAAACTTTCACGTTTATAATATTAGGATGGTACAAGGTAGATTGCAGGAACATAAACGGTGCAAAATGAAATTAATAAGGTAGTCGAGTACATAATAAAAAGGATGTAGGAGTGTACCTTACACTAGAAAAAAAATCGTATCTAACTCGACTAGTGATTTGGATCTAAGCCTGCGGTTTAAGAATCTCTACGGACACGTTATTTAATTTTTGAAGACAATCATGCACAGTCTGATATTTTTTTTGGGTACCTGACTATCTACAATTTTGGCGTTCAAGATACCTAAGGGTAACTAAGGGCTTCTCTAGCCCTAGCTGGTGAAATGGAAAATTAGACCTCTCCAGTGATTTTCGTTACTGACTGTATAAAGGTCCAGCTTATAGGTCGAGCTACTCGGACTGCTGGTCAGTTATTGGTCATATGGCCTAAACCTAAAGAAACTTATGAATATAGCCAATCGTAAGCTGCGAAAAACGGCCCCACATTACCCAGAATGGTACATAAAACTTATAACCAGATACCAGATATTTACATTGGCGTTACCTCTTTGCTTGGTACGAGTACCTCTAATCTGAGGTTGCAACGGTATTTTCAACCATAAGTCCCGGCAACCGTATAAATCTTACAACTTGCGCATGCTTTCAAGAGTTTGCATCAATCGCATTGTCTATGAGGTGATGGAGTGGTGGGCTTAGCCCAATCGTGCTTTCTGTGGCCTCGGATCTAAATAATTTGATACGCCCGAATTGATTAGGTAACCTATTAGACATGTGATCGATATTAAATTTCGTCGGTCAGGTTGTTATCTGGTGTAGTAGTAGCGTAAGTAGTTGCAATAAGTCGTGACTAATTTTTAATCTATTTTTCTGGCAAAATCGTAGGGAATGGTATGTAATAAACTAAAACCACATTATCATCATTGTTTCAAATCTGCGTCGTCTCTTCTCCACTGTGTTGATTTACTCTACCTTAGATTATTCTCTTAAACTAAGTAGGTACTCTACATTGAACTCCACGTTTTATTCTAAAATGTACTGCTTTTTTTACTTCAGCTTGTACAGTTTTGTACATGGGTAGTTTTAAATTTACTATTTTTCTGGGTGTCACATAGTAACTATATATTAGTATGTATATTTATAGATTTTACGCGCGAAATACAAAAAAAAGGAAAAGTTATGATCTGTGTATTTATACGACCTCACACGGTATTTTGCCAATGTCAAGTATTAAAATGTTAAGTAACGACGATGTTGAGATGATATTGTCACCCAGCTATACAAACAGAGCACAATGCTGCTCCCTCCACTTTGAGTAGTGCAGGCACTTTACTTAAACTTTACTCGGGCTTTCTGCGATATCTAGAAGATTTCGATTTCCTACACTCGTACACGTTAATAAACGCATAAAGGTTAATAATCCGCGAGTTTCTACATTATCACTTGAAGAAAGACAAGTTTTGGGAAAAAAAATGAAATAATCACATTGAAAGTTTCAATTTTTTCAGAACAGCCAGACAGACAGGACAAAGACATTTTATACGAGTAGGTATACCTATACGAATATGTGAAAAGACATATACATTACCTACCTCCATATTCTAAACTATTGTGATTGCGGCACACGATTGGCATTATTCATTACAGCACAAAAAATATTTGCGATATTATTATAATTAAAGCAATCTGTTCCTGCCATTGTTATTAACAATACGACAGTCCCGATCACATTGCATTCGTTGCCTTCAACCGGGGCCGTGGAAAATGAAATTGTATTTATCTATTAGGAGCTATCGAACGGCAATACTAAGGTACTTTGAGTTAGCTCTAACTTTGGCTTATACGTTAAGCTAATCTTGCTCTAAATTCCAAACACTGAAAAAGCTACCCAGTGTTCCGTGACTATATAACTATTAACTATACACAAATCAGATTGCATTGTATAGTATATTATGTTATTTAAATAACATCAGAAAATGTATTGTGTTTAGCGACTTTTGACCGAACATACTTTTTAATTTTTACGACTTATTTCTTAACGTTATCGGTTAGATTGATACACTTAGAAGAAATCTATTTATATAAAAATTAGGCCCTAATTCAATTCATGAAATATCAACGCAACACGTTCAACCGCTGTTTCTAAAAATATTACATTTTCAGAATAGCTTCGCTTGGCAGTGTAGGGTTGCACTGAGAAATAAGAAGGTCAAATGGGATACTAAAGTTTGTATGGAAAAGCATCAGCATTCACAAAAGCGAAGAGGTGGGGCCGGTAGCAGTTTAGAAATAAGATTGTTATATGTTGAATGGAGCAAACCCTTTTGAAACCGGCTAATATCTCCTGTGCTTGCAGATGTTATTTTGTCAACGTCGCGTCGCCGTCAAAACATGACATATTACTACGAAACGTTAAAAGGGAGGTAGGCTACAGCTATAGCTAGCTATAAAACTATATATGTACCACATTACTCAGTGTTCGTGACATTTAGGTGAGATTAGCTTCAACTAGCATGTCCGGACCGAAAATAGACCGTTACGTTTTCACGTACAGTACAATAGTTTTACGCCTGCGAATAAATAATTTTAATAACCAAGCGTGGTAAGCCCAGTTAATTTTGAAATACAGACAGATAGCGGCTAAACTTTCTGGATACTTTTTTGGAATAGATCCAAACGGGATCGGGCATTACTTTATGTGAGTCATGCTGACATTATTTAATTTTCTCATCACATACAAACAATACAACAACGCTTTATTGCATACTTTGGATGGGAATAACAAACACATTATAGAAAAGTATAGTACAACAAGCTGTGTCCTGCGGTTCCATCTGTTTGGAGATTACCACAGGAATCATGTATTTTACTGGGATAAAAAGTATAATAAAAAGGATAAAACTTATATTATATCACTGTCCGAATTATAAAGTATCTCAATACAAGAAATTACGTCAAAACGTTGCTCCACTTACTGCTGTGTCAAAGAAGTACAAATCAACAAACAAAAATAATTTCGCATTATAACATTATTAGGAATATAAAATAAGTAGAATGGGCGTGTTAATTAACTTGCATACCTACACTATTACCTATTGGGTATTCTTATTCTTACTTCCCTTTCCTTTCTCTACTAATGAAACACTGTAGCGTTGTTTGTTTGTTTAACCTTCTTTCACGCCAATACAGTTGGACGATTTTGTTGTAATTTAGCATAAGTATAGTAAATGAGGTGGTCATGCAGGCTAGTTTTTATCCTGGGAAAATAACTTTTTGTCCTTGGAAATAGAAAACGTAGGCTGAATACAATTTTTACTTACCCGTACAAAGCCAAGGTGTGTCACTAGTATCGTAATAACAATCGTGTTATCATCAGTATAAACAGCATGCCTATTTCAAGCAATAAAAGCATAAGGAAGTTCAGCATATATTCATTTCAATTCGTTTCATAGCCTAGAATAGTCAATTGAGTTATACTTATATATACTGATAGAATATAATTATATGAATGTGGACTTCCTTATTAATTCAAATAAATTATCAAGGGTTCGTAAAAAATCGAATCAATTAACGTGATCCTGCAACTAGTCTCAGTAGCTCTATGAAAACTGTTTAATTATGAATCCATTGATCAAGATATGATCACAACACAATAAGGACTTTACAATAGTTTTCTAAAGGCTTGCCAGCATTAAGGCAGCAATGCCAGTTTCCATCAATGTATCGCCACAATGTTCCATCCTATTCTACTAATATTATAATTGCGAATGTTTGTATGCAATTATGCATGGATGGATGGATGGATGTTTGTTACTCTTTCACGCAAAAACTACTGAACGGATCTGTATAAAATTTGGAATAGAGATAGCTTATACTCTGGATTACCGCCTAGGCTACTTTTTATCCCGGAAAAAGGTTCCTGCAAGATAACGGGCAGACGGGTGAAATCGCGGAGCGCAACTAGTATTAATTACAACAGAGCAGAAGTAACTGAGCTTACAGAGTTCGCAACTTCTACCTATACCAATACCTCGTGCCAAAAACCATCCATACTAATATTATACATGCGAAAGTAACTCCTACTGTTGAAGTGTAACATTTTCACACCTAAACGCTTAACTGATCTTAATGAAATTTGGTATAGAGATAGCTTGGACCTTTAACAAGGCCGTAGAATAAATACTATTGCGATATAATTAATGGTTAAACGAACTTACCTAAAGTGATGTTCGACCATAATTATACTAGACGTTGCATTCGAAGATATTTATTCACTTTGTAGTATCCTATTTATTGCACAGGGCGTTGCACATAATTTTTAGAGCTGTAAAAATAAAAATCAAATCACAAAAATATAAAGTTCACTGTTTCTGAACGATACCTTCCATGTCATAGGCAGTGCTGTCATCTCCGTCATACTTCATTCTTTCAGAGACACTTATCTCGTTTGTTAGTTGTATGGGCTTTAGTAGCTGGGTTCGGGTGGGACTATAAATATCTTCGAATGCAACGTCTAGTATAATTATGGTCGAACATCACTTTAGGTAAGTTCGTTTAACCATTAATTACACTTCGACGTTGCATTCTCGATATTTATTCACTTTGTAGATGTTTAGCGCTTTCACACAAACGAGATAGGCAGGCAGGATTCTAGATAGAAAAATAAAAAGATACATTAACACATATAAACGAAAAAAGTGGAGTGATTATCCACATTATTATGAACCTTACGTTCAACCTAAAACCAATAAGTCAATTGATAATGTAAGCCCAATTACCGTTATTAGCATTCTTGCTTGAAGATATTATGAATTACCTTTGTGAATGCAACACTTATAAGCTTCCTGACCATCCTGTTGTTCATTTTATAACATGGACAGAACTCCTTATAACTAGCCGAGGTAGAAGTGTAACGGCTACTATGTGCCGCAAATACCAGTATTTGCACCAAACTATAAATGTAAGTATGTCTAATGTATATGTGACTTGTGGTAGGAGCAATGGATTATCTCTTAGATGTATGAATTAATTTCTTTGATGGAGGTAGCTCTTAGGTGCCATGGCATCTATCTAAAATGATAATACTCTCTCTGGATATATGTTTTCTCTGTGAGGTAAAAAAGTATTACTAGATTAGGCACCAAAGTATTTGTAGGCGAAATCAGTAATTAGTCTATTTCTAGTAAGTGCTTCTAGCCAAATATTGATTTCCATTCGTGCGACTTACTTTAATTTCGCACTCGTTGTATAGTTGACAACGCGAGGAAAGGCACAAACTTTTTGGATATGGAATCAAAAGCTTAACTCTCGTTTGGATAAAATTACTACAAGTGATTGCGTACTAGGATCTCATGTAGATACGTATTTTGAATAGCAAAGTTTAATTCCGTAAACTTCTTTTGTGAATCTTATAATTTGGTCATCTAAATAACACATTTACCTGATATTAAAACAGAAGCCGAACGGCGAGTCTGTACCTGAATGATATTCAGAGACGAGAATTTGAATCCTATTTGAGAAAACAGGAAAAAATATGGTAATACTTTGAATTATTATTATTATCCCATGTGGCTTTATTCTCGGGTCTTTGCCCGGACCTTTATTAGGCATTGGCGGAGCCGTAGCCAAAGCTAAGAGGCCACGCTAAGGGTGAAGTGTACTATTACAACAATGCTAAAAAGTTATCTGAGTTCTTATTGAAATTATTGATATCCAATTATTATTTTTTCTGAAATTATTATTATTATTATTATTTTTTATTCTAAGTTTAAATTATAATTAATTTTGATACCCCTTGGAAATATAACTATGTTTGGTTGATAATACCTTCGAAACCAGGATATAATGCTACCAGAGAGGGTGAAATGGATCAATCTTCTTTGGAAAAATAAAAATAATAAGAGTAACTAAAGGCCTTCTTAGGCCTATTAGCTGACCATGACTCCCGTGCAGTGGCTTGATCAAAATAATATTTCTTAAAAATACAGATAAACTAGAATAGAAGGAAGACGTAAAATAAATGAGTTTCCCAATCCAATGAATGCATTGACCATAGGGTCCATAAGGTCAGGCTATGCCAAAGGATCTCTTATCCGTAATAATATGTATAATATACCATCTAAAACATAAATGTGAAAAAAGTGAGACAAGTTCAATATTGTGATGGTATGTTTGGTTGTCAACTTCACATACAAAACAATTGTGGTCTAAATGGGTGCCCAGTTCTGTGAATGAATCTGAAATTTAATGAATTATAAGAAAGTGTATAACATGCATAAGTAAATATCATTTGCTTAGTTTTTTAATGATGTAAGTTTTTTTTTTTTTTTTTAATATTATATGCTTCGCACAAATATTCTTGTACATAAACATCAATTTAGGGACTCCAAAAAACAGTTCGTGACTATGATCATGATAGATCACAGGCACCTGGAGCCAGGTCCCATTCAATGTTTTGGTCCTTTATTAATTAATATATATTATTTTGTACGTATATTAAGCTATCTTTGCTTAAGCTAGTGCAAGATATCTCTGAGAGTATATTAGACATCTTCATTAATGCAGACAACAGCGGTACTCTGCCCATATTTATTCTGTTAATCCTTAGCAAAGCATTGAAGGCCAATGTAAGCTGATTTCAATTCTAATAATAAAGTATGCTAGTTGTGATTGTGTGGTCCCAAAACAAAAAACTCACGTTACAAAAAAACACCCCGCCCAATAAGGGAGGCACCTATGAAGATTTCTAGAAGGTACTTACCACTGAGTTAAAACATTATTTTTCCCAAGACGACTCTGACTTCGAGTTTGATACATTTCTCATATAAATCATTCGTAATGTTATGCAGTTTGTAATTTTTCTTTCTATACAAAGAAAACTGCAGGGTAGGCTAAGAAAAGTAACCTAAGGTACAAAGGTTAAAAAGGTAAAAAGGCCCTGATTGTCAATCTGCTTAATCTGGAAAAATATTTTGTTTCGTCAGGTATTTTTAAGTTTCTTTTTTGTAAACTTTAAACACATATAATGACTTTTCTGTAAATATGTAGTATTTCAATGCCGAAATGTGTGTGTTTTTTGTTCCAAATCAAAATACATTTTTGCTTGTTTTAACACAAATCTTAACCTTTTGAGAAAGTTTAATGAACCCTCTAAGCAAATTTTAAATTATGGTCATTAATGTGTAGTAAGACATCAAAATAACACACAAGTAACAACAGATCTCGGTTTCTAAGATAATTACCAACTGGTACAGAAGCCAATGACAAACCAAAGGAAGTCATTGAAATACATAGGTTATCTTGAAGTTTTAAATTATGGATAGGAACTTAAAATTACGGTTCCTTGATGTGGACATAATGTATATAAAAAACCTTACTTGGTAAATATTAGCTGTGTGAATATCTTCATTTTAAAGTCTTCAGTTGTTATTGTCCTTCATATTCAAAATGAACCTGATGTCTAGAGATGTAGGTAGAACGCCAGCCTTGCTAAACTTTGAATGAAGGCCAGAGCTTTCTCAAATTTTTTCTTTGTAAGAAGTTTAGTTTTTAGCATTTATTTCAATTTTCTATCCAACTGTATATATTTCGTTGTTTTGTTGTTATATAATAAAAGACAAGTGTTTTGTGTTCTTGTTTATGATTTATGTCCCACAGATATAAGTCTAGAAAATGACTGGCTTGTTTTAGCCTTTATAAGGAGTTTATCCCGACTCTTTAAGTTCGTGTATAAGACTGCAGAAAATTCTAAGTTGAACCTTGGTGCCCTCCGTAAGCTAGGTCTTCAGGTATTAGGGTTTCCTTTATCGTGGTTTCTTCTGCCTTTACCATTTACACTAGGATTCTACCCCAACGTTTAGATACCTTATCATAAATCGCCCACCAAATAATTCATCTTTCCGTACTGGATCTATGAATGCATTTTGGCTATAAAAACTCTGGTGCGGCAGACATTGGCTTTTCGCTTGAGCTGGGACATGCTAGCTGCATCTGCAGTATCTGTAACTAGACCTGTCGGAATGAATGTACGGGATCTAACCCGGTTATCATCATCAGAAGACCATTGTCGCGGGTCTGGTGTCGGTGACCTTGGATGATTATGGTCGAGCTTTGTCTGGTCAAGAAGATCCAGCGCCATATCAGGTTTTGTACGTATTCACGCTTCACCTATAGACTATTTGATTCAACCAGCTGCATGTGCAGTATTGAAGGTTTTAAAGTCATTGTCCATACTCACGTTACGCCTCTTGGCTGTATGATTCAACAAGCTGCGTGTGCAGTATTGAAGGTTTTTAAAGTTATTGTACGCACTCGCGTTACTCCTTTAGATTGTATGATTCAATAAACTGCGTGTGCAGTATTGAAGGTTTTTAAAGTCATTGTACGCACTCGCGTTACTCCTCTAGACTGTATGATTCCATAAACTGCATGTGCAGTATTGAAGGTTTTTAAAGTCATTGTACGCACTCGCGTTACTCCTCTAGACTGTATGATTCCATAAACTGCATGTGCAGTATTGAAGGTTTTTAAAGTCATGGTACGCACTCACGTTACGCCTCCAGACTGTATGATTTAAAGTCATGGTACGCACTCACGTTGCGTCTCTAGACTGTATGATTTAAAGTCATTGTACGCACTCACGTTACGCCTCTAGACTGTATGTCATGGTATGCACTCATGGTACGTACTCACGTTACGTCCTATGACTGTATGATTTACAGTCATGATACGCACTCATGGTACGCACTCACGTTACATCCTATGACTGTATGATTTAAAGTCATGGTACGCACTCATGGTACGACTCTAGACTATATGATTCAGCAAGCAGCGTGTGCAGTGTTGAAGGTTACAATACGCCGCCGGAGTAACTCATTATCAGCCGAGCATCATGCAAGAAAAAAGAATGGAAAAAATCATGAATTATGTGGGTAGTTAGAAAAGAAAAACTACGCAAAAATCATGAGGAAAAAATATCAGTTATTTTCCAAAGTATGCGCCTTTTCCCTAAAAAGGAAGGGACAAAGGCAAATTTACAGATAAAACTAACACGCAGTTAATGACCACGAACTAACCTTGATCGTCCGAACTAGTTGGCGAGTTTCGTATCTTGCGTTCCCAACATGTTATTTTTCGTCATTATTTGGACTTATGACGATCTTTTCTCCATAACACTGCTTTCAACTAACTTTTTCACAAAATTTCCAATAAAATAACGGATTTAATCGATAAGTCGAAGCTGCGACGCCCGCACATAAAAAAGGAATGAAGTATGACGGAGATGACAGCACTGCCTATGACATGGAAGGTATCGTTCAGAAACAGTGAACTTTATATTTTTGTGATTTGATTTTTATTTTTACAGCTCTAAAAATTATGTGCAACGCCCTGTGCAATAAATAGGATACTACAAAGTGAATAAATATCGAGAATGCAACGTCGAAGTGTAATATACCCTAGATACAGGAAATCCTAGTTAGGGGCAGAACTATGTATGTGATTGTGTAGGCGTCTTAAGGCTTTTGTGCAAAAATGTTATCAGTACTCAAGTACTCAATAAAGTTATTTTAAAGAAGCTGTGCATCACGACAGCTGTTGCAAAATATCTTCAAAGGCGAGGCAACATCTGTGAAGATTTCCGAATATATATATAGCTGTGAATATTAAAACGAAACTTGCAACAGACAAACGCTTAACTTTATAGGCTATGAATATAATTTTAATTTATATGTATATGCATACATATACAAGAGTATGTCCTGTCTGACTGATTGAGTGACATACTCGTTAGCAGAAACTGAATCTTAGAATTTTGAAAGGAGAGTATATAGGTATGGTTGTATGTAACTAAAGCGCGTACAAAAACTTGCTTGAAAGGATGTTTCCAAATTTCAATAAAAAATATAAAACGGGGTGTAAAAATTTGTATAAAAAATCAAAAATTTCATCTTCTACGCGTGTGAAGTCACGGGACATTTTGCTAGTATCGTAATAAGAGTTAAGCGTACGTTGCCGTTCTTTACGATTACGATTATATTGACATATTCTTCTTTATTTATTATAGCATCAACCGGATTCCGAGAAGCAATTGTGTTATTCGATGTTTTATATACTTAATTTAGCATAATCGTTAAGTGTTATTATTTTATAGGTTTTTAAAGCATAATCGTGTTTCAATAAATCACTGTCTTTATTAGCGTCTTGCGCATTTGTTTTGATATCGTTATATCTCTATAAATTAATTGTAGTGAATTTAAAATAGGACGTATTTTACAAGTAACCAAATCATTAATTAGCAAATATGTTTATATTTATTCTTTATAAATATTATCAAATCAACCTTGCTATTAGGCGTTTGCTCAGAAGCTATTCAGTTATTCAACTTTTAGTTTGGGGATAAAACTAAAAAGTCAGTTTTTATTTTATTTAAGTAATTGATTAGAATTTATATGAAAAGAAAGTAGACAAACCTTTACATTTTTTTACTATTTCTAATAAAAATGTACTATTGCAATACCTGTAGGTACCTGATATTCCTAATACTCAGGTTTATTTATTAGCTTTTTTTATTTCTACAGGTGATTTTCTCTGTGTTTAATACGGTATTTCTTGTGAAGGTATTTGAGCAATTGCTATCGCATTAATTGTATGCAGTTACGAAATAGTTTACGTCAATTATGGTATGTATGTAGTTAAGACTCGCACACCTTGATGAAACTTAACTTTTTCTTGGCTGCGGATATCAGATATTGTAAGCTTGCATTTTAATTCAAATAGAAGTCTACATGAAATTGACAATTGGCTATTAAACACCATGGAATAACTAATTAAAAATATGTATTTCTAGGCAATACGCGCTAATTTAAATGTATACAATATTTTCAATTTCTGGTTTGATTTACTGAAAGTTTTGTTTACTATTTTTAGGAAGTATTTGTTAAAAACCACCACCAACCAGTACATGTAAGTACATAAATTAAATCTAAGGTAACAAACAATTTCTCATATCTTACACAATTACTATATATATGCTTATACGTGCACATAGTAGGTATTATAATTTTGTGAAAAAAAATATTATCAAGTAGTTATTATGAAATATCCAGCATATAAAAAGCTAGTATTTAAAGGTTATTGAATTAAATTAAATCATTTTCATCTATGATAATGATTTGTAAAACTTCAGATTGACTTATTACTCTTAAAACCTTTAGGCTCAGTATATAGCTATTAATCGATACAGAATGTCCACGGTAGGTATATATTTGTAATAAAATACTCACGATCGAGATATATTGGCATTTTGCCGGTAACCGGAGTCACCGGATCTCCCAATACCTAGAACATGTAGTGAGCGGCAAGGTCGCGGATTACGTTTCTTTCACATTTTTTAACAGTATTCGTTATAGCTCTGTGTAATATTATAATAATAATAACGCCCACACAATCACATATAACTCTGATCCCTAACTAGTATTCTAATATATCACGGGTGGGTATAAGAAACTATGTACCTAGCTCGGGGTCCACAATACCGGGACACGAAGCAAATTTTTGCGTTTTTTTAATACACATGTAGGTACATAAATCTTCTTGTCTTATTTAAGAGCGAAGCTCTCGTCGGTGGAGTATTTTCTATCCCGTTCTGTTCTCGGCCATCCTTTTGACCTCTTGGTACGACATGACGTCAATCCTTTCTTTAACTTGATCTATATATGTTCTTCTCGGTCTACCTCTCCCTCTCTTCCCTTCTACTTTTTCTTCTAATATGGTTTTTATATATTCGTCATGCCGTATCAAGTGGCCAAACATCTTTCCTCTTCTTATCTCTACTGTACATACACAAAAACACATAAATATATATGTTTTATACCACCTTTGTACGGTATGGTTTGCAATAAAAATATGAAATATTTGTTTCGTAGCGGGAATTGAACCCGTAATCTAATGCTTCGTAGTCGGCTATTCATCTATTGCACTACGACGGCCGCTAATACAAAAAAAAGATTATTAGTTGTATATTAATTAATCGCTAATGTTGATTTATTGAAATTTACCAATACACATAAATTTTTTGACATTCATTAATACCATCAGAAAACTTTAATTGAGTATTCCAATTAAGATATTATTGTAAATTAAACTGGTCTGAAGTTAACCTATAATATGGTTAACTTCGATGAGGTATAGGTACACACTTATAGTTTAAAATTCAGATGCCACATTATTTTTTAAATTTAATTGTAACTTATGTCAGTTGTTTGTTTGCAGATTGCGAAATAACACAAAAAATTAGAAGAACAGCCAGTTAGTTATCAGTCATTTTATATAATGAAAACAAATTACATCACCTAAAACACCTATTAATTTGAACCAAAACTTCATAACAGTACATTTAGAAATAAACTAATGTATTTTAATCTCGACAACCCATTTAGACCTCACAAATACTCTTTATGATGATAAATTAACTAATACCTGCCAAATGCGATTCGCAAGAAACTTTAGGGTTATTTCTTCGCAAGAGATTCACCGAATTTATGTTTTGATAGGTTAATTTAAGGTTTGTGGCTGATTCCGGATACATAACTTAATTATTTACTGGTGCTTAGCGTCGGTACTGTTTAATTATTAAAGGATATTCATAATCATATAAGTGTTACTTTACTGGTTTTAAAAATACAGGTGGGCGAAAGTATCATATTACATTTTTTTTATAACATACTAGGCTATTAGCGTTTGACCACGATCTCACCCGATGGAAAGTGACGATGAGGTCGAAGGTGTAGCACGCTTGCCCAATACCTATTCACTCTTGATTGGAATAACTTGGGAGGGGTTGTATCTTTCAGGAAACACTGACCAAGGCATTCCATTCCTTTGCAGTTCTTACCAAAAAAGTTGACGCAAACGCGCTCGTCCCTATCGGTGGTATTTCCACGATGAAAGGATGACGCTTGTCGGTACGCCTGGTCGTTAGTATTAAGTTTTTCATTTACAATGACTGCCGAAGACGAAGACACGAAGGACTTGCGTGAGCTCCAAGTGGAGGACTGGCAGAAGGTGGCGCGGGACAGACCGAAGTGGCGTCTTTTGTTATCGGAGGCCAAGACTCACTTTGGGTCATTGCGCCATCTCAGTTAGTTAGTTAACTAGTCTGCCAATTTATACAAAATTATATGTTTATCTTGAACTACCTAAACTGTAAACAAAAACATGATGTGTCGGAATGTTGGTGGGCCCCATTAGGTATTATAAAATCATATTTTATAGAGCACCTTTTGTAAGTAATTGCGGCTATAAAATGTTCTATAAGTGTTTAATAGCACTTCATGACCCGAACTTAGGTAGTATAAACTTGGTACAGCAGTTTACTATTCCTTTCCCTATAAAAATGCCTACATTTTTAGGTCTATTAGAGCCAGATGAAGATTAATATTTGGCTTCATTATACCCAAAAATATCTGAAAATGCTTGTTAGACTACATGGCATAACTAAATTCCTAAAGCGAAAGTAAGCGCGCCTGTCTGTCTGTTAAGCTAAACTACTGAAACGATTTAAATGAAATTTGGTACAGAGATGGTCTAGATCCTGAGAAAAGATATCGGCTACTTTTTTATCGCGATAAACTGTACCCCATGCGGGTGAAACCGCGGGAAACAGCTAATCTTTTATAAATCTAAAAAAAAACAATGTTTCATCTTTTACAGTGGAGTGTTTTGAACCGCATTTTACCTAATCTGTAAACAGTAAGATTTTTTGACCATCAGTACTCTTTGAATTACAATGCCCAGAGGGCCTTCCAGCTATTTTTGGGCACGAGTTTCACCCTCAGTCATTTGCAAGGTGAGGCTATTGAGACCTCCACCACCCCGTGCTTTAAAATTGTAGTTTCAGCAACTGACCGAAACAAACCTTGATTAGCATGTGTTTAAGGACCGTCCTTGTCTACTGGAGCGACACGACGTGAAATTGTCAGGGATTTCGACGTGAGACCCTGTCTTACATTCTGATGAAATTTTAATCAACCTTTTCGCTTCTCGTATCGACACGTACACGGTTGAAGCTACGCACCTACTCACCTACTTTATTTAAGAAAGCGCCCTAACCGTATTTCGTTAGACGTAAAGTGGAACTTGGAAAGGATAGGCATTTATATCGTTGCATAGCAATCACCAGACATTATTATTTATAGTGCACACATGAAGCAATACACTTATTTTCTGTCTATTGAAAATATGTAAGGTGGAATTTGGTAATGCTTACAAATAACTAGTAGTACCTATATTCAAAAACATTACTTTCTATGCATTGGAGATACATATACTTATGTCTTCACTTGATTACTTACGCGTACCGCATACCGTAATTTGTTTTCAACTGCTGAATCGCTAAATCTAATCCCAATTCCGCAATTGCCTAACTATCGTGTATTAAGCGGAACAGGCGAGCTAATTAATTCACATTGGCACTACCGGCGAAATGCTGGCTAGTAATCAAACAAACCAATCGACAAACCAACCTACAATGCAATGCACTAATTTACTCATATATCTGTACTTACGTTTGTACGTGTAGTTAGAAGCAAGTGAATTGGGACATCGACTATGAAAAAAAAAATATTTGTTTTGTTTATTAGTTGTGACTTTTGTTGTGTATTTTATAATATGTGATTTACTGGCCAGTCTGATATAAAATTAAAACCAAGGAGCTTTTCCTTCTATACTTTACGTTGTTACAATGAGACGTGTTTTATTTATATACGCCCTGTGCCCGCGACGCATATGCGTAGACTTTACTTCTGAATTATAAAATTAAATGAGACTACTAAAACTTTAATTGAATTCTCTTTTTGCAGTGCACGATTTGATCAAATAAAGCCTATATTTAAGTTTATTTCATTTTTTTATTTTGCTCTTGGTACCGATGAAAATTTCATGGTAATTTGTTTAGTAGTTTCAGAGATAAGCGTGTTTAAGCCGACAGATAAACATAGTGACAAAGTTCTTATAAATAGTTTTATTGTGTATTCTCTATCAAGTGCTTTAAAAAATGGGAATACCCTAAAGAAAAAATTGTATGTTTGTATGGGAATTGCCAGGTGGTACAAAGTTCACCGGGTCATCAAGGGATAAAAGATGTTATAATACCTGTCATTTGCCGATGGCCTATTAACTTGCCGCGTACTGTAAGAACTTATATGTCTAATTGCCCACCCACAGTATTATGCTTTAATTATTTCATTGACGAGTTCACTTGTACCTTGTATAAACTGTCCATTTGTAGACAAAATGACATCAATTTTTACTAAAGTGTACAACGTTTATTGGATATTTTTGTGCAATATTTCGTCTGCAACGTCGTCCAGAAATTGGATCTTTACAAAACTTTTCAGTAGGTACAAAATACTTACACGTGTACCTAACGTATACCTCAGAGTAGTCGAGTGTAGTATGAGATCGAATTTTAGCAGCCTTACTTTTTACTAAATTCACTTAAAATTCACCAAATTTGACTCAAATTCGTTCAGTAGTTTTTGCCTGAAAGAGTAACAAACTTTCACGTTTAAAATATTAAACAGTACCCATAACACAAGTTTCGACCTTAATTTGGGGCTAGGTCAATTTGTGTGCAATTGTCCCTGATATTTATTTATTTATTTTTTATACCTACCTAGTAGGATTTATACGTTACTATACGAGTTTATACAGTAGCATATAATTATACATATTAGCAGTCTTTGAACTAGTTTCTGTCAGTAAAAGGTCTGTGAAGTTGTTTTTCCAGGACTTTCACTCACAAACTTTTGCATTTGTATTAGGAGTGTGATGTGATGTCATAATATATCATTGTCTCTTCCTGTCATCTAGAATTTTATTTACCATCAAAAAGTTTATCTCAATCGATCTATTGATTTTTTCTACAATGTAACAGAGTGGCTAAAAATCACACAGTCACCGTCACCTATGGACATTTGTAACTCTAGGGGCGTTGCCAATGTGTTGCCAAAACACAATTTTAATAGTTTATGTGATGGCTTTTATTTCAGGTTAAAGTTTCGGCATAATTCGCTTGATGATGTTAATTGACCATGCGTTCAAAGGAATGGTGCCATGGCGCTATACCTGGATTAAGTACTGGCAATTTTACAAAACAGGAACAACTCAGGCTTGTTTATTCCACAACAAGTTACGACTGTAGCAATATCTCCTGACACGAAATTTATGTAAATGAGTCATTTCTATTACCCACCCTTTGCACAATAGGGACCATCTGTTAAAATTTCTGATGGGCCGTTAACCCCACTTTCATTTGACGTTCGTAATTTGACTTCACACAATAGATATAGATGAGAAGGTATTGGAGGATGTTGTCACTCGAAAATGTTACTAATTAATACAGAAATTGAAGTACATATTATAACGATTGCATTATTTACAATCGTGAACGTTCTTTTCGTATAGATCCGTTTTTGTGTTAAGTATTCAACGTTACACACGGTACTATGAAATTATTGAAACGTAGTTCAGATATTCTGTAATATTTTTTTTAGGTTTTTACTGCCTAGCGTTTGACTACAAGCCACCTAATATGATAGAAGGTGGAGCTATGCTACACCTGGCTTTCAAGTGGGACTGCTGGAATACACCTATAGGTGCTTGGCGATGGATTTGAACGTAGCTCGCCTGATGGTAAACGTCAGTACCAACCAGAATAATTATATGGATTAGAACTTCAACTTTGACGGTTCAAAATCCTTATTAGATTTTTAAATTTCTAGCCCTGTAATTTTACTAGAAACATTGCTCTTCAATCCAGGACACAGAAATATGCACTACTGCTTGGCGGTTGTATGACTGACAAAAGTGTAGTACTTCCCTAGGCGGACTTTGCAAAAGAGCTCTCCTACAAACACACATTCTTACCCACTACACTTTTGTAGACACCAAATTTAATTCTTCTTTTATTTAAGAGCTAAGCTCTTGTCGGTGGAGTACTTTCCATCCCGTTCTATTCTTGGCCATCCTTTTGACCTCTTGGTACGACATGACATCAATCTTTTTTTTAACTTGGTCTATGTATGTTCTTCTCGGTCTACCTCTCCCTCTTTTCCTTCTACTTTTCCTTCTAAGATGGTTTTTATGTATTCTTCATGCCGTACCAAGTGGCCAAACATATTTCCTCTTCTTAGCTCTACTGTTGTTAATATCTTTCTTTTTTCTCAAATTCGATTATCGTTTAGTAAATTACCGTTGTGATTTTGAAGTAACTATACTGTTCCATTCTCTTCATATCTAAAGGGTAACAAAGATTTATACTGCGGTTAGTACTGCGGTTAATTTTAATTGGAAAACATTTTGCAACGCAATGACCGCTAATGTTCTCAGCAATTGTGGCCGTATGTATTTATTTAGCCGCTCGTGTGTAGAGTGCCGAATAATCAGAGAAGTTTTCGTTTGACGTTCGTGAATTTTTAATTTTATTTATTAGTTAACATTTCACCGCCATTTCTGCCATACAAAGCCGATAAAATTTTAATACACCTGTACCTACATTCTTGTTGGTTAGTTTTGTCAATATTTGCTTTATTTATTCATGGGTTTAGGTCAGTTTTGTGTTTGGTTTCCGCAATTTAATAATTTACTGCCCTTAATAAATGTTCTTGCTATGTAAATAAAATAACAATCGATCACCATCTTGTCATCTACCTAAGATTCTCGTATTATATATAGATATTTGTCAAATAATTTTTTTAAACCTTTTGCATGTAAATACATAATTTCAACACAAAATGCAGACTGTTTATGAATAAATACAATACAATTTAACTGTTATACGCAGAATTTGCGAGTCACTTTTGTGGGCTTCAACCACCCAAATATAACACCGCTTTTCCTCGTTCGTGTCACCGATCGCACTCGTACCACGCGGCTCAGTTACCTTGTCACCTTATAAAAATATACCACATAAAATGAAATTAAGTCGTAAAAATTCGGAAGAGAAAAATGGTGGCTCATGCAAACAACGTTGCGTAATAAGCACTTTTTAAATAGAGCTTCTAATCCAATCCATTAGGAATGGCACTGTGGTTAAATTTATGCGGTGATAATTGTGGAAACTAGAAATCTAGTATAGTGATGTATCATCGGTCATTTAAAATTCAAATTGAATATGCTTACCAAAGCTTTACATGTTATTTTTAATTGTTTAAAATCGCATTCAAAGCATTCGGCCAGACAACCATTTTGTCTAATAGTGCATCCGGTTAACTACTCTATATTTTTGTAAAACTATAAGTATACAATAAACGCAAAACTGGAGGCAATTAAAAATCAACTATTTTTAATTTCAATCACGATCTCTGCAAAACATTTTAGGCCTATCTGCGTAGCTACGAAAAAACAAAGCAATAAAAAAGTTTGGTAATCTGCGAAGATTTTGAACTAATCAAATACTTACTGACTGACCTGAAAATATTCGCAAGGTTCAATAAGTTCAGGAAGTTTGGAGGAACGGAGATTTAATCTGTATTCAATTACCTGCTTGTTTTATTTACTTTCGTTGTTTATTAACTTGGAACTTTGGCCGTTTTAGAGAAGTCTTTAAAGAACTTTACAACTCTAGGACAATTAACTTCTAAGGAATTGACTTTTAGGTTAAGATTTAAGGATTCTACAATCTGATCTGTTTGTTGCTATGATGAAAATAGGTATTTAGGTACTTCATCTGTATCGCGAAGGAAGGGAGGGAAGAGGAGTCTTTCTAAATAAGTTAGGCTTTGTTACATTAAGTTAGACCTTGTGATATCAAGCTGGCCAGACATCACTGAAGTGGGCGTGGCTTTGCTCAGTCTCTTTCGAATGCTTGCTTAGAACACACATAAAAACGACATTATATCCAATAACTTTTAGTAAAAAATGGAGTGTTACGTTCTTAGCTGTAAAAGTTATTCTGAGCGGTCATCAAAAGCTTTGATTGGATAAAATTTCATATGTAAGTACTTCTACGAGTATTTAATGCCCGCACAATCACATACATAGGCTCTGACCCCTAACTAGGTTTCCCTGTATCTAGGGTATCGGAAACTACGCGGATCGGGGATCCATAACACCCAGACACAGAACAAAGACTTGAGCTTTTTTTTTTTTATATGCACAAATATTTGTCCTGCAGCGGGAATCGAACCCGCGAACTCACACTTCGCAGTCGGCTATCCGCCCTTTGCGCCACATCGGTCGTCAAATTTTTCCTATTAAGTAGTTACGCGTTAATATGATATTACTCCAAAGATAGCATTACTCTCTACTTGACATTGCTCATCGTTTCGAAACATTCAAACTTTATAGAAACAGAAGCTATGATGTACCTACAGGTTAGGTTGTGTCGTAAAATTAAAAAAAAAATTACGCTTGATAATTTCGTAGCACTTGTTTTGATATGTTAAATGAGTTTCATATAAGCGCGCTGTCTATCGTTGATAAGTTACTTTATGTAAACGAACAATTTATACGGTGCCTATTCAAATCCATATTGGTAAAATTAAAAAAAACATTGCATTTTTTGTTCCATTAACTGATTTTTGACATTAAATTATTTGAAATACATACATCTGCCCTTTGGTCTAATCAGCGAGGAAGCGATGGCCTTAACTTCTTTGGGTAGGTACAGTCAGCGACAAAAGTAGCTGATCATACTTGGTTTCTAAATACGTTTTATATCAGTAATATTTGTTTTTTCTTAAAACTTGCGTGGTAGAATTTGTTGCGTAGCCATAACATAACACATCTGATGTTAAGTAATGATTCGGTCGAAGGTTAGTTTATTGTTGACCGTACTAAGTTTATGCCCAAAAGCAAGTAAGAGGATGGTACACTGACATACATTACAGACACTGCAGTTATATTAGTATTCTGTGCTAAAAGGTTTAACACGTACATCTTGTTGTACCTTTTTTGTTCAGTGACCTCTAATTACTCGATCGCAATTACGTTTTCAAAAATATATCCGTCTCATTTAATCAACACGCCATATACTTACCTATAGGTTCATCGCACTTTAATATTATAAATGCGAAAGTTTTGTGAGCGACTGAGTTTAGCTAGTCAGCTAGTTTACAATTATTTAATAGTATCTGCAGATGTTTAGATGTTTAGCAATGTTTAGTAATTTGTGCATACCTGCAGTAAAAAATCAAGCGACAAATAACTTTTACAATTGTATCAATAATAATTCATCTATAGTACCTATACCTAGTAACGACCTTTTCTTCTTGTATGGCGCGTAAAAATCAACGAGGGTTATAGATGGCGACTCACAATAACCTAGCCCCGCACACTAGATGACACTTGCGACAGGTTTCGCAATGAAAAATGTGTTTACCCCAACTCCTTTCACCTTCTTTCATGGTCTGTATCTACACATTTAACCTTTAAGCCGCCTAGTAACCTTTTCCATTCAATCTATTGATTATAGTACAGGTTACGGGACTCCTTCCATCCTAGCAGAGTTGTGGGGCCGGTTTATGACTTACGGATACTAGATCTGTGACCGCGCGAAATGGTAGAGTCGAGGTCGGCCTCTACGATTCGGGCGGCAGAGTGGCGGATCCCGCGTGACGTCAGTCCGGGCGCGGGTGGCTAGCCCGCATGCGCGCCTGCCTCCCCTCCTGAAGCCGCCGCCGCCGCCCCGCGCTCTCCCCGCCCGCCACTTCCCGGCAGGCGCAAGGACAAGCTACTCGTTTGCCCGCCCGTCTCAACTTTCGCCTACCCGCGCCGATGACACAAAATAAACTTTCAGTTATTAGTGCGTGGACTCTCACATGGACATGGACTGAAATTAATTTTCAGTGAACAGACACGAAATTAACGTTTCAGTGTCCGTAGGAAAGTTCGTAAAAGTTCAGGTAAGTTTGATGTTGTGGGTAGATTTAGAATCGTACATTGCCGTCACTTTTCATGCGCCATTTAAATCTACATTTCGAACGCGTGCAAATTTTTTGTATGGCATCAAGTATTTGTCTATGAGACAGATAAGAGGTATTATCTAATTGTATTGTCTGCAGTAGTGCTCAATTGCACTTGAGAGAGGGTTGCGTAACGGCTGCGCCGAAACGAGATCGCGGTCGCGCCGCCGCCGCCGCCAAATGATTTTCCTATCCAATACAAACTATTCTAATACCCAGGATCATCCTATCTAAATAATAAAACCATTCTCCTGAATAAATAAGCTTAATTCTACGAACCAATTGTGTTATAACGTGGAACATTACCTCGTCTATTCTTGTGTAATTAAATTTTCAGTAGAAATATAGCTGTTTTAATTTGAAAATAAGCAATCGTGTACGCTTTTTGTAGACTTCTCAAAGATGGGTTTTATTTTCATCCAGTTTCATTAACCTTCTATATTTTAGAAGGTACCTATCTGATTCATTTATGAACATAAGGGTTAAAATATGGTTATATTAGTGATTAATTGTCATATGATAGATAAAAAATGGATTGTTAAGATTGGCGCCTTCTGTAGTTTCTGTATAACGGGGATGTTTAACGGGATTCATATTATTAAAAATGCTAACAAAGGAGTGGCCATTTTACATAATTGTACGTTTATCTACGTAAAACTTTTGAATTAGTCGTTTTATTTAATCTGTATCTGTATTAGAATTCGAAACGAAAGTGTGAGTAAAATTTATATTTTAAAACACGTTTAAGTGTCAAATAAATAGGTACCTTGTGTTTCGGTAGTTCCACTTGAGAGCCAGATCCCAATCCAGTTGTAGCGTGGCGCCACCTTCGATCTGATACTTGTGGTCAAACACTATCATGTAAGAAATAAAGAAATGACTAGATACAATGCATAGATTATACGAATACCTACGAAAATTAATAGCTAGGTATGATTTCGAAATCAAAATCAAAATTTTGTGCTGACCTTTCTGCAATTTTGCTTCTTAACAAAAAAAGAAGGTTGAAGGTACAAAAGTAATATCTTTAACACGTAATAAAAAATTTGGGAGAGCTAAGGAGATGCTTGCAGATATATGTAACAATATTTATTTTTTTGTGTTTTATACACGTTTCCAAATAATTTAAAACGGTTAACCGTAGGTATGTCACACTCACACCACCACACACGCACACACACCCTCACACACACACACACACACACACACACACACACACAGACAAAGAGAGAGAGACATCCTGTCTGTTCATCCTTTGCTAGCAGCCAGTAAACTTTTAAGCACAATTTTCATCTAAAACTTAACTGGAAATCGACACATGAAATGAAATTCATAAGGGCTTTTTTAAATCATGGAACAATGACTTATTAATTTATCTGTATACAAATATAGCTGCTTCGATTTAACTTTACAATAGTGCGAGCTATGTAAGTGTCGTGCATGACCTATTTAAACCCACACAATCACATAAATTTATAGCACTGACCACTAACTAGGATTCCCTGTATCTAGGGAAACTACGCGGATCGTAGACCCATCCATACCTATAACATAATCCACAACAAGTCCTATGTTTTCAGTGCACAATTAGGTATGTGTTCCTTAGCGAGAATCAAACCCTATGCTTGATCATATTATTGTCATTATAAGCTAATTGTACATTTGAATTATGGAAATTATAATCGATCTTTAAAAATGCACGGATTTACAGATCAAAACCAAATCGCACTAGTATAATATTTGTGAGTGAATAAATGTGAATATTTGTAACATCTTCACGGTGAAATAATTCAACGGATTTGAGTAAAATTTGGAATGGTTTTTTTTTTCAACAATAAATATCGGGGACAATTGCACACAAATTGACCTAGCCCCAAATTAAGCTCAAACTTGTGTCATGGGTACTAGACAATGATATACATACTTTGGATTAACACATACTTATAGGTTATTTATTATCCCGGAAAACGTTCCTACGGGAGCTGTGGGTGTAGCCCAGCTAGTAAAAAATAAAACAACATCAGGTGACTTGTGGTCAAACATTACTCTGTAAAAAATGCGGAAAAAAAATAATAAAGCAAAAAAAACTAAATAAATTCAATATCAATATCAAAAAGAAAATCGAAACTACATAATCGAATCAATTTCACAAAAGTTTAACGCCATAAAGTGAGACAATTTTGAAATAACGCCACGAAGGATAGAAATACCTACAACTATACAAATTCAAAAGCGGTTAGTTTCGCTCTGATACGGTTAGAGCGATCGGAGTACCTACATGAAGAAAATCCAATTTAATCTGATGACTAAAGCTGGACTAGTGTCTCCTGCCTACCTGTGCGCCTGACATTGAGAGCTGAGGCGTGGGCCTCTGGTATCTGTGCAGAGTGACGTAGATGGCTTGAAGCTAATATGCATTTGATTTGTGGCAGCTAACCCGCTTAGTTTTGTTATTGTTTGTTCCATTTCTTAGTATCGTAAACAAAACTAGCAAGTTTGAATTTATAGATAAAACTCTGTGAAGCTTACATTTAATGCTTTTCTTTTAATAAAATAAGTCTTATTAATGCTTATTAAATATATTTTTTCGCGCTTATCATAATCAAGAAATAAAATCAATCATACATAGATTGGTACTGTTAACTTCGAAAAGGTTTTTATTTATTTTTTCCATGTTTACGTGACTAATTTGCAAAATTTGTAGTTGTGAATTTTATTTTGCGATAGTGACGCAGCACACAAAATAAATAGCAGAAATACTAATAACAAAGACTTTGTGTAAAATGTAACTCATTTTCTTATTTTTTATATTTTTACAATGAATTCGATTCGAGTTAGAAAGATATATGAAAACAACGAAAGTCCAAATAAATATGACAAAGCCTACTATTCAATTGACGAATATTTAAATGAAAATAATAATTAAGAATTGTATTGACTATTTATGATTTATGACATTAGGGAATTAAACGTCCTCCTCCCTTCTAATTTGTGCTGTGCCCGACGGGGCCCATATGGACTAAATGTACCATTCAAATTTATAGTTTTTTTTAAGTTCTTTGTACAGTATGGTTGCAATAAAATATGAATATGAATATGAAAATGATCTGAAATGTTTCTGCTGAATCTTTACAAAATAGATTATTATTCAAACATATTTTTACGAAATTAAAAAGTAAAATAACATTATTAATTAGTAAAAGTGTATATTTTTGAATTATTTATTATAACTTAGACATATTACATGGATTCGTACATAAACACATGATGTTGTTTGTCGTTGCGTTTCGCGAATGCGAATATTAAATTTGGTACATACAAACTGTCTTTGTTAGTAACGAAATAACAGGAAAACTCACGCTTTGAGGGTGACGCGATGTCCCAAACATAAATCAACTTGTTTGATTAGATTACGTAGTTTCTTTTTTTTGCAATTTCTATTTACGCTTGAACAATTTAAATGTTTGTGAATTCTTGTGTGTATCACTTGTGTTTTTTTTTATAAATATAGGTACCGTTACTTATAAATTTTGCTAGGTGACTGCATGGGTGCAATCGTTAGACTCCTTAGTTATTAATAAGGGATTGGAAAATTATAAAAGCCTTTAAATAATATAAAATTTAATTGATTAGTTAATTTTTTACAACAAAAAAAAATCGTCTACAGATATTTTTGAATAGTGTGTTTATAAAGTTTTGGGGGAAAATGTATTATAGCCTTGTATTAACCAATTTCAGACGTCGGGGAGCTATTGAAACCTTGAGTTTGCGTACGTTCATTTTTGTCTTTCATAAAGCCGCGGCTTGACCTAGCAATACCGAAATACTGAGGTGGAAGTTTTTTGGCATTTCTCCTAAAGTGGACTACTGATTTATTCTCGCTTTGGCCCATTTAATCTTCATGTTTCTGTAAGTTATCGTTCCCCAGATTCGGGACCTTTTTGCTGTACTCAATGTTACAATCGTTGCGGAATCTTTGTTAATACTTTGTGCTTTATCATTGTGTGTGTGGTCTCTGTATGTCTATAAATATCAAGTAAAGTGGTCGATGTGGTAGGTATTTCGTGATCATGGCACTTGCAAAAATGCCGAAATACTGAGAGCACAAATAAAAATATATATGACATATCCCGCTTCAAAACCAAATTGTTGGCAGTTTAAAAGTAAAGACTACAGATTTCTCCTACTTTCAGCTTAAAGGCATACAGTTTTCTTTCTAAGTCCATATTTACGTTTATAATTCCCGGTTATGTATGAGAGATTTAAAAAAAGTTTGAATGCCATTATTGTTAAATCTAAAATCGAAGCCATGGTTCTTAAGAACGGATTTCACTATCTCTCATAGTTTCTGACTTCCCCCTACTAACCCATTTGAATTGATCAACCTGTAGGTATATGAATATAGATTATATTCAATCTCATAATAAAATGATAAAGTTAATGACTTTGATAGAATTATAATTTCTACTTACCTATATTGTAAACGTATAGGTATTCTTCGTTGCAAGATGTGGGCGTCCGTAATAGAAGCCACAGAAAATTCATTAAACATGATTTTGCTGTTCGTTTTCGTTGCCTTTACTTGAAGACTTCTTATTGTAGATTATATGCCCTGTGCGGAGATCCAAATGGATAATGAAAAAAATAATGTGAGTAGGTATGCCAAACTTTCCGCCTTTTGATCCCTCAAAAGTATTCCACAGAAACGGGCATTCTTCGGGAAATAATTCATCTCCAATAACAATTTTAATCCCCAAGATTACTCGAGCACTTCTCACGTTTACGGAATCACATGTAAATGAGTTCTTTGTAACTGAAGCTTCGAAAATAAAACGCCTACCATAAACCGTTTTTCACAGGCTTCCAGACACATAATTACTTTTGCCCGGATAAAGGACCAGTTTAATAAACCTTACGTGGATCGGAAGCAGCTTACCCACCTAATTGAGGTATTGTCATGATGCCTCATCGGCATGCAAATTGGGGAGGAAGGTCTGCTGAAGTTTTTTAAAAGATACATTTAAATTCTTAGTTAAATTATGCTCTGTCCTACATAGCATAATCAGGCTGCTAGTTTCTTTTCCTTACGTTTTTTCTTAATCTAGTGAATTTTACTTATATTTTAAACATTCGTTCATAATATGTCGAATACCTACACAATACACACATATTACGAGTATAATTATGAAAATCAAATAGCAGGGCTGCACAAGCGCTCTTTTAGGTATAATTTGCATTTCAGCTTGTACATTTATCCATAAAATCAATTAATCATATTATATCTAGAAAAAATATTTTAACGTTAGTCTCACAAAAACTTAAAAAAGCGATATGAATAACTTAATAAGAAAGAACAGACGAAAAATCGATATCAGTAATTTTATATGACAATTGTAAGGTGGTAAGTACTTAGTACCTAACTTACCAAATTAAATAAAGCGATAATAATATAAAACAAGTCAAGCCATTCAACAAATAAAAAAAACTCGTGCAAAAAGGTGTATTTATTTCCTGAATGATCAGGAAAATAATAGCCATAAACTCGTAGTTCAAAGGCAGTTTGATCCGTCTATTCAGCTATAAGCCGAAATAAGCTGCCTTTCCATTCAGAACAGGTCCCGTGAGATCTATTCGAAGAAATAATAGTGACATTGAAATCTCAGTGTTCTAGTCCTTCTGGCTTTAGGTTTTGATCCCGGAGCGAATTAACTTATTTTATTTATTCTTTGAGGAAGACTAACAACTGACGTACTTTAAACAGTTTGAACTCTTAACTAACCTTAAGAAAGCTTACTACATGTCTCCACTGGTAACAATAGCATGTATAGACTTGCAATAAAGTGATTAATATAGTATATGTACCTACTTATATATGTTAAGACCTCGTAATTAAAATAAGCAAATCAAGCATGCCACTTAAAAGGTCCCACAATCACAATTTCATTACCCAAAATCATTATTATCATCTAAGTACAAGTTTTTCCCTCAAGCGAAGTCTTGGTAAAATTTAAACTGAACCTTGAACTTTAACAAAATAATATCTAATTTTAGGAACCTAACCTAACATAGCTAAAAAGGCCGCCGTAATTAACTTCCAGCTGATATTTTTAAGACCTTTAATGGCGCGATATTTGTCCCGGCCACGGTTGCCGGTCGGGTCATAATTTAGTCAAAGTCCGCGACACCCGGCACGGAAAGGATCGTTTGTAACTCCCGCGGTCATTATCTCGTTTCATTTATACTCCGCGAACAATGTTCTTCACGTCTCGAACACACACAACTAATATTAATGGTGCTACTTCACAAACAGTCAAGTTTATGTTGTTCTGACGATGTTCAATTAACTACACAATATACTTATCTACGTAAGTACGTAACTTCAAAGTCAACGAGCTTTGACTTGTATAAGAATAACTGCTCGAAACTGAGACTTTAAAACTTGATGTCCAATAACAAAATAACTGTTTCTGCGCCCTTAGCCAAGATGCTTTTATCGTTAACAAAAGAAAATTACATATGGTCAGAACAAATGTCTACAATGACGTTTGCTACATCCCATACAAATTGCTAATTATATGGATTATGATAAGCTCCAACGAAAAGTCACAAGGCGTTAACGATAGGTAGAAAAAGAAACGTTTGCATCTTGGCTGTTCAGTTGTGTTTGTTATTCATTTGTTTTATAAACAAAGAAAACTATTTCGTAATAATAACTTGTCAAGATTCTACTTACGTTTGTGTGATTTATGCAACTTGCAATTATTAACAAACACGATGTGTGATATGGAATTGAACTAAGGATGTGTTAATGCACTACTAAGAGTATTTTTAAATAGAACTACGACGGGGCTAGAAAACTAAACAGTAACCATATGTCTTACGAACAAGTCCGAGTTGGTGAATTATGAAGATGTAGTAAGTACGTAAGGTTGTATATGATATGCCTTTGTGTGGAAATAGCCCGTTTAGCTGAAGTCATGAAAGCGAGCCATCTCGGCAAGAGGTTGTGTTAAGATTTCCACGCGGCTGAAGGGTAGTTAAGTGAACCACCTGCTTCGCTGTCTGAAATTTGTCGCTCTAAATTTCTGTCGCCATTGTGGCTGTCGTTAAATAGACTGTATGCAAATTTTCGAGCTTTTTGAAGTTAAACCGACGAGCTTTTAAACGATGAAATGTTTGCCAATGTTTTTGCAGAATATTTAATTCTAAAATCGTATTTAGCAAAGCTTCCTAGCAAACTTAGTTTTTGCAGTTCCTTATTTCGGAAATTATTAAAGATGTGTGCAATTAAAATATTTTTTGACTAGTTCATAT
The DNA here is from genome assembly GCA_931315375.2 of Opisthograptis luteolata. Lineage (NCBI taxonomy): Eukaryota > Metazoa > Arthropoda > Insecta > Lepidoptera > Geometridae > Opisthograptis > Opisthograptis luteolata. Next base: position 6,121,658 of record OV928038.1, on the reverse strand, counting down.
AATTAACTTCCATGAAATGTATGAAATTCTTTTGCTCCAAATAGATTCACCAGCTGTTTCTACAAGATAAATAAATAAATAATAAATAAATAAATAATCATTGCACACAAATTGATCTAGCCCCAAATTAAGCTCGAAACTTGTGTTATGGGTACTAGACAACGATATACATACTTACATAGAGAAGTAAATACTTATATGGGTTCTTGATGTCTAAGCCGTTTGATTTTCCTCTCCACTTTTGTAATACTCCTCATTTTTCGCCTTCTTCTCTCCTTTCTATCAGTCTTTTGAGCTATTTTTTGTAAAAAGTGCATCACCAAGCTTGAATCTATATTACCCCTATATCTTGTATTGTAGGTATGTAATTCAACGAGACTGTAACGTCGACACCATCATTACCTACCACTTAGGGAGTGCCCTGACGTACGTTGGTAAAGAGGTATAAGTATAGAAACAACTACAAACTTTTAAGCTCACGTTTCGTTGTTGTAAAGCCCGCGTCAGGCATTACCTTTGTACACATCTCCGAAAAGCACCTATAGAAGTAAACCGTAAGCCTTTGCAGTGAGGGATGAATTCTGTTTGGCAAGATGTGAAAATAAAATTCAAATTGATCGTTTGCAAATGAGCTTACAGAGTATAAGCTGGTACCATCATGGATTAACAATCTGTTAGAGTTCGATTTTTGCCGCGGGGCAAATTATCTAAGTGCTAATACAGCAGATGGTAATCCATTGCTTCGTAGAAATAAAGCTTTTGTGATATTTATACCTTTTCGACAAACAGCTTAATATTAATAAATACAAAAATATTGAATCTGAAACTTTATGTACTGAGAATTTAAATTATGGAACGGGATATTTACGATTTTTTTTTTGTTGCCAATATTTCGGCACTGTTTCGAGCGCCATGATTACGAAAATATTAAAGTTTAACAACATGTAACATAAGTCAAAATATTAAGTAAGGTAAGTAGTAAAGAACAATGGCCAAAACGGATCCGAGGTCGTATGAAAACGATTTATATACGATAAAATTTTTAATTTTTTGCCTGTTAAGACTATACAAACAATATTTTAAAGAAAGTGTAGAAGAAAAAGATATCGATTTTTTAACTTCGGAGTTTCTTAGGACATTTTAACTTACACAATGCTTTGAACGCACTCCGCATTTTCTTTTTCATTCCGTTTCACGCTTTGGAAGTCTGCCCTACTTAAATTAAGTCATTAAAATCAACATCATTTACCAAATATAAACAAAAACTAAGTGACATTGACAGAAACGAAAATTTTCATACAAAATATATTGCGTTCAGTTCCAGGGCAGTATGAAAAGTGGCCAATGTTCTCTTTCTAGGTTCGTCTGTTTATTTGTTATATTTTCACGCCTAAACAGCTGAACAGGTCTTGACGAAATAAATGTCTTATAAATAGTTTGAACCCTACGGAAGGACATAGGTTAGTTTTAATTGCGATTAACTGTTGTCAACGCGGGTGAAACCGTGGGACAAGCCATAGTGGTACAATATCAATGTAGAGAAATGAGTAATATTGTAAGAGTAAAAATGTGTAGTAATAACGGTCTAATCCTTACAATATATTAATTGGTGATACTATAAAAAAAATTACAAGCTATCTTTTAACATGTCCAACAGATCTTCATTAGCAGATTTTGGTAATTTCGGAATAAATTTTAGATCTGAACTTTTTGTTTTGACGTTGGTATCAATATTTTCAAACTGCGTATTTCTAACAAGTTTAATCACTTTTTTAGAGCTATCGTCATTGTTTGCTAACTGTATTGGCAACTGTAACTCGACATTACTTTTTGAGTTTATTTTTTCTATTGTCTCCAAAATGCAGCTTATTTCACTTGCATCAGCGAAGCGTTGCTCAAATTCTTCAACAGGATTCTTTTTGCTATCGTATGTGTATATGTTTTCACCTAAGTTTCGCAAAATGTTAGGGTGGATCGTTGCTGGTAAGCTGAAAGTGCCATCTTTCTTCTGAAGCCCAAGCCTCAGAAGCACTGAGATTTTAGTGTGGTATTCAGAAAACCAGAGAATCATGGTATTGCTCAGGCATTTGTAATCATCATCACTGAACTTTTGAGCTAAAGATTCAAATCGCTTCATTGCCTGTTCAATGAGATACTTTGGAGAATACTGTGGCATCAGTGTGGCCACACTTTTAAGATGACGGTAGGTAATGTCAAAAATGTTTTGGTTTGTCGCTACAGATAATTGCCATTTGAATATCATTGTCATCAGATCCCAAAGTTTACTCATTGAATAATCATCCAATTTCATAATAGAAGTTGTTGATATATCCTGCAATAGCTGTTTAATGATTGCATGTGTTGCAACCGGCTGAGGTATGAAGAGTTCATCCAAAAGTTTCGGATGCAGGAGTATGGTTACCACGTCTGTAAGTACTGAAACAAGACGAAAACAAGGATAATAATTTAACATTCCACAGAGTACTCTTTATAAACTGAAATAGGGACGAAAGGGGTCAGAATATTTTAGTACGGAGTGTGTCCCTTGTGTGCCTTTTAAATTTTTTGCTAACTTTGTGGCCACTGTCCAAACATCAATAAATCTAAAAGAAGATCAAAACAAATAGAAAGTGTACCCAGGTTCGTTTTAAGTTTACTCTTAAAACGTCTCGGAACTAAGATAATCGAGGTCAAAGTTATAAGTTTCAACATCAATTATCTCGGTACCGGAACGTTTTCGAAGTTTATGTCTTAAGAATTTCTGGTCTATTTTTCCGCCTTCTATCGTTTTGCTAATGTTTGAACAGTCGCTGTCTGACGTTTTTTTATTTTCATTATTATAATTCGCAGCCACTGTGGAAAAATTAATAAAATGACGCAACGGGAATACGAAAATTTTCAGGCTCAAACTCCTAAAACGTCTAGGGACCGAGATAATAATTGATGTTGAAGCTTATAACTTTGACTCCTATTGCTCAATACCGAGACGTTTTAGCAGTTTTGTCTCAGGATATTTTCTTGTTCATTTTTTGTTTGAACAGGGCCAAAAAGTAGACTAGGCATCAAATGGCCGAAACGTAGGGATGATGCTGATGTCGTAATTAATAAAATGATATACAAAAAAAGTCTTCCAACGAAGACTTTTCTTTTGGATACATAGTATGATGCTTAGTTACTTCTCAAAACATTAAATAAGTACTCTTTTAACTCGCAAATCTTTTACCACGTTTAATATTTGTGCCGACCGGGCTCAGTGGCGTACCTTGGGAGAGGCCTATGTCCAGCAGTGGACTGATACAGGCAGAATATTTGTGCACCTTGTGTGTGTTACATTCTGTACAATTTTGTGTTGTACTAACCTCTTTCAGACTTATCCAATGCAATGTTCTGAGCCTTCAAGCGCTGGTGGATAACGAAAACCATTTCACAACCTATATTGACCACAATAAAGGGGGTTGAAAAGTGCGACATCTCAAAAGCTCGCTCCGATAGCCACACGCTGCTGGCTGAAAACACAATTGAGAAAATCGATACTTTGCCTGAACATGGCTTCAAAATGACTATCGATTCTCTTATGATGGTGAAACTTACAAAGCGGAGCAAATCCAAACAGCTGATATCAAACAAGCACAGACTAACAACAGGTTTTGTATGTCTTCAATTTAATTAGAGATGTGAATTTTGCCTAATAGTTATTTATTTAGCTGCACAGCGACTCAGAATTATCTGTGTTATAACACTCGTGTGTACACACTACCGTATCCTTGGCAACGAGTATACTTATATTTATTCTGTGGTAGGTAGGTATTACCAGAAATCTGAAGGTAGCATGTCAGCGTAGAAAGAGTAAGCTAGCTCTATCCTTCTCCTAATCATGACAGTATCAGAGGGCATTACAATGCTAAGCTACGTCTGCATTTTATTCGTATTAGTTCGTATATCCTCTATAAATATATAACTCAAAGGTGACTGACTGACCACTGGCCGGATCGGGCTGAAATTTGGCATGCAGGTAGATGTTATGGCGTAGGCATCCGCTAAGAAAGGATTTTGATTTTGATAGGGGATGAAAGTTTGTATGAAACTTTGTCAATTTTAAACCGCTTGGGCTGAGACTTTGCATGCATAAAGCTGTAGCCCACGCGGGTGAAACCGCGGGGAACAGCTAGTTATTATCATAACGCGATAATTTTAGCATAACGTATAAGTATTAGGTGGACATTTTACTTTCGGTATTAGTTTGTATTGAATAAAACAAAACACAAAAAGTAAATTTTGTCATTGAATATTATGTGATGTTGTACGCTTGAGTATATGTGATGTTGTACTATAGCACGCATGGCTAGTTACTAGTTACCTATTGTTGGTTCTGGCTGTTTCCCTTGATAATTAGTTCTCAATCCAGCGTAGTGTGGCGCCACCATCAACCACTTCGTCACGTAGTGCACACGTAGCACTAAATGCTATGGCACTATGCCTATAGTAAAATTATCCTTGTACGTGCTAGTAGTCTGATGTCTATTTTGCTGTTCCTACAAAATTTATTTTTCTTGGGACTGATGTTTAAAGATAAATTTGAGACGAGAGAATATCAATTACAAAATGAAATTTTATTCAGTCCAGTGTCTAAAAATTATTATCATCGTTCTGTGAGGAATAACACTAAAAATAAAAAGCCAATTTTCACGTTTGGTTCACTCCAATAATATTAAGTTCGCCGGAATAGGTAAAGCTTAAAAACAAACGCAAAATAATTTACCGTTTAAGAAAATATAAAAGTAAAAGGTCTCAAACAGGAAATAAATATAATAGGAATGACAAACGAAATGTAACGATGAAAGACATCAGATATAAGAACAAGAAAATTCATAAGTTCGTTATTCGTTAAGATGTTATTAAAACTTTTGACCTTTGCCAAAATCGTATTTTACATTGTATTTTTACTTGTATGGCATACGAATTAGGAACGTACGATAGCTCACTTCAAATCAAGAACAAAGACATACAGGCCAATCTATATTTGTTTTTTGTTATTTCATTCCCTTATTGCATTGAGTTTTTTCACAAAGAATACACAGGTGTTTTTGAACGTTCGTATGTAGATATTACACCAAAGGAGGCTTGCATAATGAGTTCTATACGTATTTTGATACTTACTAAATGCATATAAGCAACTCTAGACCGTTATTGTCATATTTTTAGTCATAGAAACATGTAAAGCACCGGGGAGGTTGTATATATTTTGCGTGTTAAATAAAACCAAAATACACCTAACTCCGAAATTTTCCACTGCAACCGAGAATTATTCAATATCAAGTCAAGTCCTGCGCACTATACCTACTGCACTTGTCTGTCCCACATTATGCTCAGAAAGTTCATTGACAACACAAGGACCCTACATACGCCCATACTTGTAAGATTATAAGCGAAATAGCGATCCGCCCAGGCTTCGCACGAGTTGGCAAATATAATTGAAATATACGCTACGACACTAGTGTAGCTTTCTATCGGGTAAAGAATTTTCAGCATCAGATTTCAGATCAGATATAGAGATTACTTCCTACGAGCATTTAAACTAACATACTTACAAACGACTTTACTTTTTCCTACATAAAATTGCCGAAAATAAACAAGATTGCAAAAAGGCTCTCTGAGAATTTTAATATGTTAATCGATACTGTGGTTTAAACTAAGTTATAATTATTATATAAATAGGCTTTTATTCAAATGTTATAAGTGCCCAAATGTTTCGTTTTTGTTCTCTAAATAAATTCTTATTCATAAAATTAGAAAAAAATGGTTGATACCACTAAAAAAGGGGTACTATTTTTTTTCGATATTCCAATACAGTTACAGAGGAATTGGAATTGGTTTTCAGTTAAATTTTCAGTTTGATAATGTAAGCTTAGAGGCTTTTTTGAGCCAAAAGCTAAACAAGATTAGTTGCATTAAAGGATTGTTGTGCAAGTTGTAGCTGTATTTAATTTATGTAAGACGCTGACTACTTGAGGCATTCAGTTTCGAACAAACGTAATCCAAATTTCACGCTGGTCGAGTATTTTAAAATGTTATAATTTGAAATAATGTCTTGGTTACTTTTCCCACAATATGACAATAAGTCTTTTCCCGAGTGTCTCAGCTTCACCCAAGTTAGAGAGAGGACAAAACCTCATAGCAGCCGTCATATAAATGGCAACCAGAGAAAAGTTTCGTGTGGCATTGGACGCGGTGTTAAATTGCATTATGTTACGATGTAAGAAGGTATACTTTGCTAGTAAAGTTGCGGTATTGTACTTTCGTATTATATTTGTTGCTGCTAGAAATGTTGACTCTATTATGTTTATGTGTTATATCTTCTCAATTTTGACCGAGTCAGTGAAAATTCCTGACAAATACATATTTTAGACCTATTTTTAGCTGGCAAATGGTAAATATCTATACTACAATATTATAAAGCTGCAGAGTTTGTTTGTTTGTTTGTTTGAACGCGCTAATCTCAGGAACTACTGGTCCGATTTGAAAAATTCTTTCAGTGTTGGATTATCTATTTATCGAGAGAGGCTATAGGTTATATTTTATTTCCAAAAAAATTAGGGATCCGTAATAAAATTGCTATTTTGCAACCCAAGGTGTGAAAATGAAAACCTATTTTTGCGTGCGCTGCTAAAACTATTGACACTAGAACAAAATAATGTATTACGGGTTTGTAGGTCCCATTAAGATCTACAAAAAAGTCCGCGAGAGCATATGTCTAACTATTATAGTTATGCCACTGTGGGATATTTGTAAAACGTTTTGTGGGTAGACCTAATAAAATCAGTTGTGTTGCCGACTCGGTGTTTTCATTACGTGCGCGCTCCCGAAATTCCCTAATATCCTACTGGCGACGAGTAAAATACGTAAAAACAAGTGAATTTAGTGATTAGAGTGTCAAATAACAAAATGCCAATCGGAAAAATAGAACAGTTCGACCTTTCTAGTAAAAAATGGTGTGCATACATACGACGCGTGGAACAGTTCATGACATTAAATGGAATCAAAGCGGAATTACAAGTTGCTACTTTAGTTACTTTAGTCGGAGAGGCCACATATGACTTGATGTGTGACTTGTGCGCACCACAAAACCCTGAGGATAAAACCTTCAAAGATTTAGTAAAGGTAGTCGGCGACCATCTCGAACCAAAACGTTCCGAAATTGCAGAACGGCATATGTTCCGACTTAGACGTCAAAATGGCGGTGAAAGTTTGAGTGATTATTTACAAGTGCTAAAACATTTGGCCAGTACATGCAATTTTCGGAGTAGTTTAGAGGAGAACCTACGAGATCAATTTGTGTCGGGATTAACGAACGACGAAATGCGATCGCGACTGTTCGCTGAACCGGCATTAACATATAAGAGGGCAATCGAACTGGCGTTTGCACTGGAGGCAGCAGAGCGACATGCACAGACGAGTAGTTCCGGCGGCACCACCGCGGCAGGCGCGGAGCCGCTCCACCGGGTGGCGGCGAGTGCGAGGCCGCGCGCGCAGCCAGCTGCCGGCGCGGCGCCGGCCGGCCCGTCCGGGGCGGCGCGCGCGCAGCAGTGCTGGCGGTGCGGCAGGGGGCATCAGGCACACGTGTGTCGCTTCAAGAATTACTCGTGTGACGCGTGTGGGCAAAAAGGCCATCTCAAAGTTATGTGCAAGCGGAGTGCGAATACGAATCAAGGCGGAGAGCGATCGCGTACGGGTCAGTTTAGAGGTCAAAATTATTTGGAAAGTGATAGCGGTTCCGAGTGTGATATGTTTAATCTTAAGGTAAAAAATGCTGATGACAAGCCGTATCACGTTCAGGCGGTCGTGAATGGACAGGTGATCACATTTGAACTGGACACTGGAAGTAAGTTGGCAGCTATTAGCTTAGATTTTTATAAACAGATGTTTCAAGGAGTTCCTATTGTAGAAAACAATGTTTGTTTACGTTCTTATACGGGCACATTGATTGAAGCGCTCGGTTATATAATCGTAGATGTAAGGATGAGGGCACACGCAGCAAGAAATTTAAAATTGTTTATTATTAAAAACGGCGGTCCACCATTGATGGGTCGGTCTTGGTTACGTCATTTAAAAATTGATAACATTCAGATAAATGAAATGTTGTATAATTTATCGACTAATTGTAATCTAATGGACGAGTTAAAACGCGAATTTCCCACTGTGTTTGCCCCGGGCTTGGGCACTTGCACTAAAAAACTCTCACTGCGATTGAGGGATCAGACACCTGTGTTTGTTAAAGCCCGACCGATACCGTTAGCGTTACGTAAACCAGTTGAATTAGAGTTAGAGCGGCTCGAGGCAGAGGGTACCATTGAGAAGGTAGAATATTCAGACTACGGAACACCAATAGTGCCGGTTATCAAAAAGTCAGGTGATATTCGCATATGCGGCGACTACAAGGTTACAGTCAACCCTAAGTTGATTCGCGAGCCGTACCCCATGCCTCGAATTGAAGAGTTGTTCGCTGCCCTGAGTGGGGGCGAAAAATACTCGAAAATTGACCTCACGCATGCTTACGCGCAATTATTGTTAGAGGAAGGCTCGCAGGCATGTACCGCGATCACTACTCATGTAGGTACATTCGTGTATAAGCGAACGCCATTTGGGCTATCTTGCGTGCCCGAAAAATTTCAAAAATTTATGGAGGAGACGCTGAAGGGCCTCCCCGTAGTGGTGTATATCGATGACCTTGCCGTGACCGGGAAAACACACACAGAACATGTAGCTAACTTAAAAGCCGTATTTAATCGCTTGCGTGAGGTCGGTTTGAGGGTCAAGTTGGAAAAATGTTCCTTTATGCAAGATAGCATCACATATGTCGGGTTCATTATTGATAAACATGGCTTGCATCCGGACCAGAGCAAGGTGTCAGCAATAGTTGATGCACCGGCACCTAGTGACGTCACGCAACTTCGGTCTTTTTTGGGGCTAGTCAATTATTATGCGAAGTTTATACCGCGGCTCAGCACTTTGTTGCACCCGCTACACCAACTATTGCGCAAGCAGGTTGCTTGGGTCTGGTCATCGGAATGCACAGAGGCGTTCAATGATGTTAAAAGAGCAATTTTAAGTAGTAAAGTGTTGGTACATTATAACCCTGAACTACCGCTGGTGTTAGCCGTGGACAGTAGCTCGTACGGCATCGGCAGTGTGCTATCGCACCGAATGGAAAACGGCGACGAACGGCCCATTTGTTTCGCGTCGCGATCTCTCACGGCAGCCGAGCGAGCGTACAGTCAGCTCGACAAAGAAGCGCTTGCAATTATCGCTGGAGTTACGAAGCATCATCAATATTTGTACGGGCGACACTTTATTATTAAAACGGATCATAAACCGTTGACGTTTATTTTTGGCCCTAAATTTGGGTTACCACAAACTGCCGCGAGTAGACTGCAAAGATATGCCACAAGGTTGGCATCTTACGACTTTGATATCGAGTTCGTCAAATCAAAAGATAATGGGAATGTAGACGCACTGTCTCGCCTGCCGCTGCCGTATGAGAGACGTTGTGATGAGCGGGAGTCGGTGTCGTACGTACATTATGTGGAAGAGTCGTTTCCAGTAAGTGCCAAGGAGGTAGCATCATGGACGCAGAAAGACGGTGTTTTGAGCAAAATAGTCACTTATATTAACAACGGCTGGCCAAATAAAATTACTGATGACGCGGAGAAACCTTACTTTTTTCGAAAAGACCAGTTAAATATTGATAGCGGTTGTATTTTGTACAATCATCGTGTAGTAATCCCGGAATCGCTTCGAAAGCAAATATTGAGCGAATTACACGAGGGCCACTTAGGTATCGTTAAGATGAAAAGTACCGCGAGAAGTTACGTTTATTGGCCTAATCTAGACACGGAGATAGAACGTATAGGTAGGGAGTGTACATCGTGTCAACAACAACGCGACGCGCCACCGCGCTCGCTGTTGCACCCGTGGCCGTTCCCCGCGCGCCCCTGGCAACGCGTTCATATCGATTTTGCTGAGTTTCAGGGTAGGCACTATTTAGTATCCGTAGATGCTCATAGTAAATGGATAGAAGTGCAAAAGATGAATGGAACGACTGCTAGCGCGACTATACTGAAGCTACGCGAACTGTTCGCTAGGTTCGGGCTACCATCTCAGATCGTCAGTGACGGCGGCCCACCGTTCGGTTCCGCGAGTTTCGCAGAGTTTCTGTCTAAAAATTTTATAACTCATACTATCACGAGCCCGTATAGACCGGCAGGGAACGGCGCGGCTGAAAACGCGGTCAAGTCCGTTAAGCGCGCGATGAAAAAGGCCGCACAGGACGGAGTCGACATCGAAACGGCGGTATATAAATTTCTACTCCAGTACCGCAACTGCGAGCACGCCACCACCGGGGTAGCCCCGGCCGCGGCGATGCTCGGGCGGCGAGTGCGCACGCGGCTGGACGTGGTGCGGCCGAGCGCGGCGCACCAGCAGCGCTGCGAGGCCGCCGGCGACCGCGCCGCGCGCCTGCGCCCCGGCGCCGAGCGCAGCCAAGCGCCCGGGGACCACGTGCTGGCGCGCGACTACCGCCCGCGCACCGACAAGTGGGCGCCGGCCGTGGTCACGGCGCGGGACGCCCCGCTCACATATCGGGTCACAGGTGCGGACGGTAAAGAATGGAAAAGGCACATTGATCAGCTGTTACCCGTCCGCAAATCGTTAACCAAATTACGTCACTCTATAGGTATAGGTAACGATCATGACAACGTATTAAATAAGCCCGAGGTTTTTGAGGACGCATTAGACGAGGAGCCCGTCACTCCAAAATCGACGTCATCTGTATCCAACGAGGATCCTTCCGACTGCACTTACCATCCTGATAAAGACGAAAATCCGACTCCTGTTCAAAAGTCTCGACCAGCGAGACCCATACGTACATGTGTTTTGAAAAAGAAAAATCAAAATTAAATATGAATTAGGTATAAGTTTATTTTGTATATCCTATTTTTTTTACTTTATCCTTAGTTACTAAGTTTTTTTTTTATTTCTATTTTTTTTTCCTTTTTCCTTGTATTTTGTTGAAAGTATTTTTTGTTTTCTTTTTGTAAGGGGGGGCGTGTGGGATATTTGTAAAACGTTTTGTGGGTAGACCTAATAAAATCAGTTGTGTTGCCGACTCGGTGTTTTCATTACGTGCGCGCTCCCGAAATTCCCTAATATCCTACTGCCACAATAAGTGTTTTCTTTTATTTTAAAAAATTTAATTTAAATGCCGCCGCTAGAAAAGGCTCTTTATTTGTATCTTAGTATTAATCCTTATCAAAATAAATTACTTCTCATTCAAAACTGCTTCAATCCCTTCATATAACTTTTTGAATTATTCAATTCGGACATTCCATTCGAAAGATATCACGAGTTTAAAAATGTAAGTAGTAGTAGAAAAATAAACCCGCTGCACCGCAGTGCCGCGGGAAACGCGGTGAGGTGAGGGGGGACAGAAGGCGGGAGAACATTCTATGAAATAGGTAAACTGCGGTCGCAATTTGCGAACCAGGAAGACCTTTAGCTGCGCGGTTCAAACGCGTGGTCAAAAAAAATTAGAATTAAAATAGGATAATGGATACAGCAGGTAACGCGGTGAGGGGCACCGAAGTGCAGGAATAATTTTGAAGTATACGGAATATATACGCTTTCGCGCCTAAACTAATGAACCGATTTAAATGAAATTTCGTATAGAGATAGTTTGAGCCCTGGGGAAGGACATAGGATACTTTTTATCGCGATAAACTGTAGCCCACGCGGGGAACAGCTAGTTCGTTATAAACTAAGTGTAAGCCTGCAACCTCCCAATTCTGAACATGGCCAGAAATTGTCCAGTGTACCAATGTTTATTTGATCCTATGTGCTTTCTTCATTGTCGATTTAAAACTGTTTAAAAAAGCTTCCCTGATTTGGTTATTAATTTAAATTAAACAAGCAAATAGTACAAAACATTCTTTTTATATCAGAGAATGTTAACTTTTCATCATCATCATCAGCCAGAAGACGTCCACTGATGTAGGTACATAGGTTTCACCCTTTTAAGGTCACATTAGCCATGTTAAATTTTAAATCGACACTATTTAAATATAGGCGTACAAATTAAACGCTAAAAGTTCAGTTGATTCACTTAACAAATTAAATTTTGTTCAATATTAGCCATCTAAAACTAATTTTAAACACCTCTGCCCGCAATTGAGGTCCACGAAAATTCTCGTTAAATACCGACCAGCCATTTTAATACCTTCCTAAATTATGGAAACAATAAAGCGGGAAGACATTTTACCCACCGTATAGATATTATAATCAAAACGGGAAGATGTGTTACTGGCTTCTGGAGCGTGAACCGCTCAATTAAGATTAATTAGACTTACCTGCTTTAGTCACAGTGCGACTGACGTTCGTGTTTCACGTTCTTGTTTCCGTGTTGTTGTAGAAAATGCAGTTACTATTAAATGAGCGCTGTGAGATGGTAACTCATCTTCTAGTTTGGTAAAATCATAGGCCTACCATCAATAAATTGTTATAATATTATTTATGGAATTCTCTTCATAATAATCTTAATTACATATAATTATTAAATTATGTCTTTATCATTACACTAGCTGTTCCCTGCGGTTTCACCCGCGTGGGCTACAGTTTACCGCGATAAAAAGTATCCTATGTCCTTCCCCGGGGCTCAAATTATCTCTATACCAAATTTCATTTAAATCGGTTCAGTAGTTTAAGCGCGAAAGCGTATATATTCCGTATACTCCAAAATTATTCCCGCACTTCGGTGCCCCCCCAACGCGTTACCTGCTGTAGGTACTCATTATCCTATTTTAATTCTAAGTTAATTTTTCTTGGACCGCACGTTTGAACCGCGCAGTTAAAGGTCTTCCTGGTCCGCGACCGCACTTTACCTATTTCATAGATTCTCTCGGTGCCCCGCTTACCTCGCCGCGTTTCCCGCTGCGCTGCGGTGCGGCGGTTTTATTTTTTTACTACTACTTACATTTTTAAACTCGTGATATCTTTCAAATGGAATGTCCGAATTGAATGATTCAAAAAGTTATATGAAGGCATTGAAGCAGTTTTGAATAAGAAGTAATTTATTTTGATAAGGATTAATACCAAGATACAAATAAAGAGCGTTTTCTAGCGGCGACATCAAAAATTAAATTTTTTTTAAAAAAATCACTTATTGTGGCATAACTATAATAGTTAGACATATGCTCTCGCGGACTTTTTTGTAGATCTAAATGAGACCTACAAACCCGTAGTACATTATTTTGTTCTAGTGTCAATAGTTTTTGCAGCGCACGCAAAAATAGGTTTTCGATTTCACACCTTGGGTTGCAAAATAGCAATTTTCTTACGGATTCCTAATTTTTTTGGAAATAAAATATAGCCTATAGCCTTCCTCGATAAATGGACTATCCAACACTGAAAGAATTTTTTAAATCGGACCAGTAGTTCCTGAGATTAGCGCGTTCAAAAAACAAACAAACAAACAAACAAACAAACAAACAAACTCTGCAGCTTTATAATATTAGTATAGATATCAATTACATCTGTTCATAATATATTTTTTTTATATGAAATAGAATTGCACAGTTTACAAAGTATGGCCAGGACCAACAGCACGGAAGCACGGAAGCGCTCAGTTGAAAATTACAACGAGCCAAGTAAATTTTAATATTATCATTTAAAAATACCATAATTTCCTTTAAGGCGTGCCAAATGGCCGACTTACGTTAACGTTGAAATTAAGCTCAAAAGCTTTCTTGGTGGTAATACTGATGTGGTAGGTATTTTCTATAAAGCCCGTATATCGCGTCGGCATTTTATCTTATCATGATATGCTAAGTAACTTATCTTGTTGTAAAAAAGACATCAACCACAAAATAAGCTTTTTGCTAACTTCACTTGACAAATATGAAACAGGTATCTACAACTTTTACTAAGTTGATAATTATTTATCAAACCAAGTTAATGATAAAATTTGTAAAGCAGTAAAACTACTCCTGTACTATATTAATTACAGTTCTTATTGAAAATATTGTTTACAGCTAAACCACAAAAGAAAGGTTGTGAAGGATAAAGTCATAAAACATAAATGGGTCAGAAGGACATGACTTGTGGATAGGTTTACGAAACAAGCCCCCACCGAATCTAAAATGTAATTTTCGTTTCGATTCCTATCTCTCTTCCTATCTTTCTGTTTTTATAAATAACGGACTTTAGATGTAGATAGCTAATTTTTTTACAAGCCACGGTTTTGTGAACGCTTGGCGCTCCATTATTTCAGTCAAAATATGTACAAGGAGGGAGTTTTATAACGTACTCGTTACTGTACCCTATTGTACCTTTAAAACCAAGCAAAATGTAATGCAAGGTGTGTTTGTTGGCCCGCTCCTGCAAAAATGCAAATTTTAGCGAGTAGGTTCGCTGTGAGACCTTTCTTTTGCAACCAATCCTTTTGTTTGTGTGAACACAGTTGCATAACTATCTTTTAGGCGTGTAGGAAGGAAGTTTTAATGAGCTTACAAGCCTTCATTAGCTTATCACACATTCCAACTATACATGCCTGTTTAGAATTTTTTCTTCATTGTTGATTTTAACAGTGGCGCGGTATCTTTTTAAATTAGATTAGATATGTTGACTCTTGATTTGTACACCACAATCTCTTCTTGCCCTGTTCCCATCTATTTGGGGTCGGCGCAGCATGTATTCTTCTTTCTCTCTCCCCTATCATCCTTCATCGCTTCATTCACTCCCTTTTCATTCCTATCAACCCTTACACAATCCATCCATCTTTTATTTGGTCTTCCTCTTCCCTGCCATCCATCAACATTCATATTCATCATTTTTTTGTAATATGACTATCATCTCTCCTCATAACATGTCCATACCAAGACAAACGATTCCCTTTCAACTTATCTGTCACTGGTGCTACTTTCATACTTCTTTTAATATACTCATTCCTTATTTGATCCATTCTCGTCACTCCACACATCCATCTCAACATTTTTATCTCCGCTACATGGAGTTTCCTCTCATCCATCTTCTTCACAGCCCAACATTCCGATCAATACATGGTGACAGGTCTTATTACGGATTTGTAGATTTTGCCCTTCAACTTGAGGGGCATCCGCGACACCACAATACAGAGAAATTAATTCGTCATTTTCATCAGCTGGAAGAAGTCCACTACTGAACTTAGGTCTCCCCTTATAACGCCACCATGAACGGCTGTTAGCAATTTGCATACATCGCCTCACAGCGACTCTTTCCAATACATAAAAACATCATCATCATCATAATCATTTCATTTTATTGATTGGATGATTGCGTCAGAAGCAACAGTGTTCTTGATTGCTAGCATACTTTGTTTGAACTCATCTAGTTTGGCTTTTTGAGTATTTATTACTTGGCTTTGTATAAAATATTAATTTTGTGCCAGTGAAATTTCTTACTTTAAGGTTCACAGACATATTATCCTCTTTATAATTAGGATACAAGTGAGCTAGAAATTTTAGATTCACAAATAGTTCGTGAAAAGTTTTGCAGTCGTTAGATAACGCAATTCGACTACATACTTATGGCTTGTGGCTGCATTTTCTCGAGCTAAGCCGAACTTGATTGGAAGATTTCGAATGCACCGAACCGAATTTTCGTTTAGCCTTACCCCGCACGATCATTCTTGAATATAGAAATTACAGAATTTGCCGCAAGGCTTCTTTAAAAATACCTACATTTTTCAAATTCAATTGATTTGCGAGTACTCCGTGATTGATATGAAATAGAGTATGAAATTCGACAATTCAGCTGCACGTGCTACTCTGAACATATTACTATGGACGGACAAGCCATCAGCGTTTTTTCGTGAAAATATCAAAAATCATAATCCAATTTGTATATTTTAGAATTCAGTTTTTCAATGTAATATTAGAATTAGGTTTTATAACGGGATAATTACCATGTATTAGTTTTTGTTTGAGTTCTCAATATTTCGGCACTGTTGCAAACCTAATTCTAATGTTATTGATAAGGCCTAATTCCAATTTGACGACCGATGTGGCGCAATGGGCGGATAGCCGACTGCGAAGCGTGAGGTCGCGGGTTCGATTCCCGCTATAGGACAAATATTTGTGCTATGAAATAAAAAAAGCGCAAGTATTTGTTCTGTGTCTGGGTGTTGTGGATCCCCGATCCTCGTAGTTTCTGATACCCTAGATACAGGGAAACCTAGTTAGGGGTCAGAGCCTATGTATGTGATTGTGCGGGCATTATTATTATTATTTATTGACCATGGTAGTTTAAAACAGTATATTTCTATGTAATGTTTTTTACATGTTGATTTTGTTTCGTTCACTTTCTACAGTCGTGCTTGATAACGGCTAAAGTATAGATTAAATTAAAAGTGCTTTAGTTTAATTAAACTATCAAAGGGCTCCTAATTGTTATGGTAAGGCTTGATAGGTTACTGTTGATCCTCTTTAGCTATCCCTATTTAGCGGAACGGTAACTAAATAAAGCCGTTAAGGCTCTATCGTTAGCTTAGACAGGTTAGGCAAACATTCCACAACCAGCATTGAATACCCTGATCAATGTAAAGGGATTACAGACTTAGAAGCACCATTGCTTTAGCAGACTGTTTCCGTGAGATAACTGGATCATGTATTGTGGAAAAGTTCGTTCATACCTACACGTCGCCGTGTTTTGTTTTATTAACTGGTTTACATTTTTACCAAAATATTAATGTAGTTAGCATGCTGCTACATATGATTACCGTAGGTAAATTTTGCTGTTAAAAATATCACAGTAAAACAATGTTGGTTTAGTACATATCCAACGAGATTCAAAGAGAGAGAGAGAGAAGATATAAAACCAACAAATCGGAAAAGGACAAGGGGTTTCTAAAATATATTAGTAATCAATAATACTCGCTGGGAATGTGTCTGATATGAGATTCGGAGACGTTCTGTCCGTATCCGAAGGTGCGTTAAGTGTATGTCAACAGGGATTAAGAGAAGCGATAAATTCTCCCGTTTTGGCCGATTTATTTTCCCTCGTAATCCTTGGGAGCCGAACGTGTAGACGTGCTTTATATATGACTTGATAGATAACTATTGATTTATTACAACTAGGTTCACGAGTTACGGGAAAACTCATTAATTTCAGCGTGAATTTCTTGGCGATATTAATTCTTTTCATCTATAGTTGAACCAAGACAAGGCTAAAGAGCTAGTGCTAGTAGCTAGTGTTGAGAATTTACACTTTTAATGTTATTTGTTTTTGACTTTAAAATGGAACTACATATTTCTGAATTTTAGAAGAAGAAAATGAAATTGCTGTAGAAATACTTAACACTTTGAATCTAATCGGAAATTTTGTCGGCACTCCGGTATAAGTTCCATCAAAAACTTCTAAGGGGATCGATAGAGATACGAGCAAACATACCCGCAAGATTTAGAAGTAAGCTCTCTACGATTTTCCACTTATTTGAAAATTTTATCAGATATGTTAGCAGACAAATTGTGACCAGATTTTGTTCCTTAGGGTTTGTTTGACTTGATTTCAGGCATATTTTAACTGTTGAAAGACTCGCTTTGTAATCAATTACTCATTGAATATTCGACAACGAATTAACCTCTCTATATAGTTAACTAGCCTCGCCCCGTGGTTTCACCCTTGTCTTCCCGTTATCCCGAAGGAACCTTTTTCCGGGATAAAAAGTAGCCTATAAGTTAATCCAGGGTATAAGCTATCTCCATTCCAAATTTTACTAAAATTCGTTCAGTTGTTTTTGCGTGAAAGAGCAAAAAACATACATACATACTCACAAACTTTCGCGTTTATAATATTGGTTGGATGTTACCAATATTAAACACAATCGTAAACTAAGTCCAAAAAAATTGAATATCAAGCAAAAAGTATATTAAAATTCTAACCTTCACCATAAATGGTTTGTTTTATACATGCAACCCAACGATTTTGAAGTGGCATCCCAACTTTGATCCACTACGGACCGCAATTTCACTCTGTGAACAATCAAGAGCTTTCCATTATGCGTGTCCCTCTTGTAGGCTCTCATATGGTACGGTCTATGGTGATATATTGGAAGGAAGGAAATGTAAAGATAATAACATTAATGCCCTCGGTTCACTAAGTATACAGGTCAATTGCGTCAGGCACCACTTTGAGACGGTTGCTTGAAATTTTATTATGTTAGCATAATAATATAGGAGACATTATAATTATGATATATGAGTCACGATGAAAAGTATATTAATGGCGATAAAAAGCTAGAGGTATTCACAATACACGGGTCTAAGAGGCACTCTACTTTCTAGTATAGAATTTCTTTTTTCACTTTATAAGCCCGAAATATGTCATCATGTCATGAAAGCTTAAACTTCAGATTGACTAAATAATACTGTAAATCTAATTCTAGATATTTCACTAATATGAACATGAGTAACCTTTATGATAAAATTTAAACCATCAATCAAAGTACATTCATGCGGAATAATATTATATAGACAGACTAGTGAACCTTGCAGTAGATTTTGAAATAGGACGTTGGTGATATTTCAGCGATTCAGTCCAAGCTTTAAAAGTATCTTCCAAGGCGATTCTGATGCATTGCTTGCATATAATTACAGCCACGTGCAATATGCGCGTACAACATCAGTTTCAGCCGAATTTAGCCGATTCTAGGAGGCTATCAATGTGATCATATTACTCTAAAAATTGTAAGGCAGTGTAGGGTTATGATAATATTAGGTTATTTAATACCCATGTATCTATCCGACGCAGATGGATCAACAGTTCAATTTGCAAACTGATTGCTTAAATTACTCCACCGACCAAACAATCCAATTCCAAATCCCAAAGCACTAAAATTCAGTACGCGAGTGTAACTTGTAACGAAGATTAAAATCGGCGCAAAAAGTTTCTCGTGCAATATTTTCGGACCGATAATTTTGGGAAAAGTGCCATAAATCAGACGGAGCTTTGTCCCTGATGAAATCGATGCCTCAACTTTGGAGAGGTATTCGAATGAAATGCCGATTACGGGGAAAAGTATATTCGCATATTTTCGGTGCGGCATATCGTATCGGGGGAAAACAGCTACGTTATTTGAATATATGAGGTAAAGTATAACGTAAAAACAAATACAACGTAAAAGTCACAGTCTCATGGGGAGTTACGGGTCGGTGTGCTTATAATAATAATAATAAATAAATATCGGGGACAATAGGGAATATGCATGTGATTTAGATTTGCTTGTTTTTTTTTTCCATGATACTTTATGGTCTTGACATTACACCTAAACCATTATTTTCTTATTTAATTGATAATAATTAATACCTTAAAAATTTAATCAAAAAGTGCAAAATAAGTGTGGGACTTTCAAATTTGCGAATCGCTTCATCATTGGTCGATTCGAAAATGACGTCACATGGGCAGTCTGGCTTCGATATTCATACTGATAATATGAAGAAAAATTACTTAAAAATTGATTTCTGTAGTGTTTTCGATTGCCTAGTGCAGTTTTGGTATATAGTGACAGTACTAAACATCAAGAACAATGTCTGAAAGTGGTTTTGTCAAAGCACGATCGGAGAATTTGCCAAAAATAGATGCTTTTATGATGACCGCATATTTTGCATAAAATCCAGATTTTTCGTCCGCTGAGTTATATTTTATATGTAACACAGTTTGATTTCAATTTTTAAGGTTTCATTTGTATCTGTATTTTGTTATTCAAGTTTCTTTAATTATTAACTGAATATGCATACCTAAAAATAAAACTGAGGAATAATTATTTCTTTTTTTATTAAAACGTGCTGCATATTTGTCAAACCACAGACAAACATTATTACCTACATTATAGAAATATTTTTTTTTATTTTTTTTTTTTTACTATTTACAGGGTAGCGTTTGACCACAAGTCACCTGATGTTAAGTGACGATGTGGTCGAAGGTGGCGCCACGCTACACCTGGACTGGGAACTGGCTCTCAAGTGAGGCTGCCGGAACACACCGATAGGTGCTTGGCGACAGATTCTTAACAAGAGGGTGGTAGCTAGCCAGGCGAGTACTAGAAAATACCCTACCACCAAGCTATAGGTTTCATCACGATGTTTTCCTTCACCGAAAGCTCAAGCTCATTGTAGGATTCGAACCCACGTCGTACGGATCGCAAGCCGACGTCACTACCACTGAGCCATCATCGCTATAAAAATAATAGAGGTACATTTTTCTTTTCAATAGTTAAATTAACATTAACATCTTTACTTTTGTACTTTGATCTAATATTTACTTGCACAGCTTCATCATATTGTACTTGGTCTGTATTACTAGAGGCTTCAATTTGCTTCATCTCGGAGACATCCATGTGAGATATACTGGGCCTTGCTTAATAATCATCACAGCCTTCAATATGAAAAGTACTGTTCCCGGCTTCATAGTAACTTGTTTGTGGAGTAAAGTATTTGTACTTCTGACAGCAAACTCAGTGAGAGCTTTATATAATAACGATATTTTTTTGTCTTTTAATCGCAGACATTCTCTCTTGTGGTGGTGGCATTTTTGTTTTTGGCACTGAAACATATATGAGCTACAACACCTTGTTTTAACCGAAGCATAACTTTTCCCTCTTGTTGTCTCATGATGTTGTATTGTATATTATATAAGATAGGTATCTTCCTCAATCTAAAATAAATCTCCGGAGGAAAGACAGGAATGATAAAGGTCAGGCTGGTATAAACTTGGTGTAAACAGAGTTAGTTTCTTCCACTTGATAATCATAATATTTATGCCTGCAAAATTTAACTTTGACCAATTCACACCATGTTAACTATCGAAATACAATACACTAACATTAAAATGATCTTCAGAACAATGTAAATACGTTGATGGAGACACTTCATCTCTTCTCATAACCTTACACAGTATTTTCATATCATTCGGAATAGAAAAAAAACACTTTATCCGGTTACTTATTATAGTGTTTTGGCAGTCTGGTACAAGACAATGTCCATAAAATGGGTTTTTAGCCTTTTCCACTGTCGAAAAAGCGATATAAACTGAAAATCCTTCAATATTAGCTGTCATTACATAGAGAAAACAGTACTGGACGCGTGATGTGACGTCATCAAAAGCGCGCGAAAAATAAGGGCGTTCAAACAGGTCAAATTTAATCGGTACTTTAAATATTATTTTAAAAATTCATTTGAACGATTTTAACAGGATTTATATTTTTTACTATGTTATAACGAAGTAATAAGTGGATTAAACAAATAAAAAAAATCGATGCATATTCCCTATTGCACACAAATTGACCTAGCCCCAAATTAAGCTATAAACTTGTGTTATGGTTACTAGGCAACGATATACATACTTATATAGAGAAATAAATACATATATAGATAGAAATATCCAAGACTCAGACAAGACTCTTATAAATCTGTAGGTCCAACGAACTATGGTCCGAGTTATCAGCTTACGTAGTTATTTAGCTAATTTATCTAGTTTTGGTACATTGTAGCAGTTTTATCTATTTGCGAGTAATTTAACACGCAATGGGAAGTATAGGTGGCAATGAATGGGGTCGTAAATAAGGAGGGAATCACCGCAAATGATAAGAACTTAAATACGTTAAGTTTGTTTACTTTGCACTGCTCTGTAAGCTGTATTTGAACCGCAAAGTGGCTGGAGTAGAGGACATTAGTGTTTGCAAATTTTCGTTAATTAACAGCTTCGATTGTTTAGACGGCCTACTTTAAAACCACCTAAAGATACTGTATATGCTTTCCACAGATAGTTTTGCTAGTTAAGTTTATGTAGGTCATGTTCAGTAAGATTTTTCAAATCTAGGTCTTATATATATTCAAGTCTTCTGACTCCTTCACTGAAATGTATCAAGATTCATAAAGTTTGCAGGGTGGTTTTTTGATAGTGTAAAGGTAAAAAAAATCTATTTTGAGGATCATCCTTTTGCGTTAAAGTTTATATGTTTATATCTCAACCACCAGGGTGAAGTCGCGGGGCAGTTCGTGTGAAATAAATGTTTACGTTAACCTCGGTATAAACTGCCTACCTCAGATCAGCGCAGCAAATTAAACACAAATTGTGTGTTAGGTAGCATTTCATTTGTAGTAATAAAGCTGATGTCACTGTGAAGGTATTCTTTAGGCAAATGTTTTCGCTACGTATATACCAAAAGATAGACATATGTGATTGTAAGGTTGAACATAATTAAATTGCGATTAAAATACCTATCACAATTATCACAATATCTACACGTTTTACGCTTAAGTATGATAATTATAACATAGCTAGCTGCGCTCCGCGGTTTCACCCGCGTGGACTGCAGTTTATCGCAATAAAACGTGTTTTTCCATTTTTTCTTTCATAAGAACCTTCTCCCGGCAATAACAAACAAAACAAAAAAAAATTTGTGAAATTGGTGCAGCCGTTCACGCGTGATGCCGTGACCAAGGGAAATAGGGATTCATTTTTAAATATAAAAGAAGAAAAAAGGTGATACGATGTTCACACTGACTGTTGATATTTGGCAACACCATAATACAACAAAACCAAATATCAAGTAGGTACCGAAAACAAACAAATTCCATCAATCATATCAAATATTCGATACCCTCAGACGAAACTCCGCGAAAAAATATTTTCTGAACTGATTCAGCGAAAAAATTTGGCATATATTTTTGGACCTTTCCAGTACAAGTTACAAGTTTAATTTCCAATACAATTTTAATAAAGTTTCAATAGTCCTTTTTTATTCTGTTTTCAAGACAAAAAGCTGATCGAATTTTTTGGTATCTTGTTCGTAGAATTTATGGGAGTGGCTGTTCGCTAAGCTTTTTACAAAAGTCTTTGTTTGTCCCCAACCGACACAACCATGTTCACACGCAAACAAAAAAAAAAACAAGCTGGTATGTACTGAAAATATTCGATACATTCCGATTCAACCGAAACTCTGCGAATAGAATATTTTTTGAACTGAGTATTGAAGGAAGTAAGAAGAATAGGAAAACATTCTTGGATCTTTTCTTTATTACAAGTTTAATTTCCAATACAAAGAACATTGGCCACTTTTCATACTGCCCTGGACCTGACCGCAAAAAATTTGTATAATAATTTTCGTTTCTGTCAATGTCACTTGACAGTGACAGTCAATTTGCTAGTATATAAATTAAAAAGATTAGTTTTTGTTCATGTTTGGTAAATAATGTTGATGTTAATGACTTAATTTAAGTAGGGCCGACTTCCAAAGCGTGAAACGGAATAGCAAATAAATTGCAGAGTGCGTTCAAAACATCCAAGTATCGTGTGAGTTAAAAAATGTCCTAATGTCAAAATGTCTACACTTTCTATAAAATATCGTTTGTATAATCAAAAAAGGGCACAAAAAATTAAAATTTTTATCTTATATAGATCGTTTTACTACGACCTCGGGTCCGTTTTGGTCATTGTTCTTTTATAAACTTTCAGTAGCCGTTTTTTGTTCTGTTTTGGAGACAAAAAGCTTTACGCTATTTTGGTTATATCGTTCGTAGAATTTTCTGATTACAAATTTATAGCGGTAGACATTCTCTAAGCTTTTTTCTTTGTTTGTCCCCAACCGACACAATCAGCGTGTGTTTACTTGTGCCGGCGAGAAAACAAACATAGAGGTAATTTCTATGCGTTGGTTTTGTTCGTGATTTGCTTGTGAGCTTTCGAAAGCTTATTAAAACATATCAAAGTTTTATTAATAATGCATCATAAATTCCTTATTGATTAAATGGCAAAGGCTTGTACTCAAATAGTGTGCTTGATTAGAATGTGTAAAAACTGTTTCATATCTCTTACATTAACTTTAATTAATAAATTCGGATATGTATAACTACTTGTCGAAAAATAGTGTTCTTAATGCTAAATTTCGACTCTTGCTTAAAAGTTAACTCTGACAGACCCGAATTACTACTCTCAAAAAACAAGAAACGAACGAAAGTCACAATTTTTATACATAGGTATTAGAAATGTTGACAATAGTTCTTTTGGCTTTTCTTTAACGATGTAATTTTTTCAAATCTATTTAAATAAGAAGTTTAAATTAGAAGCTAATATTTTCTCTTAAGGGTTTATAATTATGAAAATGTCTTTTAAAAATACGTGGGATTGTACGCTGTCTAAATAGAATATTAATTGATTCATTCAAAACCACATAAAATGCCTACTTCAATTAATGTTATGCAAAGATAAGTAATAAAGCTCATCGTTCTGTGTAACTTCAATCTACAAGAAAAAGTGAAAGAGACTAAACATTAATTTGTGTTACGTGAAGTAGGTACAAATTAATTAGAAAGAAGCGGGCACAGTTCTGTACATTAATTTGTGTCAAAATTGTATTCATTTTCTAATCGTGAAAAGCGATCTAAATATTTTTAGCTCTATATTATTACATAGCTGTTTTGTAAATGTTTGACATTATCACCCTTCTTATTAAAACCTTACTGGAGTGTTTTAATAACAGTAACCACAGCTACCATTGGTATATGTGTGGTTAAATAGCAGTTTAGTTTAAATTTTTTCCAAACTAAATATCTTACTTAAATCACTTTTAATCATCAATTGTTTAATTGTGTTTAAGTTTCGCTAAAAACTACAATTTTATTTCGACAGACTCAAATCGTTAGACTATTTAATCGTGCTATAAAAACACTCAATCGATTTCGTTAACTGGGAATAACTTACAATGTTACGGTCCTTAAGTGCCAGACTTTATCCAGTCTATAAAATAATATTATTCTTTGTTATAAAAGTCGTTATCGATGCTCGCAGAAAAAATAATAAACAGTTAACATCCATCAGATAATGTGCCATTACACCTGTCTACTTATTCGGTGTCACAAACTCTGGAAGTTGATCGTTTTCTGATAATAAAATTAATTGTTAATAAGCGTTTTCATCCCTGATTAACGACGGGTCCATATTCGGTTTTATGCAAGGCATGAAATAAAATTTCCGCGACAGGCGACACACTTGACATAAATCACGTTCAATAGCACATTCGGCCGGTGATTTGTTTGTGGTGTCGTTAATTTGGGGGCTCACGTTTTGTTTTCAGTTACGATTGATAGCAATTATTAGAAATCGACGATTACGATGATATCGTAAAGCAATTAACTCCCTGATCTAACTTTAAGTGACTACATATTTATCAATTGCTAAACCTATGTTAAGTATATAATATATACAATTGGCGTGAGAAAGAATCAGTTCAAAACGATGTCGCATTCATAACTATATTAGAAACAAAAATAAAAAACTGTGTGGCAAAATAGTTTAACCATCTTAATTATATTTTGGAGTTAAGCAAAAAGGCTACCAATAAAAACTTGTAAACAGTTTAGTGTAGTGGACTTAAAATGTTTGTAAACTTTTGAGGTAGGTACCGTACGAACTTGCAAAGAGATATTGCAAAGAGAAAATCGCAAGAAAAACCGAAGTGTTATTTCACGGAACTATGTAAACTTGCTTGACTGGGGACGGATAAACTTTGTGGAGTGCCCCGAAGGAAATACCTACTCGTCAAAATATTTGTGAAACCAACAGACGAGAACATCCGAAACCTTGTTTTCTTATTTGAATTTATCTATCACTTTTTTTTTATTGGAAGCAATATTGGCAGCGTTTTACTCGACTCGGTTTCATGGTAAATTGGAAAAGCTATTAGAAGTACAATTTAAGACCAATTAATTAGATTTCACGTATTTCCTGCGCTTACTTTGTTGCTGGAATAATATTATCAGCAATTTCTTACAAAATAATAAAGGTCATATTTAACAAAACGTTTTATGTCTACACGGAGGACCCATTTTTTGTGCCGTATAATGTCACGAACGAGTTAGTGCGATTACAATAAACCCCCAATATATGTAGGGTCAAGGGGTCTGTCGGCCAGCCACTGCATTGTACCTAGGCGACGAAAGAGGCAAGTCGTAAAAATGTTGGAAATGACGGCTTTGCGGAAATACACCCAGGAAGGAACTGTTTCAACCCACATCTTTCACTCTGGCGTCCTGTATTATATACGAAAAACTTCACTTCTCTCGCTTAACGTCGCTTTAGATAAAACGTTTAATACAAACGTACCGTAATCCTCACTTTTTAAGACTTATTTTTTTTGAAAATTTCCTAGCAACGTACTCAGTCATCTAAAAAAACGTGAGTTTCTAAATCTGTGTCCAGTTTTGGGTAGACGAATAAATTAGTAGTAAGGAATGAAAACGATGTCCTTTTATCTGCCATTGTAATTCAAGCTTTTCATTTATATAGCTCTGCTTCTAGACTGTAAAGTCGTGTTTCATCCTTATATTATTTCCTACTGTATTTTTTTATTGTTAAAAAAGTGTCATTAAATCATTCTCCTAATTTTATTTTATCTGTAAAGTCATGCATGCCTCCAGCTTCTGTTGCCGGAAAATTGTCTGGATTTATTACCTAGACAAAGTTTATTCCACCCTAACAGCAATATCACCTTCAAGACGCCCTGTCATGTACATTGGTTATATATATCTTTTGCCTGTCATTTTACCTCTAGCTTCACGTCGTTAACGTCGTTTAAAATCATATTTCATATCGTATCACCATAATCTCCTTAACTTATTTTGTTGAGCAACGTGACGCCATTCCATAAACTAAGCTTCTAAAATTAATTATTATATTCCTTTTTCAATTGTTTTACTTATTTTCAGCGTCCAACTTTCATTTGTCAGTTATAAAATTGGCTGACTAACAAAGCTGAAACTGGACACAAGGTAGCCAGACAATAAAAACAGTTACTACAGAGTACATAGTATTTGTTTTGGCATAAGGGTGACGGTAACTCTGCATTATTTCAATTTGAGTCTAAACTTTTTCACAATACGTATTTAGAAAAGATCTTAAACCTGTTTCAATTTATTATCACGTCTCTGTTTACAAAATGTTATTCTATCGATAGCCGATTTCCCTTCCAATAGATTTCAGAGGTCAAAGGTAATTTCCATACTGTTGAAAGTGGCATATATGTTAGTAGGAACCTTGGTGTTGGTTAGCAATGGTCCCAAGGGTCTCTTCTCAGAATGGGAATCTACTCAGAATAGGAAAAGCCCGACAATGGCAACTTATTTTGATGGATGCCAATTCCGGACCCCTTCTGGCCTTCTGTTAATTTGAATAATAGGGAAAGCGTTGATTGATTTGGACTTGATCCAGATAGGTTATATTGAACGGATTTGTAGTTCGGCAAGACATACGCTTGTTCGAGGCGTCTAAGATCTGTTTTTTATCGATGTATGTATTTCTATTAAATCATTATTAATGTAGGTTGATGTTGATGATGTGGTTAAGGGAAATGCGACGATTTAATAGAATGCATATTTATAAAAGTATTTAATATGACTCGAACTCGATTTGGTCGCCTACACTGCTTATTGTGAATTCATTTCTAACGCAGCAAATACCGTAGTATTGGTGAATTCCTAGGAACCCGTGAGATCGCAGGCTTCATAAGTTCCAGTCGCAACATGGAAAGTGTAACAATATTCTAAATCATGCACATAAAAATGAACCTGAGCATATTTGTCAGAATAAGAAAACATGTTGCCTACAAAGTTCACTAAATAACGTGGTAGTCAGGATTATGTGCTCACTAAAAGAATAGTGTTTTTGGGATTTCTGTGGGACGCGGGACGTGATGCCACCCGTGGGGCTATAAAGTGGCGGGTACCCATGATAAAATCTAGATAGCTTTTGGAGGAACGTGATACGATTTACCTACACATGTAAGAAGCAAATGCATTACAAGACAGATGATACTATGGGAGTCACTTAATAAAATACACAAGTGAAATAATCTTAGTACGGTTTGAATACATAGGTATAATGCTAGTAAAAGGACATTTGACTTACTGAATGAAAACCTAATTCTAATTTTTTAATTTGCTTAATAGAGTGTCAGTTATTTTTTGATCAGACCATCAGTGCACGCAGATTCTCTTTTGGTTTCTTTCTTTTTACATTAGAGGCTTAAAATCATTGTGACCAAAAAATTCAAAGATTCAATAAACAGCAAATAAAAGTTCTAGTAAAGTTTTTTTTTTGTAGTGTAGTGTTGTAGTTTTGATGACGAAGTGACGATGTAGTTCAAGGTGGCACCACGCTCTACCTGGACCTCAATTAGGATCTGGATAACATGTGGGGCTGCCGGGACACACTGATAGGTGCTTGGCGACAGGTTCTTAACATGAGGGTAGTAGCTAGCCACCTTGCCAACTTAGTTCCCATTATCCTGGAGTAGTAACTAGTCCTAATTCTTTGATCTATATCTTTCTTTTCTTTTGATGCGAGCATGAGACATAACTGTCTCAAAACATATTTTTGTTTTGCTTTCAATAAAGATAGGTTTTTTTGTCCAAAAAGTTACATTTATTTTAATAAATAAGATAATCGGGAACATAATATATTATATTGCCAGTCGTTTCCTGCATGACGTGAAAACCGTCTGCAGAAATCTTTTCTTTCCATTGGCTTTGTATCTTTATTTTCGCCGGAGTTTCCTATTGTGTCGGTCCGTGGACATTTTATTTGTATTCTTTCGCCTAAACGTCTGTCTCTTCATGCCATATATATTTATATGTATTGAAAAATTTGTACTGTTTGCATTCATAATAATAATTAATGCAGAGACAATATCTACGGTTGCTTTAAATTTAACACTTTATTCATCGACAAAAACAATAAAATTAAGAGCTATGGTTAAAATAATTGGACACTGGACAGAATACTCAAATGATTCCATTTGGAATGATTCGGTTGGTGGTCGAATAACTATAATGTATAATTGTATATGTAGTAAGCTTAAAAGCAAAATGATCAGCATCATATTGGATATTTCAACGTTCCTTCATTGCATTGTGATATAATATGCAGTTGGTTTCACAACTCAATGCAACAAACAAACTAGGATAGTTGGAAATGGGTTCTAGCTCCATTTGTCAGTTGAATTATAACGGGTGGAACAATAAACTACATTGTACTTAGTAATTTTCTTATGTTAACACAAGATGAATTAGTGGCTACATACCATATTATCTGTTTACAATATTTTATGCCTCTTGTTATTGGATTTGTCATTACAACAACATAAGTATAATTACATAAATAAGTTAAAAAAACGAAATGAGGGATAAAACTCATATTACCTATTAGAGTGATGAACATGAATGTTGATATTATTGGTGCATGGAAGGGAAGAAGAAGATCATGGATGGATAGTGGAAAGAGTAGATATGAATGAAAAGGAAGTGAATGAAACAATAACGCCTGAGTGTAGAAGAAAAAAACGTACAGCACCAACCTTTAATAAAATGAGACCAGGGCAAGGTTATGATGATGTTAACAGGTAGCTACTTCTCACGTCAGTATTTCAGACTTCATATTCCTGTACTTTGTGTCCCCGCGAATCAAAAATGCAGCTCATATCAAAGTTGCAAACAAATCTCGAAGTGGAGCACTCTCGAGTTCCCGATCAACATACACTTTTCGATCCCAAACTTTCCGTGTCTAGTTTCATCTAAATTGAACCGAGATAGTAGAGATTTTCAAGCGCGAAGTTTAAGTCCAGTGCTTGGGTAATGTTCTTTCTAAGAAAAGCTGCAACATGTTAGATTTGTAAGAGCACTCTCTACACGAAAGTTATTCTTACATCTTCACAGAAATACATGACAGAGATGATCACTGGCGTGATTTGTTACTTAACATCACGTAAGCTGTAGACAAACAATACCCTGTACGATATAAAAAATGGCTGAAAGTGTTTCGTAAGTACCTACCGATTCAAATTGCTTAATATATCATATGCCTGTGCTAGTATTTTTTGTTGTCATGATCTACGATGAGCGAAAAGTAATAGGAAATACAAAAACTATGCTAAAAAGAAAATTGTATTTATGACGCTTCGACGTGGGTGAGGGAACTCGAACAAGGATGTTTGTGTTTGTTGCCTTATTGCATACTAGAGCAGTATAAAGTGCTCTTTAAATGGAGTTGATAGATAACGAGTATCGTTACTACCCTCATTATTCTTTATTTTCTAAATCATCGGAACCGTGTTGCGTAAATTTTAATTTCTCAATGCTGAAAAATGTACGAAGCATGACCTGTTTATTATAATGTACGACTGATCATAATATAATGTGCTAAAAATATTCAACTACAAAGGCATTGGTGCATGATCAGACTTGTTATCTATCTACAGAGAAGGTTTTTTTGAATTTATTTTGCATCTACACTCGCGTGCAAGTAAATCGACTCAAGCCTCAAGTGCGCATAAAAAGTGATTTATCTTAACAATGACTCATCTCTCATCTGTATTACGAGATCTTAAAAATATACCATTGTCAAACATTGCTGACTCACCTCGTGTCAACTGAATTTATATATTAACCAACAACCTGA
Organism: Opisthograptis luteolata; assembly: GCA_931315375.2. Lineage (NCBI taxonomy): Eukaryota > Metazoa > Arthropoda > Insecta > Lepidoptera > Geometridae > Opisthograptis > Opisthograptis luteolata. The sequence goes on along the minus strand of OV928038.1, from coordinate 6,091,130 downwards.
ATCCCCTAAACCACTCTCCAAACGCTGGGGGTGTTTTAAACGTAATGACAGAAATAAATTGAAACATACGAGCTGGGGAGCAAAAGCAATAACGATATGTTATCCAGACGACTTTTTAAATTATTTTTCAGATCGTTACGGATACACGGTCGTTTCAACCTTTCACACAAGTTTATATATACAGAATTACTAACTTAAAGTCCCAGTTGAACATGATAAACTTATTAACTTTACTACTAGCATGGAATAACTTATTAGCCTTAAAACCATTGCGTAAGTCAATTTTATTTTTTTAAGTGCAATAAAAATACCAAGATAATTACAAAAAAACAAAGTCACGATTCATACTTTTGTTTCTGTTGGTAACCGTTTTATGCCTAAATCACTGAACAGATTTTTGTTAAATTTGGCATGAGACACATAGTTTGTTGTGTTGAGACATGGAATACTTTCTGTCACGATATACTGTATTCTAAAAAGGGGCACAGCTAGTTACCTGATTATAACAATATACACCTGACTAATTGCAAGATTAAAATCGTCTAACTCAATAGTCTATACCTTTAGTACCTAAATCTCACAAAGAACATGAATGTTCTACTTCTACATTCTCCGTACTGAGATTTCATGACAAACAGTAGCGTTAGTCTTATACCCACGATCAGGCATTACAAAAGTAAAACAATTATATATTTGTGTTATATCCTATTATTGTTTTCCTTTTTTTGTTTCTAGTGGGCGAGCCTAACGTGGTCGGTGAAATTAAATCGCACCGACTACGTTGGCTTGGCCACGTAGTCCGCATGGGGGAGGATCGGGCGGCAAAGCGTTCTTATTTGGGACGACCGAATGGCCGTAGGCCGGTCGGACGCCCTAGATACCGCTGGAAGGACGCGGTGGATGCAGACCTACGCGAGCTCCAGACTCTCAACTGGGCTGAAATCGCTCAAGATACAGAAGAGTGGCGCTCTCTCGTTTCGGAGGCCAAGACACATTTTGGGTCGCTGAGCCATCGGAGTTAGTTATATCCTATTAGCTCCTTAGTTACATTAAGTTTGAATATTAATAAGGATTACAAATGTGATATTATTATTTTTCTCCCACCTAAAGTTACATAGCGTTATGAAAGAAACTTGCTAGAATTTCCAGACGAGTGTTAACATCAAATTACTCCAGACCCCTGAAAATTCCTCCTGCAGGCTTGCAAACCCAATGAATTTTAACGTAGTCGTCTTGACAATAGCCGTGCAAAAGATTTCTTGTCTGCCAAGTTTTGGCATGTAAAGTAACTTCGTGACAGCGTGGGGACGTGACGTTCTTGGAGATTACTGGCTTCTGGCCCTGTGTCAGTGTGGGAATTAGGTACTTCTTCTGATCAGATTTTAATTTACACTTTAATAACATTTGAAATGACTATTCGACAAGTACCAAATTATTTCCAATGTTGTAAATTAGACAAGTAATCGACCAAACTAAAAGCTAGCAGTATATTTGTTCTTGAGTCTTGGATATTTCTATATAATATAATTATAAGTATGTATATCGTTGTCTAGTACCCATAACACAAGTTTCGAGCTTAATTTGGGGCTAGGTCAATTTGTGTGGAATGGTCCCTGATATTTATAAAAAAATACTAAGTACATATTATTAAGAAACTCGTAGATGATTATAAAAAAAAAAACAACATTCGATTAATATACTGTTATAATTTTATTATTACCATGGTAAATAACAAGCGGAAGCGGAAGCGAATAGGGAGCGGGTAGATAGATAAATTTGTCGTCTGTCGGTCTGTGTGTGTGTGTCTGTCTGTGGCAACGTACCTAGCTCTTAAATGGATGGACCGATTTCGATGCAGTTTTTTCACTTGAAAGCCAGTTTCCTTGCGGTGGTTCTTAGCTATGTTTGTTTAATATTGGTCCAGCGAGTATCAGCTCTTCGATAATTTTGTAAGGCATTTTTAGCTATGCTTCATGAAAATCGGTTCAATATGTCAGGGGTTTTTTAAATTTTATTGTTAGTAAATAACTTGACCTTGTCACACGTAAAAAACAATCAGTTCTAAGTTTAAATAACGCACCTACTGCTGGTCATACCTTAAAGGCATTACAATTGAATCTGTTACACAGAATAGATATAGTAATTCTGCGTTTCTAGGAGCTAGTGGCTACCTCTATTGTCAGAGGTCTTAGGCAGCCTGAAAACCTCTGATACAGTTTAACGACTAATACAGCTGGGGACTATCCTCAGAAGCACGGTATCCCACTAAACGGTGACCCATACCTACACGTAATGGCTATGCTGAGTGGCGCTTAACCCGGTTGATCTGTTCCCGACCAGACCAGCAATGCCACGAGCGCTACACAATTGACTAAAGTGCAATAAGTAGCGAATTCTAATAACGCCCAACATTACTGCGATTAACTTTCCCCGTGGTGGGTGCGGCCATTTCTGTCTAATAAACTATTGAAGCCGCAAACATCAATAAGCGCACAATGGAACCACAAGCTTTGTTGTACTTTTGAATGAAGTAAGTTGCGCGAATGTTTTGCATTGGCTCTGATCCATCTCACCTTTACTTACGTTTCAACGTCTATTCCTTTTTGTATTGAACAATTCGTACATACCTACCACGAGTTTTGAGATTTTGGAAATTGTTACTAGAGGTATCCTACTAATATATTATAAATGCGAAAGTTTGTGTGTGAGTGTGTGTGAATGTTTGTTTCCACGTATCAATGTAACCATGAAACCGATTTTGATGAAATTTGGAATGGAGATAGCTTATACCCTGGAATAATAAATAGGCTTTTTATCTTGAATAAAGGGTCCTGCGGGATAACGCGAAGACGCGGGTGAAACCGCAAGGCGCAAATAATGTATAATTTATTTGAAGGAAATAATAGCAAATATAATTATGCAATTATTCCGTTTTAATTGGTTGTCAGTCGGAATTGTTCAGTGGCAATTCGTTATAATAAATACTTACTTATTACGTAAATTACACTTTGTCACATTCACAACCCCATCCCTTGTTCATTCTTCATATTAATTGGACATTAGTGGTGATATTACATTCAACAAAATAAAATGTATGTGTGTATTTTGTATGTTTGTTATCTAACTCATGTTTTGTGGGGTATGCTCAACAAAATGTCTCATGTGTTTTTGGTGAAAGTAAGTAGGTACTTACCTTCTAAGTAGATATACCTACGCTTTATTGCTTCACCGCAATAATAACCGAAAATAAAACAATAGAAAATTCTGCATTAGGTACTATATATTACTATATATATTACTTTACTATGTTGGTTATTGACGTTTTTCAAGTTCTGTCAAATCCAGTGCTTACAAATCTGTGGTAGGTATAATTATGTACCTACTTGAAAAATTGTTTCACATGAAACAACATGTTGTTCATTTTGCTACAATGGCCACGAATTTTTCTATTCCTCTTCATTGTTTGTCTGTCTTTGTTCTCCGTCATTTTGTAACAAAGATAAATTTTTACCATGAATGTGCTCGCAGTTATGAAAGTAGTATCAATATTTTGCTTTTGTTCAATATTGCTTTCTTGGAAGATACATCGTATAATGTGCTATGAGATTCTAAAATGTTTATAGTGAACAAAATAGAGAGTTAGGTACATTAATTGTGATTTTTCTAGATGCAGGGTTGGTTTCGCTGGTTGCTAGAACAAGTACAATCCATATACGTATTCTATGAACCATCATTGTTTTCGGATTCGGTTCGATTGCGTTTTTTTTCAAATGCACAAATATTTATCCTGTAGGTACGCTACAGGATAAATATTTGTGCATTTGAAAAAAAAACCCAGGTGTTTGTTTCGTGTCTGGGTCATACGAATATTATTATATACTCTATGTTGTGCCCTTATGTTAAAAACAATAGAAACCTGGCTCAATTTCACTTAGAGCAATAAGTGGTTCTCCATTCTTTGAATCTGCAGTGACCGATTTAGATACACATATTTCAAGTTTCGCCCCCTTTAATCTACAATCATTGTTGATGCGTAATTGCCTATAGTGAATTATTGATTATTTCTGAACAAATGAAAACCAGTCAGTTGAGCTTTCGTGAATTGCGCGAAAATATCTATGCTCAAGCCAAGTCCACCTACCAGTAAATCCGTCATTGTAAGCCTGTCATTTATGAAGGAACCATTTCAGTAAAAACAGTTCACCGTAGTTTAACTACTACTGCGAGGATTTATGTCGCCACAGCGTCCTTCAGTCGTTTGACCTAATAAGTATGTGTAGGGACATTCGAAGGGGTCGTACCCTCGGCCTTGGCGGCGCCAGCCTCTCATTTTCAGGCCCGATGCCGAAAAGATAATATACCTACAACATGAACGGCTGAACGCCCGCTATGGGCAAATGTTTTCTCTAGACTATCATCGTATAAACTGAGTGAGCTGTCCCACTTTTCCCGTTTCATCAAAATATTTTCAGTTTATTGCTAAGGACTACCATTCGGTGTTCTTACCGAAGATTACAAATTATTTTTGAAAGCGTTTCTTTTTTGTTGTTGTTGTAAACACCTTCCTTTCACGAAGTCTGATCAAATATGTACACATTGAATGTTATTATTTTTGGTTTTGGCTTGATGGTGTAGAAGAAATTTAAATCGAAATTTTACAGTTACATTTTGCTTTTCCATCTATCATGAAAAATGGTAGATACTTCTTGATCATATTTATTTGTGTAATCAGATGACGATACAATCTGATGACCCACCTGACATCGTCTGTTACAATTACAACGCATCACGTTCACGACGTGCCCTACGTGGCACACTGTTTCACTACATGGAAGTTCAGACTTTTAATAAAAAGCATAAGGATACGTTGGCCTAACGGTGATCCATGTGCTATATACAATTGTGTCAAATCTTATCTCAGCCCCTTTGTGCAGATTTGCCCTCGTTCAAAACGGTGAAGGAAAACATTGTGAGGAAATTGCCGTTTCTAGGAACCACAAAATTCAAGGGCATGCGATATCTACCAACATGTACTGGGCCTGCGGCGTAGATTATGGCTCACACTCTCTGTCCGAGAGAAGGCATATGTTAGAATACCACTGCTAACCTGGGATGTCTAAATTATCAGTTAGCTTACTTCACGTGATGATTTTTACATATGTACGACTTTACTGGGTTAGAGATACGAAGTCGCATAAAACTTAATGTAAAGATTGAATTTCCTGTACGTATCCGTGCATAACCTTATGGTAATTTTTTAATTAATTAAGTACGGTGGCGGGTGCTTCGGTTTGTGTACATTATTTTAATTTGTATATTGACACTTTTCAGTTCACTCATGACCCTGTGTGAATACAAAAATAGGGGCCCGACTTTAGAGAGGAAAATTTAAATAATGATGATATTGTGTATTCATTTTTAATACCATTGCATATTTGCCTTTTTTTCTAAAATATTACAAGTAACCATTTATTATTATATAGCCTAAAAAATCCTAGAGGCCATAACTATCTGCTATATAACAAACATGTGTAGTTTCACGGTATCATTTTATTTGATCCCCTAAGGAAATATAAAAAATACAGGCAGGTTTTCTAAGAGCACATAAACATTAATATTCGTAATTTCCAAAGTTTCTTTACTCAACGGACTGCCCGCGGTGGTTTATCCAGAATAACAGTACTTTAATCAAGTTAGGTACCCACTCGTCGGTAGCTTTCATCTGTTTGTACCGAAATTCAAAAGAAAATTACTTGGTTAATGATTACAGGCTGGCAGGAAATAACGTTATTTACATTCGATTTATAACAGACTTATCCTTTGTGAAGTTCGGGTTGTACTTAAAGTCTTCATAGCGTTTTTGAAATTGTATCTTACTATTCTTCTCATCTATCTTCTTTGAGTGATGTTAATTTTTCACGCTGACAAGGCTCAACGGAGATAAAGTTATCGCCAGAATTAAGTCATTGTTACTACATATAAAGCGTAGATTGTCAATATAAAAAAAAAGTTTTAATATAACTCTTAACATTCACGGGACATTAAATTTACATTTTATCTTTTTATTCAACATCGACAAAGGAGCAGCATAACGACATTAAACGAAGTGAAATGTTATATAAAAAAAATTATAATGTTATATATAAAAGAATTAGTCTAGCCATTCAAAGGGGGAACGCTGCCAGTATCTTCGGTACCTTGCCTAAAGGGACTTCTTTTAATAATGTATTTTAGTTATTAGTTTAGATTTATTTGTTTTTATTTCTTTGTTACAGACAGATTATAATAAATATATTATGTTAATTATAAAAAAGTTAAGATTGGAATGTCACATTAAAAAAAATGTTAGTTTTAATAAAAAATCTTCCCGAATTAATCAAATAAGATATTAATGCCCACACAATCACATACATTTGTGACATAGAATCCCTGTATCTAGGGTATCAGATACTACGCGGATTGGGGATCAAAAACACAGCCTAAATCCTTGAATATTTGTACTGTAGCAGGAATCAACCCGTGACCTTACGCTTTGCAGTTGGCTATTCACCCATTGCGCCACATTGGTCGTCAATGTATATAAACCTTTTATAAAAGCCTGGTGCGTGGAGCTTTATTAAATAACAATCTATTTCTGCATTCTGATTAAGTGGCTGGCTGGAATCCAAGTAATTTGTTCCAGGCCATTACGGAAATGGTACTCTTTAGTTAGAAGCTTCTTGTAGACTTATACTGTTGAATGAAAGATTGTGCTAAAAGGTAACACTTATCGGTGTGTTCCGGCAGCGTCACTGAGAGCCAGTTTCCAAACCAGGTGTAGCGTGGCGCCATCTTCGACCACTTCGTCACATAACATCAGGTGACTTGTGGTCGAACGCTACCCTGTACCTAAAAAGTTAAAGTATGTAAGTAAGTTTAGTACTTTCACTTGAAATATTCTAGAAAGTAGAAACTGCCTTCTCTATTTTTTGATTTCAACTTTACTCTAATACTACGTATTGTAAAGTTATATAAACTAGTCTAAGAAAATAAATAAAGCGTAAACACAATCACTAAAATGTAGCATTGATTCATAACTAGAATTTCTTGTAACTAGGGTATCAGAAATAATGTGGATCGGGGATCGACAACACCCAGACCGGGAAAAAATAGTTACGTTTTTTTGAACGTGCAAATATTGGGCTCGTAGTGGGAATTGAACCTGCGATCTTGCGCTACTCAGTTGGTTGTTCGCCTTATTATGTCATATATAAATTTCACAATAAATTTGAAAATATGCAGTGTATTCGTAAGACGTACAAATTATATAAGCCACAAAACCATTGTATATACTTCTACCAATAATCCGAAGTTACTGAACATTATTTTAAATGTGGTTTCCGGGATTTTGTATAACTTTTCCCGGGAACTTTTAACAATTTTCATTGAAATACACACGCAAGCAATTCAATTAATGCGTGCCACTTTTATCGGTTTCAGCGTTACCAAAATGATTTTGAAACAACCGAAATATAACACCTCTCAAAATATAACACCTCGTAATTATGATACATAATTTGGAAACTATAAAGGTGTCATAAAATTTGATTAGAGGCACCTTTTTATATCAGACTAGGTCAGCGAATTTGCTCGGCAAAAGATTTTAACCATCACTTTGTGTAGAAATCCCAAGCTCGTCACGTACGCTGAGATTTTCAGGGTTGTTGTTACGTTAATAATGGTATCGACATACGAGATTCAGGTAGATATATTGCTTAGCTGCATCGGAGTAGAAAATATGTACATATTATGACACAGCTATATCGATGGTTACAGGATTATCGACGACTCGAAAGAGGAATAGTGACTAATGGTGAAATTCACATTTGGTTCCGATGTAATGATAGATATCGATGACATTCTATTCTGAGCACATAAGCTGAAATATTGAACGTCACGAGTCTGATTCTTACAGTTATAAAACAATAAGATCAAGGCCATGGACCGTTTGAAAATGTATTGACACCATGACACTCTATTTCGACCAACCGGTGAAATGGATAGATAAATAGGGGGTCTAAATACAACATCCAATTTATGTACGATTAATATTAACTAGCTGTTCCTCGCGGTTTCACCCGCGTGGGCTACAGTTATCGCGATAAAAAGTATCCTATGTCCCTTCCCCGGGGCTCAAATTATCTCTATACCAAATTTCATTTAAATCAGTTCAGTAGTTTAGGCGCGATAGCGAATATATTCCGTATACTCCAAAATTATTCCCGCACTTCGGTGTCCCCTCAACGCGCTACCTGCTGTAGTTACCCATTATCCTATTTTAATTCTAAGTTAATTTTTCTTGGACCGCAAGTTTGAACCGCGCAGTTAAAGGTCTTCCTGTTCCGCGACCGCACTTTTCCTATTTCATAGATTCTCCCGGTGCCCCCCTCACCTCACCGCGTTTCCCGCTGCGCTGCGGTGCGGCGGTTTTATTCTTCTACTACTACTTACATTTTTAAACTCGTGATATCTTTCGAATGGAATGTCCGAATTGAATGATTCAAAAAGTTATATAAAGGCATTGAAGCAGTTTTGAATAAGAAGTAATTTATTTTGATAAGGATTAATACCAAGATACAAATAAAGAGCCTTTTCTAGCGGCTGCATTAAAAATTAAATTTTTAAAACAAAAAATCACTTATTGTGGCATAACTATAGTTAGACATATGCTCTCGCAAATTTTTTTGTAGATCTAAATGAGACCTACAAACCCGTAATACATTATTTTGTTCTAGTGTCAATAGTTTTTGCAGCGCACGCAAAAATAGGTTTTCGATTTCACACCTTGGGTTGCAAAATAGCAATACTCTTACGGATCCCTAATTTTTTTTGGAAATAAAATATAGCCTATAGCCTTTCTCGATAAATGGACTATCCAACACTGAAAGAATTTTTCAAATCGGACCAGTAGTTCCTGAGATTAGCGCGTTCAAACAAACAAACAGACAAACAAACTCTGCAGCTTTATAATATTAATATATTAGTATAGATATGACCTTATAACATTGTACCTATCCGCGGTCCGCGTTCTTCCAATCTGCACAAAAAGCTTCTGCATTTATAATGCGAACGACGATGGAATGAAGCACCCTACCATCGTCTTTGTTTCCCGATAAGTGTAATAATTGATGGAAAGCCTTAAAGTCAAATGTGAATAGGTCTATTCTAGGCAAGCATGCTCCATCATCACTTACCATCTGGTGTGACTGATCAATTGCCAATAATGTATGAAGCGGTTCATTATCAAACTCGTTATCATTTGTCATCGGGTGAGACGGTGGTCAAAGCCTGCTAGTAAAAAAACCTTCCTAAAAGATCCGAACCAATAATCAGGATGTATAGTGTCAAGTATTTTTTTTATCTTTCATAGATGAATTGGTCATTACTTACAGATAGTAGGTATAGTTACATAAGTTTTCCAAACATTTTGATGGTTGTAAACCAATAGAATATGTTTGTCATTGGCTGCATTCACTTTTACGCAGCTCTTTTATTTCTGTTGGCAAGTTTATAGCGTCTTCGGGAGGAAGAAAGTAAAAGCTATCATAAATCAAGCAAAGTGTTTGGCAGAAATCGATCGAGAGACAACTTCGCTTTCTATACGACAAAAAGGACTTGTTTCATACCTTCATAGCATAGGCGTCTCTTTAGAAACGAGGAACGAAGCCTTCGATATCAGTCTTCGTTATCAGGAAGTTGTTAAAGGCAGATTTTGTTAATGAGTTTTGTTGGCTTCTCTTGGATTTGGCTATCAAAATCACCATAGGCTTTATCTTTAAGGGGCTTTAATTAACCAAGTGTCCTTTATCTGTTTCCCCTTTTGCTTGAATTTATTGATTTTGGGTCCCACTTATTATTAATGTCATTGTTTTTGGGACAGTATTGATAGAGCATGCTTGAGTATTAAATAAATATATTTTAGTGCGTGCGTGGCATTTCATAATGTTAACTTTAGCAAAACTAATATTTAGTTGGCGCGTGATGTAAATCGAACAATTGACATACGAGCACCGTTACACTTTCCAGTTCCCTTTTCTGTTTTTATAATAATGTATGTTGTGTTGTGTCGCATGTTTATTCAAAACATTATTGGTAAATAATATGTACAACAACACAACAGAACTCCCGCGAGTGTATTCCCTTTAAAAGCCCTGGGCGAAGTTGTTTGATTAATACAGATAAGTTCGAGACCTGCCGATACTTCAATGTGGCTGAAAGAGTTTTCAGGTCACCAACATTCTCAGCTGACGCGGCGGAAACCTTGAAGCTTGCTCTCATTAAATTTACTATGTCACGTCTTCAAATAAGTATACTCACTTAGAGACCTGTGCCTGAGGCTTGGTAAGTATTATTACCGGCTTCAGTGCTTAGGCTATATGGAACGCCTTAATACTTTCTTGAACATTTCGCAGACGGTTAGATCCCTCGGGCGTCCTTTAATAAAATTTATTGACAGTTACGGAATAAGGTATTTTATTTGCGACGTGAAATGTAATCGCCATACACACGCAATAAAAATCTTATCATGCGAATCAAACGATTCAGCGGTGTAATTTTTATGGGACTGTAAAGACGCCGATAGCTTTTTTTATTTTCAAATTTAAAGCTGCCTAAATCTTTAATCCAGTTTCAATAACGTAAAGTTGAATAAATACCTAGATTCTCTCACGCACTTACGCGACGTAATCTTTTATTTTGCTCAGACTTTTTCCATTCTTGTAATGATTTGAAATTGATGATAGGTTGTTTTATTGGATCGTATGTAAAGTAGGAATCTTATTGTCATTGAGGGCAGGATGAGTCAGTTTCAAATCAGACAACAATCACTCAATCCAGATCCTTATTCGAATTTATTATTTCGATTCTATTTGGAACATTTTTCTTATTTTTATTCTGATTGTCATTCCGAGGGTGATATTCATAGCTGGATTATATAGTGATTTTACGTCTTATCATGTATTATTTTTATGCAGGAATAGTTCGCGTTTGATCACTACTATCACCTCTACCTTACTATCTACTCGTATCACCTCTTTGTATGACGGTGTGTGATAATACAGTCTAGGGCACGCTTGCCTAGAAGATACCTGTTAGCTCTCGTATTTTCGAGACAATGTCTAAGTTATTCAGACTAACTTTTCGCTCGTGTTTTGTTCTTATTGTTATTATGAGAGAAAAGTTCTGTGGTATTCGAATTTTAGGTTGAATCTTAATAATCTTAATTTTCTACTGCATAAATTCTGACGGAACATCCAGTTTCAATTAATCGATAAACTTTAAATCTGATACAGACTAGACTCTAGAGGATAAATTACGTATTCAAATTCATAAATACTTGGATAGAATCTGCCCATAGGAATATATCAAAACATTTTACCGTATACTATATTCATTTTACCGTTTATTATTTTTGCGTACGGCGTTTCTTTTGCAATATTGGCCTTGAAGTTACTGTAGTACTATTTTTTTCTGCCCAATTTACGCAGGCGAACTGTCATATTTGTTCCGTTCTACTAACTCCGGGGGATTTATTGTGCGAAGTTATTCGGAAGCAAAAACTTCGCTCTCCCTGGATACAAAGGATATAATTTTTCGAACTAAAATGTTTCTGAAGAAACTTTTATCCTCATTATAAATGACGTCTGATTTTTAAAGGTGAAAAGAGAGATAAAAAAACTATGTTTTTCAGGAAGTATAATTGTTTCCAACAATCTCAATGGAACTAGAGCAGAGCATGTAGATCATTATGAGAAATTATATGATTGGGTTAGTCCTGTGCCCGTTGAACATACAATGGTTTTCGTCGATATTTTTAAGTTATCTCTACTAAAGTTTAAGACTCAAGTGTATCTTTTATGATTCTGTACTTAACTTTGTCTTTTTTTTGTAGGTCTTTTATAATTATTTGAGTACTTAACAAGAACTTTATTTTATACTTTTTTCGTAGGTTCATTAACATTAGGTTACTACTACTATTTTATCTCACTGAGTACAATTCCGTTTTCGTTTATGTAGTGAATCTATCAGTGGCAGTTTGTTTTGTACGTTTCATACACTCTTCCCTATACGTAAATTGTAAACCGTTAGTACCTTAATAAAATAAACTAGGGCAAATCCGTAAAAAAGGTTAGGTACTACATGTGACCTCTTATCAGTAGCTTTAATTTGATATCCAAATTGCGGCTGCTATAAAAAAGCGGCAAGCTTCCGTTGAGTTCAATTTTCCGTGATGTTGTCTATCCAAAAAACGTACATACTAAAGCAACGTTTACACAGGATTCCCTAGTCACGGGTGGCATCGACATTTATATCAACACACCGCAAACATTCAAGACCCGAAAACAAATATTTATATGCTTATCGAACAAATATTTGTCCCAACCAGGTGCACGGATTTACATTACGAAAGAAGTGTCATGCATGATAAAACTAGTTTCGTGAAACTTATTTTACACATGTGAAACTTCTTTCGTTTAAATTATGGTGTCGTGAAATTATCAGTATCGCGGAAATAATGGCCCTGTCAAAATCAAAGCTGTATTTACGTCCACACGATCACTCTGCGCAGGTGTGGTCGCGACACTTTCGCGTCGCATTTACATGATGAAATTAGTTGCATGACATTAGTTTTACAAAAAATATGTGCACACGAAACTACTCCAGAGTCACAAAAGTAATGCGTGCACTGAACGTTTACACGTGAAATTACTGGTCAAATTAGTGTTATAAAACTAATTTCAAGCTACTAATTTCGTAATATAAATCCGGCTTAAATTCAGCTAGCATGGGCACAACTTACCAAATGTGACATAGGTTGATTATTTGTTTCAATTTCAATATAAATACACCTATCTTGTTAAACTCAGTCTTTAGCTAGAGAACCTTGTTTAAGTCAAAGTTTTGAAACTAAATTAAAAGTTTCCAGCTACACGACGAAGCAATGAACGTAATTTAATTTAACCTTATCTTAATTTAACTTAGAAATTTAAAATTTAATTGCCTAATAACTCAAAATTAAAATGTATACGAATGTGCATTGATAGCATTGTCATTATGCTGAAAAAAAAATACATTTCTAGTTATTTATCATCATCAACCGTTCCCAATGCAATATTGGCCTTCTCAAAGAAAGAGCATGTTGGTAGCATTTTCTAGTGCTGGCACCTTCAAGTTAAGAATCTTTCACCATTGGCACCACGCCAAGCACCTATTGGTGTCTTCCGGTACTCTCACTTTAGAGCTAGTTCTCATTTCAGGCGTAACGTGGTGTCACCTTCTACTACATCACCATGCACTTAACATCAGACACTTCAAGTGACTACTGTAAAACAAAAACAAAGGACAAGTAATTATCAGATAATATTATAAATGCGAAAGTTGGTGTGTGTGTGAATGTTTGTTACCACGTATCACCGTAACTACTAAACCGATATTGATGAAATTCGGAATGTAGATAGCTTACACCCGGCATTAACACATAGGTTTTTTTCCGGAAAAAGGTTCCTGCAGGATAACAGGAAGACGCGGATGAAACCGCGGGGCGCAACTAGTTTTCAGATAAGTATTACAAGTTTCCACCGTAAAATTTTACAATCGCCAAGTTCTCACTCATTTTATTTTCCAAATGCTGTATCTCAAGGGTGTTCAATTAATTACGCCATTATGAACACGTAAGCAGCTGGAAAATTAACAGCGCCCTTGTACAGTTTCGGAAAATAAATCTTACGCGACGCTGCTATGTGTCGTGTATTCCACTTAGTTGTTAATTCGTTATAGTAGATAATATTACTTAAAGCTACGTAGTGCTACATCGACTCTTCTGTGCTAGGACTTTCTAGGTTCACTAGCGTGGTATGCTATATTCAATTCCTAACTTTTGTATGATTATGTTATTAAGATTAGTTTAACTAGGTATATGACTTTGTACGAGTAAGCATTTATACTCATACATATTATCTATAATATAAAAATGAATCGCAAAATATGTTGGTAAGCGCATAACTCAACAACGCCTGGACCAATTTTACCAATTCTTTTTTTTAAATGTTCGTTGAAGTCCAATAATGGTTTTTACGGCGAGAAAAATCGAATAATTGCCGGGAAAACACTAAAATTAGCCCTTTTCTTTTCCCCATACAAACGATTCGTAATAATACTTAAGTCAATTTGAACTTTAATACCATACCATAAAGTTCAAGTGTAAGTGGAGAGGTTCCGGGAAGGCAAAACAATTGAGTGACGTTAGTATTGTATAAATATTGATGTCTGTTTTCAATAAAATTAGGGATCCTTACTAAAACTCAAATAATGTGTGTATTATAATTTTTGCGTTTTTGCTAAATACCCGGGCGAAGCCGGGGCGGGCCGCTAGTCTTATATATAAAAATCAATGCTGTTTGTTAGTCTCGCTAAAACTCGAGAATGTCTGGAACGATTTGGCTAATTTTGATCTTGAAATGTTTGTGGGAGTTCAGGGAAGGTTTAAAAGGTAACTTTTATTGGCAATACGAAGTTCGCTGGGACAGCTAGTGAAAAATAACAACAATTAATAGGTTTCGCCGCGTGTAATATGCGTAGTTCAAGTTCAAAAAACTTTAAATACGTTCAGACTTTTCAGTGGATTGAACCATAGCCTGGTGAATACGAAAAGTAGCATAAATAACCAAGGATAAAAAGCTTTATTGTGTTGAATTGAAAATTGTAACAAACCGAATAAAAGAGCTAACAAATCATTCTTGTTTTACATGAGCACGTGGTTATATAGAAAATCTGTGCTGCAATTTCAGCCATGAGGGGATTTGAAACCGCTCGATCAATGACAAGACGCGGAGATACGAGAGTCAACTTTGAAGAGGCTTTTACAGTTTATGTTTAGAAAAGTTTACAAAAAATGTTGGTTTTAATCTTACAGCAGCAAATTACTTATGAAGTAATAATCCATCAACCTGCATTAGGCCAGTGTTGTAGATCATGGCCCATACTCTCTCAGAGAAAAGATCTGTGTCCCAACAGTGGGAACGTAATAGGCTGATGATGATGAAGTTAGTTTTTATTGTTTAGTAAAATTTTCTTTTTTATCACATAATATAAAATTGTAAGGAATAAAAAGGTTTATGCGTATCATGTAAGAATCGTCAAAAAGATGCGTATTGTGTTTGGATATCGAAAGTTTTTTAAGTTTCTTATTATAATGAATGAAATAACTAGGTAATAATCATGATAATAAGCACCACGTGTCCATTAAAAACAGTGACAGAACTTACAAAGTTCAGCCAAAAACTGTATAATGTATCATACATGTTTATAAAGTTAGGTACAGTCAAGGACAAAAGTCGCTGAACAATCACACTTTTTACTATTATCCTCATCATCTTATACACCAATTTTTGACCTCATCATCACCTAAAATCAGCTGTGTTATGTTGTGGTCAAAATGATACCATGTAAAATGTAAAAAAAAAATAACTACTGATTTGAAACACATTTGGAAAATCGAGAACGATCAGTTACTTTTGTCGCTGACTGTACATAATATGTTGTCATGTACATATAAATAAATATTGTTTTACCTAAATAAGCAGCACTCTAATTCTAGGCCATGAGATTATAAACTTTGCCAATCATAGTTGTCACCAATAACTCAAGTATAAAGGCTTGTAGGTCAGTCTCCCCAAAACATGGATGTTTACAAACTTCCTACGTAAATAGCAATGTAACGTAACGATAAAGTAAAGTAAATACTATTCCGCAAACAAGAAAGTAAAGGAAAACAAACACGTGACCGAACACGAAATGGTTAAAACATCAAGATTTCCCCAATTATTATATACAAACGTTAATTAGAAGATTAGGGAAACGGTTGACGTAGGAATCCAATTCATATTAATTACAGACGAAATACAAACAATTTGTATTTGCTCATAGATTCCATTTATCCCGACCTTGTGGTAGATTCGGCTGTGGATGCCTATAAGATGTACAATAAATTGGCTGTGTTGTATTGGCGGAGACGAATTGCTTGGATTGGCTTATGTTACTTGGATTTAATGGTTTTGGTATTGGATTGTTTACTGCTGTATAATTATGCTAAAGGACTAGCGACGCGCTCCGGCTTCGTACAGGTTGGCAAATATTTTCACAGTATATTTGTTCAGTATGTTGCTGTCTGTACTGTTTTAGTAGAGCTATTCATTTATATGTATGTATCTCATCAGTCATCACTCTAATATTATTATAAATGTGAAAGTCTGAAAGTGTGTATTTTATTTGTGTCATCTTCTCGCTGGAACAGTTCAAGGGATATATCCTACTAATATTACAAATGCGAAAGTTTGTGTCTTTGTAAGTGGATGTTTGTTACCACGTATCACCGTCGCTACTGTAAGGTAATACTAATTATGTATACTACTAGATAATATATATTTGTAGGATAATAATAATTATTTATACTATTAGATTTATGTTTTAACACTATCATCATGATTTAATAATAGGATGTATTTAATTTGATATTACGGATGTACTAGTGGCGCCATCTCGGTGAGTTTGTAAAAAAACCAAGATGGCAGCCACGGCTAAAATGCGATTCATTGCTGTTACGACTTCTGACCAGTGCGGTTGTGATTGAGTGGCTATGTCGCCGAAATAGTGATTGATAAGTTGAGTGTTATTGTCAAGTGTAATCAAGTGTGAGGAATAAACGGAAGATAGTGAAATCTACTTGAGTATTGTTTTTCCACTTCTGGTCCCAAAAGGTCAGAAGTGGGATCGACGGGAAATAACCACGTACTTTCCCGCACCACGTCCACGAAAACGTAAGTAAATTTCTCCTAATTCTTTGTTTTCTCCAGTTCTCTTTTTTTTTTTTTTTTGGTTGTTGGTTGGAACAAAATTTTACAAAACATACCCTACATAAAATCAAGTTTATAGAATTCTGTCATTTGAATAAACTATTACGTACATTCATTGGAAAAAACCATACCACCCTAAACGTACCGTACAGAAAAGCAAGTTTGTAAGATGCTGCTATTTAAATAAACCGTTACGTACATTCATTGTGAAAAAAAAAACACTTGAATGTTTCTTTTCTTTAAGTGGTGGCTATTTCATAAACGATATGCATTCCAAATGCGAGTAGTACTAACCTGGTAAGCAAATAAGACTTTCATAATCATTGCTAGGCCGAGGTTACTGTTGGAAATAGATCTTATAATATCTCATCTCATATATATAAAAATCAATTGCTGTTCGTTAGTCTCGCTAAAACTCGAGAACGGCTGGACTGATTTGGCTAATTTTGATCTTGAAATGTTTGTGGAAGTTCAGGGAAGGTTTAAAAGGTTAGAAACTATTAATAAATTTCCTTCAGACAACTTTTATTGGCGATACGAAGTTCGCTGGGTCAGCTAGTAATCTATATGAATAGAAAATTCAATTCCTATATTACATTGGAAAGTTATGTTAAGGCCACGCTGATTCAGATCATGGTATCGGGCCGTAGCTTAGTTCATGAAGGTGACAGTTGAAGTGACAATTAAGGTGACAGCTAAGGTGACAATTAAGGTGACAGTTAAGGTGACAGTTAAGGTGACAGTTAAGGTGACAGTTAAGGTGACAGTTAAGGTGACAGTTAAGGTGACAGTTAAGGTGACAGTTAAGGTACCAGTTAAGGTACCAGGTTAGGATAATAGTGAAGATCACCGTGAAAGTCGTTATACAATGGGAAAAATTTATTGTGAGTGCAAAGGTCTTTCAAAGGATCATAGAATAGGTTATTGTTCTGATTGGGATAGTGAGGTCATCGCGAAGTAATGTATAAGAAAAACGAAGTGTTTATCTCTCTTGAATAATTTCCATCACCCACCAAGTAGGTACCCCTGTTGTACTTCATCTTGTGTACAGATTCTAAGCTGAGTTTTGAAAGTTTCAGACAAACCGGAGTATGGAAGACGATATAAATGGATATTCTGAGACTGAAGATCATGGTTGCGGGAAGGCCCCAGGAACTGGGTCGAGTGATCATGATCGATTGACAACGGCTCAAAATAACACAGATTGCGGGAAGGCCCAAGGAACGCGGCCAAGTGATCTGAGTTGTGAAAGAGCGTCAAGGGACCCAGATTGCGGGAAGGCCCAAGGAACGAGGCCGAGTGATCTGGGAAATGAAGGATATACGAATGAGCAGACACGTGCTTCTACCTCCTCTGGAAAAGACAAAAATACACATGAGATAGCGCCGCAAGGCAAAAGGTTAAGGAGCAGGAGAGATTATCATGAATCAAGTGACTCTGGTAGCTCACAGGATGGATACGAGAGAAGGAGGATGAGGAGAACGACAAGCAAAAGGAATGGGAAAAGGCGCCGCAGGAATTCTTCAGATGATTCTTCGAAGGAGCGACGCTTCCCGCCAAGTAAGAAGAGATCTAGAAGTAAGTTAGATGACTCTAATAATATTTTAGATAAGGTGTTAGGCATACTATCTCAAGTAAGAAGTTCGGATAAACCCAAGCTTACTTTTAACACTAACGTCATACCAGATTTTGACCCTATGTCCAAAGAACAAACTATTCTAACTTGGTTGACTAAAGTCGAAGAGTGCGCCGAAATATATGGTTGGGAAGAGAAGGAAATCATTCATTACTCATTGCCGAAGTTAAGTGGCGTTGCTAAAACCTGGTATCAGGGTTTGCCTTCTCTTCTGCATACCTGGGGTGAGTGGAAGAAAAAGTTGATCGAGTCATTTCCCTGCCGCGAGGATTATGCCGAACTTCTTACAGAGATGCTTTCTAAAAAGGTTAAATACGGAGAGTCTTTAGAGCACTATTATTATGCGAAGGTAAACTTATTGAATCGATGCAAAATTTTCGGCAAGCAGGCAGTGGACTGTTTACTGTACGGGGTAGAAGATAGGGCTGTTAAAGTTGGGGCTCAAGCTGCACAGTTTAGGGAACCAGAACAGGTGCTCAAGTACTTTAGGACGGTTAAATTAGGCCAAACTAGAGAATCTCACGACACGTTGACACGTAATAGAGTAGAGCGTAAGCCATACTTTCTTAGCAATCGATCGGGGCCACCAAAGGCGAGCCAAGGGAATGGTAGCATAAGGTGTTTTAATTGTAACGAATTAGGGCACCCTAGTTTCAAATGTAATAAGCCTATTGTGAAGTGCACAAATTGCGAACGGGTCGGTCATGAGGCAAAAGACTGTTTTCGACGCAAGGTGTTATCCAATGATAAATTCCTACCCGGTAAAAACACCAACGAAAAACAAGTAGCAGAACTATTAACCAATGATAACACTAATAACAAGTATATCACTGAAATTCGCATAAATAATTCCCCGATTACTTGTCACATTGATCTTGGGAGCCAATGTTCACTAATTAAAGTTACCCATGCAAAAGCTCTCGATCTCAAAATCGTACAACGAGAAAATTTGCCTACGCTCCGAGGAATCGGTGCCAGTTTAGTCCGACCATTAGGTGTAGTGACAGCTTCCGTGGAAGTACAGGGGCTTGAAGAAGTTATAGATTTGTTGGTTGTCGATGATTATGTACTTTCTCATCCAACTCTTTTGGGCCATTCATTTACAGAGAAACCCGACATCTGCATTACTAAGACTCCTGATAAGATAATTTTTCAAAGGGTTTGTGAGGAAAAGATCCATTTGATTGCTAGTTCCGATATAGATTTGCCGAGTAGAATAATGCATGTAGTACCAATCATCACAGATACGCGGATTAGTTGCAATGTCTCCGTCAATGGGACTCTTAGGGGCGCAGAAGGTGAAGAATATTATCTATGCCCTGGTGAATACGAAATCAAGGAGGGTCGTGGGGCTCTTTTAGTCTACAATACCTCTACTGAAGTGTTGCACATAAAAAAAAACGCTCTTTTAACTCGCTCTGACATAAAATCTCACGTTATGAGCGGTAGTAATAATGCTGTTCCTAATGAGATCTTGGACTCGTGTAGCGTAGCTTTTGACGTAAAAGAGGTTGATCATAAACTAAATTTTAATAATGATCTTGGGGATGACAAGCGCCTAGAACTTCAAAGGTTGCTATCTGAATATAATTCATGCTTCTCGAATAGTTTGAAGGACTTGGGATACACCGAAGCTTATGAAATGGTGATTGAATTAGAAAACTCTGAACCCGTAGTTTTTAGACCTTATCGGATGTCATACGCTGATCGAGCTTTAGTTAGAGACATGGTCCAGGAGATGTTGGATAGTAACATAGTCAGGGAATCCTCTTCACCTTACGCTAGTCCTATAGTTCTAGTACAGAAAAAGACAGGTGAAAAGCGGCTATGCGTTGATTACCGTGCACTTAATAGGAAAACAAAGAAAGACCACTACCCCTTACCACGAGTTGAAGATCAGCTGGACATGTTAGCAGGTAATACTCTATTTACATCATTAGACCTGGCTTCTGGATACTACCAGATACCTATTTCAGAACCTTGCCGTGACAAAACAGCTTTCGTAACACCGGACGGCCAGTACGAATATAATCGCATGCCTTTCGGCCTCGTGAATGCTCCGTCCGTATTTCAGAGGACCATTAATAAAATATTGATGGAAGCTAAAATTAAATATGCGATTGTATATATGGATGACATATTAATACCGGCGAAAGACTTTAGGGAAGGAATGGCTAGGTTAGAGGAAGTTCTACAACTCTTACAAAAAGGAGGGCTGACTCTAAAACTTAGTAAATGTAACTTCTTTTTGCATAAGATTGACTTTCTGGGCTTTGAAGTTAGTGCAAATGGCATTAAGCCAGGAACTCGGAAGACAGACGCGGTTTCTAAATTCCCGGCTCCAACTAATCAGCATGAACTACGCCAGTTTCTCGGTCTGTCTGGGTTTTTTAGGCGGTTCGTTAAAAATTATGCAACCATAGCTGCACCTCTAACCGATCTTCTCAAAAAACAGTCTATTTGGGTGTGGGGCAAAAGTCAAAATGAGGCGTTCTGCAAAATAAAAACTCAACTCACAGAACGCCCGATACTTGCTCTTTACGATCCAGCAGCTGAATCGCAGCTACACACTGACGCTAGCAAGGAAGGCCTAGCAGGCATATTGCTCCAAAGTAATTCAAATGGTGTTTTGCAACCGGTATCTTATTTTAGCAGAAAAACAACCGTAGACGAACAGAAGTTTCACTCTTACGAGCTAGAAACCCTTGCGGTTATTGCATCCCTTAATCGCTTTAGAGTTTATCTCTCAGGTGTCCCTTTTAAGATCTTTACCGACTGTAATGCGCTCCGAAGTACATTAACTAAACGGGACCTAATACCACGGATCGCTCGATGGTGGGTCCAGATTCAAGAGTATGACTGTAGTATAGAGTATAGACCTGGAGCCCGCATGTCACATGTAGATGCGTTAAGTCGTAACGCAGTTGATGATCCCGAAGTAGAAACCCATATTTTGGACGTGTTACCTGTTCGTAATTCAGAGGAAGACTGGATTACCACAGTTCAATCTGCAGATGAGGAGGTAAAAACTATTAAAAACACTCTTGAAGATCCACTGTCTTCTAAAACAGCTGACATTGTTTCTAACTACAAAGTTAAAAACGGGCGAGTATATAGAGTAGTAGGTGATGGTCTCAAATGGGTAGTGCCCAAGAACGTTCGCTGGCAAATATTAAAAATGAACCATGACGAAGTTGGTCATTATGGTTTTGAGAAGACGTTACAACGTATCCAGGAACATTATTGGTTCCCTAAGATGAGGAAGTTTGTAAAAAAGTACGTTACTTCTTGCCTCGAATGCGCACACCACAAGGCACCTGGAGGTAGGCGGGAAGGTGAGCTCCATCCAATAGAGAAAGTTAGTACCCCTTTCCATACGGTCCACGCGGACCACCTAGGACCGTTTATAAAAAGCAAAAAGGGTAACTGCTATCTCTTAGTGTTAGTTGATGGATTTACTAAATATATAAATATAACACCAGTAAGAAACACAAAGTCCGCCACTACTGTTAGAGTCATTCGTGAACATATTAGTTATTTTGGCGTCCCTACGCGTTTAATTACCGACAAAGGGTCAAGTTTCACAAGCGCGACATTCAAGGCATTTATATCATCTTATGGTATCAAACACATAGTGAACGCCGTCGCCACCCCTAGGGCAAACGGTCAAGTTGAACGTTTTAACAGGACCATACTAGACGCTCTGTCGGCTTCAGGTCACGGAAAAGATGACAAATCTTGGGATGAATGTATTGGTGATATTCAGGTTGGCATTAACACAACTAAGCACAAAACTACTCAAAAAAGCCCGTCTGAACTGTTGTTTGGCTTTAATGTAACTAGTAGGGCTGATGGAATCATGAGTTCTGTTATCAACGAAACTCTCACCCGAGTACCTGTTGAAAAACTTCAAGATATACGGGAAGAAGCCAAACAAAACATAACACGGCAACAATCTAAAGACGCGGCAAGATATAACAAACATAGGAAACCTAGTAGGACTTATAAGGAAGGTGATTTAGTACGAGTCGAGCGTCAGGTACCTCATGACGGTAAATCACAAAAATTAGTTAATAAATATCAAGGACCTTATCGCGTAATGAAAGTGCTCCCGCATGATAGGTTAGTGATAGAAGACACTCCGCTTACGCGCAAAAATGGACGATATGAAGCTGTAGTAGCTATTGATAAAATCCAACCGTGGTTAATATTCAACAGAAATTTTGAGAGTGAAGAAGAATCTGATTGTGATAGCGTAGAGGAAAACGACTAAGTTTGCGTATTAGCTATTATGACTAACCTAGTTTAAACTATATGTATTTACATATTAATAAGCTTCTTGTTGGTAGGTACATAAATAATGAAAATAGTAAATAAATAGTAAAATAATAAAATAGTATATAATTAAATAAATATTATTATGAAAATGATGTAAATGATTTATCTTTTCTCAGAAAATAGACACGAATTATTTAATATTGCAAAAAATTATATCTAATTAGGTAGGTACAATTAGTTATTAATAATTGATTATTAATTAAGAAATTTATAGAATATTTTCCTTTTGTTTATATAATTTGTCTAAAGCGAGAGGACTCGCTTCGTGCAGGATGGCCGAGCTGTAAGGTAATACTAATTATGTATACTACTAGATAATATATATTTGTAGGATAATAATAATTATTTATACTATTAGATTTATGTTTTAACACTATCATCATGATTTAATAATAGGATGTATTTAATTTGATATTACGGATGTACTAGTGGCGCCATCTCGGTGAGTTTGTAAAAAAACCAAGATGGCAGCCACGGCTAAAATGCGATTCATTGCTGTTACGACTTCTGACCAGTGCGGTTGTGATTGAGTGGCTATGTCGCCGAAATAGTGATTGATAAGTTGAGTGTTATTGTCAAGTGTAATCAAGTGTGAGGAATAAACGGAAGATAGTGAAATCTACTTGAGTATTGTTTTTCCACTTCTGGTCCCAAAACTACTAAACCGATTTTGATGAAATTTGGAATGGAGTAAGCTTATACCCTAGATTAACACACAGGCTTTTTTTTACTCCGGAAAAGGTTTCTGCGGGTTAACGGGAAGATGCGGGTGAAACCGCAGGGCACAACTAGTAAGTACATATAAGGAATGTTTATTCCTAGAAAGGGTTCTTACAAGATAACGGGAACGGATAAGGGTATAACAGCGGGGCGCAGCTAGTATTAAAATAAATAGAACCCATAATATCTTGTCCGCAACGATGTAGCAATTTTTCTTTTCGGTAGCTCACTTACTTAACTTTATGTCAAAACTTAATTCGAGCAGTTTATATCAAAGTGTAACTTCAAAGTTGTTTAACTTGATAAAGTGAATTAGTCTTGCTTTAACCTTACTGTAATCTATTTCGTAACCATTTCAGTGGAACTGTAGGACCCAGGGAAAGAGATAGTAACATATATATGGAATGGGAGTGATAAAGATAATGCGATGTAGAACGAGACTGGTACGCTTCTATCGCCTCGAGCGATCCCGTATGCTGCCTTTGTTACCAAGTTTGATCTTAGACTTTTATCTTTGTAGTGGAAAGGAGAAAAATGTTTAAAAGTTTTTTGTGAAAATATTTATTTATATAATTCTTTTTATGTTCTTCTCTATTTCTCTAAGAAATGGCTGCGGGCTGCGTTTGACCACCAGTCTCCTGATGTTAAGTAGTGTGGTAGAAGGTGGTTCCACACTACATCTGAATTGAAAACTGGCTCTCAAAGGAAACACACCGATAGGTGCTAGGCAACTGATTTTTATTTTGGGGTAGATTAGCTAGTCAGGCGAGAACTAGAAAATGCCTACCACCAAACTATGGTTTCATCATGATATTTTCCATCACCGAAAGCTAAAGCTCATTGTAGGATTCGAAATCACGACCTACGGATATCACTATCACTAAGCTATCATCGCTTTGACAAATACTTTTTTCGCTAATTTACCTGTTTACCAGTTATACAAATACTAATAGGAAACTCAAGAAACTTCGTTAAATCATCTAGAAAAGCTTTTCCAGTAATCCATAAATGTTTTTCTCCCCTGGCAATTATTTAGACGTACTTTATGTGCCGGGCACGTAACACAAAAATGCCTCTTATTGCGATGTGCTATTGAATTATGGCCGGAACTGTACCTTTGACATGGCCTTTATTTGCTCGGAAACATTTGTCTGCCAGTTCTTGATCATTTGCATATAGGAAGTAAACTTTTTATTTTGTTATAATAAAGCATATAGCGTTGGTTGATAATCGATCCTGATCCGTTATCCTCCGCGGTTACGGATCGATATGTCATTTCAATTTAATTTCAATTTATCATAAAATGCATTATTGCTAACAGCATACGCCAAAACACAATACGTCAAACAAAAATAAATAAACAATAAAAATTCAATCAAATAATAACAACAGACAGAACAGTAATTCATAATAATATAAAATAAAATCTTCATTTCATGTCACAATGTCACACAGACAGATAAATTAATAATAATAATAAATAAATTCTATTTAATAATTATCACATTAATATGTCAAATCATAATATGTCATTTTAGTAGTGTTATGTCAAGCCTTACCACTAAATTGTCATGACATATCTATCTTGACATATCGATTTTTGAATTTTTTGAATTTTGATCCAAAACCGCGGATTACGGATCAGGATCGATTATTAATATAGAGCGTTAGTGTGCGTGGTCAAGTAAGATTTTTGGATTAGCATGTTTTTTTACAAATGACTGACGGATACTAAAAATAAGTTATTTCTGCACACCATCTAAACGTTTACCTTGTAGTAGAATTAGAAACCAATATAGCATTCGACTGCAAAGCGTGAGGTTCCGGGTTCTATTCCCGATACAGAAAAGAATTGTCCATTGAAAAAAACGCATGTGTATTTGTTTTCGTGATATGGACCCCAAATCTCTGTAATTTCTGATAACTTAGATACAGAAAATCTTTGAGTTCAAAGCTATGTAAGTATAATAATATGGGTGTATTATTATTATTATTAGGTATTATGTAAAGCTTACAAAGGGATATTTTCATTTTGGTTTAGGCTCTACGTTAATATACCTCTCAGTCTGTCAGCCATACGACAACCTCTTTCATACATATTTAGATCAAAATATGTGTGTTCGTCTTTGTGTATATCTACCCAATCTTTTGCAAATATATACTCTCACAATATAAACTGCCCAACTTGATTAATAACTCCAGCGATGTTCAAAACAGACATCTGTATACACTGTATTTAAATTAATCTCTGGAACGTAACTACCTACGATCGCCTGTTAATCTACGTATCAGAAGCGCAGAACGCGTGAGAGCCAAAGCCAGCGCATTCAAAGTTGGTAACAAAGAGGCACTTGACTTGAGATCCGCCTCTTTTGAATATGCATGACTTGTCGCGAGCCTAGCCGTTACCACGTAGAACTTCTCCAAGCGTTTTACTTCTAACCCTTGCTTTCGGCGAAACGAGGTGAAGTGGATGATTAGTCCGGAGATTTATGTTGTTGTAATCAGTGAACGGTTGTTGACCTCGTTACACGTTGCTTATGATGTTTTGAGTCACTGAAAGGTCCGTCTATATAATGGGCCCCGCTGTATATAACAGGCTCCCTGCCATCTTTCGTGGTGCACCCTCCACCGGGGCTTTCAAAACGCGCTTGCGTAAATGGTTAGCGGAAAACATTTTCTACCATTTTAATGAATTTTTCAATTTACCAGAGGTAGCTAGATATTATAAATTATGATAATTATTAGTATTGTGAATTTATTTTTAATGTGAATTATTTGCAATTGACTTGTAACACAGGTGTTATAAATAAATAATTTGTATTTGTATTTGAGTTTAGTTTATTAGCTGTTTCTTTTATATCACGTTTATATCTTTTTTTATAAATTGTCCTCGGTGATTCGACAGACGTTTTCCTGTCATAATTTGTTTAGTACAAAAATGTCATAAAATTAAACCCTTTCATTTTTGATGCTTCCTTAAAGAGAACATTTAAAAAATAGCCTAATCTGTCCAGCCGTTTTTAAGTGATGCGCTTGCCAATGAACACCATTTCATATTAATTAATAATTGGGGCTAGGTCAATTTGTGTGCAATGGTCCCCTGATATAACTTATTTTTATTTATTTATGTAATAAATAGATTAGTAAGGTTTTGACTGATGATATAGCATGCTTGCTCGTAACTTTTTTCGTCCCTGTATTTGATTTATTTCCGCCTAAATCATATGCAGTAAATGACAGGGTTTCGCTTCCTAGAGGAGTGCCAACGCTTCTTTCGCGTTTAGTTCTTAGGTCAAGGACGGATTTCCGCTCTGTCTCTCCAGAATCTAGTTGTTTGTTAACGACTATATTAAACTTCGTGGTTCGAACCTTTTCTACTGAGTGGCTGTGATTTATTTAAAAGTTATGTTTTAAAAACAGCCTCTTATTTTGGAAGAAGTTGGGACTGAATAAAATGGTTCATTGAATTTTTTGCTGCGGTCGTCTCCTTTATAACTGCTTCATACTACAGTTGTATTCAAGTTGTTAAAAAGTTTTAACGATTTTTGAATGTAACGAATACTACAGCAACATAACATCAAAGTACTAAAATAACTTTGATAAGCTTCGTATCTTATAACATTGGTTGTTGTAAATCATTGCACCTACCTGACTTATAATAATCAAATAAAATTTGGATGGGATAAAATTTGGATCGACCTTTACTCAATGTTTGACACTAGTACTAGAACCCCACGTAGCTTCTATTTATAGCACTACCTAGTTTGAACGTAAATCTTCAAAGTTCACAACTTTGGCAAGTCCGTGAGTTTGAGTTATAAAGATAAATGCTTTCATTTCCTCTAATGAGATAAACTGAGCTCCTCTGTGTATCTCAGTTCATATAAAGCATCTTGGATTTATTTTGTACCAGAATGCTAGGGACAAAGCAATTTTCTTTAAGAGGCTATTTCGGCCTTGCACAGGCAGTGAGCAGAGCTACCCGCAAGTTTATTCGCCTCACTTAAGTAGCTGATGCTTGATGGTCGCGGTGCTGCTCTTTAAATCACAAAGCATGTCTTGTTAAGAGAGTTTGAGTTTAAAGAGCCATTGCACCGCTGCTTTGTGTACTTGCGAAGTTGTTGTTTGTGGGGGACGATAAGTATTTCTTTATTGCGGACGTCGCAACAGACTTGTACTTATGGTCTAGAGAGTAAAAATAAATGAAAAACGTTTCGATACGTAGGTATTGTATGTGAGTATACAAGATCCGAAAACAAGGATTCAGTACTCTCCACAGAAATGATTCCACCTATCAGGATTTCTGGATATTAAGTTCAGCCAGGTTGGAACACCAACACCAGAGTACCAATTTTGTACACTGCACCGCAATTGGTTTGGTAGTAGAGTGGGTACCAATTGTTTTGGTACTACAAAACCAATTGCGCTACAGTACCGTGTATTGTGTCGAAATAAATTGATTCGTGTTTTCCAACAGGAAATCTAACAAGATCACTATAGTATTTCATTCAGTGTCGACAATCCAGTCAATAAAGTATACAAGGGCTTTATTTTGTTCTCGGGCAAAGGTCTCATGTTTCAGATACTAGTAGCTCATCTGTAATTATACATCCTAACAACATTATTAACAAACTGTTACAGTAATAAGCGCTTGAATAATGATCTCGGTTACAACCTAGGCCCTAATCTCAAATTCAATTAATAAAATGATTGACTGCCTCCGTTGTTAATTATTAAATGAGAGTCCAAACAGCTAATTACTTGGAATGAGGTCAGGCCCGTGCAACAATGGTTTCTTTATTAAATTGCGATTACTTATTTATGATTTTCTGTTCGCTTTTCATTCATGAACATTAGTTTTAGAAGCTTTTTATTTAAATTGATTAAATTTTAACGTTTGACCACAAGTGTGGCTGTAGGTGCTACACTTTGATTGGGAACTGGCTCTCAAGTGCACTAGCTTTTTCATCATTATCGTGATTTACGGACTATGATTATGATAAACGCCAAAATTAACGCTTATCCTTAAATTCTTTCGACTACACAGTTTTTTTTTGTGCGCAATAATAAGCAATGACAATAATAAAGGACACATACGGCTGAAAATAAAGTCTTTGTTTGCAAACAGAATTCAACTTGATTTGCCTTCATGGCGATCTAAAGTTTGTGAGTTTTCAGCCACGGAAAATAGGAAGGTATTATCACGTCCATAATGACGTTTTCCGTTTACAGTCGTCGCACGTTTGCCTTCATTCCTTTACAGATGCGCAATGTGCATATAAGGTAATAAAATAGCCTTGCATATCGCAAGGTGGACGTGACCACGCAGTCCTGGCTCATACGTTATTTCATTCCAAGCGAACTCATGTAGAGTACACACAGGTTTATTAATATAATAACTCAGAATGTGCATAATTAGGAACTGTTACATGTCATTTAGCTTTATTAGTAGCGTTCATTGAAAAACGAAGTGATGACGAAAAATAGTATAGCTTGTTTTGTTTTCACCTTTAACGCAAAAGAGGGGTGTGTGTCTGTCTATGGCATCGTAGCTCTCAAACGGATGGACCGATTTCGATGCGGTTTTTTTCATTTGAAAGTCTATTTCCTTGCGGTGGTTTTTAGCTGTTTGGTAAATATCGGTTCGGCAGTGTAAGAGTAACAGCTCTTTTCCAAAATGATGCAATGCATTTTTAGCTATGTTTGATGAAAATCGGTCCAAGATGTCGGGAGTTTTTTTTAATTTAAAGTTTTTCTATTAAACCGTTTATAGTAATGTCAATGTGTCAATGAGGGTTAAAAGTTTAGGGAACCAATTGTGTTACAAAATACTAGTTAACTCAGAAAAATTAATGTATGATCAATATATAGACAGCGTCCTGAAAATAATAGATAACATCCCATCAGTAGAAGCTGCATGGTAGGTGCTCTGCGTGAAACTAAATTTAATCAATTTCAATATCCCATCAAAAGGAAAACGCTATGATATTGTTTAACGCTCTTCGTGGAATAGCTTTAGTTCTATTCACGTGGGCTGGTGATTGTACCTACGTCCTACCTTGATAGCATTTACTTACCTAAGCGTTAGCTAGGTACACTTCCATTAGAGCTTAGAATTGCAAAATGGATTGGAAACACAATTTTATTTCTTAATTGTATTCCGTAGACACTACTTCATATCATCATGACTACGATGTTTATTAAATTGGACATATGCATTAATAACTAGTTGCGCCCCACGGTTTCACCCTTGCCTTCTCGTTATCCCCAGGAACCTTTTTCCGAGATTCAAGTAGCCCTTGTGTTAATCCAGGGTTAAAGCTATCTCCATTCTAAATTTCAGCAAAATCGGTTTAGTTGTTACGTTGTTACGTGGTAACAGACATTCATACACACACACTTTCACATTTATAATATTACATAGTAGGATAGCTAGCTAGGTTAGATGCGGAATGTCCATACAAACAAATTGTAACTGTAAGAAAATTATACAAAAAAAATCCTTTATAAAGGCATTTCTTCATAAAAAAAATAAACGTTAATGTCAAGACAAGTTTAGTTACTCTATGTACCTACTAACATCTGGAGACGGCATCTAATTGCCGTGCTGGGATCAGAAGATGACTATTCTAGCTACACTTTTCGGTAATGAAACACAGATGCTGGAAGAAATATCAGAAGTTCTGAGGTATTTCCTTTGGGATGCGAAAATTTTATTTCTCATTAACTCCATGAATACCACGAACCTGACTAAATGAAAGGAAAACAATATACTGTCTGGAATTTACGTTCGTCAAACATTTATTATAGTTTATTGAGTCTCGCTGGGATTGAGGACTGAGAGATATTTATCCTTTGGATTAAATCCACTTGGAATATGGATCCGAGGCTTTCACTTGGTACAATCACGAGTATTCAACGAGCTGAATAATTGCACTTCCGATTTCCATAATCAAAGGGGGCGGTTTACTTTCATAACAATTTATCTCACAACACAAGTCTTTTGATCAATTCGTGTAAATACTCTCTCAGAAAAAAACAAGTTAATATATTGGATTATATATTTTACATCTTTTCTGAATGCAGCTAAATCAGTGGATTATCTATTACTAGCACCGAAATGTTATTACTAATGAATTGAGATAGTCTTTTAGTCTACATAAATGCCTAAATAAAACTTCAGAATACTTAAATAACGATTTACGCTTATATATTAAGCATGTAGTTCAATTATAGATTTTTCAGGATATAAATGTTACAATTTTTATACAAATATTAAAACAATATTATTATTATAGCTAAGTAATTCATATTAGAATACCTACTTTACAAATAAACTAAATTAGTAAGACAGATTATTGATTTCTCAATGCGTATTGCGTATTTTAATCCAGTAGTAAGCTATCGAAACGTTATTTAAATCCATGTGACATATATCGTGATTCCGTAATTGAAATATTTCTGCGAACGCAATTTTTCATCCGTTTCCATATTTTGTTATATTTCTAAAACACACGAGTTGGGTTGTTCTATGTTTGTTTGAAGCTGTCTGTGTATAGCATGTTTTTATGGTTAATCCATTGTTCACTGCTCTTTGTGCTTTCAGCTGATATTTTTTGCCGTGCGAGTAATATGTTTTATAATCATACGAAATTACTTGTAACATACGGTTATAAGAACATAATTTGTATATTTTAGAGCTTGTTATCTTATCAGGTGCGAAAGTAACTCTTTCTGTTCCTCTCTCTGATTGTTACATTTACATGCCAAAACCGCTGAACAGATGTTGATGAAATAATGTATGGAGATAGTTTAAACCCTAGGGAAGGAAATAGACTACTATTTATTGCAATAACCGAAAGATACCAGAAGTTAAAATGAGCGTTATTTGAATTATAAGAGCAAAACTAAAAAGATAATGCTCTGGTGTAATGAAATTAGTCATGTTCAACTTCAGATTTTTAACTTGAAGGTGACGAGCACTGGAAAATGCCCAAGCAAAATATTCCTACTAATATTATAAATGCGAAAACTTGTGTGGGTGTGAATGTTTGTTACCAGTGTTACCACGTATCACCGTAACTACATAACAGATTTTGATGAAATTTGGAATGGAGATATATACTTTTATAGCGATGATGGTTCAGTGGTAGTGACGTCGGCTTGCGATCCGTAGGACGTGGGTTCGAACCCTACAATGAGATTGAGCTTTCGGTGAAGGAAAACATCGTGATGAAACCATAGCTTGGTGGTAGGGTATCTTCTAGTACTCGCCTGGCTAGCTACCACCCTCTTGTTAAGAATCTGTCGCCAAGCACCTATCGGTGTGTTCCGGCAGCCTCACTTGAGAGCCAGTTCCCAGTCCAGGTGTAGCGTGGCGCCATCTTCGACCACGTCGTCACTTAACATCAGGTGACTTGTGGTCAAACGCTACCCTGTAAATAGAAATGTTAAAAAAAAAAAACCTACCCTAGATTAACACATACTTTTAATCCCGGAATAAGGTTCCTGCGGGATAACGGGAAGACGTGGGTGCAACCGCGGGGCGCAACTAGTAGATTATATAATCTTCATGTTTGATTATAATGATTTTTATAATATTGGTATTAAGTCTTAAGAGTCTGCCCATACCGCTGGAATCTTATGGAAGTGGCCCTGTCTCTGTCTCTTAGTACGGAGTGTCGTTTATAAGTGAACGATTATGAGTAGAAGTGCTGAGATAAACTGTGATATTATATGACGAGAGATGATGAGCAAATTGGTTAAGGAGTTTCAGAAGAAATTCACCGGATTCAGGAAATGATTGCATTGTTTCGTATTGGGACGGTTAGA
Organism: Opisthograptis luteolata; assembly: GCA_931315375.2. Taxonomy (NCBI): domain Eukaryota; kingdom Metazoa; phylum Arthropoda; class Insecta; order Lepidoptera; family Geometridae; genus Opisthograptis; species Opisthograptis luteolata. The sequence goes on along the minus strand of OV928038.1, from coordinate 6,058,712 downwards.
CCAACATCTCGTCTCTCTGTTCTACCAACATTGTATATGTTATGAAGACAACATACATATCTATGTATATAACAATATGTTACTATATAGTGGTGGTCGTCGAATTACAGCAGCCATTAAGGAAGGGCCTTAATGGAACGACACCCGAAACGAGATAGTCATCGTAAATTGACGTCCTGCCGCAGACTTTCTGTGTTTTACTTGGTTTTACTCAATCTTTCCTTGTGGGGTCAATGTACCTACGATGTGGCTCTTACCCAAGGGAATCTCTACATTACGACTTACCTAGCACTAGTGTAAGTAAGCTATGGAGTTATATGCTGGGGGAAATATAGTAAATAGCTGCGGTCCAAGATTACACCTGCGGCTTTCCCCGTAGGAACCTTTTCTGGTACAAAAAATAGCCTATGTATTAATTCAGGGTATGAGTATTTTATTTTGAACTAGATGTTCCCCACAGTTTCACCCGCGTGGGCTACAGTTTGCCGCGATAAAAAATATCCTATGTCCTTCCCCAGGGTTCTAACTATCTCCGTACGTAATTTAATATAAATCGGTTCAGTAGTTTAGGCGAGAAAGCGAGACAGACAGACAGACAGTTACTTTCGCATTTATAATATTAATATAAAAATATTATGTATATATATAAAGTAGGGAAGTAGGGATAGGGATAAATTGCTAGTGATGAAACTGCGCTCTGTTTATCAAATGTAACGATAAATACAAAAAATAATTTTAGACTACTGATTATTCTGATGACTGTTTTTTTGAAAAACAGTTTAGGCTTAGTATGATGACGGCCAGCCGTAAAAGACTTGACACTACTTACCTATATCAGGTTTTTTGGCAAATGCCAACAAAAGTACTTCAGATAAACACAATTTAACTTTTATGACTCCTGTCATAAAAGTTTGCTTTCAGCTATAACTCACGGTTCTTTCTATTTCTTATAACATAAAATAGAGCATAAATTATTTTAACCAACATATTATACGTTTTGAGGAATAATTTTTGACAGTTTAGCATAACCTAGTTTCATAGATAATATTCAAAACGAGGATGTGCCAGTTCTTCATTCTGTATTTCGCATTTTGCGGGTATGTTTGCCATAGATTGCGAGCGTAGTATAATAGTAAGGTCTATTTTATGTGAACACCAGTTCAAACTTCCTCTATTGACTCATCCTTATTTACTTTGTCCAAAAAAGGATATCACAATATAGTTCTGCGTTATACAAATTTTATTTTTCAACAACTCTTTGTTTAAATGGCTACGCAAAGTTTAACTCGAACTTGAAAGCATCGCGTAAATGAATTCATTTTCGAGAAAGGTATTAGCGGTCTACAAGTTTTAATCTTATTATTCGTTATTGTTAAAGTGGTTCACAGGAAAACCTTGGCAATTAAGTAATATTTTCTTTGCTATTTAATGAATATTTATTTAGTTTTGTTCGTTCTGAATAAGGCCTGAGAAATGTCTATTTCAAACAGTGAGCCAAAACATCTGCTGCTACATAGTAATAGCTATCTATCTATAGACATTTAAAATCCTTTGTACAGTGAGTTGAGAGTGAGAATTATATATGGTTTTTGTTTCACTGAAACAACGCATTCTATTCGTAGCAAAATTGTATGTTCTACAATACTATAGAAATGATGGTTTAAATTAAATCAAAGGGAATCTGTGAATAATAGGACATCTTACAATGCGCCAATTCTCGCCTTTGTCGCCACGAAGGCACGTGTTCATGGAAAACACATTGGAATTGCCACAAGCAACCCACTCTTTGTGAACGCTTCATAGAGCTGTGCCCATTGTTTCTTCCGTCGCTGTGGAACCTACACATGTGTTTTCGTTTTTAAAGGGATTTTAACCGTGTTTTAATTGTTAATGTAGAACCAAACCTAAAATATGTAATACAATGGTGTGTAGTAGAATTGATATTATTCCTTTCAAATTGTATCTATCTTAAATCGGAAATGACCTAATTTAACTCTTATGCATAAAGTAGGTACGTCCTGTTTGGTTAAACTGCCATTTAAAAAAAACATTTTTTCTAGGTACATTTCAAAAATATCTAAGGACGGTTGCGTTCGTTAAACTTTCCTTTCTCGATAAACTTATAATAACAAGTTCCTTTTTATTAAACTTTCAAATAATTTCAAGTCCCATTTGGTTTACTTTTGTTGAAGTTAGTAAAGTCAGGTTGAAAAGGAATAGAAGAAAAAATTTGCATCCCTAAGAATGCACCTACTAAACCCAATACTGCAGAGGCGCAAGAAAAACTTTGGAGATTTCAGATCACACGCTGTGTGGAGTATACACATTTAGCATTCAGTGAACGCTTCTGCGTTCTCTGAACTCAGAACTCTAGAACGCTCGATGTTTGCCTGACGCCGTAAAACCAAAGACACAAGTTTCTTTCTACAAGTAGTACTATATAATAATTAAAATTTTCACAAGCTTTGTCTTGAACTGTTTCATGCAAGATGCGCTCTGCGGTTACATTGCACTGAGAAAAAAATTCTGACTTTCCTTCTGAGTCTTACCCACCAAGGCTGATTTCTTCCTCATTTTACCTTAGTTTTCCTTCTGAATCATAAATCCTTCCCTTTTGACTCAGAAGGAAAACGGTTTTTTGGAAGGTCTTTTTTCTCAGTGTGGCCGTTTTCCCGCTGTCCCACCTTTTTCAGAATAAAAAAGTAGCTTATGTGATAATCCAGGCTATCAGCTATTTTTGTACCAAATTTCCCTCAAAGCCGCCAAACTGTTTCATTGTGATAAAGTAACAAACATATAGACGCACTCACAAATATTCGCCTTTATAATATTAGCGTAATAGTTTCAGAAGTACCAATTTACACACTTTTTTAAAATACTGCGATTTATTTGTACAAAATAAATGAAGTAGGTATTATTTTCCTTTTGTGCAACATATTGTGTCTATACTCACATTGTAAGTACATTGTACAGCCGGAAAGTGATATAGGTATTCAAGGAAACCAGGTCATTTCCTGTTTGAAAATGCATGAAATGACAACGTAACTATCCATTCTCACTCGCTATTGAGAGGAGCTTTGATAGAAAGGTCTGTGTTTACCGTGAAGCCTTTTTGTGCAACAAATTGTAGCAAGGAGCAAATCTTTTAATGCCCACCTATTGTTTTCTCGTTTTCCTCTCCGTAAAGCTACTAGCTAAAGCTGATTATACTAATGCTTGCAAATTTTTATTCCAATGCAATAAGTCGTTTACGGGTGGCTAGTCGCAGCGAGATTTAAAGAGTTTTAAATTCTGGTTACACTTTTGTCATTGCAAAATAGACTGTATTTGACTGCTATCTCGCGCCCCTAGCCAAGATGCATTCTGCAATCGTTGACGCTAATAGAAAACAAGAAAAAAGTATAGGTTTGACATATTATTTCAACGCTAAGTCACGTGGTCAAAAATATGTCAAACCAATACTTTTTTCTTGTTTTCTATTAGCGTCAACGATTGTAGAATGCATCTTGGCTAAGGGCGCTGATGCCAAGTGATGATGTGGTTGACAGTAAAGCACGTATGCTTGCCTCTTCGCGTTAGTCTTGGTAAAACGTACCACGTTGTTACAACATCATTGTTATAAAATAATTTACCATGTGATTATTGCAAAAATAATACACGACGAAGAAAGAGAATCCTGGTTAAGAAGCGGATGTGATGAAGAACTGCTTTCAAAAATAAATAATATTTCCATCCGCTTCAAAATTATACTCATAAATTATATCATAGTTATTGAATAGTTATATAATATGTAATTATTATAAGCTAACAAAGTAATGATTGTAAAAAAATAAAGAGTACTTAGTAGTTTTTCTAGAGTCCAGTATAATTTTTCTTCAATTTTTAATCGACGAAATACGATACTTACCCATTAGTTGGTTCTCAAGTCGACATTTTTTTAAACATTTCAACACCGTTTTTACAATGTCAAATAGTAAATAACTGCCGTCCTACTGTATATGATCTCATATATACACCAATGTACAAATATAAAATACGTCATAGCGTAGAAGAAAGATAGAACTAGCTGCAGTGAGGATGTGCGATTCTTCTAAAAGTTTTGAGGCCGCGCGATACTGTATGAATAGAATTGCAACACATTATGATGCTACATCGCAAACACTTTAAAGAGGTAGTTTATAGCCTTTTATATACTAAATCATTTACGACTACAAGCACGTTTGAAGCTATATTTTCAGTTTTCTTAGAACATTAAAATAGTTTATTCTCATTCAGCGCCTAGGCCTATAGGTATATGCCACAGTGAGTTTATGTAAATACTTTCATTAAAGAAAAACAACTTCAAAAATAAAATAAGCCAGAGCTCATGGAACCGGATATTGCACATCGTCAGCTCTAATACAGTTTGCAAAATTTTACGCGCTGTCCTGTCGCAAATCTAATTTGCTAACGTTTTTAGTACGGAATTTCAGTACGCAGCATTTTGTTGTTGTTTTAAAAAAACTGGCCTAAGGTTGCCAAAGATCGAGATATCTGGAAAAAATAGGGAAGACCTTTGCCCAGCAGTGGGATAGTATATGTTAAAAAATAATAATAAAATAATTTGAATAAAAGGGTGAACGTAAACTGTCAAAAGGAATTTGATGCTCTGCGGGGATAAGTTATTATAATTATGGACATTAATTCATTTGTGAAATTAAAAAAATCCTTATTGAAATCTATTTCAGTAGTAATTAATGGTTTGAGCCGTAGTCACTTGCCTTTGACAGTCTGATTTAAATTTGAAGCTTGTTGTGTAGATCAAACAAAAATAATGCCATTTCACTAACAGATAGTAATTGGGTCCCATAAAAAGTAAAGGTATGTGATATTTCCTGTAATAATTTTTCACATATTATTTATTTTGGCCTACAATTATTTTTTATGTTCCATTTATTAATATTATGAATATTATCGATGTGTAATTATTGGATCCAACACTAGTCTTAGTGCGGCAGTAAATGAGAAAATACTTAATAATAAAATAAATTCGAAAAATTTTTGGTCTCATAATTTTATCGTTTACTGAATGTCTTGTCTCGTTTATTGCTTTGTCTAATTTATGAATACACATTTCATGTTTTTCTGGCTTTGCTTAAAAAATCTAATTAGCCTTTCATTGTTGCGATATTGTTCCACTGCAAGCCTTTGTAGGCTTACATAGTTGTCATGTAGGCGTTACCACACATTTTCACTCGGCGAGGGTTGTGATCAACTACTGGAATTCGCTAACGACTACAATGTAGGTAGAATCTGTCCTGTTTTTGTACCCATATCCTCGGGGAACGTGATTTTGTCTGGTTCCTACGGAGCTTTCTCGAACAATGTTGACAAAATACTATCAACTCAGATAGATTTATGGACCTAGAAATGTAATGACATCTGAAATAATTGTCAGCTGAAACATTTCGGCTGGGACTAAACACGCATGAGCGGTGGAACACAGTGTAATCTCTAAGGAAATCGAGGCGATGGGTTGTCTCAAATAATTTCGGAGCTATTCTTGTTCTTGAAAACAAGGACTTTGACAGTTTTAAATTTTGAATAAAAAAATCGCGCGTCTAAAATAAGAATGCGGAAATCACATCAAATCCCAAAAAGCAAATTCAAAATCCAATTCCAATAAAACATTTTTTTGGCAATAAATTTTTTTTAAATATGTTGTATCACATTACATTCGAAATTATTGGCTTCTGGATATTACTTGGGAACTAAAAGTTCCCTTTCTTAGATTAAAAAAATATTTGACAAATGTTACAAACAGTTTTCATGCAAAGTCAATTCAAAATACTCAATTTATTCTAAACTAAGGAAAATCGTCATAAAACTACATTTCAGAACTTTCTATTGCCGTCGAAAATCGTTTATCCATTCAGGAGACATCGCTTTTCACAGTCGCTTTCCATGACAATATTTGTAAATCCCGGCGCATAGATTGTCAGTGTAGTTACGGAGGTTTTCACGGTCCACTCGAGGGATCAAGAGATTTACCTCAAATAACGGAAACTTACCTCGAGCCTGGTTCAATGCCCCTTACTTACGAAATTAATTCACCATGTTTTGAGAGTTCTTACGTTTATACTTATTTGCTATAAATAATATATTTTAGTCGTTTTGCTGTTCACTGTGGTTTGGCAACCATCTGTACGTGTTTAAATATGGGTTAAATAATTCTATGTCTTGATTTAAGTTATAAATCATCTCCATATTTTTCTGTAGTAACCATATACCGACTATTTGAATGTTGATTCTAAAATGACAATTAACGTAGAAATACTTTTCAGGATTAAACTGTACTGACAAGTACATAGGTACAGGTATTTTGCCTAATGGTAAGTTTTACGCTGCAATTGCAGTGAAAACTAGTAAGATTTTTTTGTAAGAGGCCGTCTAAATTCGGCAAAACTACTTCATTAGTCATTATTGTGCTGCCAGGAAATAGAACGCGAGAATAACAGGCTCAGTTCCAAAGCAGTCAGGTAAATTATTGAGCACATGTCACATAAAAACTGATTTGTCAAGGTAATGGGTGCAACAGCGATGATGGCTCAGTGGTTGTGAAGTCGACTTGCGATCCGCAGGACCCTACAATGAGCTTGAGCTTTCGGTGAAGGAAAACATCGTGATGAAACCATAGCTTGGTGGTAGGGTATTTTCTAGTGCTCGTCTGGCTAGCTACCACCCGCAAGTTAAGAATCTGTCACCAAGCACCTGTCGGTGTGTTCCGGCAGCCTCACTTAAGAGCCAGTTCCCAATCCACATCGTCACTTAACATCAGGTGACTTGTGGTCAAACGCTACTCTGTAAGTAGTAAAAAAAATATTTGTTTGAATTTCGTAATGCTACGATAAGATGTCATTGGCACTGCAACGTTTTACCAGACAAAGAAAAAAAGTATCTGAGTGGTACGGTCAACGCCAAAAGTAGTTGAACAATAAATAACATGTTTCCGATTTTCTTTATTATATTATCTTAAACACCAACCTTCGACCGAATCATCACTTATCATCAGGTGTATAATGTTGCGGTCAAACGCAACCTTGTAAGTTGTAAGAAAAATACAAACATTACAGATCTAAAACGCATTTGGAAAATCGAGTATGATCAGCTACTTTTGTCGCTGACTGTACAATGTAAATGCGATCTCTAACTTTATATTACTACCAGAGGGATATAAACGCAATTAAGATTGAAACTTTCAGCATAAACTGGTGTCTAGTGTCTGTATAATTTACTTTTAACAATGAGAAGAGAGCCACTAACACTTAATTTCCTAGGATCATGTTATTCAGAGTTCAGACTACCTAATGAGGTCTTATCTTAATATTTTCCCGCTTGTAAAACCTAATGTATTGTAAAAACGAGCATGTTGTTGCAATTCAGGTAGTCCATAAAACTGCAAGGTAAGGAGAACTAGAATATTCTGGTGCGAACTTATAAAACGTTACTCGAGTTAAAGTTAATCGACCGTGAAAATGTGTTTTCCGTCGACAAGCTGATATTCAGCTTTCGAGAAGGTATTTGATTTTTGCATTATAAATTGAATTTGGGAGATTTCGTAGTCACTATATTTTTACTACACTGAGAAAAATAATCTGACTTTTCTTTTTGAGTCTTTACCTTCCAAGACCGTTTCCTTCCTTATTTTGTATTAGTTTTCCTTCTGAATAACAAGTCCTTCCCTTTTGACTCAGAAGGAAAACGGTATCTCGGAAGGTCTTTTTTCTCCGTGTACTATTCGCTCTAGTTTATTCACCTGAGTGTACAATGTACATGGTACAAATTTAAATAAAACTATAAGGTACATAATGGTTGGTTTTGTTTTTCCATAATGACTGTATTGATTTAGATAACAATAAGGATACCTTGATAAAGCTATTAACGTGGTGTAGCATATTTAGATAGAATACTTTTTATTCTGGTACTAAGCGCGGAAATCCGCGGGCAGAAGTTCGTTTAAAATAAATGTTACATCGTCATTTTTAAATATGCCTTTCTGCACAAAACAAATCTGATAGACGGTTTAACTTTTTGCAGACAATACAATGGCAAGCGCTGTCTGCCGAGTTTCACATTTTACTTGCCAATTTTCGGGATTCCCGGTGAATTATTGGATATAATTAAAATGAGCTACCTCTCCCTGTTCGATGCTTCCGCAGCTGTCTACGCTTGATTCCATTTAAAATTGTCGGTTTGCCTCTACACATCCAATTACTGAGCTGAAAACTGACCGCTCAAAGCCCGGAGCTTTGAAGCTTATTAAACGTGTATTAAGTAAGTGTCGTTCGCACGTTGCAACTTAGAACAATTTTCTAGTTGTAATACTTTTATGTCCTACATAGACTGTATACTTGTATAGTCCTTTTGTGACGATGGACTTTGAGTTTCTTTGTTTATTAGAAAGGTTTGTCGGGTAGGCGGATATCGGATATCTTGTATGATATCCGCCGGATATAATTAAAATTTCTGTTCAAAAATAATTTCATAGCTAGTTTTCTAGCTTTTATATTTTTCAGTAAAAACGTGATCTATATAATAGAATATAGAATAGGTATATTATATATATTATACAATTCAAAGTCTTGACTCATTCACTTATATATCAACGTGCAGTTTCACCCGCTGATCTTAGAGTTATGACATTTTCAGTGTGGTTTCCTTAGAAAAAATACGAACTTTCATGTGGGCGAAGCCACGGTTCAAAACTAAATTATAATAAAAAAATACAATATATTTTCAATTTAGCAATTATACCTATGATCTCATCTAAGCGAATTCAATATCTCAAAGCATAAGAAAACCTTAAAAGCTCCTTGTTCAAACAGATATTGCTACAGAACCTACATACAAATTAAATAATTACGCTTGAATTAGCGGCATTGTTTCAACTACACTGTGGTAGAGATTTTGGAGGGAATTAATTTGCCACCAGTTTATTTTGGCATTAATCTGGTCCCGCAATAATACCCCGAATGCGATACTCGAGACTTGAGCGGTTTATGATGAAGCTGATTTCAAACTTGCATAGCATTTCTAATTGCCAATATATTAGACGATATTGAAGAGGAACGAAACTACTTGTGTTTTTGTTTATACTGTCTAAAAATTTTTGTATGTTTTGGATTCAAGAGCTTAGGTATTTACTTTTATCTTAAACTAGCTGTTCCCCGCGGTTTCGGCTACAGTTTATCGCTAAATCCTTTCTTAGCGGATGCCTACGTCATAACATCTACCTGCATGCCAAATTTCAGCCCGATCCGTCCAGTGGTTTGGGCTGTGCGTTGATTATATGTCAGTCAGTCATCAGTCAGTCACCTTTGAGTTATATATACAAGTATAACATGCCTAGTTAAAGCTTATCTTTGATTTTTGTATGAATGTAGTTTGCTTATCCTTTCTAAATTTTTCAATACATTTTCATATATCCGAGATAATGTCAGTAAATATATATAGCGATTTGATGAGCGAACGGAAACATGTGCCCCTTAAAAGGCACCGATACCAAGTTCGAATCCTATCTTAGCCTAGAAATTTAATCAATGAAGTGTGGATAAAACGAGTAAAAATTATCGTGAGTAAACCGGCAGAACAACATAATTTCTATTATTTAAAAGCAATGACATCTACCAACCTGCGCTGGGCCAGCGTGGTAGATGATAGTCTTCCTCTCTCTGAGAGATGGCTAATGATGAATTATATATAGAGTATGACAAAAATGAATCAGTACAAACATAACACATTCAATCACATAATAAATTAGACTTAACCAAATCTCGTATTCAACGAAAAGGGAAGTCACAATTACTGGTATTAAATATTCAAGCATTAAATTAATTACATACTCCTATGCGAATTCTCTTTCGCTTATTCTCTTTTGCATGGTTTCACATTATCACGCCACTTCTCTGCTTTTGTTGAAAAGTTGAATTCAACAAAGTGAATGGATTGAAATTAATAAACAACATGAGCTGAAAGCTCACGCGGCTCGGTTTCAATAAGAGGTGCCGCAGGTGACGAGGGTCCCTTTTAAAGTGAGTATAATTGGACAATGCAAACGCGCTTTAGAATGATTCTTTCAGTAGTTCAAAAGTCAAGAATTAGAACATTGTCTTGTCACTAAACAATTTCTTGATTGGTTTAGTGACGTTGGCTTGCGTGGGTTCGAATCCTACAAGAAGCTTGAGATTTCGGTGAAGGAAAACATCACTATAGCTTGGTGTTTTCTAATACTCACCCTCAAGTTAAGAATCTGTCGCCAAGAACCTAGCTGTATATTCCGGCAGCCTCACTTGAAAGCCACTCTCCAATCCAAGTGTAGCGTGACGCCAGCTTCGACCACATTCTCACTTAACATCAGGTGACAACTCGCTACTCTGTAAGTAGTAAAAAAATACATAGAAAACTCGGTCTATATTTGCTATCGTTACGTAGGTCTGTTTTTTGGCTTTCTTTTCCACCATATCTTTAGACTTTAGCTTGGTGGCAGGACATTATCTAGTGTTTGCAAACTGTCACCGAGCTATGTGTTCGACCAGGTATGTTACGACAACTCCACTTGCGAGCCAGTTCTCAATCTAGGCGTAGCGTAGTACCTTCGACCTCATCGTCACTTCACATCAGTGACTTGTGGTCAAACACTACCATCGAAGTTATAGAGAAATAACAATGTTAATAAAAAGATGGCACCCTACCGTAGGGTATCATAATTTATCAATAACTAAATATTTATCAAAAGTTAACGAAAAACTCAATAATTCACAACTATTTATATAACATTGTCAGTAAACATTAACGGCTTTGGGTTGTTCTGAGAAATGTAGTTCTACAATTACTATGGTTTATCAACATTAAGTACCCCTTAACACCCTCCACGTAATGTTGTAATGTTATTTATTAGAACATAAACCGTATTATGTTTATAGTTTTATAGGCATCACACGTAGAGATAAACGTGCATAGACTGTAATCTTCAGTTACCACATTGCCTGCTCAAGTGTCCACTTAACTAGATAAATATCAAAAGTAATGAATGAGTGGTATTAGCCAGACTTTTTTCGTGAAAATAAATAAGTATGTCGTGACAAGTGCTCAAACACTTGTAAGGTCGAGGGCGAAATTTGAGCTCGGCGTAGAGGCGACAGCAAAGTAAGCGCTATAAGGTAAACATAAATTAATTAAAGCATCATTTCGGGAAAATAAGATTAATTGAGACATTTCGTTACAAGCTGCTAACATTTTACTCCCGAACCCGGGCCTCCCCAAACTGCTAAACACATTTACTTTGAAAACTGGAATTGGGGACGGAAATGAAGTTATTTAGCCTAATTAGTTTTCTTTTTGTTACAGATACCTAACGACTGAAACGTTAAGTTTGTGAAGTGCTGCTGTCCTAAGCCGCGCCTGATTGAAGTTTGTGCTTGGACTTACGCGGTAGAGAACTTGACTCGTCCTTGTGAAACGTTAGAGATGTGATGTGAGGTGCGAGTGGGGGGGCGTTGAGCGTGGATGGTGTTGGGCGGGCGTGGGGTATGGCGGCGCGGTGCGGGGGGCGGCGGGCGGGGCGCGGGCGGCGGTGAGTGTGGGCGGGATGCGCGGGCGCAGGGCGCATGCAGCGGTCGCGTGCTTGCTAGTGTGTGTGCTGGCGGCGGCGGTGGCTCGGGAGCTGCAGGTGCTCCAGGCGGACGCGAAGGCCACCTTCTACGTGGGCATCGCCGCACCGCCCTCGGCCGCCGCCGCCGTGCGCGCGTTCAACCGCTCCCTAGCGGAGATCTCCCACACGTATCTGGCCGGCGACTCGCCGCTCTATCTGCGCAACATCACGCTGCTACCGCTTTACATCGAGTTGCCAGAAGATGAAAGGTGAGATTAGCACTTAGAATTCATTTAAACTGCAATAACTGTGTTTGATTATGGGAGGTGGCTTGCAGCTTTATTGCTCTTTGGGTCAGGAGAGTAAGTACTACCTCGTACCAAGCAGGTAGGTAGCATTCTTATCCAAAGCATATATATTTCTATGTTCATATCAAATATTAACAAAAGCTTCGGTATTAGATTATTTTTAGTAGCAAATGGAGTGGTTGATAAATGAACACTGCACGGCATCGAACTTTTGACTCGAGTGGGCGCCGAGGTCGTACGATTTGATATATCTAACAGAGGACACAAGATAGTGATTTTAAAATGTCAAATAATATTCTAGAAACTGCGCAGTATTAAGTTCCAAACGACTTTAGGAAGTCACTTTAATTTTCACTAATAGGTTACATGTTTTTAAGTAGTAGAGCTCCTTGGTAAGGGGCTCGTCCGGGAAAGTTCATTCACTAAGCAGAATTGCTGTCGGTGAAATTATTAAGGAAAACGTGACCTTGAAGGCATTGCGCAGTTACATGCGATGTTACCGCTCAATAACAGGTGGACCATCAGCTTCTTCCTTCATCTAGCTAATAAAAAAGTACTTAGTATGCTAATAGGTCTATTTCATCCTCTGCCCTTTGGAATTTAAATCGCTGCCATTGTCTTAAGTATTTCGTAGGTAGATGAAGGCGAGTGTAATTGGAAGTATTTTTTCCTACTACAAAGGGCCGTCATATTTGAAATAAAGATGTTTCGTGAACTGCTTCAGTCTTGTCTAGCTTTAAATAATGAGGTTTTTCTTGTATCTTTTAAGGCCTATGTTTGTGCCAATCTACGCGATATACTTATATCCACTTTGTTTGTTTGTTCGTTTGATATGAAATTTGGCAAGGACATAGTTTATATTATCCTAGAAAAGGTATATTTTTATTGCGATAAAATGTAGTCAACGCGAGTGAATCTGCGGGGAAGCTAGTTATTAATAAGTCTCTTAACAAGATGTAATGAAAGTGGCATCGGTAGAGTTGCGTCTGCACATGTGGCAATTAAACTTATACATCATCATCATCGTCATCAGCCTTAAAACGTTCCCACTGCTGGGACTGCGATCAAACTAATACACACAGTAAATATTTGTCTACCGAAATATAGTAAGCATTCCGTATTACGTTACGGCGTGGTGGCTGCCCCTTATTCTAAAATAAATTTACGAAAAAGAAGAAGAATTAATGGGCTGTCTGAAAAGTTTGGCTTTCAGACAGCTCATCAATTCCACATTTTCAATCGTCGCCATCGATTCCTTATCTACTTACTTATAAAGAGTTGAAAAAGTGCGTCAAGTGAATGCCGGCCTGTCTCCACGACAATACAGCCGACACCGATGGTCAAACCTCTCAAGTTCGATTTCAAACAAGGCTGCTCGAGTTAGTTGAGCTGAGTGAAACACTTTTATGGGTATTGTTCGAATGGTTTTCATTGACGCGAGAGTTGGTGTTCGGATCTGTACTGTGATGTATGCTATGATTCCGTGACATTGTTCTCTATGTTCGACTTTGGTGGTAAAATATTGATACAGGCTTATGCCCCAAAACCATCAAAGGGAAATGAACTTTGTTACGGCTTAGTAAGCGAAATTCACAGGTCAAGGAAACGAAACAAATACTTGGTTCAATATATTGTTAGTTTAGTTTGGAAGTACGCTGAGTTTCAGCTTTCGGTGAACCAAAACATCGTGATCAAATCATAGCTCGCTGGTAGGGCATTTTCTACTTCTCGCCTGGCTAGCTATACCATTACTTACCAAGTCACCAAGCACCTATCTGTTTGATCCGGCAGTTATGTGAAGGCTGGCCAGCTCCCAATCCTGGCGTAGCATGGCGCCACCTTCGAATATATCATCACATAACATAACATTAAGTGACTTGTGTAAGAAGAAAAGAAGTCTAGTGAGTTTGAAGAAATTAAGAAATATGTATGCATTGAAACATAATCTAAAATTTTATTTTCCGTGGGTGTCAATGCGTGGAACGAGGGATAACCTGTCATGGTGGGTGTCTACAGATAGGTAGCTTCGAGACACCCGTCTGCTAGTACTAGCCACTTCCCACAGGTCGTTGCTCCGATCTGGGTATGACTTTCAATAAAAATAATCATCTATATCTTTATAAGCGTTGTCTAAAGCTTTTCGATAGAACTCCCAAGATCATCGCATTTTGTGCTAGTACTTTGAAATTTATAGCTACATTAATGTGCAGTGGCAGTAAATGCTATCAATTTCTCTTCGTAGACTAAAAGTATCGAGTTCGGAAAAGACATTTTGGTTTGAAGCTACTATTCTGTTATTGCTTGACCGCTTTACTGTTTAGTACCATGTCGTAGTACGAATGTTTACTATAAGTGTCGATGTGAGCTTCTTGTTTTCTTTTGTTTATCTTTAGTTGCCCCTAGTCGCAATCGGTTTCTGTAAATTGGTTTGTTTCTTGCTGGCGGTGAATTGAAAGAAAACATTGACCTAAACATTACGAAGCGATATATTGGCTTAGTGATAATGATTTGGAAGCCGAACGTCAGAACTAAAATAACTTAATATGAAAGGATTGACTTCAAGTTCAGCTATTAAGTTTTCCTGATTTTTAATGAAAGAAACATGTTACTATACCAAACTCAAACTCAAACTCAAACTCAAAACTTTTTTATTTAATAGGATACATTGTGTACACTTTAAAACGTCAACTTAAAACTAGCTACGCCTGTTCCAACCTCCTTACGCCGGCAAAAGAACAGGCAAGAAACGCCCGGCAGGTAATTTTTTTGGCGCGATCACTTTGACAATTTTATTCTTATTACTAATTGATTGAATTGGAGCAAGTTCACTAAAATCCCAAGCTTTTTTTTTGTCATCTAATCGATATTTTTTATTTAGCTTTACTAATAAGAAGATTTCTCTTGTTTGGTTGTACACATTGGGATATGGGAACATGAATATTAACGAGTTGCGGGATCACAACCAAAGCAGACCAGACCCCACAAGCAGCACCCGTTCACGAGTTGACGCAAGATGTAAAAGTACAGGTGCTTGAATCACCTAGCTACCTTAGTACCACTTTGAAAGTAATTTGTGAAATACTTACCAATCAGCCTGTAAAGAGCACAGATGTGACCCCTGACTAGGATTCACTATAACAGGATATCCGGAACTATGTGGATCGGGAATCCACAACACCCAAACACGGAACAAATACTTGCGCTTTTCTTTCAATGTACAAATATTTATCCCGTATCAAGAAATCGAACAAGCGAACTCTCACCTCGCAGTTAGGTGTTCGCCCATTGCACCACACCGGCTCTCAAAGCTCTACTATAATATTGCGTGCTTATCATTGTTGACAGCAGCATCATGAGATAATCCAACTAATATTATAAACGTGAAAGTTTGTGAGTATGGATGGATGGATGGATGTTTGTTACTCTTTCACGCAACAACTACTGAACGGATCTGAATTCCGAATTGAGATAGCTTATACCCTTTTTTACCCTCGATTAACACATAGGCTACTTTTTATTCCGGAAAAAGGTTCCTGCGGGTGAAACCGTGGGGCGCAACTAGTAAAATATAAAAATGACCAAATAGTGTAATATTAGCGAAATGTAGATCTTATACTCCTTACAAGAACGGCATGAAAAGCCAAAGGTGCTACTGGTTATAATACCAAGAGCACCATTGGCTTATGATTTAATATTCAATTATTCATATCCTCCTCTCTCTAAATATTTATAGGTTCTGCGGATCGAAGCCACCGGCTAACGGTTCCCTGTCATTACCATTCACCATGTGCCCCACTTTGAATATTGACAGTTTTCAATAGAAACTCTTGGTTTCTGGGAGTCTAATATGAAAGCTTATTTTAATGTCTGATGGCTTAATCATTTGAAACTCTGCTGTAATCTCTTCTTCGTGTGAAATTCTGATTGAGGCTTAGCTTACTTTAGTTTGTTACATAACGTTTAGGTTTCGAAATCTCAGATAACAACTAACACTTGTTACTCCGTAAGAACTCTTTTGTAGATTCCAAGCAGTAGTTTAAAAGCATTATTGTGTTCTGTATTGAAGGGCAATGTTTCCAGTGAAATTAGAGATTTTTCATCTGATACTTCAGATTGACGAGTGCAGTGCATTGCCGTACAAGATTTTGAACTATTTAAGTTAACAATTCTGAGTGACACTGTACTAGTGACTGTAACTGTAATAGGTAAGCGTGGCGCTTATCATCAAACAAGCGACTTGCTCGTCTCGTCAGTCAGCTACATACAAACTTAGTTAAATTGCCGTTTGCCTTGCCTTGTTTTTTGTAATTTGTGTATGTCCTAAGTTGTATTTTTTTTCAGTTATAACCTTGGTATATCATTGGTCTGTCTAGAATCCTGGAATATCAATAGGAATATTGTAAAAAATAGGTTAAGCGAAAATATCTGTCCGGGGAAATGTCGAGAAAAATAACAAAGGTTTCGCTAGAATTTTATCCGCCCTGAATCACAAAGTAAACTGAAGGTATGCTGAACCCGGCTGGGAGCTATATATCATCCGATAATTTATTTTTACACATTCACAAAGAAATAACCGATACATTTAATCCATTTATGGAGTCAGTGGATAAAAGGCAGGGAGGTGAATTGTTGAACTAAAATAACAAGAACAACGCGACCTTCTACCTTTTTACATGCATGAAAGGAAGCTGTACTTTTAAATAGTTATCATTATACTAGATTTGTGTTATCAAAATCCAACCTAAAACAAAGAGATTTAAAACAAGCTGGAAATTAATGCAAAAAGCCATACAATTTACATTTCAATTCTTAAAACAACTGCATTTAAAATCACTATCTGCTTCGACGGGTGAAACTATCGGAATCGTTTGCATAATATATTAAACTAGCGTACCACACTTGGCTTCGCACGCGGGAGACTTGAAAATCCCATTTGAAAGGATGAATTTTCAAAAATCCTTTTAGTGAGCTACTACTTTCCCGAGAAGAATGCGCATACAAAATTTCAGCTTCATAGGATTTCTGGTTGTTGAGATTTTATGACTAATCAGTCAGAAAGTGGCATTCCATTTTGGTATAATTCAGTATATAAAGATAAGATTAGCCTATTTCAGTCCACTGCTGGACATAGGCCCCCAGTAGTTAAAATCAATGAAATGATAATAACACTGTCTACGTGACGTCAAATAATAATAAAAGCGATCTCAATATGTTCAATATCGTTTGCATGCCACCCCTGTCCAATGCAATTTAATATAATCCTGAAAGGGAGACTTCCCTAAAGCCCAATTTATACAGTACAAAGAAATTCATACCCTCTGTATCTTCCTATGCAATATCTCCTAAAGGGCTGAATATTAAGAAAAAAACATGCTTTGTTATTTGAATATGTTCCTTTATCGATTACGGGAACTTGTGTTACAAATGTGAGCATAAAATTGCCATCAGGAACTGTCTCCTGTATTTTTGTTACCTTACACACTGTGGAAAACTTATATACCTACTGACTTTGATGCAGGTTTCGGTGGCGCATTAATTAAGACGCATGAAATCAATCTACCTATTAGAACTCATAAAGAGTGTATTAAGATCTTATCGCGAGTGTGACAATCGTGAAAGTAATGCGGACAAAGCCGCTGGCAACAGCTATTTTAGGATGAATCTGTAATCCAAAGCAGTTTGAGCACAAACATAAAACCTAAAAGTCCCTTCAGTCATTACTTGCAGACGAAAACCAAAATGACTTACGCGTTTTTGTGTCACACAATGAATCTTCGCTTACCCTTTTATAGAAGCTTGGATTGCATCGCTTATAGATAAACTATATTTTATGAGCTTATAAGATATACATCCATTAGGTGTGTTTCTAAATGTACTCGTACAGTGTACACCTGTATTCATAAGGCAGTCTGTTTACCTAAAGCATAATATGGTTTCACATTCACACAGTTTAATCAAATGAAATAAAAAAACCTTGAACTAAATTGACATCATGGTTTATTACTTTTATAAACTTATTGAAATAAACATAATATGTGAATAGCAATATTACATCAATTATCGTAAACAATATAATCTCAAACTCGAATGATTATGTTTGATAATCCTAAGATCTGATACCAAAAAACTTCAGCTCCTCCGTATCCGTATCGAATGTAATCTTACATTTCTTTGCAAATTTCTTGTACGGTATCTGATACAAGCACTCCATGCCGGCAGTTTCTGCTGATTTTTGTGCTTTTGCACTTGTGAATATTCCACCTGTTGCTTGAAACCCTAATAACTTCGATAGATTCTTTCTGGAAAACAAAAAGCAATTTAGAATAAACGCTCCAATAATTTAGTTGTGAGTATTTTGACATCGATATTGATCCGTAATGACATTGAATCGTATTAATAATCTGTTTCATCTGCGTGGCTAAATTTTACCATTGCTCTTTTTTAATTAATGGCTTTCAATGTTTAAAGTGCATGAACATTATCTAACGAGGGGAGAATACATCTTCATAAAAGTCAGAGGAGATAAAAATTTTACTTTTCACAAATTTTATCACTAAATTTTCTTCTTACTTGGTCTCCGCTGAAGTGATAAGAAGAAAGCTATTACATGAAAAAATAAACACGTATTTCTTTTACCTTGCCCTAAGCAACTCGACGGCAATTCCCAGACGGCGATATTCCGGCGCAACAGACAGTCCTGCCCCCAAAAGGTATGCGTTCACGTCGTATTTATCATAAATAGCTGTCACTTTCATGGCCTCCACAAACATGCGCAGGGATAATAAACCGGCTTTAGTTTTCGGCTGAAAGACGATGGTAACGTAATATTAGTGATTTATGATGTGGTTTTTGGGTTTGGATAAGTTATTGCGCTATTTGCGATGTGTAAAACGGACAGAGGTAGATAAATGCAAAAACTATGAGGTGACAATTTTCGACTGGTCTAGTAGGCTTAAATAAAAAGGTTTTAAAAATGTTTTCTTTACATTTTAGATATTGGAAACCAAAAGCAAAGTTATGATGAAAAACTAGAGCAACACCACAAAAAACGAGAATGAATGGGAGCGAATCCAGGGGCAGTAGGGATTAATGGCAGTGGCAACGAAATGAAACCTAGAATAAAAAGATCACGCTAAGCTTTCAGCTATAAAAGTTTTGCGTAATAACGAGAGGACGGCGGGGCTGTAATTTTTGTGTCAGAGTAAATTATTGCGTGCTGTAAACCGTATAACAAAGGAGGGTGGGGGTTAGAGGCGTTTAAACAGTCATTTTTACCGGAGTGTGTTCAACGAAGCGTCCCTTTTCTTGAGGCAAGCACATATTTACGCCGACAAGCGTTCGCCCTGTGCCATCTCCCTCCACTAGGAAGCAAGCCAGGCTCATTTTCTGTCTAATGATTGATGACAAAAGCACCCGATACTCCTGGATTGCATCTAAATCATTTGATGTACCTAATAAAACAAAAGAAGTTGATAAAAGTTGGTTTGAGCTCCACAACAAATTGATCATAATCCGTAGTAGTTTTTGCATGATGTGATGCCTAAATTGTTGCCAAAGACACCTTCAATGGAGCATTATGATTAAGGGTCTTGTTTTCCAAGCTCTCGTTTACAAATATTATTCCGGAAACGGGTTCGTTCAATGAACTGTTAAGTTGGGATTTATAATCTGCGAATTTTATCCATTAGGTATATAATTAATTAAGGACCCGAAATTGTGTTTAAAGAGAATTCGTTTGGGTACGTGAGCCTTTCTGCGGACAATTGCTGTACTTGAGATGCAAAACAAAGTTTAATTTCAATCAAGCCGAGATAGAGCCTCTACAGAAAGGGTGTCTAATGGCACCACATTAAAGGTTTTTCCTCTGGTCTCTACATAATTGGGAGACGGGACGCGGTATTGCTAATGACTACGTATTTTTTGCGTGAGGAAGCGCTCAACAACCCTAAGGCGAGCAATTTGCTAATTGCAAAAAATTGTAACGCCCTTTGCAGATTTGTTTAATGCTTAGCAAAATAACCTCTCATAAAAACTTGTCACAATTTTACAGGCACTTTGCAATTTTGTAGACATTATACATAATATATTAAGGTGTCATAAGGCTGAGTTGGGCAAACCTGACATAAACCAGACTTCACTATGAGCAAAATTACCACCCGTCTTTCTGTAAATGTGTAAATGAGGTTTGTCTGCTTGACCTATATACAGTTAGTGTAGTTAAATAGCATTGCCCATGAAAAACTGACTATAAAATTAAAACTTGTTACAAGAGAAGAGACGACTTTGCATCTTTGGGAGACTATGAAGTAAAAAAATACCAAGATAAGTAACTTCGATCAGACTCACCAGCGGCAACCCACCAAACATCCTCTCTGATATAGTTTCCGAGCATAAACTCAACAGCAATGCTCCATAACGATGGAGGTATATCTTCTATCTCGAACTTGAGCGTCCTCTCGCCTTCCACAATCCTTTCAAAGCAGTTCCACACTTTAGGATACTCTCGGGTAGACATTGCTTTAACGCGAGTGTACAGTAGTGCCAAGACGCTTTCAAAGCTTTAAATTTAAAACGACTTCTGAGGTATTGAACGAATAAATGGAGACTGAAGTGTACTTTTAATACTTTACAAATTCTACATCACAATGCCGCTCTATAGCAGAGATATGTGTATCTGTGATTCAATCAATAACATTATACAGGTCGTTTGTTTATGCTAGTTTGCGGAATTCATTTACATTTACTTTACTTTGAAGTTTTCGAAGTTTTTAATTAAGTAGCTTATGTGTTAATCCAGTGTCTATCTCCATTCCAAATTTCATTCAAATCCGTTTAGTAGTTTTTGGGAGAAAGAGTAACAAACATCCATACTCACAAACTTTCACGTTTATAATATTAGTAGGAAAGATTAATTTCATTCTCTTATTTTTGAATTTTCAATTTCCTTTGACTAGAGGTAATGGGAGAGATTGAGCATTAGAACAAATAAACCCCAATCACTTAACTCTTTGTAAAACATTTACAATAATAATACAGTTTGTGTATCACAATTTACTAGGGCCTAGTGTCTCAAAGCATTTCTGTTAATTTAACAAGCGTAACAATTCCCTTGCTATCTAATGGTAGCGCGTTAATGGCTGCCACTAAGAGTAACATTTCAATATTAATTAGCATCCCGCTGTAGCTACTTGTTGTCAGTGATGCAAATGGGTCAATGAAACGGTGTTCTGATCTGTGTAAACGATACTCACAAGTCTAATTGTGGTTATACATACGAGAACAATGTGTATCTACATGTATGCCTGCATATACTGCCTTCTGTTTGTAATTTTTACTCCTAGTGATATTTGTTTGTTTTTTAATGCATATTATAGGCTAGTTTTTGACTGCATATCACTTTCAGATGTTAAGCTACGATATGGTCGTAAATAACACCACGGTTTAACTGGACTGTAAACAAGCTCTCAACCTCAAGTAAGTTTGCCAAAATTCACCGATAGGTGCTTGACAGACTCCGATCTCATTTAATTTATCAATAGGTACTTCATTATAAAAAAAAAACGTTTCCGGAATACGAGTAAAATATATTTAACTAGCTGTTTTCCGCGGTTTCACCCGCGTGGGCTACAGTTTATCGCGATAAAAAGTATCCTATGTCCATCCCCAGGGTTCTAACTATCTCCGTACCAAATTTCATTTAAATCGGTTCAGTAGTTTAGGCGTGAAAGCGTGACAGACAGACAGACAGAGTTACTTTCGCATTTATATATAAGTAGGGATAGGGAAGTAGGGATAGGGATAGGGTTAGGGATACATAATACAGTTTTAATACAGTCTGATAACTTGAGATTATGGTGAACTTGCTCCAATTCAATCAGTATTAATAAAAAATATTAAATGTACCTAAACAAATATAAATTTTTAACAAAAAAATAACTGACTTCTCTTTCCACTCGATTCCAGATCCTGGTTTCCTTATCATGGTACCCTTGGGATACCTCCTTTCTAACAAAAAAAAATTCATCAAAATTCATAAGCGACGAAGTTATCCGCGAACAAACATAAAAAAAGCATATATACGGTATATACGAATTGAGAAACCGCCTCCTTTTTTGAAGTCGGTTAAAAAAAACCTGTCGGGTGCTTCTTGCCTCTTATTTTTCCAATGTTGGAACTAACATAGCTACTACATTTATTCACTTGTAAAACTAAAAATAATTATTTTACCATAACAATGAAATAAAAATAAATAAACCTTACCTAATAACTAAAATACATTATTAAAAGAAGTCCCTTTAGGCAAGGTACCGAAGATACTGGCAGCGTTCCCCCTTTTGATGGCTAGACTAATTCTTTGTCCGAGGTAGCTGCCAGCTCTTTGGTCTCCGGTGATGTCGACTAACTTTTTTGTTATTTCCTTAAAAAGGCTTAAAGCGCTAGGACCCCACGGACCAAGGGCCTCGACACCGAATGGGACAAAATCATAGCTACTTATGAGAATGTGGTCTCCTAATAATCAAAAACACATTTTTTTACTTTGATTATATACTTTCTTTGATAGTTGTAGTAAAAGGAGGCTAGTCCGGGAAGTACTACCACCAGCTTACATATTTTACTGCTTAGCTTTAATGTTTTAGTAAGAAGGGTTACAGGCAGGTACCGGTGAAATATTACACGCGCATGAAGCTTAATTACTTTTATGTCTCAAGGTGATGAATGCAATGTGGTAGGTTCTACGTAGAGCACGTTCTAGGTTATCTTAATCTACGAGACTATAATTTACGTTGGATGAGAAGAGCTGAAAACCGGGTTCAGTGGCATACCTTGAGAGAGGCCTATATATGTCCAGCAGTTTATAGCGATAATGGCTCAATGGTAGTGACGTCGACTTGCGATCCGTAGGACGTGGGTTCTAATCCTACAATGAGCTTGAGCTTCGATGAAAGAAAACGTCGTGATGAAACCATAGCTTGGTGGTAGGGCATTTTCTAGTGCTCGCCTGGCTAGCTACCACCTTCAAGTTAAGAATCTGTCGTCAAGCACCTGTCAGTTTGTTCCGGCAGCCTCACTTGAGAGCCGGTATCCAATCCAGGTGCAGCGTCATGCCATTTTCGACAACATTGTCACTTAACATTAGGTAACTTGTGGTCGAACGCTACCCTGTAAGAAGTAAAAAGATACAGGCTGATGATGTTGATGATGATGGTGAAGATTATCTACGTAATTTGTTGTAATGGGTACCGCTTAACATCACTAGGTCCATTATAGAGATTGTCTCGTCACCCCACTACTTAAAAAAGTTTTCACTGAGCTGCAAATTTCCGTTCCGTGAAAAAAAATTAAGTTCCGACAGTAAAAATTACATTGTGCTCTTTGCAAATTGTTTACGCACTTTCGAAATAACAAGAGAGCTAAACTTTTCCAGCTTCAGGCTTTAGTACCTTGTTGATATTGTTGCTATGAAATTGTTATCATGCTTACGTTGTAATCCTTCTTTGTTTGCTGAGCATAGTTAAAGTTTAATTAGCTAGGGGACTTAAATATTCTCTTTATTAAGTTGTAGAGCGAGAAGCAAGTGTATGGAAATTAGGTTCACAATGGTACGAAATAACTTTGAAACTTTTCGGACATCAAATCACCAATGTCCTGAATTTTGTCAGTAGACTAGCATATACACACACACACAACAGTAGCAGCATATAGCAGTAGTCTCATCGCCACCTAACATCAGGTGACTAGTGGTCAAATGCAAATTTATATAAAAAATATGTTTATTTAGACACAACATACGCTGCTACGCCTGTTCTGACTTTCTTATACTGGCAAAAGCGCAAACAAAAACGCCCAGCGTGGAGGTCATTTTTTGGGCACATACACATTTCTAATTATTTTCTTATTACTACCTGACTGAATGCCGCATACTGGAGCAAGTTCACTAGAATTCTAAGTTTTTATGACATCTAAATAATCTGATATTTTATAATACCTAAGCTTACCTAATAAGGTTGCGTTTTGAATGGGCTTGAAAATTAAGCATCGACAAGTTTTGGTTTTCACCTGGGATTTTGTTGTAAAACCGTGCACATTTTTTCTAGCCTATATGTTGTAAAAAAATACGATGATAAAACAAGGGCTTCTGTGACGCTTTTTCACAGGTTCTTAAAACGTAATCCAATTTTCAAAAACTTTAACCGCGCATTACTGAGAGCGTACAACGTAAACAAAATGGAAGGAAAATTTAGACCCACCTCGTTGAATTACAAATAGCTAGTTGAGCTAGAAAAATTGGTAGAGTGAAATGGAATGGTGTTGTCGTAGTCGCGGGTTTTTTCACATTTGTTTTGGTTGCGTTTGATCCTAACTTACGTGACAATGTGGTCAAAGGCAACACCACGCTACGTCTGTGTTGCAATTATGTAGTTATACAGTGTCAATTGTCGGAGTTCTCAAACCCCTCGAAGGCTTTTGATATGGCTTTACAACTGATACTGCCAAGATCGACAGCCGAACTTTTCCTCTCGGTAGTGCCAGTTGAAAATGCCACTAAACGGCCACTAAATTTATACAAGTGATGGCCATGCTGAGTGTCATCTGTTATGACTAATCGAACCATCTATGCCACGAGCAATGAGCAAATTCAAGTTACATAATGATATAGTTAAAAGTAAGATAGAATGAATAAGTTTAAATTCAGTTTCCATGTTTTGTGAAATAACATAGGGAAACTAATGAAAAGTGTTGGATGCTAGCTGAATGGTGCAATTTTTGAATTTTCTCGCAGTAGGTGTTCATTTTACAATGTTAGAAGTTACACGCCGTAATAACGAGAATATCGCAAACTTTCGACTCTAACTGTCACCGAAGCGCATACTAAGGACTCAAACTCTTGATTGAAAGGAATTTTTGGCCGTTTATAACATCTCTGTGTTTAAATTATGTTTTTATACGTATTTATCGTATTGTGCATAATATGTTATTTTTTTACTTCTTACAGAGTAGTATTTGATTAAAAGTAACCTAATAAAATTAGTAACGATGTAGTCAAAGCTGGCGCCACGCTACACCTATATTGGGAACTGACTCTCAAGTGGCGCTGCTGGAAAACATTAATAGGTGCTTGGTGACAGATTCTTAAGGGGACTAACCAGGCGAGCGCTAGAAAATTCCCTACTACAAAGCTATGGTTTTTCATCATCACGATGTTTTCCTTCACGTGAAAGCTCAAGCTCGTTGTAGGATACGAATTCACAATCTAACAAGCCAACGTCGCTAACGCTAGTCAAACGCTGAGCTGAGGCCGGTTTGCAACAAAACATCTTTGTAGTTCCTACTCTTACATAATGCACTTGTTATGAGTATTTTTATATAATTTGTTGCAAATAAATGTCTCTTATACTTTATTCTTTATGTGATTTTCCCAGGTTCAGTGCTCGGCTGCTGGAACGGACGTGTGCGATGCTGGGCGGGCGGCGAGTGGCAGCGCTGCTGGTGTGCGGGGGCGGGCCCGCCGCAGCCGCTGTGGTGACAGCTGCCACCCGCGCTGGGGTCCCGGTGCTGCGCACTTCGCCTTCGCACCTGCATCTCTCTTACACCATCGCTAACGTAAGTAACTTGAGCTCAAACGCCACCCTGTAAAGAGTAAGAAAAAAAAGATAAGGTACAAAGTTTTCAGTAAATCTTTCAGCCAGTAATTTTTTCAGTTCTCGAATATGATGGTAAATGAAAGCTGATCAATAGACCTCTACTTTTTTGTTGTTATTTGGTACAATGTGTGAAATTTGGTGTTCGAGCGGCTTATTCCTTTAGCATCATACATTATTAGTTCACTGAGCTTACACTGAACTGCGACGTCAGAAGGTAACATTTGCTTTACGTTTACATAAATACATTTGAAATAGGTCGTATTACAAATCCTTTTCCATGGTGCAAATCAATGAAGGGTTGTAGTTTAATCCATTTAAACTACCAGACTCGGCTATGGACACGGACAGACAAACACGCGTTTGACAATGATCAAGTCCAATTCATGCTGAATATTTTTTATTTGTAGGTATGGTTTTTATAGTTGCTTAATCAGTTCGTGAAATGTGAACATTTCAACACATCAAATAGCTGTCCCGTGATACAGAATCATCAATTAATCTGCTAACCGCAATATCGAACCATTCCATGTTTGGGGTTAGTAATGTAAATAACATTACCTATACTTAATAGGGGTTGACATTAGGGGTAGTTTGAAAAACAGCATTGCGTTCACATAATTATTGCGTGAATACAGTACATGCTAGAGTTGCCCTATTCCTATTGCTTAATGAAATAGTTAATATGTACCTTCTGTTAAAAGACTCTCTGTATAGTGGCAATAGATTGATTTGTTACTTATTTATTTAACTAATTGAAAATTGATCTACGTTTGATGAGTCGCGGCAAATTATACTTATACAATAGAACCTACTAACTTGGTAGGTACCTCCTTGGTAAAGACAAAAAAACTGACTTTCGTGAAAATTTCCAGCAACTGATCTTCTTTAAAAAACAGCCTCGGGTGCGGTTTGATTCTTAAGAATTTTTCAAAACTCCAATTCAAAGAGAAAGCTCATTTTAATGGAATGTATTACGCGCTTTCCGCAGCGAAGTTCAGTGCTAGTCTTAAATAAGTTGCACTACGTAGTTATCAAAGTAGAAATAACTACCGTGTACTAGCATAAACTTGATCAATCTTACCAAGTTTATGGACTGAAAACGATTTCATTCAAGCAGAACCATTAATCGTTGCCATTGTGATAAAGGCGGGAATAACCAACCACGCTCTGAAATAACGCCACTACGTGACTAGAGTGCTAACGAATACCCCGTCACATACTCCGACTATATTTATGGGTATTGTGATGACGTTATTTGACGTGTCTTCTGTACTTACCATACTCTCCATAGCGTTAAATATTTAACGTAGAAAGTCGGGAATGTCGTAGTTCATTTTTTTGTACGCCATTAGTTTTTCAAACAGCTGTCGTTCAACGATTATGTTTCAATTGGATGCCAAATAGCAAATTATCTTTCAAGAAACAAATTGCAGATGTAGTCTGAGTTAACATTTTAGAAGGTAATAAAAAATTATATGAACTAAACAAGCCAAATGGAGAATGTGTTTTATCTGCAATTAGCATGTGTGTAATCTGAATTGCAAACAATCCTAACTTTATACCCAAAATGTGCTGACAGCAAGTGAAAATTAGTTCGCTGCCAACGTTTAAAACTGTGTGACTCGTAAGTTTATATTAGATTTCCTACGGTTTACTTTGTGGCTGGTTCCGCGCCATGTTATATCCACGTGTCTTGTTTGTGTTCTTCGTTGGCAAATATACGGAACATTAGCTTTATATCTCACCCAGTCGGAAAATTTGACTGAAAAAATTATAACACCCCCAAAACAGACCAAAATAAAAATAGACATATTTTTCACGCGGCGAGAATCAGATTTTATGATGTGTATAATAGTCTTGGAACTGGGAGGTATTTCTTTTCTCATTTTGCAAGGAATTTATTGTTTGAGGTGAGACATTCGCTCGGAACCCGCATTTCTTTTCAGCTGCGAGAGAGATGTGAGCCCAGAACGGGTGTCGCTTGAAAATTATAGTCATTTATAACCCACTTTAGCACCGATTACCACTCGACGTGGACTAATACCACTTGAATAAAACACCCCAATGCTCCAAGATTGAAGTAGGAGTTCTTAAAGAAAAATCGTAATGTCGATCACTTCAGCGATGTGATTAAATTAACTGAACCTACTTATGTTTTGTCTCGAGAATTTTCTTAATAATGTGGTGTTTTGTTGTTCTTAGGAAATGCTTCCACTGGAAATCCGCCTTGAAATTACTGCTCGCGAAACCTTACATGCACTTAGGTAAGTTCCCACATTTAAGTCTTAAATATTTTAGAATCTATCTTAAGATAATGCAAATAGTGAGAATTTATGGATAAGGCACTTATCGTTTATTTTTTCAGAGCAAGTCTCCTTCATACACACTGGCATAGTTTCACGATACTTGCAGAAGAAGATATTTATTCAACGTTATCCCTTCGAAAAGACTTGTCTTCAATACTCACCACTCAACCATTAAATCCAAAATGGCTTTCACTGCCTAAAAAGTTTTCCCGTCATGTTCTTTTTAGGTAAGCACAATGTAAATGTATTTTTAATGCGTACTGATAAATGATGCAGTGATATTTTAACTTCACAATTATTTTTTTTGTAGGCGCCTTGCTGAAGTTTCAAGGCTGACACGGGGCGTTGTCGTTCTGATATGTGACATCCATTATGTTAAGCTTGTTATGGATGAGGCAAAACGACTGAACATGCTAGATGGGCATTTTTTCTGGCTTTGGATTGATGCTTCGAAAGACATAGATGTCTTCCACGACGTTGCTAATATAACACAATATACCGAAGATAATGATGATCCAGATATTGAAATTATACCAGATAAAGAAGAAACGCAAATCCATAACCGCTTTGATCGCAGTAAACGAGACAATGTAGACAATAATACGATGAGACATGTAAATGATCCCAAAATACATCTAAACCATAATGATTCTGTTTTGGATAGAACTGAAGGATTTAATGTCGAAAATAATTCAGAGTATAGAGTAAAAAGTAGTCATATGAATATTACGAATACGCACACTGCTAATGGCAAATTATTAGATGTAAATTTTAGTCAATCTAATAATAGTATTCGCATTAATAGTATAAAAAAATTAAGATATGACATTGTAAATAATGACAAAGGCGTTGAAAGTTCTAAAATTGAAAGTAATTCAATTGAAAAGGGGAAAATACCCATTCTTAGTAATGATAGTAATAATAGACGTAATAGTCATAAAGAAGAAAAGAATGAATCTTTTAATAAATATGTAAATAGTATACACATAGATAAAGTAAATGAGGTAAGAAGAAAAATACTAGAACATGAAAAGAGGATGTTTAAAATAGATAATACAGATATAAAAGATAAAGTATCATTAGCAAGTGATATTAGTGATTTTTTATTGAATCCGACGGTGCATACATATAAGATGCATAGTAATTTTAGAGATACGATAGAAAAAAGAAGCGATAAGATAAAAATGATGAAACCTAATACTAGTTTTGATGATGAAGAAGTGGCAGAGAGAAGAAGTAACGACAATATATCTGTGATCATAAATAGCCTTCCTGTAGGTCTATTGGCTTTACATCCTCAGCCTGCAAAAATTGGTAAGTTTCACATACTTGAAATATTAATTTGAACAATGTAAATTTCAACAACAGTTTCGTAAATTTTGGAAGGACACAGTGAACTAACCATGGATCGCTACAACAAGCGTTTTGGCTGTTTTCATTCTTCCTCTTGATATGTCACTTTTGTGATTATCTGTTGTGAGATGATGATTGTTTGGCTATATTGATATGAAATGTACTGTTTCACATTTATTACTTAGAATCTACTTCACAGTTTGAACCAGTCTATCAATGATTTTTTTTATATTAGCTTTCATTTTCACAGATCGTGTGTTTGTGCAAGCAGCACTAAAAATAGCAGTTGAAGCATTGAAAAGAGTTTTGCACGCGTGTGATGCATGGTCAGCTCAGGCGCAGTTTTTCAGCGATGCAACCGCATCTTGTTGGGATGAACCTAGCGACCCTGCTGCTGACTTTTCTATGGAATTCGTAAGGTAGTGAATATAATTGAGTAAACGTTCTATTATTTTCATCTATAGTCAAATGTTGTCTCTTTTTTTCGTAATGTTATTGGGAAACGTTTCAAATACATTAGTAACGTTAGGCCTATATATTTAACGTTCGTTATAGCAAATCATTGTCATGATAACACAATTTAAAGTGCCTCTGTCAAATACTTATTCCGGTGCTATTTTGATCACATTTACTCTCTCACTTACATCAGATGACCTGTAGTCAAACCTGTTACTCCTATAGGATATAAAACTAGGCTTTTTCTGAAGTATTCCAATATTAACCCCACAAATAATTACACCACCATAGATTCAAAATCGAGGTAGTTACTTTTTATACAACTTTATTATTATTATTAAAAGTTACTCGACTTCTTTTCTTAATTACGAACATAAAATAATAATAATAAATAATGGGGAGCCATTGCACACAAATGACCTAGTCTCAAATTAAGCTCGAAATTTGTGTTATGAGTACTTGACAACGATATACAAACTTATATAGATAAATAAATACATATATAGATAGAAATATGTATCCAAGACTCAGGAACAAATATTCGTCCTCATCACACATGAATGAATGACTGAAAAATGAATGAATGAATGAATTGCACCTGGCGACTGATATTGTAAGTTATTCAACAATTTCGAATATATATATATATGTATAGATAAATGATCAATGTAATGTAAAGTACATAAACTTATATCAAATATGATAATTATGTGAAAATTGCACAGTGAAAATATATTTTGTCATCTTTGCACTGAGCCATAAAATGGCTAATGACCTCGATTTGAGTTCAACCGTAGACTTGAAGACGAAGTTGCGGTGACTGATTGCAGCCTTCATCATGATGGATTTATTCCGTTTTCGTTAGCGCTTATGAAATTTCACGGGAGTGTTGTTTATTTTATGCACATCTACTTTCATGCAAAAATTCCATACATGAACATATTATAATATTATGATTTGCATACCTAGGTAATTTTTTCTCGGACATGTTAGGTGTATATGTAATAATGTATTATCCTTTTGAAGGTCTAGATTAATTGAAATACTAAAGCCATTCATTTTTATCTAAAACACATTGTAAAAATGAATCAAATATGGCGCCTTTGTGCAACTATTATCCATATTGTATTTATAGCAAGTAAAGCTGCTTTGGAACCTGTTCTATCGAGAAAATTCACTTGAAAATTGAAAGTGTATTCCTTTGAATTTTTCAATGCGCTTAAGATTTGACATCCTCTATGAAAAATTGAAAATTTAGGATCATCATACATTCGGTATAGAGAATTTTTGATAGAAAAATAGTTTCTAATAGACATAAATGCTGCGTGTGTGTTTGTTGGTATGTGTTATATGTTTTGATGGCTATTTAACTACATTGTTTAATGCTAAAATTTAATGTTATGGTTTTAAATCATTTATTGTAACTTATAACCAATCTATATAAGACAATATCCTGACCGATTGACTGACGTATCAGTACAGTCAAAACTGCTGGTCCTAGAAATATATCCGGAGGATACTGCTGACAAACTAGACTACTGCTCTCTTGTACAGTACATTTGACTATGTAGTATTTAAAAAGTAACCATCGCTCACATTAACGTATAAAGATCGCTCCCGACTTCCTCAAAGACTTTTTCTATTCTCAAATGTATGAAATTATTGTAGATTTATGTTTGAAGTTGAAAAAGTAACAATAGGCTACATTTGTAAAAGTTTATTAAACTCACTAAATAGGCATCACGAAAGAAACAAAGTAACACATGTACAAAGCTAAAACTTTCTAAATGGAGATACGAGAGTAGATCGACAATTAATCGCGGAAGGTGCGTTTTAAGTTTATTTATTGCTTGTGCCACCGATCTGGCGCGTCACCTCTCGTGACCATCTGACAGTGACGAGGGTCGACCGACCAAATTTAGGAGATCCTCCAGTCATTGCCGCATCGAACAATCTGGACATGGTTTTAAACCGGAACCAGATTTCAATCTTAATTCTAGATTACTGATACCAATCTCATCTTTCAATCAGTTCCAATGATGATTGGCTACGAGGAAAACTTTAGAATATTGATATAATAGTTATATGACTGACAAAAATAGGTTTTTAAAATAAATGATTATATATATAACATGTTATTAACTTTGAAGAACATGAACACACAAAAGCAAAAACATCGCCACGGTATAGTGATTGCCTTTTTATTCCTATATAGTCCCCTCGCATGACTCAGCTCAAGAGCACAGATGGTTTCTAAAATTGGAAAAATGTGAAAATACTTTAACGGTGAGTTACAGCCGTTTGAAGATTAAAAGATTGGCTGTTTACTTTCTATTTACCGTTTCCTTTCAACGTAAATTAATATTTTCTTAAATCCTTTGCATTCTACGTAAAATTGTACAATCCTTAAATTCTTGAAACTCTCCTAAAACGTTAATTTAAAAGTTTCTGATTGCAATGCCGACATTGTGTGAGCCCAAAATTATGGCACTTTTGGAGATAAGCTGAAAACGAGATTAAAAAATATTTAAAAGTTACTCATCACAAAGACCTCTCGAGTAAGGAATGGGAAGGAATACTTCAAAGGAACACCACTCACTGTTGATTCAAGAGTTTTCAATTTGTAGTTCCGAAGTTGCGAACGGCAAATACCTGTACTTAACTGTTTTACTGAGTCCTCGGTAACTATTGTTAGCAATAGTGTCCAAGCAGAAGCTTAGCTGAGTCTTACTAAACATCACTGGCGTACCGCCGCTTCGTAGAAAATAAAATATGCAAAAGGGTAGTTTGTCCCACAACAAACTAAAACGTGCTTTGTCGAGTTGGAGTAAATATTCAATGGGACAACTTCATTTGCTTGATTGTAGCCCACATGTGTACTTACTCAAATAATAACATCGTAAACACATTAAAATCATTGTTCAACCTTTCCAGAGAACTCTGTTAGAAATGGATCCAAAGTATATAGCGTATACGAACACAAACTTCCCTCCCAACAAACAAGTAACTTTACTGTTAACATTACACAGAAGTTAAATATGCAAACAATAATGTTGCAATGCAGACAGTACCCACAAAATTCGTAAAGCTACTACACCATACCTATAAATTTTTTATCGTATATGCTTAGGTAAGTATTTGCGAAATTATGCGAGCGATACATAACAAACAGCCTGAAAGTGGAATAGAAAGGGCTTTATTTGACACGGGTTATACCTACGACTAAAAGGCAGAAAATCATCTGTAGGTAGGTAACCGGGTTATCTAAATTGTAGCTCCCAAGTTTCAGAGTGGAAGATTCAAGGACCGGTAGCTTTTGACCTGACTTATAACGGCACATGAAGGGAACATACGGTCTTCGAAGCGTTATTCAATAAAATACGTGATAGGAATACGATCCCGACTATGTTGACTTATGTTGAGTCTTCGCCTAATGTATACAGAAAAAAAAAACCTGTAATTCCTCGGGATTCGATAATGATTAATGGGACCATTGAATCAATTATCCTCTGAATAAGGTTGCTAAGATAATTACTCTTCACAATGTGAGCAGATTTTTAAGTGCCTTTCAGCGCTAAATGATATTCATATCTTAACGGCCTCGTAAGTGATAACAATTACTGAAATATGTATTTTGCTTTTAAACTGTTAGAGATTTCGTCATTCTGAAAGAAACGTATTATTTAATTCTGGATTAACAAAGTAAAACATTCAGCGTGAACATATGTTTTTTATCTGGCGAAGCAAAGAGCTCTCGCATTTTGATCACTTTCGTGGCAACAGCAGATATTATGAAAAGGCTATAATTAATAGATGAAAATGTAGGCAACTAGCTAGGTAAGATATGTCAAGATACATGTCTATTTTGGCCGAAATTCCGAATACAAGGATCATGTTTCTACTGTTCTGACTGATGGTACATTAGTTTAGGTAATATTATCTGATGTCTGTAATCTAGTTTCACCATCCACGATTCTCTTATAAATCAATAACTTGTTTGCCGTGATGTTCATATACAAACAAAGAAAACTGGATTCTTTTCATCTATGACTATTATTTTCATATCAAACCTAGAGCAATGCATTCAATATCATCAAAACCTTTCCGACCTTTTCAAGCAGATTATTGGAAAATCCTATTGTGGACAATTAATAACATTGTCTGTTTTCAGGCTTAATCTTCTCGTTAGCGCTAATTAATTACCAGTTTCACGAGACGATATTGAAATGTCCTGTATAAAAAATATTTCACAAGCACGTAGTAACGAGGTAAAATCTTTATTCCGGTAATTGTGACATTGACTTTATAAAAGCGTACCTATTCTGCATAGAAAACCATGTATTAATTTATGTTGTTTAGACACAGCAGTTGTATTTTATTATTATCAGTCGTCATCAGCTCTTGTCGATTCATTCATTTTCATCGACGACGCGGTAGCGGAGTTGGTAGTGTCCCTGCCTGCGAAGCTAACGGTCCCGGGTTCGAATCCCGGTAAGGGCAAATATATGTGTGATGAGCACGAATGTTTGTACCTGAGTCTTGGATATTTCTATCTATATAAGTATTTATTTCTCTATATAAGTATGTATATCGTTGTCTAGTACCCATAACACAAGTTTTGAGCTTAATTTGGGGCTAGGTCAATTTGTGTGCAATTGTCCCCGATATTTATTTATTATTTATTTATTTGACCTGGTATCCATCCTTTCTTTGACTTAGTCTATTAAATTATATAGTCGTATGTCCTTCTCGGTCTACCTCACTCTTTATTCCTGTCTATTTTTCCTCAAGACAATCATCAAATCAAATAGCCAAGCATTTTTCCTTTTCTTATTTTTATTTTCACCAGTAAAGTGACAAAAGTTACACAAAATAAACAGGGATGATGGCAAAGTTGCGTTAGATCAATTATGAGCAAACATTTCTATCCCACCTAAGTGCGGTGCGTATAAATAAATAATTCACAGTATATCCAACCAAAGTTCAGTTGTACCCAATGCTCTTGACTAAATTCGACTGCAGATAAGGTTTTATAAATCAGTCCAGTTAGTCTAAACGTTGCAACCAATTCGGCCATTAGGATGTCCGTAGTGGAACACAGTATAAATAACGACTAATCTCATTGAATTAAATGTTAATGGTTAATGCTTCTATCCAGAGTTTAGACTGTCAATATATTTACTAGCAAAGGTGGCTGCATTTCAAAGTACCTACTAGAAATACATTGGTGTCGATTGTGCACATGTATTTACTGAAATTAAATTATCTTCGTCAGGTCTATAAGTATTGCTGTCCCTGTTTGACTAGTGAAGCAAGAAAAGGACAGCATTACATTTAGATCTGTCAAACTTAGTTTAGTTACAGAAATTGCACATCAAAATCAACACCGAAATAGAATTTGTATTTCATCTCGACCCTGCGGATTTTTCAATGGATTTGTTTGCCCACTATCGCTCTTTTATTGGGTTGCTCATAAATGTAAGCCTATAAAAAGCATCAGTTGTTAAGTCGAGTACTAGGTACTGTTCCAACATTGGGCTCGAGTCCAACCGGACGTCACAGGCTTCCAACCGTATCGGACAGACGATACTGTTAACAGATAACAGTAGGTTTTAGATATTGTAATACTTTTTGGGTATTTTCCAACTTGATCATATTATCATAAATCGGTCGGGATGCATAGAAGCTAAATTTGGCACCCAGCCAGACTAGCAAGCTGAGTCAACGAGTTAATCGCCGTCCATTGACTTGACTTCGGGCAGATAACGACTCTTTTTAGTTCATTGAGAAATTAGGCCGCCTAAATAGGTCAGGTCACTGGATACAGTTCTACGCACAGCAATTACTCTACGTTTATAATCATTCTTTTCCGCAATCATCATCTTTTATATCCGCGTACAAAGTAAGGGCGTTTCGCTTTCGTGGTATTTTTTCTTTCTTCTCAGTTTATTGTTGTAAAACTTTCAGTACTAATCTCGCAGAGCCTAATTTCATAACTGAATATTATATTACCAACTGCGTAGGTCTACCTACTTCAGATCTATGTACTGAAGTTTTTTGTAGTATGTCTCTTTTGCCACGTTTTCAATATAAGTACCTATATAGGTACAGACAACGACAAAAGTCGCTAAACAATCACACTTTTTTCTATTATCCTCATCATCTTAGACACCAATTTTTGACCTCATCATCACCTAAATGATACCATGTAAAATGTAAAAAAAAACAATAATAATTACTGATTTGAAACACATTTGGAAAATCGAGAACGATCAGCTACTTTTGTCGCTGACTGTACTATAGGGCCTTTTGATACAAACAAACAGGCTTTATTAAACGCTCAGTATCCACCAAAAAGGCGCAATCGTTAAGTTAATTAAGCTGTGAGTAAACGATGCAGAAACCGGCGGAAAGACTTCGCGGGCTTTATTTAACAAAGTTTCCCGTCGCACTTTTATAAAAAGCTTTAAGATTAACTCTTTTTAAAGCTGATTGCATTGTATCAACATGAATATTTATAACAATCACGGGCTTTTCGCCTGTCGCTACAAAATCCATAAAATCCACTTTTCTTGATTGCTTTTTGTCCCGGTTAGTGGAATTACATAATAGGTGACCCCTGGGCGGACGTAGCGTTATTTTGTTATCAATTTTGGGGACGTATCGACGGGCTTTGGCGGATATTGCAAGTTCAGAACCGTTTCCTTTTCCGCAGACCCGAAATCACAACATTTATGTACGAGAAATAAACTATTTACCTTTGGCTAGTAAATGTAGTTTTGACTGAATACATTTTTATAGCACAAAAGAAATATGTACCTACTATACAACATTTATTACTTTTGCTGTCAAATTTATTCACGCATCAGCTAAGTTTGTGTTCTAAAAATGATTTTAGTTCTATCACAGCTATCAATGCAAATAAATTATCTTAAAATTAACTAGCTGCGCTGAAAATTTTATTTAGATATTCCCGGACACTCTTCCATTTCCATTTTTATACCCCTTGAAGGATTATTATCAAAAAAACCTTGCTAAGCGAGCACTTAGGTGGATTCCCATTCAAAATACCAGCAACTATAATATCTATTACTATTTACTAATACCAACTATGAAGATTTATTTGGCTTTTATACATATAGTAATATAAATTAGCAGTAGTAAGTATACGCCTTGAAACTATAATTGTGTACGATACCATCAAAATGCTTCGCCTAACTTCTGTATAGTAGGCGTTATAATTTACATATAATTTATTGCGGCCAATAGAGACGCTCGCATCCATGTTCCCCATGTTACATTGCAACGAGATAATGTCTAGTCTGCAATATTAGAGCGGGGTTGCTATCATCTGATCTCTAATTTGCGATATCCTATGACGTATTGGGAATTCTAATAAACCTGCTATACCTATGCTAATCGTAACATAAACGTGAAATGTACTATGTTTCTTTTCTCATTCACGTATGTATAATATACCTACATTAAGTAGATAACTTACATCAATCTATTTAGGAGGACGTTGGCAAGAAATCGTCCTAAAAAACCTTCGCTATTCCGTTCCAACAAATGTTCCTTTATCAAAGGGTTTAACTCATAGGTGTCGTTTTTATTATTTAGTTTAATCATGATCCATGGCTTACCTACTTCGTGAATTTTAAATATTCTTTTATTTTCAGGGAGATGAGAATGTCTGCGTCAGAAGCCCTATCAGGCGGTAATGAAGGATTAGGAGATGAACTGACAGCTTCCTTTGCACTCCTGAATTTAGTTCCCAGAGGCGGTGGTAACAACATGTGGAGACAAGTAGGTCGAGTGCATGGCCGCAGTGTTAGGCTACATACGATCGTCTGGCCAGGAGGTAGACTCGTGGCACATGGACAGTCAGAAGGTGCGCGCACGATATTCCGAATAGTCACAGCACTCGCCCCTCCTTTTGTCATGGAAGGCGAACTAGATGAAGATGGACAATGTCTCCGCGGCCTTCCCTGCCATCGACCCCAGACGTCTGACCGAGATAACCTCACACTCGCATTCAACGATCTAGAAAGAGAATTTGAACAAGAACCCGAAAGCTTTTTCTTTCCCACACCCAAACCAGTATTTTCCAAAATGGCCACTCACTGCTGCTATGGACTAGCCATGGATCTTTTGGAAAACATAGCACAGGAGCTCGAATTTGACTTTCATTTGTACCTTGTTGAAGATGGCCTATACGGATCGAGAAAAACAGTCAAACCATTTTACAAAATGGATGAATACAAAAATGTGGAGAGCTACACTGTTTCTACGGAAGATCAACATAGCTATCGATCTCAGTACAGAAACGGCTACACAGTTGCCGATACAGACGGGAGCATGCCTATGAATTCCGCAGATTCAGATGACGATAACATGAAATGGAACGGTATTGTGGGAGATTTAGTATCTGGAGCGGCCCATATGTCTTTCGCTGCGCTCAGCGTTTCATCAGCGAGAGCCGAAGTGATTGATTTCAGTCAGCCTTACTTTTTTAGCGGAGTGTCGATATTAGCGGCGCCCAACCAAAGACCCGACATACCGTTACTTGCATTTCTCCTGCCTTTCTCTCCAGAGTTGTGGGTTGCGATATTTACTTCGCTGAACGTGACTGCTATTGCGGTAGCGATATATGAGTGGCTTTCGCCGTTCGGGCTGAACCCTTGGGGGCGCCAGAGATCGAAGAACTTTAGTATATCCAGCGCTTTATGGGTGATGTGGGGATTGCTTTGCGGGCATCTGGTTGCGTTCAAAGCTCCTAAAAGTTGGCCTAACAAGTTTCTGATTAACGTTTGGGGTGGATTTTCTGTGATATTTGTAGCGAGTTACACAGCTAATATAGCCGCTTTGATTGCCGGATTGTTTTTTCATAACGCCGTGGAGGACATTCAGGGGAGGGTTAATGTGAGTATTTAATTCGATGATTCGAAAATACGGCACTTTTTGACGCAGGATTAATGTCGTAGTTTATTTTTAGTGGTTGTTTCTACGAGTAGGTACGGCCAGGTCATCCGTGTCGGAGTATTACGTCCAAAGAAATAATCCGCAGCTGGCACAACAAATGAGAGGTTACGTTCTTCAAGATGTAGAGGCAGGCATTCAGAGGCTCAGGTAAATAGTGTTGCAGTAATATTAGTTAATTGGTATGTTTTTTATATGTGTGATGAGCACGAATATTTGTACCCGAGTCTTGGATATTTCTATCTATATAAGTATTTATTTCTCTATATAAGTATGTATATCGTTGTCTAGTACCCATAACACAAGTTTCGAGCTTAATTTGGGGCTAGGTCAATTTGTGTGCAATTGTCCCCGATATTTATTTATTTATTTATATTTACTGTTAATGAAAGCGCATAAATATATATTTACATGTAGGTATATTTCATATCAAAATAACTCTGTTCTTTAACTATTGTTAGCTAATTTACCTAGTGTTGAATGTGTGTCATATTATTAATCTAGGTATGAATCTTGAAACTCATATTAAAAAGAGGATTTATTCATAATAAGGTATTCCATTTTACTAAACGAAAGTTACCATCTAAATGATCTCTGTCGAGACATATATATATATATGTAGGTGTTTAGAGATGGTTAAGTCCTCAACAATTCAAAACTTGCCATCGTAATATTTTTTTATACACTAATTTTAGAACACACTTTGTAAAAGCTATATAACGGTTATAAGCTTTTACCGATAAGGAAAATTTACTCGCGTGTAAACCCATGGAACCTTAAAAAATTGCCTTGTTAATCTGCTAACTGCTAACCCTATTTACTCGAGAACTCTCAGTATAAACTCAACAGAACTGAATTGATTGAGCTCACGCCCAAATTGCTTCATTCATTGCATGGTTAATTTTTAACGCTTTAATGTATAAGCAATCACATTGCTCGAACAGAACTCGTATTATCGTATTGAAACGATCTCTTTGAATATTGATGAAAAGAGTACCCTGGTCCGATCTAAAAAACGAAGTGAATTTTATGTGGCAGTAAAGTTTTGTACCACGAAGCGACCGGATGGCCACTTAATGCTCTTCAAGTACATTTGGTTTATGGTTCACATTTAGTATCCTATTGCCATTCCGCCAATTAAGCTATAAACCACGAGCCATACAGAGATAGGAATTAGAATAACACTTTTAATTCCCAAAATACTCTGCTCACCAAACTCGGCACAGATGTGTTCGAATCTCACATAAATTAAATGTCATACATATTCATAAGTTAACTTCATTTTGACGCTGTCTGTAAACTGTCAGATGTCACACTGCAACATCTAACCAAGAAACTAACTCACTAACTCCTGTTATATATCGTGGTATCTCTCCCACATAAAACACATCGTTGTAGGTATATGCTTCAACAATAACAATTTATTACTTATAATAAATATTGAATCAGCCTTAATTAGTAAAAAGATGTCAAATATGTACTGAGAAGTAAAACAGTAATTAGCTAAACCTTAACTAAAATAATTAACAATTAATTAACAAAAGTAGGTAAATGAAGCTGGAACTAATTAAGTTTTTCATTTTTACTCAAACTCAAACACAAACAAAATTTTATTATTGTTTATCATTTGCGTTATTAAACCAATATGTATTATAGGACGTTTTTTAGCATTGAAAAGTTATCTGGCATACAGGCAGATCAGTTTCAGTGATAGTACATTATTATTATCACTTCTTGAAGTTACTATTATTTATGTCCCTACCTAGTCGTTTTTTTTATCATGAATAACACAAATGTCAAGCACGCACAGCACACCGCTCCGTTTGTGACGTCAAATTAGTTATCTTGTTCGAAGTAGGTGATATTTGGCACTGTTGAAACGATTTCAAATCGAGTCCTGAATCCTGATTACCATTATCGATTTTAGTTGTCTAACTTTTAACTTTTAGCAGCGCAATCTAACATAACATATTTGGTTCAGCGTAGTTTCCCTGCATGGCAGAACTTTATTACTACAGACATAAAACAGCTCTGAATTTCTAGCTTCCTTATTTAGTACATTTACTTGTTGCAGGAATGGAACTTTAGATCTTTTGATAGCAGATACGCCTGTCCTAGATTATTATAGAGCGACAGACCACGGTTGCAAGTTACAGCGTATAGGAGAGCATGCTCTCAATGCAGACACGTATGCTATTGGCATGGCTAAGGGATTTCCTTTGAAGGTAAAATCGAATCTCAGAGCTTTATATACCTTTTTAAGACATCATCATTATCAGCCTTTCACGTTCTCACTGCTGGGACTCTGGCCTTCTCTCAAAGAGAGAGTATTGGCTGTAATCTACCACGCTGGCCCAGTGCGGGTTGGTAGATGTCGCATGCCCTTGAATGTTGCAGTTCTTGGGCATGCAGGTTTCCTCACGATGTTTTCCTTCACAGTTTTGAGCGATGGCAAAGACATGTATGTTTTAAGACTTCTTTTTTTTTAATCTTTAAATTTGTAAACGTATCAAATTATTTTGGTATTAACCTTAGTTTTACATCTTGCAGGGTATTGTTTGACTACAGGTCACCTATTGTAAAGTGACAATAGAATCAAAAGTACCGCCTCGCGACGCAGGTGCTTGGAAACATATTCTTATTACAAAGGTTGTAGCTAGCAAGCACTAGAAAATGCCCGACCAACAATCTATGGTTTCATCTCGATGTTTTCCTTCACCAAAAGCTCAAGCTCTTTCTATACATTATTTTTTTACTTACCTTGTAACGTAACCTAAAGGTGGATTCCCCGTGCTGTAAGTGGCCATTACAAGCTTCCTTTTTATCTAAATACTAACTTCATACACTGAGTGTTATTCGAATAATTACGTGAAAGGTGCCAAATTACGTTCAATTAAGGTAATTGCTACATGAAACACGGTAATACCAAGATCGTTCCTGTATACTCGAATCAGGGCAACTCGATGTGCCTCCACGAATGATAGCGTCTTATAAATTAAACACGGCGTGATTAGGCAGCAACATATCCCAAGAAATGTAGCGCGGATTAACATGAGAAGCAAGACTTTGGGAGGCGGAGTGGCGCCGAATTTCAGATCTTTGCTCCAAAAGATTGATGGATGACGCGAACGAGCCTTCTAATGGCGTGATCGATAGTCGGGTGTCATGTAGCCCCAGCTCAGCCGTTTATACGTCATTTTATCTCAAC
Organism: Opisthograptis luteolata; assembly: GCA_931315375.2. Taxonomy (NCBI): domain Eukaryota; kingdom Metazoa; phylum Arthropoda; class Insecta; order Lepidoptera; family Geometridae; genus Opisthograptis; species Opisthograptis luteolata. Next base: position 6,016,830 of record OV928038.1, on the reverse strand, counting down.
GGTTCAATGTACCTCTGGGGTTTCCGCGGATCACTCGGATAAATCAACGTATCAGAAAGACGAGACTTTTTGTTTTACGCGGCGACAATGCTATTGAAAACATCCTTTTTCGAGCGCTGTTGGATACGAACAAATCGGCGCAGATGTGACGCCCTTGTTTTATTTTTTGCAGATTTTTTCAGACGTTTACAAATTATCCGCAGTCGACACGAACACAGATCTGTTGTCCGCTTCGCGAATTGTACTCCAATATTTTCTGTTTCAGGACAGTATATCCGCCGTGATAGCGAAATACTCGTCTAATGGCTACATGGATATTTTGACTGAGAAGTGGTATGGTGGTTTGCCTTGCTTCAAACTAAGTCCAGATTACGGGATACAGCCTAAGCCACTCGGTAAGATAAATTGATGATATTAGTCTAGTTTACAAGAGAATATATTTTAGTTCCTGAAAAACATACAACTATTTATTTTATTTCTTTGGTAGCTAGCCAGGCACTAAAAAATACCCGACCAGAGTTATATGGTTTCCTCACGATGTTTTCCATCTATCAAAGCTCAAGCTTATTTTAGACTTCAGACCCACGGCCATGGGCCAATGGGTCATAAGCCGACGTCACCACTGAGTCATCGTTGTTTAAAATTGATTGTATACCTACAAAAAATACATTAATACCATCAGTTACATTGATAGTAGATACACGAATGAATATTAATTTCATTCCAACAAAACAAGTTTTCGTTTTCAATTTGGTTATTTGTTGCTCCCCAGAGGTGTAGTAGGTACAAATAGAATTGTATATTACTATTATAATGTGTATTCGTTACATCGCACCCCAGTCTCGCAGTCAGCTGGTTCGTCTCTTGTAGAAATTTCATTAGAATTTATCGCCTCCCCGGCGTTAATCCACCCTCAGTGTGGCAGTTGGGGAGGCACCTACGTATTACCACCAGTCGACCTAAAAGATTAAACATGGGATTTATCACCTCAAAAATGAGGTGACACCACAAGTGCGTTTATATCTTATTCGAAATACACATACTTACACGAAGAGATTCGATTAAAATGAAACGACATTGGGGACGCTTTCCGTTTGTACTTTCGTACGGAATGTTCTATGTTAAGCAGATATTTCTTACTTATAGTATGGTATTGTATTAATCCCATTCGAAACTGTTGTATTGTGTTGTGTTAAGCATATCGTCATTACCATCAGGTCAGACATTTATTAAGTACTTAATTAGGATTAAACAACACGTCATGGTAAAAAAGCAAAATTAATCACGTAACATTAAATTTTCGACGACTATCATGTTAAAAATGCTGCCGTTGATGTGAATGCATATATGTGTAATGTGAAAGATCACAATTGTAATCCTAAATATTAAAGATGCGAAAGTGTGTGTGTGTGTGTGTGTGTGTGTGTACTAAACCGATATTTTGATGACATTTGGAATGGAGATAGCTTATACCCTGGATTAACACATAGGCTGTTTATCCCGGAAAAGGGTTCCTGGGGGATAATAGGAAGACGCGAGTGAAACTAGTAAAATATAATTAACACTACCACACTATATTATAAATGCGGAAGTTGGTGTGTGAGTGTGTATATGTTACTTCTTAATTCATGCAGAAACAGAGTAAAATTTTGATACTTTGGATTAACACATAGGTTATTTTTATCCCAGAAAAAGGATCTTGCAGGATTTAAAACGAGAAAACGTTGTATTTGTTGCGCAAATATGGTGAAGCGAATAAAATAGAGCGCTATCGTTGGAGCTTTCGTAGTATACAATAGTATAGTTTGGCGTAGTAAATTACAGAAACTAATAAAAACTTTCCGGGCACAATACTTTCTGAATGCAGGTATTGTTTGTTGCTTCCTTAAAGTTTTCGTATCTGTATTTGGTATTGTCAAATGTATGATTTACTAGTTGCGCCCCGCAGTTTCATCCGCATCTTCCCGTTATCCCGCAGGAACGTATTTCTAGGATAAAAAGTAGCCTATTTGTTAATCCAGGGTATAAGCTATGTTGGTAGACTGATACAGTGACCCCTTCCCGCCCCTACAAAAGACGGTGGCCTGGATAAATAAATAAAAAAGGGTATATATAAGCTATCTCCCATCCCATCGGTTTAGTAGTTACAGTGATGTGGTAACAAACATTCACACACACACACTTTCGCATTTATAATATTAGTAGGAAGGATTCCTACCAACTCTCATTGGTATACAAATTCAAAAGGGATCAAATATTTACAAATGGTTAATCTTCGCTTGTAAAACCTTCATGTAAACCTGAAAGTTAAATGATATGGCGATTCCATTCCCTTTATTATAATGCAGACACTTCACCAAAATGGCTTATGACGGTAAAACTGTTCCAGAATTCGCGGAGGACAAAATATTTTATTTGTATACAAGATATTTTACGGCCACAGCGACTATTTCATAAAAATATATGTGACTTGTTTTCCTTGCCAATGTTAGTTAGTAGTTGAACGTGACATAATTCTGGGGAATTCGTTTGTCTTGTTTTTTTATCCGAGCAGTACAAAATAGCAGCTCTCAGCGAAAAGAAATTACCCATGAAATATCACATGTAATAAATTAACTGAATATAAACACTAAGCAGCGGATTGATTTTGTACTTTACCATATTTTCCTTACAAGTCAAAAATAATTCAATACAAACGTCTACAAATATGGTATACCTAATCATAATATGATAATATCATAATTTTTGGGTGATAATTTTGTTTAAATCATTTTCAAAATCGATAAAGAGCAATTGTTTTAAATAAAGAAGAACACCAAACAGAATGAAATAAAAAATCTCTACCTTTGAGGTACAGATTTAATATAAATGAAAAGAGAGCAATTTAACTGCCCCGAGCGTTTCGTTAAAACATGTACTAAAGTTTCGATGTTTTCTGATTTAATTAATTTTGAGAGCAGTTCTCATGTAAATCTCTTCTGTTTATAGGCGTGGCTGCAGTCGCGGGCGTGTTTATTCTACTTGGAGTCGGAGTCGTTTTGGGCCTTCTCATATTAATTCTGGAGCATTTGTTCTACAAATACACATTGCCAGTATTGAGACATAAACCGAAGGGGTCGATATGGAAAAGTAGAAATATTATGTTTTTTAGTCAGGTAAGAATGACACTCAATAAATTTTACAAAACTTTTTATGAAATCTGTTCAGGTAGATAATATAACTTTGCTTAGATAAATAGAAATACGAACATACCTAATATGTGTATCTATTTAACTACTGTAGATATTTGATTCCAGATATCCTTTGACACGCAATTTCTACATTTAAAGGATTATTTTTATTTCATGAATTGTGTTATTTTACGTACTAAGTTTCGTAAACTCTCTTAAGTCTTCTCTGTCTCAGTAAGATACGAGTATAAACGATTTAAATTCATAACTGAATTAGAATAACAAGTTTTAGCTCTGTCTCAAAAGATACGTCCACTAATGTTTTATGTATGTATCTCAGGCGACGCCTTTAATTTCATTAGATAGAGCGCAACCAGAATATTAAACGCAAAAAACCTACACGCTCAAAGTCCTACCTACATAATTGAATATCACAGGCGCTTAATATAATCGGCTTACACAACTAATTTGTAATGTGTATTTACTGTCGGTGAAGCAAAGTCAAAGGCTGTCTTCTAACATTGCGTACAGCGTCCACCCATACCTTGAGGGCACTTTGTTTGCCTTACTCAACCGTAAAGCCAAGGGGCTGCTAGGATTACGTCGACCAAGACTACGTCAGACCGGATTTTCCCGCTGAGTGAGCACTTGTTTTGTGCTGTACTCTTCTAATACGTATCTTTTCCCATTCGTTATTTGCTTATCTTCGCCTTCCTTGAGCGCTTTAACTTGAAACTATTGTTACAGAAACTGTATAGGTTCATCAATTGCGTAGAATTGGTCTCACCGCATCACGCCGCCCGGGAATTGGTTAACACGATCCGCCAAGGCCACTTCACTTCGCTGTTTCAGAAAAGTGTCAAAAGGGTAATTAGTCTTATGATTGGATTACTACCGATAAAGTTAAAAATAAATCAGATTACGTCAGGGGAGTGCCTTTGTTTCAGAAGGAACACGAGCAGCGTAGGAGGCGAAAAAGTAAAGCTCAGTTATACGAAATGATCCAAGCGATACGGAAGTATGTTGTACTGTTGTTATATTTAGATGTAAGTAAGTATGCTTATTAGACACGTGAATTAATTTTTAACTTGATTTTGCTCGTTGCCAGGGTCCAGCAACGTGATCATTCTCTAGGCTCTATAAAAGAGCAAGAGCCAGTGGATACACCCGATGTCTCTGAAGAATTGACCGAATTGAAGTTTCTATCTCCTTCTCCAGACGTATCGAACCGTTCACCTCGACAGGGTAGGTCACCCAGACACAACAGGTCCCCTAAACGTAAAAAAAAATGTACACTGTACCCTGGTGGCCTCAATGTAAGAAGATTTAGCACAGACTCTATTCTCGGTTCTGATGTCACAGTGTCCAACATATACGAAAGAACCAGCCATAATATCGGAAGAAGACTAAGTCGAGACGTTAGTTGCTTAACCAGCTCTCCTCCGGATATTAACACTCGTCTCCGTACTCCATCACCAATGGTTCGTCGAACGGAAGGTTATTCCACAAGATCTTACCAGGACGTCTCAGATAGGTCAGATAACTACCTCAGCATCGAAGGACCTACATCTCGGGCTAGCGTGGATATATTAGTTTCCGAAGAACACGATATTCCTCCTGCTCCGCCTTACCCGAGAGTATCTTCAACGGGAGCCAGGTCGGAACTATCATTGTTATCAGAAGAGGAACTCATCAGGCTGTGGCGGAGTTCGGAAAGAGAAGTCCGAGAGGCTCTCTTGGCGGCTCTACAAGAAAAAAGAGCTAATTTAGATCCGAAGCAAGATCCAGGATGAAAGAAGATGACACTTATTTCTGGAAAAGAACTGGTCCGTAAAACGTAGTTTTCAATTCGTCTGTAGCTCGGCGAGAGCGCGATAAGGAGTATTGAATAGAACAGGACATGGCTTTGGTGGTTGGGTTAGTGCCTTTTTACATTGTTTGATGTGGATACGTCTGCCAGATGTCACTTAGTCCATCGGTGTTCATTTTAGTGTCTTGTTATTATTATATTTGAAAAGGCTGGCTTAATTTTTATATTATTGCTTCTTGCGATCTGCGTCAAACAATTTAAACAACGGTACCCGGTGAGATTTAAAAATCTGTTTACGTCCAGTAACATGAAAATAGCTTTTAGATGTATAAATGTTTAGGATAGAAAAAAGTGCGATGTAAAATATGATTAGCTATGACCACATATGTTTAAAGTGCTTTAAACTTTAGTCTAGACGATGATAGATAATTAATTCAATTTTAAAGTGATGTAATTAAAGTAGATAACAACAACTTAGCAGTTATAAAATTGACTGTTTTAAATAGTTTACAAGTTTTTAAGTAAAGCATTTTAAACTTTAACTTTTAGGTAAAGGATTGACGTTCCTAATTTCAGTGTATTTAAATTAGTCTACCACAATATCTTGAGTTAAAACAATTTGGAAAATATAACGGAATCTTGTTTTATGAAACTCGGCAAATCTGAACAACTTAGTTTTGCTGGGTAACACTTATAAAATGATCGGTTCATTTGAATGAAGCGGAACAAAAGGGTGTATAGATTTACCCTTGCGTTAAAGACACCCTTAGCGAATGAGGATAGTGAGTCTTTGATATAAAATAATGAACACAAAACATCTATCACGGAGCTGTTTATTTGTGTCAGTTATCGATATTAATTTATATCTACACAATAGCGTTATTTGATACATAGGTAAAGTCATTTTAACATATGTTTGTGGCCATATCACATTTTCCTATAATATTTGTTTACATAGATGGTTACGGCTGCCATTTGATTTTTCCGTTGTAAATATATTAGAAAAAAAATTACAGAAAATATATGTTTTTAACATATAATACTTGCAACAATAAAGCCTACACAATCACAGAAATAGCTCTGATCTTTAAGTAGAATCCCCTAAACTAGGATCACATTTTGTACACACAAAATCTATTAAGTATAATGGTTACTAAAATGTCCGTTTTGTTTTTCAATAAATGATTTTCAAATGGTTGTATCGGTTGTATCGTTACGAAAGCTGTACAATTGTCATGCCTCAAATTAGAATTGTGTCTTATTCTCGTAATGAAAATAAAATAACTTATTAATAAATTACAAAACTGCCACGTTTATCTATTTAATTAGATATAGAGCGAGTTCTAGAGTTAAAACTTACACTTCTACATAGAGTTGCACCCCTGTAGTTTAGTTTAGATTTTTTCTCTATCTCTCTTCCTAAATACGTTTACTTACTTACCTATCTATAAGTTATTATAACATATATATTTATTGAGAATCTATTAGACTATTACTTCTTATTCTAATTGAAGTTTTGGGCAAATCACTACAGTGGCAGTGGCAATATCAAATGACAGCTACCTTAAATTTTTATATGGCAACAACCACCGTTGCGATTTGTATAAAGCTCATGAGAAACCAATGGGGCTGCAATGCAATTAAATTAATTACAAAAAACACAAAATCATCATAGCAAAATATCTCAAAATTGTTGGCATAATTATTACACCAATGTTTAAGAATTACTTAACGCGATTATGCAACAATTTTCCTTTAAATGGTTGCAATTTGTTTCATTGCAACACCAGTGGATTTAGATCCTAAGAGTTTATATTAGAAGAAAACAAGCAATATTTTCGTAGTAGACTTTTCTATTCTATGTAATAATACATTTTTTTTATTTTCTTTGTAACTGCTCAAAACAAAATAGTTTGTGTTTTAATTAGAAAATAAAACTCGCGCTAATATGGTTCGTATCAGAGGAAAATTATACGAACGAATTGAATTCAATAGAAGAATTCGTAAGACGGTACTTTTATCTGTTTAGCGAAATAAATGTATTAATAGCATACTTACGCAGTGGACTCTTGCCTTGTTACATTCAAAGACGTACTTCATAATATTATTGGGTCGCTAATTTATTTTTGTTTGCATTTTTATAATAATTTCCTCCCAATGTTCCAACTTCGGACCAACAAAAAAAACTTTCTTTGAAATTAATTCAGTGTAAATTATTAATCTACTTATTGGATGTGAGTCATCTAGTGATATTAAAGTCTTATGCGTAAATTATTATCTTATTTCACTTTCTACTGTATTTAGACATTATATATAACTAAATCTATAAATGATAATTATACGAAATTGTGTGTAAGTAGCCATCGTAATGATTGTTTATGGAGTAAAACATTGTTAGATTTTAAAAGGTAATTAAGTAAAAGATGGAATAAATTGTTGTAATCGTAACCCTGAAAATTTTCGCTAATTACATATATTTTATAAACCTGTCATTATTTTATTTTGGTGTTTTGTTTCCAAATATAATAATACATCTATTTAGATCGATGACAGCGCCAATGAGATTATTTATACTATCTACATTTATTTAATGGCACTGTCACATAAAAAAACGTTATTAAACACGGTCTTCTGCAAGCGTTGATGGTTCAAGACGTTATAAAAGAATTGAAATATTTTAATGGAAATATTTTTCCTGAAAACGTTTATTTGCCTGTAACTACCGAACAATTTGAATTAATTTTAATTATAAAATAATTGGTATTGGTATTGATGATTGATTAGTCAATAAAATAATTGAGAGTAGAAATACTTTCACAGGTAACGGCATATTAAGGCCCAGGTCTCAGTAGCCTCACTCTGCACCAATACCAAACAAAAAAATAAAAAAGTCAACAAAACTGGGACAATATTTTCAATAAAATCGTTTAAGTCTGGTGAAATGTTGCGTGTGTAAAAAATTGTTTAGTAATTGGATATTTACTAATCAATCATCACTCTAAAACAACTTAGATGTAATAAAAATTACAAACGCCAATTTTAACATTAGAGACTAAACGCAGAAACTGCGATATTTTATCTGTAAATAATTTATAAATGTATATGAATGAATTTTTGTCATGTATTCTTCTTCATTCGTTTGAGCTAGTGAACAAGATGACGAAGAAGAATTATTACATAAATTAAGTACTTATGTAAAATTATTATGATATATTGTGTATTTCATTAATAGGACAGTAGTAGGTAAGGATTGTAAATGAGTCTTTGAAAATGTAAATATTATTGAAAACAACATGTGAAGACTTCGAAGGATAATGGTATCTCAGGCTCAGTGACATTTTGGACACATACTTTTACCACCTGATTGTAATTTTTAGCTACAAATTTTTTTTTGCTTTTTCACATGTTATTATTTTGAATGTAGGTACAAGAACCACAATATTCAAGGGCATGCGAAATCTATCCACCCAAGCTGGGTCAGCGTAATAGATAATGGTACATACTGTCTCTGATAGAGGCCTTGTTTCGCAGCATTGGGAATGTAATTGGTTGATGATGATGACGAGTATAAGGATGATGACACATCCTGGTTTATTTATTTTAATTGCATATATACTACTAACTCTATAGTTAAATGGTGTGGATTCGGTTTTGCATTCTCTAAAACTAAACTAATTTTGACAGGTCTAATAGTATTGCTGTCTTTTTCTAACCACTGAAGAAAAAAAGGACAGCATTACTTTTAGTTTAGTTTTAGAGAATTCAAAACTGAATCGATACCAATAACTAGCTATTTACCTACTAGTTTTATAGTAAAACAATTTTATACACGTGTCGAATATGAAACAGATGGATCAAATATTCTAAACATTCTATTGTGCTGTGTCAACATGTGACAAAACAAAAAGAGGTTGCAATCTGAAAATGAAAAACAATGTTTGTGTCACTAAAATGCACAATAGAAAAAAACTCAACAGTTGGTTGTTTTCAGACGAATTCGTGGAGCGCAGGCAAAAGTACGAGATAAAAAAAAGCAACTGTCCGAATAATTATTTCATAAATTAGTGATGTGAAATGCACGTTCAATAATTTTTAATTTCGTTACGTAATTTACTGCGTCCATCGGAAGTTCCCGCAGTGTTTAGAATTTTCTCATGTTATGTAGTAACTCTAAATTTCCTGAAACTGTATAAATATAACATGTGCGGTACCTAGTAGGATTATAAGGGTAGGATAGAATAGTAGGAAATAGGATTGGTAATAAGAAGAGGTTTGTTTATATACATTGGTATATATCTCTATTTGATTTTAACATTTTGCTAAAGTAATAAACACATCGGTAAATTATCGTAACTCATGCATAAGGTAAGAATAACAACTACTGACTGTCCTATTATATGAACGCGGTGATAATCAATAATAATAGTCGAAAATAAAATATTTGTGCCAAATTGTTTGTTTTAATTACCAACCTGTTTATTTGTTTTTTGTAAAATTAGAAGATACAACAAAGAGTTATAAACATTTAAAAAAAAATTACATACTTTAGGTATGAAACCTACATGTGCCTAAAATTTTCGAGTATTTATTTATTGTTGGAATACATATTTTTTCCCTTTGCTCAGTGAACAAATTACATTTTGATAAAAACGGAAGAGAGAGAAAATTCAAATTACTCTTTTTTACAACTGAGGAAGAGGGTCGTTAATCTCCTGTCTATAAAACATAGTGTGCCCCAAAACTTTGCATTACAAAGTCCGCGTGGTTGTGTACTTCGGACACGAAATTTTCGGCCTCTCAGAATATATAACATTACTACTCTTGTTCAGTATTTGCTGCTCAGCCATGGAAAATTAGAACATTTTTATATCTTACATGATAGCGTTTGACTGCAACCAGATTTTGGTAAAGATTACTTCCTGGATTGGGAACTGGCTCTGAAGTTAGGATGCCGGAACACACCAATAACGGTGCTTAGCGACAAAATGTTCTTGGAGATTTCACCGTACACCTTTTGATAAATAATATAAACCAAACCCTGGTATGTTCCACGTGTAAAAAGTCATTTTAAAGTAGCAAGTTTGAAGTCATACAAAATTTAGGTTCGCACTTCGCATTAATAAATATGTCTCAAAATATTCTGGCTTAAATCCACTTTATCATCTCATCATACCTCGTAAAATTGATGTAGGTTTTGCCCAAACAAAATAAGTAACACTTAAGTAACCGGTATTGTAGAAAATAATGCACGATGACTTTAAATTTATAAAGTCATTTGAGTACGTGCAGTTGGGATCAAAACATTGGATTTTGCTCTTAAAATCATTACAGTAAAATAATGAAGTTATTACTCAAAATGAAGTTTAAAGTATTGTTGATTATATGTGTCTACATCCAATTTGGTAGCACTCTGTATTGCTACTGGAATACAGGATGCCCTTATAAATTTTTGTCCAGCAAAACACCCTACAGTGCCGTTAGAAGCGATATAAGGGACTCCATCGTAAAGTTAACAGGTTTGTGTGAAATTTATTATTTAAATGTAAGAGATATAGAAGCGCTAGTCATTATCAGTCCGGTTTTATGTAAATTGTATTAATACAATTTTGTTACGTTCATAAAATTGTTTTGGCAACAGGTTGTGAACCAGTTAGCATATGGGGGCTCGTGAGAAATGGTAAAATATATCCCGGGCTAGACTCCGCCCATAACATGAAAGATGCTATGATAATAAGGGAAAATATTATATCCAGTTACGACCGCGGAAACAGCTCGCTGTGCGCTCAAGATGTAGATAATTTAAGGCAGTGGAAATTAGACAGCAAAATGTTCGGAAAAACTCACCAACTTACAGAGGAAGGTTCTCAAGACTCGCTAGGCATTGGATCCAGGCTTAAGCAAGCATTCTCTAAGTTGTTGGAGAAACTCGACAAAGAAAATTACACATTCCGACCCGCTCAAGGAAATTGGATTGAAGATAGCGCTAAAGCTTTCATAAATGGTCTCCAAAGTCAAGGCCTGGTTATTGACAAAGCCAGAGGAGATTATGATATCATGGCTGTAAGTTGAATGCTTCTGAAACCCTCGGTGCGACGAAATAGCATACAAAGTTAATTAGGTTTTTACTTTTAAATTACTTGGTGATTGTTCATCTGAAACTTTGCGCATGTCGAATGAAGGAAAATGTAAAGATATTTAAATAAAACTAAACAAACGTGAATTTTTATATATCATTAAAAGTGTCTATGCAACAATATTTTACCCATCCATTCTTTTGTGGTTTTTTCCGTGTCATTTTAAAATTAGACCTTTTTATTGTCCATACAATTACATATGATATAAAGTTTCAATTCAATACATTTTAAAAATATAAAAGAAACTACGTTCGTATTGCGCCAATTTGCTTCGCTTCGGGGAACCCTTATTACAAGTCTTTGAGTACAATCAAGTTTGAAGCCTTTGAAAGATAAATACACGCCCCTTTATCTATTTCAGCCGTATAAAAATTGCGCGCAATTTCAAAATGAGGTTTTGGATAATCCAAAAACGTATGCTGAAATGAACAAGTACCATGAATCTTCTGAGTATCTTGCCGTAAGTATATTCAATTATTGTTATTCTTATTAAAAGTTATCCTACTAATATTATAAACCAGAAAGTTTGTGAGTATAGATGTAAGGATGTTTGTTGCTCTTTCACGCAAAAACTACTAAACGAATTTTGATGAAATCTGGAATGGAGATAGTTTATACCCTAGATTAACTCATTAGTTACTTTTATCCCGGAAAAGGTTCCTGAGAATGCGCAGGTGAAACGGGGCACAGCTAGTATTAAATATGTACTAGTGATCTGCTCCGCGGCTTCACTGTATAGAATTTGATACTTGTCCAAACTTTAATATCCCATATGAGCCCTCAAGGCGTGATTTGAAAAAAACCCTTCCTTAGTGCTATGTATTCACTACCAAAAAAAAAACTGCCTTGAAAATATCCCATCTATATTATTACCTCTTGTTGCTGTGCGTTGATGTGTCAGTATATTTATGTCAGGCCCTTGAAGGTTATTTATTAAATATCTGCTGTAATTTCAGATGAGAGATAGAGTTCGTCGAAGGGTAGGCGTCGATTACGCTATAACTGATGTAAACATCACCGCCCTTTACGACTGGTGTCGTTATACATGGTCAGGAATCGACGACAAAATAAGTCCCTGGTGTGCACTTTTTACAACTGAAGACTTAAAAGTTTTAGAGTACGCTGAAGACTTGAAGCACTACTATGAGAATGGATACGGAACCCCAATGAATCAGCTATTCGGCAAAATTCCTCTAGCTGACTTGCTTAAACATTTTCAAGAAGCGAAAGAGGGGAAGGGACAGAAAATCGTTACATATTTTACTCATGCTGCTATGATTGAAATGGTATACACATCGCTCAATCTCTTCAAAGATGATGACCCTCTAACCGGGGCACGTAAAAATCCCAAGAGGCTATGGAGAAATAGTAAATTTTCTCCATTCTCATCCAACCTACTGGCTGTATTAAATAGGTTTGTACCTATATCATAAATAATTTTCGATTACGTACACTATTGGTGAGTTATTGCTGTACGAACCCCCCGAAAGGTCTTGTTGAGGAACAATATCCGGTAAGTATATATTATCTGATATGCTTAGTCAATATCTGTTCACATTTGTAAAGCGTGACTCATGACTTAATTAGGCATGAGCAGATTACCCATTGCTCAAAACGGTGAAAGAAATACATGAGGTGAGGAAACCGGCCTGCCCAAAGAAGCCCAACATTCACAAGTTTGCGATGTATACCGACCCGCACTGGGCCAGTATGGTAGATTATGGTACATACTCTCTCTGAGAGGAGAACTGTGTCCTAGCAGTGGGAACAAAATAGGCTGATGATGATATTGAAAAAATGTCAATCAAAAAATATCAGCTTGCATAAATCAATCGAAAGCTCTGAAAGTATTTTATGACGTTGTTTGAAATTTAAAGTTTAAAAGTGTATCGTAAACATTAACATGTCACAAGCAGTATTTGCATTTTAAAACCAACGTTTCGTTGCAACCGGCATCTGCAGAGCTGCTGTCACAGCAATTTCAATAATATTGTGTTACATTGCGAGTTTTAAAATGCTTTTTATTGTAAATATCCATTATTATCTCCATTGGAACTTGAAACTTGTGTTCTATCACAACACTGTTGTTTGATTTTCGATTTGCTCACCTTACCTATATTGTGTGGTAAAAACCTAATCATTACATTTTGTAGGTTTGTTAATGTTAGAATTGATAATAATTAAGAGTTAAAATAAAAGGGTTTACGAAACACTTAGTAAACATAACAGTATCCCTATTTTGTGTAAACATTATATTAACTCAGTACTTTAACTTCCAAAAAATAACCTAGAATAAAAAAAGAACAAATTTCTATTCAGTAAAGAATATATTTTTGACGCCCTACACAGAGGGGCCAGAGATAACACAGAGAATTATCAAAGTGCCCTGCAATGTAGAATGTACGTAGGTAAATAGTGTAATACTGATGAACTTATTTACTCTGAGCTTTTTTTTTTTGGAGCGATGATGGCTTAGTGGTAGTGACGTCGGCTTGCGATCCGTAGGACGTGGGTTCGAATCCTACAATGAGCTTGAAGGAACTTTCGGTGAAGGAAAACATCGTGATGAAACCATAGCTTGGTGGTAGGGTATTTTCTAGTACTCGCCTGGCTAGCTACCACCCTCTTGTTAAGAATCTGTCGCCAAGCACCTATCGGTGTGTTCCGGCAGCCCCACTTGAGAGCCTGTTCCCAGTCCAGGTGTAGCGTGGCGCCATCCTCGACCACATCGTCACTTAACATCAGGTGACTTGTGGTCAAACGCTACCATGTAAATAGTAAAAAAAAAAAGCTTGTATTAGACGTCACCATAAATATTTGTTCCAGATGCAATGAGGAAAACGATTACAACGTCGTGTTTTACCTGAATGAGGAGCCCCTGATACCTATTTGCAAGGATGGAGTGTGTACTTGGGAAGAATTCGAAAATAAATTAAAATCTTTTTCGTCTGCCAAACCAGATTTTTGTTAAACGATTTGCATTTTTAGATTCGCGTCAGCGTCTACGTCGTTATTTTGTTGTTAGCATATTCATACACATTACATACCTATACATTATTGCAGAATCTCAACTATTCGCATTGTAGGTTATTGTCAAATTATGTATACCTAATATTTTTTATTGTCATATACAGTGAACAGTAGACATGCACTTTATGGCATGGATGCTACCCCGGCGACCTTATTATCGCTTAAGATCACGTGAAATAGCAATTAAACGCATGTTTGTAAGCGTCTATTGTAAAACTCAAAAACACATCGATCGTTTGAACTATGTACTTACTACATTTTAATATTAATTTGTCTAAAGAATGTTTTTGAATCGGCAGTAAATAAAGCATAAAACGAAATCGTTTCTTTTATTTTAGCTAAACAATATTTGTCAAGTGCGTTAGATAAATGACGAAATCATTAACCGGTCTCGATGAATTCGTAGGTCATCTTTTTATTTGCATTCCTAGTCGTGTTTTGTTTGTTCGATGTGGTTTGTATCTTACAAAAAGTTTAAAACATAAGTTGTTGATTGAAATAAAACATAGATACAAAAGAAAAACAAAAATGAAGTTGTGTGTGCTTATTTTGTGTGTTTTATTAAAAACAGTGGCATCTTACTTTTGTTATTGGAATTCAGGTTGCCCCTATAAATATTTTTCGGATAAAACACCATACAATAACGTCAGAGGTGATTTAAGGGACTCGATCGTAAAACTAAAAGGTACGTATCGTTTTATTAAACAAACAGGAACTTTATTACGTGCAGAGAGTTAGTTTATGTACGTTTGTATTGATACATAGTAGGTCTACATATAATTTGAAAAAATTGTGATTAGAAGCTTATCGGCTAGTAGTAAGCCCACAATAATTGAAACCTATTTGACTAAATCTATTACTTAGGAGCACACGTAACTAATTCAAAAATGTATATGTATAATGTTTGTTGTCACTCAGCTCCGTAACAGCTAAACGGTTTTTAATGAAATTTAGTGCATAGTGTGGTGTATCTGCAAATACTCGCATTGTGCGGGTACGTGTAAATATATTAATTTAAGTGCACCGCCTTTAGAATAAATCACTTTACTGCCAGCCTGTGAGTTTAACTGTGCTTCCCATGTTCTAGAATAGGATATGGAGTACAGGTCATTCCAAAAAAAATTACAGATCCTGAAGGATAACATAACAAAAAGGGCGGTGAAACTGCGGGGTGCTTATAGTATAATAAACATCATCAAGTTTCTAATAGATTTTACTCTAATTCCATCATTAAAATGATGTTTTTGTACAAGTAAAAATTTATGTTGATCCCCTTGAATGCGCAATTGGTTTTTATTTCTTTATAGGCTGTGAACCAATCAGTATTTGGGCGCTAATAAGTGATGGAAAAAATATACCCGAAGAGTTCTTCAGAAGCATAAACGAATCTTTAGCTATAAAAGACAATGTCATATCTAGTTCCGAACAAGGCAAAAGCTCTCTATGTGCCCAAGACATTGAAAACCTTCAAACTTGGACCGCTGATAACAAAATTCTCAGCAACCCAAACTTTCTGACTGAAGAAGGCTCCCAAGAACAAATAGGAATTGCAAACAGATTACGACAGACATTCCCTAAGTTATTACAAAACTTCAAAGGAAATTACAGAATAGTTCCAGCATCTGGTGGGGTCACGGAAGAAAGTGCAAAGAATTTCGTTAAAGGTTTTCCGAACGAACGTTTGAAAATTGAGGAATACGATGGAGTTAATTTATCAGTAAGTTTGAACTAGCTTTCAACGTACTGAACAAAGTTTTCTAGGATTATACAATTATTCATAACCATCTATTTACCTTCGTTATTTAAAATTGAACACAACAACTGTCAGTTTACGGTAGCTGGCGTTTTTCTCTTTCCGCGTCAGAAAAAAAAGAGAGTCAAAATCGAACATTTTCTTTTTCATGTCGCTATTCAGATCAGCTTTGTGCAATCTATAATAGCACAGACCGCAGTCACCCCCTAATTGCATGCCAGCTGCACTTTTGAAATTGGACCCGAATTAAAAAAGAGGTCTAGTTCTTTTTCACTTGGTTGAAATTGCTTTGGCTGAGATATTGTGTTGTTCTTCTGTATACTTACCTACCATGCATATTTACCATTATAGTTTTTTGTATGACCAAACCTCAAACTCTACATACTAATTTCAATAAAACTTTTATGCGGGTTTGAATAGATCCCGCAGAGCGATTTATAGCAATTCCCGTACCGGTTTACTATCTCCGAACATATAAAACACACTTCATTTGACCGAATATGTGAAACCCAAAATCATACTCCATCCCACCCGCATCAAAATAAAGGTAACTTAAAATTGCATTTTTTCAGCCTCACAAGACTTGCAAGAATTATCAAAATTTAATAAAAAATCCAAACACGTACATCGAAGTTGCTAAATACAAGAAGACCCCAGAGTATCTCGCTGTAAGTTAAAAAAAGGTCCTTATACACCTACTATTAAAATTGAATTCACAGGCAGTTTTAAATTTCACTGTTTTCTCTGTAGTATAAAGAGTAATAAAGAGTTAATCTACATACCTATGTATTATGTTTTAGACAAAAGACAGAATGCAAAGGCGGCTTGGCATTGAACACAAACTCTCGGATGAGAGCGTTAAATCTCTATACAATTTGTGCCGCTACACTTGGTCAGGAATCAACAACAAATTCAGCCCTTGGTGTGCTCTGTTTACAACTGAAGATTTACAAATTCTCGAATACATTGAAGACTTAGAACATTACTATAAAAATGGCTACGGAAATACTATCAACTCACATCTAGGAAGAATTCCAATGGTTGATTTGCTAAGAACGTTTAATGAAGTTAAAGAAGGCAAAGGAAAAGATTTCACCGTCTACTTTACTGATACTTCGACGCTAAATATGGTAGCCACAGCGCTAGATTTGTTTAAAGACGAAAACCCACTTAGTGCTAGGAGGGATCCTAAAAGAAAATGGAGGAATAGCAAGCTATCAGTTTTCTCCGCTAACCTGATAGCGGTGCTAAATAGGTCAGTTGGGTTTTAAGATAGTGAATACTAAATAAGTTTACTTTTAAGATGGAATTCCTTTAAAATGGAGAAAAAGTAGCGTTAGGTACTGCTATGTAATCCTGGTTTAGATCAGCTGATTTAGACATTTCAAAGTCAAAGTCAAAATTTGTTTTATTAAATAGGATACATTGTGATCATTCTATAACGTTTTCTTAAAAGAGCGAGAGGAACACGATGTCAATCCATTAATATATAGTTTTTCTGCATAGTTAAGGTTTATAGGATCATAGTAAAACAAGAGTTATTTGTTTACTATTAGTTTTTGATACAACAAATTGAGAATCTTACAGAACTATGTACGTACTTGAGTACCTATGTGAAACTTTTCATTCAAGAGGCATCTATCCCTTTTTACACGGCATTACTTGAGCAAGAAAAAATATGACGTCAAAACGCCCGCGCCCCTACGCTCCACACTGCATAATAATTTGTACCTCACATAATAAGGACTAATGTAGACCATATTGCCAAGGCGATAGAAGAGGAGTCCCCATAACACTTATGAAAATAATTTGCTACTAGTAAGTGATTAATATTCAAGCTCTGACGTGTCTTTTTGTAAAGACAAAGTCGTAATTTTAGCTGTGTGTGCAACTAACACCTACGTTACGCTTGCATGATTTTGTGTACGATTTTTCGTGAACTACTTTACTTACTTGATTTCTAACTAAATTTTTTTTATCAGATGCGGCAAAGATGGTGATGCTGACTACAATATCGTTTTCTATTGGAATGAGGAACCTTTGCTGCCGATTTGCGAAAGAGGCTTTTGCTCCTGGGAAGAGTTTCATTATAAATTAACTCCTTTAGAGAACTCTACATTAGATTTTTGTAACAAATAAAGTATTGGCTACGTTTATAACAACAAGTAACTATTAAAGTATACCTATGTAATATGCATCAATGAAAATCTTTTGAAATTTAAAATAATTTATACATGTAATTTTTCACACTTATTTAACTTTTGATTTTGATGTCAACAAAAGTACTCAGAGTGATACTTTTTTATATGTCAAAAGTTTAAACACCATCAAAACATGCAGGTAAAAGTAGCAAATGCAGTTTTAACACGAATACTTACAAAAGTATTACACCAATAAAATAACCAATGATAATATCAAAAGACATTTAATTTATTTCCACGAACCCTACCTAAACTTGAATGTCTCTCGTAAATTTCTACGATCCATATCTGCTGGCGTTACCACCAAGAGGTAATTTGAATGGGCCAAATATCTACTAAAATACAGACGTTACACCGCTAGGATTGCGATAAGTAGACTTTTAATAATTTGGTGATGGAAATACTTAGTCTTGTCTTTTGATGTGTTGGTGTTTTCTGAGTAAGATGCATCTGACCATACAACTAAATAGCATAATATGATACTATCACATGTTATAGTACCTTAACCTACAAATCATAAATTAATATTAGTTCAGTGACTAAACCCCCATTATGATGTTCACGTATTCATTATTATATCCATCTATAATTAATGATTGGGTCATTAAAACTGTTGCTTTTCCAAACATGAATAAATAATTGCACTCATACAGTACTTTTTGCCTTATACTAATTTACCTTACCAGCCACTTTTTTTTTACTTGAGTTTTTTGACTGTCGTACTAGTAAAGAGAAATAAAACTATCAACTAATAGTATCAACATTTTAGATTCTAAAATGTAGAAAAAACTTCTAAAATTTAGAACAACACTAAAAAATAATTTAGAGGTAAAGTCTGACACATGAATTTATTAGTGGTACCTAATCTTAAAAAAATCGTACTTAGTACATATCTAGGTTTTTTATTTGAACGAGGTCTTCTTAATTAAATAGATATACTCGTAGGTAGATGGTAGATTACGGCCCATACTCTCTCTCTGAGAGAAGGCCAGAGTCACGGGAACATGAAAAACTGATGATGATGATGATGACTCGTAGGTAAGATTTCTTACCCTAACGTCAAAGTTTGATTAGGTATTAAAAACCATTTTATGCAAAAAAGATTTAGAAAACTAAGTAGGCACATATAGATGAAATAATACCTACTTAACTTTGGCTATATTTCATAAAATATTGCTACACTTATGGAAGAATCTAATAAAATTGAAAGGTCACTTGTCTGGTGGCAATAGACTACAGATGCATAATCAATAACAAGGTCATACGAATTCAATGACCTTTACACGTTTTAGAGTCCTTCGTTTGATCTCTCTATAAGTTCGTTGTATTTAATTTATATTGATTTTTTTACTACAACGAGCGATGAAAAAAACAATGTCAAATACCAATTCAAGTTCAGGCTTATGTTGGTTTATGAACTAGCGCAATATTTGCTCTTTTGGTTAACTTTCAATAAAATCATTAAGTTACTAAATGCCTAAACATGGGTAAAAATCAGAATTATTGTAGAATTTAGGTGTCTTATTAGGTTCCCACTGCTGCCACGCACTTTTACGGTTTCCAAGACTGATCACAAAAACCTTCTCTCAGAAAAAGAGTATAAATACATGTATGGTATCTAGCTTATCTCAGCTAAAGTTACTATCTACACATCCATATTTTTCTTTAATGTTTTTGCCAACTATCGTACTCTCAAATGAACCCATTCCGAATTATATATTTGGAATTATCTTTGAGTCCAAGTACTGCAATCAAATTGGATGACCCTTTTTACAGAAAAAACTCACACAAACGAACACCGCGTCAAACACAGAACCTCGTTATTCAGTCAAAGGTTCCAACGTACCATGGTTGAAAAGTTTTAAAACAAGTCGATCGTAGTTGAAATCGAATTAATATTAATAAGAGATGGATGTAGGATTAGGATGCTTTTTCTTTTACTACTTACAGGGTGGGTAGCTTTTGACCACAAGTCACCTGATGTTAAGTGACGATGTGGTCGAAGATGGCGCCACGCTACACCTGGACTGGGAACTGGCTCTCAAGAGAGGCTGCCGGAAAACCACCGATAGGTGCTTGGCGACTGAGGGGCCAGCCAGCCAGGTAGTAGCTAGCCAGGTGAGTACAGAAAAATACCCTACAACCAAGCTAAGGTTTCATCACGATGTTTTCCTTCACCGAAAACTCGAGCTCATTGTAGGATTCGAACCCACGTCCTACGGGTTGCAAGCCGACTTCACTTCCATTCAGCCATCATCGCTAGCCTCTCTATATAAAAATGCACAAAAGTTCGAGTGTTACGAGATGATTTGACGAGTTTTATGATGAGTGTTGTTGGCATAATGGCGTTCTGTTTATTATTCTTATAAATATGTAGGAAAATCCTCGCACTATCATTATGCAATTTCTATGTAGCTAATTTGAATGAAGCCAAAAACTTTGCTTCGCAGAAATAACGTGAAACTGGTCGTTCAGCGAACTACTATGGAAAGTAATTGCACATACACATTATGCTAAAACTTCGTCGAACGAATTTTCTAAAACGTTTCATTGCTTCTGTTTGATGCGATGCTTTCCCAAAGCGCTGGTATTTCGATCGTTCATCGAATCAGCATTGTCACTCTAGGGACAAAGCTGCGAACGTGCTGGGTACACTGCCAACTGGTTGGAGCTTTAGGACAATCTACATAATTAAAGGCCTGGAACTTGAAATGCAGTAATTTGTTAGCTACAAGTATTGGTATACCTACATGAGTTTTTCTAGAAACGTTGAAAAGATTAATAGAAACTAGACTTGAATTTTCCTCCTTTCGAGTTTGAATGCTATCTCTAAGTTACTGATTGCTTCAAGGAAGTAAATACAAGCGAGAAACTGTAAAAACTAAAATCTAGTGTTATTATTATGTATGTAAATTTATGTCTAACTAAAAAAAATTAACTAACTGAGATGATGCAATGACGCCAACAGAGTGCTAGCCTGCCATTAAAAAAGACGCTATACTTCTTTAGATGCATTATTCAATGTGCCTGCCTATTCATTTTTGAATCAAACACTTGACAAAATCGTGGAACTGGCAAATGATGACAACGTAAAATATGGCCTATATTTTTACTCATCCAAGAAACCCATTTTTACGTCGACCGTGCGACATCGTACCCTTATTATATGTATAATATAGGTACCCACGTAACCGAATCGTTGAGTGACACTTCACTGATTAGCTGGCTCCCTTGTCAACCAATCTAAGTGAAGGCAGCTCGACAAAAACAAAGCTGAGCGTTGTATGAAAGCGGGTTTTTTCACATTCTATTTTCTGCGTGAATCCTTGGCCTTCGTCGAAATGTTTATTAAATGTGAGGAATTTTAAGTATTTGGACTCAAATCAGGTATTATCATTGCCGTTGTTTTTATATATATAAATATATATATACATATATATATATACATATATATTAGATATATAGGTAACGCCCACACAATCACTTACACAGTTCTGACCCATAACTAGGATTCCCTCTAGGGTTTCAGAAACTATGCGGAATTAGGGATCCACAACACCCAGACGCAGAACAAAACATACTAATACAACAAACATGTTAATTACGCTTTTAGATGGTTGGTATTTTAGTGAAACAACAAATTACAACCAAATTATTTTAGAAATAAAAATATGCATACGCCGCAAACATGCCAAAAGAGCTCGAGAACGCAATATGAAAAAACGTAATAAGGCTTTGGCTTATCAATGTACGTATCTACTAATATTTGTTCTTCTTTTGTTCCTTTTTATCATATACTAGCTGTGAACCGCGGTTACACCCGTTATTTGAATTGGAACCTTATTCTAAAGTAAGAAGTGTAGGTTTATTAAAATCGTTGTGTATGGTATGTTTCCTATGAACTCCAAAACGGCTGGAGCGATTTGGTGAAATTTTCAATCAATCAATAATTGATCCTGTGAAGTTTATTAGCCATCGGACCAACAGAATTATTTGTTTGGGTTTTGGAAATTTTTCATCATATTTTCCCTATCAATTAATACAACAACCATTCATCCACCATAAGTTTATCTGGCTATAGATAAAAATTATATTTTGTGCTTCCCGTGCAAAACCAGAGCGGTTCGCTAGTAGGCTATCCCCATCCCAAATTTCTATCAAATCAAAATATATTTATCTAGTAGGATACAACAAAAAAAACAAACCTAAAATTAACAACGTCTGTTTTAACCTCCTTTCGCCGGCAAAATATTAGGCAATAAATACCTATACTCAGTCAATACCTTTCGTATTTATACATTAGTGTGTTCAGTGCGTTAGTTATTTCAGCTGTCTCGCATAAATTGATTCTCGGCGGCCTTATCTGTCGTAAGTCCCAAAGCACACTTAATTATCTAAACCTCATCTGTTACAAAGATACAGGGACTGATTCTGACAGGCTGTTTATAAAAAGTATGAAAATAAGACGAAGCTACAACGTTAAGTTCATTTATCACACTTGGCTAAGTGAGTTTGTGACAGGGCTTGAGCATAAGTGACTTTTACGGAGCAAATTTATAGCGCTTGTATTTTTAGGTTTTGCAAATGAAAGTTCATGTAAACCCGTTTATTTATCACAAGTATAACCGCGGTAAATTGCTGTTTATTCTAAGCTGGTAAGGAAACATTAAAACAGCTGCTCTACTTAGGTACCTAGCCCGTGTATTATTATTATTGTATGAAGATTATGACAAATCCGAAATTAGGGTTTTTCATCGTTTGTATGGAATCTTAAAAACGAGAGGTACCTACTAATAGCATTCAAACACAACCGTTATCAAATATGTATCTTGATACGGAAAAGTTACAACTTAAGCTTACGTAAGTAAGGTAGCAAAGCCACATTACCTATTTACCTAGTATGAGTCTAGGTATAGAAGTTAGAGTTCAACATCAACACTTGTTAGCTACGCTTCGTTAAACTTTGTTTCCTAGTTTAAATTGTTAAGAAACCTGAACCACGACGCTGAAAATGCTCTCGTTCTAAAACTAATCACATTTTAACTCCATCTTTGAAAGGAAATTTGACCCTTATTTGCAATAGATTAGGTTGAAATTAACACGGTGCAAGTCGCAAAGATCGGATTCCTAATTAGCGTTATTTATGTAGAATGTGTGGAACGTTTTCTCAGTTTATATTTTTTGCCATTGAGATGCAAACATGATGGTCAGATTTGCCTTGTTTCATCAAGTCCGTATAATCAGTATCAGTATAGTATATAAAAAAAACTAAGACTGAGACAAAAAATGCATACCTACCATTTTTGTGCCTCGTTATTTATAAACTATTTATTTAATTACACACATACTGCGTTGCCTAAAGGATTTTTTCCTAGAGATAAAGAGTTACACTATATTTTAATAAATACTGATTATACTACCTAAATACCTACCATGTTTTAGAGGACACGTCAAGTTGTCCGTCCCGGCTATGGCGGTGTGTGTGTAGTCGTAAAGTCATATCGGAGGCCATCGCATCGGGCAGGCTGGAAACTCCGACAATAGAGTTGACCACCACCACATACGAAAGAGCAAAGAAAAAAGAAGAATACCACCTAATTAATTACATTTACTTTACAATTTAGAATCATTTGTGGCCATGAAAATTAAATTTGCCCGTGATATTGCCTGTACATTGATAGAATAGAATGGGTTCAGTGACCAAAACTTCAAAAATATCGTCAAAGTGCGCAGGGAATATAATGCATATAATTATGTTTTATGTTAAATCATTTGTAGATAATAAACAAAATCATCAGAAAGAGGATTAATTGAAACAAACATTCATTGTAATAAATATTTTTTATTCTCGTGAATCTTTTACATGGGTGTATTCTTTAAATAATTCCTTTATTTAACACACAACAAATATTTAACATACAATTATCGAATAAAGCTATATTTTATGATATTTTCCAAACGTGAGCGAAATGTTTTATGAAGAATTTTACAAAAGATTATTTATTAGTTCCACAATAAAGTAAATAAGATGTCTCTGTTGCAAATTATCTACATAACTTTGCTAAATAATTATACATTTCTACCTAAAGCCCAATACTACGATATGCCTCATACCCATAACGTGCCTTATATTTATACCACGAATTCTTAGACTAGGTAATCTAATAGAAAATAGGATCTTCGTTGTAATATCTCCAACGTCCCAAAACGAATTAACAAATTCAACGTATTTTCGAGAACATACACCAATTTGATAACTTTTAAATCTCGTTATTACCTGCATAGGTTGCTTATTATGTGCGAAAAATTCGTGGTAACACTATAACACCTTCCCAATATTTTATACCACCACACAAATACAATTTGAACAACTTTCATTACAATATTCAGGTAGATATTTGCTATAACTAAAGGAAAAACGTTACTTCAGAGCTTGCAGACGAGTGTTTCAAATTGACTTTTAGCACTTAATTTTGTACAATCTCTATTAACTGATGGTAGGAGTCATTTGTTTTACAAGCCAATTTGATCGAGTACTACTGAATTGACCATTTTCATTCAGCTGAAACTTAGTATGTTTGCAAGCATTACTGTTCCAGTTAAAAGGTGATGTCAGTAACATTACTGGACATATATTATGTTATATTATGTTATATTATATTATTAACAATAAAGCGTTATCTATCTATCTATCTATCTATCTATTATGTTGCTTCAAAACTGACTTTTCAAGGTGACAAGTGCAGTGCAGTGCCACATTGAAGAAACAACAAAGCATAATGCTGCACTGCAGTATTCATGGGCAGACGTAGTTTTTACCATCAGTTGAACACCCTAGTCTTCTCATCAATAGGTCATCGTATTATAAGGTTAGAACGATAACCAGACAAGCTAGTTTTCGTAATATTTAGTGCATTTATTTTAGCAGATGAAATTTAATTCATTTACATTATGTATGTCTGCTAAATGTCATTATGGCTTCATAAGATGTTTTTTTATATATAAACGGAGTATTAGTTCTGTTTATAATTTTAAATAAAATACAAGCGATTTAGATAATTTAATTACAAATCATAACAGATGATGATGCTGTTGTGTAACATAATTATACACCATATTGTGTATAATCTGTTAATAACCATCAGAAAGATGCGACACATTATACTTAACTAATTTACCTAACAATTAGACTAAAAAAATAATGTGTCCATGCTTCAACAGAATTTGATATAAATCGTATTGTCTATGTCTTCTACAGATAAATAGATCTAGTGTCAACACACGAAAAAATAGGTACCTACTTGATTAGATATACACGCTTTGAACGACTTAATTTATTAAAACAAGTGTAAATTACTTATTTCTAACGATAGTGATGAAATTAAACACCTATATTTAGTTATAAACACAGCGTAGTAACAAGAATACAAACAGATTTATTATGTAGGTAGATATAATACTATACAATTATTTATACATTGATTAACGTATTTACAAACATTTTAGGTAATATATTATATATCCGATTGATTCGAATATTACGTTTTTTTTTATGAGGCCGAGGAATTGGAAAGCATATTTAGTTACGCTGTCTTGGACACTGAATGTATCATTGATATTGTTATAAATTTGGGATAATTTATACGCCAAGATATAACAATAGATTGTTGATAATGCTTTTTTGCCATAACATTTTAATGCATATATACATACATATACACCACATCTAATAACATATTATAAAAGTGAAGCAAGGGGCGTACACTAGTGTTTTCACAAGGATATTAAAATTATTATTAGTATGTATAATACAGTTTTAATGCAACTAAACGTTATTTTGCGCTTTTACATGTTAATAACAAACTGCATATGAGATATAAAACGATATACTTTAATGATAATATTGGTCCAAGATGTGCCTATTAAAGTGGAGACAAAATCAAGCCGAAAAACGGGGTCGATAACAATTCTTTTTATCTAAAACTGGAATCAAATAGTAACTAAATAAATCTATGACAAATAAAAGGGTCTGCCTGAAAGTGGCCTCGTTTTAGTGACGTAAACACTTTTTTCTTCAATTTTTCAAGTATAAAGAACTTTTAATACAGTCAGTAAGAATACTTAGAGAGCCTTCGACCTTTTTATTTACAAATATTACCTTTATAATTTTTAACGGTTTTGTTAAGTACTCCCGGACCGGCATATTATGTACAGTCAGCAACAAAAGTAGCTGAACATACACGATTTTTCAAATGCGTAATATATCAGTAATATTTGTGTTTTCCTCACTACTTAAAAGGTTGCATTTGACCATAGCACAACACACGATGATGTTAAGTTATGATTTGGTGGAAGATTGCTGTCTAAGATCATATAGTGAATCGAAAAATTTGTTTTTGTTCAGTGACTTTTATCGTTGACTGTACGGGTTAGGGTTAGGGTACTAAGACTCGTGTCACACATTTCAACCAATATTATTATTAACATATTTCTCTAAAACGCTTGTTGTTACTTTTTTTTAGATACAAAGCAAGAAAAAAAAAAGCAAGAACTAAATTAAGTAAGTCCTAAAACTAAAATTAAATACAAAACGATCATTTCAAGTTATTACATGATCCTGGTCGAAAGTATGTTCAAGAAAATCGAGTAAATTAGAGAAACATGTTTTTTTTTTCTTTTTTTACTAAACAGGGTAGCGTTTGACAACAAGTCACCTGTGGTTAAGTGACGATGTGGTCGAAGATGGCGCCACGCTACACCTGGATTGGGATGGGGTTAATATTTAGGTACATAAAATAATGGAAATTAAGACAAAATTATGATATTATATTACTGTCAAAACCACTTTTCCAAATAAATGGGTAAGTAATAAGTACATGTGGTGAGAGACAGTTGAATTGAAATTTCTGCGCAGTTTATTTACTAAAGTAGAAGTTGGAAATCATTCCAATTTATACGAATCAGAACAATATCGCGCTCAGGAAACATGTTTAATTTCGTTACACATTTTCTCAGTTACACATAACCAAACTGCTAGTCAGAATGCAAGTGAAATCGCGAGCAACACCAAGTCGTTCACATATATAGAACGAACAATAACAACTATACAGGATACATCAGATCTACGTCCAGCTTGCAATATACGTTGACATAGCTACCTAACACCTATAGAATTAATAATACTAATGCATAATTCATTTATCGTTACACAAATTTAACAACAATTCAAACGTGTTCAAAGAATACACGAACTTTCAACATCAATGCACAAGATTTTAACTTATATTTTAAAACACTTACAAAAAGGTCTCGCTTCGGTATATTAGTAGACAGACCCTATTTTCAAAACTAACAAAAAAACAACGTGAACGTACGAGTTAAGTCTGAAATAATTAAGCAGAATTGTTGTTGGAATTATATTTGAAAGGTAAAGTTAGCCTGGGACTACACGGCCCTGGGTTAAAAGATGTCGACTTTATCCTGGCTCATGGTGATTGTCAAATAACTCATTTGAACAGTGGCCTAGTGTGAGTGAAACCTGGTACATTTATTTATAAAATGGTACCAGTGTTGATAAAATCTCGAAAATGTGTTGAAGAAACAAGGGCCTATGAAACCTCGATTTGTTTAGTTAAATTCTGCATACGGTGCAGTTGTCCCTTTTGCTTATTTTCACGCAGTGTGACAGCAACACATTAACCGTATAACAATAAGAATAATGTTCAAATTTGCCTGGCTTTGACCAGCCGTGTAGTCGTAGGTTTACTTGAAATCATACATTTAGCTGCCCCACACATGAATTGTTGACACCAACCGAGCAGAGACAATCTACTTGAACAATCCCTCTATTATATAAGGAGTGTTCAGTGCTTACGTTATTAGTTACCAATTGCATAGTCCTGCCCTAGGTTGGCGTGAAAAATAATTATGATACTGTCTAAGAAACAGCAACAGAATGTGTTGACTCGATATTGGCGTTTTATGATTGTTGATGTATGATTGTGGTAATAAACATGAAGCCACTTTCAATGATTTGAACATTTTTTAGCCGGGATTGATTTATCATTTATAATTTTACGATACTCTCTATAGTTAAACACAATATCAATGGCCCTCATTTATTTTGTTTAATTAATAGTGTTGTTCATATAGGGTTGTAATTGAATACTATCTAACATGATAATAGGTTTTGTTGTGATCACGTCATGTTTGTAATTTTTTTATATCCGCGACAAAGAATGTTTGTTCAATTACCTC
The DNA here is from genome assembly GCA_931315375.2 of Opisthograptis luteolata. Taxonomy (NCBI): domain Eukaryota; kingdom Metazoa; phylum Arthropoda; class Insecta; order Lepidoptera; family Geometridae; genus Opisthograptis; species Opisthograptis luteolata. Next base: position 5,988,475 of record OV928038.1, on the reverse strand, counting down.
ATTTGAATCAAATTTTTGGTGGAGGAATCTTAGTAGCTTCATTGTTAAATATTTCAGTCAACTCAAATTAAACTTTCGAAACATAAAACAGATCTGTTTTAGAAAATTGAGTCCTATTAACAGTTACAATTAGGGGTGGTAGTACCCTGGCCCTCTTTCTGCTGTGTCAGGCGTTGTCCTCCCGCGACCAGCATCGCAGGCTCAGAGTCCAGGCTTTCTGACATTTTGTCGCAAATGATGTCGACCAGTCTCTCGAATACAGCCTGGAATGGTAGAAATACTTTTGAAACTGATAGCTAACTTTACTTCAAGCAAAAACTCATTTTCCACTGAAAGACATTGTCAGAGAGAAGAACTTCTCTTTGCGCCACGTGCACTAACGTGCACGCGTTGTCTTTTCTATGATATTTTTTAACAATAGCAAATCCCCTAATTATAGTGGCTAAGGTTAAAACTGATATATGAATACTGCAATCTGAAGTTATACTCGTGAATATCGTCTGTGGACTTCAGAGATCTTTTTTCAATCTATAGAAGAATTGTACAGCCGGAACTTTTTAAAGAGATATTTATATGTTTATTGAAGAAAACAAATAGTAACCAAACTTGCGGGCAGCCAGTTGCATTTTGGTTCTGGCCATCTCCAACCGATGCCATTAGAAAAGGTTAAGCATAAGCAATGTAAAGTATCAGAAGTTCACGGAAGATTTAGTAATATACATAGTTTCCATGCTCTATGTTAAAACAACATTATCATCGCCATCAGCGCTGTGTATCCAATCCAGATACCCACTTATGGTCAGGCTTTTTTTTTACTACTTACAGGGTAGCGTTTGACCACAAGTCGACTAATGTTAAGTCACGATGTGGTCGAAGGTGGCATCACGCTACACCTGGATTGGGAACTGGCTCTCAAGTGAGGCTGCCTGAACACACTGATGGGTGCTTAGCGACAGATTCTTGACATGAGGGTGGTAGCTAGCCAGGCGAGTACTAGAAAATACCCTACCATCAAGCTATGGTTTCATCACGATGTTTTCCTTCGCCGAAAGAACAAGCTCATTGTAGGATTCGAACACACGTCCTACGGATCGCAAGCCGACGTCACTACCATTGAGCCATCATCGCTATAAAAATTGGGCCTCTCCTAATGTACACCACTGAGCCCGGTCTTCGGCTCTTCTCGTCCAACAACGTGCGCAAGTCATCGCTCCACCTAGTCACAGGGGGTGTCCTAATCAACATCATCATCATCATCATCATTATCAGCCTTCCACGTTCCCACTGCTGGGACTCTGGCCTTCTCTCAGAGAGAGAGTATGGGCTATAATCTACCACGCTGGCCCAGTGCGGGTTGGTAGATGTCACATGCCCTTGAAAATGTTGCAGTTCTCGGGCATGCCGGTTTCCTCACGATGTTTTCCTTCACCGTTTTGAGCGATGGCAAATCCGCACATAACTTATTAAGTCATAGGTACGAGGCCGAGAGGATTCGAACTCGGTGTCGGCGTCTTGTAAGTCGCACGCCAAACCGTTCGGCCACCATCGCTCTTTCAACATCAACATACCTTGACATTAATATTTTCCTTAGCGCTGGTCTCATAGAACTCCACCCCAAGCTGCTCCGCCAATTGTTTTCCACGCTCCACGCTTACTACACGCTCTTCCTCCATATCGCACTTGTTTCCTACCAGGATCACTTGGGCGTTGTCCCACGAGTAAGTCTTTATTTGCGTTACCCTGTTAAAATAACAGACTTGGGTTATACGAGTAGAAAGTTAATGATGTTTGGTGACGCAGCGTTCAGGTCGTTTGGAAGCCTCCAACATTGACGGTCTCGCGACTGTTGCCCGTACTTTATCACTGTCACTACGAAACCGATTTTGATGAAATTTGGAATGGAGATTATATCCTAACACAAAGGCTACTTTTTATCCCGAAAAAGGTTCGGATAGCCGAAGACGCGGGTGAAGCCGCGAGGCGCAACCAGTTATATTGTATAAATTAAATATAGCACTAAATAATTTGTTGTGTAACGGAATAGACAAGAAGAACAATTGTCGCTCGAACATTAATATTAGAGTTCAGTACTATACCCAGGACATCGAACTTCAACCCTTCAAAACCCTGTGCGGTTATGCACTGCACTCGTCACCCTGACTTGATGAACTGTAATTTCACTAGAAACATTGCCCTGCAACTCGATTCAACAATTTTTTGTTATCGTAGAGTCATTGATAAAACTTTTAATGCCTTAGTTATAAGCAACAAACAATTTTAACGAAATAGTAAAACGTTAATTTTATTCCTCTCGTTTGTATAAGTGTTTCGTAATAATACAATCTATTTTACCAAAAGTTCTTTTCGGATTTTCGCTAGCAAATACCGTAAATTATCGAGACGGAAAACTTAAACAGGAAAATGCTTCCTTGTCGGTGCTTTGTACTGGAATGAATGGGACGTTTTGATGTATCCAGTAAATCCGGTTGAGAAGAATAAGCATTTTTTCCTAGCTTTATATATAGGAAAATAGATAAGAGAAGTATTTTATTTCTCTATTATATTCCAGTTACAGTAGGTTGTTTGTATGAATTCGAGTTCCTAAATAGGTCTTTCACGCGAGGTTAACACTACGCTTCTCATTTCGAATTATTACTTAAACATTAGATACTTAAACTTGATTATTACTTAAACAAACAATGGTGTCGATTCGGTTTTGTTTTGCATTCGGTTCTCTAAAACTAAACTAAGTTTGACAGGTCTAATAGTATTGCTGTCTTTTTCTAACCACTAAAGTAAAAAAGTGTTTTAAAAAAGGACAGCATTACTTTTAGACCTGTCAAACTTAGTTTAGTTTTAGAGAGTGCAAAACCGAATCGACACCAATATCTTATCACACTGCTAATCACACTAGTATCTATGCGAAAGTTTGTGTGTGTGTGTGTGTGTGTGTGTGTATGTGTGTGTGTGTGTGTGTATGTGTGTGAATGTTTGTTACCACGTATCACCGTAATTAGTAAACCGATTTTGATAAAATTTAGAAGGTGAAGCTTATACTCTGGATTAACACATAGACTTTTTATCCTGGAAAAAGATTCCTGCGGGATACCGGGAAGACGTGGGTGTAACGGTGGAGCGCAGCTAGTCTATATATATAAAAATCAATTGCTACTTGTTAGTCTCGCTAAAACTCGAGGACGGCTGCACCGATTTGGCAAATTTTGGTCCTGAAATGTTCGTGGAGGTCTAGGGAAGGTTTAAAAGGTGAGAAAAATTAGAATGATTGCTGGGAAAACTCTAAAAACAGCGCTTTCCTTTTTTCCCATATAATCGTTTTCTAAATAAAATGTAGAGTCAATTTGAACTTTATTGGTATTCAATAAAGTAGATTGATTTTTCGATTTCTCGATTGAGGCAGTACGAAGCCTGCCGGGTCAGCTAGTATGTTATAATAATTCACGTACCAATCTTGCACGCTATTGAAGCTTTCTTCGTTGGTGATGTCATACATGAGGATGAAGCCCATCGCGCCTCTGTAGTACGCTGTAGTGATGGTGCGGTAGCGCTCCTGGCCCGCAGTATCCTGAAAGTAGGTTATACATATTTCCTCAATAGAATTTGGTTTTGAAACGGGATAAAACAAAAGCAAACCTAATTCTAATGTTATTGACCATGGTAGTTTAAAACAGTATATATTTCATCAAGTCATAAATTATACATATCTATATAAGTATACATTTTACCTTATTATTTATTATTAGTACAAAGGGACGATGACGTTAGACAAGTGGCAGGCGTCACATGGAACAGAGTGGCTCAAGAAAGAAAGGAATGGAAAAGGTTGGAGGAGGCCTTTGCCGACTGGCAATCAGATCTAGGAAAGATAACCAAGCAACAAATATTAGTTTAAATTATTCATATCGATTAAGTTTAAGATTTTAGTGCTAGTCCTTTACATAAGTTTAGAAATTCATTGTACTAAGAGATCTGAATAAAAGGCTATATTATTATTATTATTAGTACAAAGTTAGTGTGAGATGTTCTTTCGAAAGATAGAGGAAGGTCAAAAAATGTTTAGCCTGAAGATCTCATTATTATCATGATCTTTAACATTTTGCAGTTGACGTATTGCTTTTTTACGTACATATTATTATGGCAAGCAAGCAGATGGCCTGCTTGATGGTAAGCGGCCACTGTCACATATAGACATTTGCAACACTAGGAACGTCGACAATGCGTTATCATCCATCTTGAAGGACCAACAAATATAGTTATATTTTAGCCAATGTATACAAAAACTTGACAAATTATATCCTAAAATCTTCCTCGAGAACCACTATATCTATTGGTGAAAACATCATGAAAATCGGTGCAGTAGTTTTTGAGTTTATCGCGAACAGACAGACAGACAGACAGACGCGGCGCGGAGGACTTGGTTTTATAATAAGTAGTGATAGTGATAATATGTCAAGCCCTAGTACTAAAATGACATATTATTACCTGACATATCGATCCTAAGCCGCGGATAGCGGATCAGGATCGATTATTAATTTCGGGCGTATATGTATAATAATATAGATTGTATCAGTTCACAATTGAACCTAGGCCGACATAAACCTTATAGTAGGTATAGGTAAGCACAACACATCGTGCATCCATTAGGGACGTATCAAACATATCATACAAACATATACATATAGCCTTTTCTCGGCCTCAGAATGATATGTCACAATAGAAATAAAATGCCTTGGACATGCTCTGGTATTAGGTTTAGTGATCTCTAAGTTATCACTATATATAGTTTTATTCCTTTAAGATCGTATTTTCGGTCATCAGGACTTTGCCATTTACCAAGTACATTTTCAACCTTTGGTTTACAAGCTCTACCAGCTATTCCAATATTCTGCGCACTCATATCTTTATTTATAAAGAGATTCGAATACCAGTTGGCTGTGTTCTAGATAATAGCGACAATGGGAGCAGCAGTGTCGACAAACCCTTCTGTATAATTAATGAGACACAGTTACTTGATTTTTTTTTTCTTCATTCCTTTGTAGAGCAAAGAGCTTTTCAAACATTGGCAATTATTTTTTAACTCAAAGGTTTAATGCAGACAACATTTTTATAGAAAGTGCCTTGAATTTTATGCTGTAAATGAGTGTAGCCACTCAATCTTTTATTTTTACATCGCACATCAGACCCGCGTTTAATCATCTGATGATCTGATGGTAAAAGTCTGGTCTACATCTGGTCCAAAACACGATATGACGGCTTGGCGATGGACTTATAAATGTAATTACGTTATTTATTTAAAAGAACCTTCGAAAAGATTGCTTCTTCAAATGAACCTATATTATAATAGGTACATGTAGGCAATTCCAAAAGGTTTTCCTTTCCGTCTAGATATAATTTTTCAGCTAAACTATATGACTATCAAGAGATAACTCATTTAATAAGATTAATTATTATAAGTACAAATGCCGAATGTATTGTCATCGCAGATAAATGTCTCAGACGATGATCCAAAGCATAGTTGAAGCATAACTAACTTGTTCAAGTTATTAACAAAATGTATCGAACATGCTTTACAGAAAACAATACAAGTGATCAAACATACCTTACGGAAAAGATTGATTATTTTATTTTATTTATTTGGTTTTCCAACAGACTTAACACTAACAAACACAAATAAAAGAAAACAATGAACGTGGGCATGGTGTAAGTCCAATGACAGGAAGACACAACATGCAAACAGAAATGCAGTGTGGTGACGGTGTGCACTGCGCATACGAATTGTCGCCCTTACATAGATACATGAATATAATTATACTAATAGGTATTACAAAGTACAATATATAAAATTGAAGCTTAATTAAAACTTAACGTTAACAATTATAAATGATAAAAGCCAAATAAGATACACATATAGATAAAAAAAATATATAAACAACCAAAAGAGGCCACACAAAAATTATGTGACCCCTCTGCAATTACTTAAACTTAAACTTTAAATTTTACAAGTAACATATACCTATTAGATATAACATGGTAGATACGTTACCCATATCTGTAGCTTGACGCGTTTGTCGTGCCGGAACACCGTCTTGACTTTGAAGTCGATGCCCACGGTGGAGACAAAAGCAGACGTGAACGAGTCATCTGCGTAACGGAACAGGAAGCTGGAAGTACAGGGAAAATTTCCATTAGACCTCGTTCGGTAATTTCACCTGAGTTTTAAATGGGCTTCGAGAAAGATCGGAAGAATTGAGGCATTTCTATATACTGAACTTAAGTTAAGTAACTTGAATCTGAACCTTGAACTTGTTAATGCCTGAACTTTGATGGATAGGTACTTAAAATTAAAAAAAGAAACTTGACTTTGAGAGCAACGTTTCCGTAAAATTACTATACCCAAAAATTATTTTATAGTACGCAAAACGACTCCTTTGTACAAAATCCATTAAAAATACAATCAGAAAACAACTTGGTATAGTCAACATCAGAAGAAACCGATAAAACGTTACAAATAAATCAGAATTTCCTAGTGATAGCTTCTGACAAAAATAAGTAATGATATTTTCAATATCACAATTTTATCGTATAGTAAATATGTACTTCTTTTATGTTGACTGTATACGGTGGGTATAACGATCCACCTGTTCTTGTTACCGAAATGAGGTCACCACCTCAGCACCCCGTCAAGTACAAAAACATATTAATAATAAATATACTAACTACCACCGACTGATGTGGCGCAATGGGCGAACAGGTGACTGTGAAACGTGAGGTAACGGAATCTATTCCCGCTACAAATATTTGTGCATTAAAATAATGCAAGAACTTCTTCGATGGTGTTGTGGATCCCCGATCCGTGATACTCTAATACTAGGATTAGTTGGGGGTCAGAGCTATATGTGATTGTGTGGGTGTTATATATACTCGTAAGACGAAAAAGAGGGCAACGACCAAACAACACTAAAACCGTTATAAATATGCGTACCTACCAACAATTTTACAAAGATGGGAGCAGAAAAAAGTATGTTTAGAGCAGAGGTTAATAATAACAAAATACAGAAACTAAATGAGATGACTTTTGCTTCACTCATTCAACGTTATTCAAACAAGAGCTAAAGAACTCTTATATGTATTCCGAAAATACCTTCCCTTACCTTGTTTTCCCAACGGAACTGTTTCCAATGATGAGTAGCTTGAACATGTAGTCGAAGTTTTGATCTCCCGCATCCTTCTGCCATTTCGCGTCCCCAGTCATCTAAAAAGGATTACAAAAGTCATATAAAACAAGGCTTCAAAAGATTATTGAAGTACCTAACTTATGACTACAGCCGTGTTTAGAATACATTTTAGCACTCGATTACGGGAAAAAATCCTTTAAATACGTTTCTATTACAATGCGTACTTTTGAGTAGGTACTTTATATAGTATACCTCTTCATCTACGCCGTTGATATTTGAACTTTTAACTGTTTCCATGTTTCTGAGCTTCAGAAATACACAAATACAACCATCACAGCACTAGTAGAAACTGGAGTGAAGTTTGCATATATTTTCCATGACATAGATAAGTAAATATCGACCTTCCTTGTTTTGTTTTAAAAACATTCAAATACATTAACTTTACGGTTTCAACTGTAGCTATCAATTTCAACTGTTGCGAAAATAAACCTTATAGACTTCGTCATTGAGTTCATTCAAAATTGATAATGAGCATTATTAAGCTAACTGTAAATTGACAACTGATAGCGACGTCGTGTCGTCATTTCCTCAGCGCGATAAGTTTAAGTTTATAACCTAGACAAAATATCAAACACAGGGTTATTGTGTATAACTACTAGTGTAACTAAAGAGTGTATTCTCAACAACTTTAAATAAAAAAAGGTATGAAAACTGAAGATCCGCTACAGGCAAAGTTTAGCTAAGTTATTAGATTAAAACTGTATTAACAAAATCATCGTTGCCTAATTGAAATTAAAACCTACCTGTCATATTAACTATCGGCGTGTTCCTGCTACCTCACATGGGAGCCAGTTGCCACCTTGGACCACTTCATCACTTAACATCAAGTGACTTGTGGTCAAACGCTACCCAGTAAAAAGGAAGAAGTGAATGATAACAAAGTCTCAGACTCTCAAGCCGTATGAACGAACTTGGAAACTAAGCAATAGAAAGTGATTCAATTTAACCCCTAAGTAAGAGAGTATAAGTTAATCGTATTTCACAGCGAGCACCCCATCCATTTGATAATGAATTGTTCCGTTCAATTTGTACGTTCTCTCGTGCGAAATAAACAAGTGACTCTGCGTGGGATGTGAATGGCGAAGCAGAGAGCTTGTGACGTTGGCACTTCAGATCCTACCTACTTCACGATTATGCAAATAAGCTACAGCTTGTTTGCATTAAACATGCAAATGTATAAAAAGAAGCAAGGTACATAGTTACCGTGAAAAACACGAACCAAATGACTCGTCGTATCTTTTTATCTACTAACATGAACAAGGACGATGAATAGCTAAATAAATATGGATGTAAAGTGGGCATGAACAGCTGTCTACTTAGGCAGATAGGTGATCTACCTTTTATCAGCTTTGTTGTATCAAATCAGTAGGAAGACGTTAGGGAGGGCCTATCGCTGTTTTTATCGCCCCCTATGAGCTGTGTAACTATAGCCGCGCGCGCGTAGCTACTAGCTATCTCTTTTACATTCAAGCCACGCAGCCCTAAGCCCCGAACGGTTGCAAGTTATGCTCATTTATTGATTTCTGTTACCTATGCTACTGACGTTACAACACCTACACCACTTATAGAGACCTTCGTTAAAACATGCAAGCTAGAACATTTTCGACTACAATGACACCAGTTTTTGTCAATTCGTATCACACAAAATCGATAACAAGGTAATATTATTTCATAACTCACATTTGCACTCCTCGATACTTTTGATTATCCTCAGAACTTCGTGGGTTTAGTCACTGTTTAAACGACGATTTTTCTGGTTTATAGATTGTTTAAATAATAACCCAAGTTTAGGGCTGATAACTGTTTTGCGCTCACAGCTGTTACCTACGTCCTACGAGTTCTCCTCTCCTTACGAAATGGGAATGAGATGGAAATTCAAGATGGTGGCAGGGTGCGCGCGCAGGTTTTCCGCGTAGTCTGTCAAACTTTTCAACAAATCCGGCTGTTACCGCCCGTAAACCTCGGCTTTGAATCACAATATCTAAATATTTTATGAGAGTGAATTGTAGAGGTTTCAAATAATCTACTTTTTGTTTTCTACCCAGACCCTTATCGATCCTTAAAAGCTTTGTATACGCACTCCTAAGTTACGTCAAGTCACTGTAAATATTCGCCCCATATTTTCTCAAAAAGAAAAAGAAGCAGTTATAGGGTTGTATGAAACATGTGGCGGGCAGCTATTGGATGCTATTTTAAGACACATCTTTGGAAATTTCAGGACGTTTAAGATCTGATAGCGACAGCAGGCAATGGTTTGTTGTCCTTTGTTAGTTACCTACGTTTGAAAGCCCTTTTCAGGATTAGAAATGTATTTTTGTCACAAAAAGAACGTTTATTTTACGAAAATACCATTGTTGAGAATGATCCCGGAACATGTACATAACTCCTGAGGGATAACGGGAACAACACGAGGTGCAGTATGCATATAAAAATGTGTAAGTAACAAAATGTCCATAGGGAGTGGAAAATTTAAGCTCAGCCACAGAATAGATAGACTTAATAATACTTACAGCACGCAATCATTCGTGAATGTCATCGATAGTGAAATTGGGTTAGATGAGATAGCCAAGGATACAAAAAGATTAGGTAAAATTGACAGTCCTACTAATATTATAAACGTGAAAGTTATATATAGATACATCTATGGATGGATGGATGTTTGTTACTCTTTCACGCAAAAACTACTGAACGGATATGAATGAAACTTGGAATGGAGATAGCTTATATCCTGCATTAACACATAGGCTACTTTTTATCACGGAAAAAGATTCCTACGGGATAACGGGAAGACGCGGGTGAAACAGCGGGGTGCAGCTAGTAATTCATAAAGTATGTGTTCTCGCAGCTTTACTTGTGTTTATCGGGATAATAAGTAGTTATCCTGTCCTTTATCTTTTTCCAGAGTTCAAACTATCATCATACTAAATTAACTAAAAAAAATCAACGCAATCTGTTTAGCCGATATATGCTTGAAAAGGCCACACCCAACAAAATTACTTTTGCATTTATATTTTTGCTAAATGTTTTATTTATACATTATTACAATATTTACAGTCATTTTTATTTATTTTTTAAAATAGTTTATGCATAATTAACAAATGAGAATAACAATGATTAACATTATTATCTATGAGTTTACATGAATGTATGAAGCTATCTAAGTTATATGTTTTGTTGGGCAGTAAAATGTCGGTCGGGGTCACGGCTGGCGCCACCCGGCTGTGGTCAAACGCGTCCTAGACCTAGACTTCACCTTTCTTGACTCACTGCTGCACCTTCTTTGGAATAACGTAATGCCCCCATCTAATAGTGCAAGAAAAATTGCAAAAGTTATCCGGATAGTTGAAAAATCCGGTAAAAACTATACCTAAGTTCTTTTTTTCTTACAGATTTTTTATGAACCCTGAGAAAGTTCATATGATACTTTTTATTGCGATCATCTTTAGTCTGTAGCCAACGTGACTGGAACTACGAGGCACAATAAAAATAAATTAGTGCATAAGTACCTACGTCTCTGTCTTGACTTAAGAATCCTTGAACCCATTATATGACCCAATTACCTACTGCTTGTACAATGTACAGCCTGGCCTGGCATGCGCATTTCCAAGTCCCCAGCACAGAGTACCTTTGTATAACCGGAAAGTCCCCAGCCCCCTGCATAATAAGATGCCATTGAATTTTGCATGACAACCATAAATAATGCACACTTGCTCAAAGCGCCAGTTCAGATTTTTATATAAGTTCCTACTCCAAAAAGTTTCCAAATTTTCTTCTTCCAATCGACTAATTTTATTATTCTCAGGAACTTATACTGCAGCTGACTGTTTTAATTAACGGATGTAATTTTGAAGGCTTCATAAATTTCATGAAAAGTTCTCCTATAACTAATACATCATGTAGGCGGTAATATAAAAACAATATTTTAGTTATAACGTGCGCCATCTCTGTGAAAGTTAGTAAAACTCAAAGCTTTTAGAAAAAGGTACGACCAAACGTGTTCCGTTATTATACCGCATTATGTAAAAGAGAACGGCTGATTGTGGTTTGCTTCGTTAATATCACAAACTGTACATAGATGGCGTTTTCACAAAATTTCCAAAAAGTTAAAAAGTTATTAGAGAAAAAGTTCCATGCTATGCATAAGTATTGGTTTTTTTTATTTGTTATTGTTTCACACGTTTAGTGCATTTGCCAATATAAAGTTATATGTGTCAAATAAGAATGATGATCGTTGATGATGACATGATCGGACCCAGCTACACATGGAGGAAGAAGGGTGAGAGGCAGCTAGCTACAAGACGGGATAGGGGGATAGTCCCCTTTATGTGTAAAGTAGGCAATTTCATTAAACTTTCACGGACTTTTTGAAGCAAGAAAATCGGCAGAATGTGGTCCAAAGATTTAAGCCTAAGGTCTTGTGACTTGTGTTAAGAAAAAGAAAATTTTGCTGGGAGCAAATTCCTATGTAGGTATAAATAATTAATCAAAAGGTACAGAAACATTCTCCGGCGCTTTTCTACAAGTGAAAAAGTTATTTATCATTAATGTAATAGTTAACTTTTCAATTTACATAAATAGCTACTTCGTAAACGGATGCTTTTATTTTATCTATTCCGTGGAAAAGGTTACGTCCCTTGACGGTTAATTTTTACTTTGTACTTTGTGCCTCCAGGGTTTATGTCACTTTATCCTTTGGGAACAGGATTCTACGGTGAATTTTATTGGTGGAAATAGTTTTTGTTCGTGGTTTCTTTCAGTCCATTACTACGCCCGAAAACGCTACGCACGTTTGCAATAAAATTTTGTGACCATTTATTTTTACTCTCGAAATGGATTGATTGAATTATTGATGATTGAATGACTTTTGAAGCGATGATCGGTCAATAATGTATGATGTCAGTTTGCAACCCTTAGGTCGTGGACTCAAATCGTATAATGAGTTTGAGCTTTCGGTGAAGGTAAACATAGTGGTGAAACTACAGCTTAGTTGTAGGGTTTTTCTAGCTACATATGTTAACAATTTGTTGCCAAGAATCTATCTGTATGTTCCAACAACCCCATTCGAGAGTCAGGTCTTGTGTATCGTGGCACCAGCTTCGACCATATCGACATTTCAATCAATTCAATTTCAATTCAATCCAATTCAATCAATTAATAATAAGAATAAAATTGTCAATGTGTTAGCGCCAAAAAATTACCTGCTGGGCGTTTCTTGCTGTTCTTTTGCCGGCGTGGCGTAAGGAGGTTGGAACAGGCGTAGCTAGTTTTATATTTAACGTTTTAAAGTGATTACAATGTATCCTATTGAATAAAATAGATACTATTGATTTTGATGATTTTTGATTGATTTAACATCAAGTGTTTTGTGGTCTTACGCAACCCTGTAGGATGTAAAAAAAAATATTGGCCATAATAAAATTCTATAGTATTTAAAAATGAACGGAACTGTTGGAATGTTTTTTTGACACCTGAGTACCTCTTGATTTATTTATTGGAATGGCTTTCATTCAATACTGCCACTCCTTTCATAGTTTTCAAGATTCAATTTGATGCAACTCTTTGGCCGTCACAGTTTTGTGAAAACGGGTCCAAATTAATCATTTTCAGGACACCGGGACGGATAGCTTAAAAGCGGGACGTATGATCACGTGACACGTATGGACACGCAACGCACGAACACGTAGTAGTAAGTATTCCCAAACTGCTCCATGGCGAAAAAGGTTTTTTTATTTTTTTTTACCCTACAGTTTTGCGTTTGACGTTAAGTGACAATTAGGTTGAAAATGGTGCAACGCTACACCATTACGTTATATAATATTAGTTGCACCCCGCAGTTTCACACGCGTCTTCCCATTATCCCGCAGGAACCTTTTCCGGAATAAAAAGTAGCCTATGTGTTAATCCAGGGTATAAGCTATCTCTATTCAAAATTTCATTAAGTTCCGTTCAGTTCTTTCTGCGAGAAAGAGTAACATCCATCCATCCATACCTACTTACAAACTTTCATGTTTATAATATGTTTAACTCTACTCCGTGACATATTGAAGGGGTTCAGTTAGTCACAGTTTTTTAACAAAATTATACGGATTGGTCGCAAATTACCAGGACATCATGAATTAGCACGAGTTCGAGTGTGCAGTGGTTTCATGCAGGGCATAGCCTGTGTATAGCAGTGCAATTCGGGCCATACCATAATATTATGTTACATAAATATGAATAGACATTTTTCTGTGATTGTTTTTTGTTCATTTTTTCTTAAAGTTGCAACAAACACGAAATAGTATTCAGTTGTTATTATACCAGCTATTACGTAAATGCATATAAATTACCAAAAATACCTGACTTTTACATGCATTTCATATCCATAGAGTAACATACATTTTCAGGCGGACGGAAACGTATTTTGTGTTTTTATTCCCTACTAACTTCGCGGTTAACATCATACGAGGAATGAGAAAAGTTTGACATTCTTTTTTCTTTGTTTGGTTTGTGGTGGAACTTTGGTGTAATAAATGTAATTGAAAAATAGAAAAAACCTCCGACACATGTAATTTACACAGAAATGTTGAGAGATTATTTCAAACAACAAGTTAAACAAGTACAAGTTATAAGAAGTCATTGTAAAAGCATGAGAAGTGATAAAAAAATTCCAATTGTTTATGGATCTCTAGAGTGCTGGTACCTATACTAGTTAAGCGTTTCACCACAAGTCACGATGTGGTCGAAGGTGACACACGCTAATTCTGAATCCTTTTATTTTCTTTAGCCTATTATTTTTATTCAATCGTTACAAGAAACGAACCTTTCTTTTTTGGCGTGGAGGAGTTCATTAGAGTAGCTATGAATTTTATTATGTTATAGTACATATTACTATATACTGTACAATTGTACATATACTATTTGTCTATTTGCAAAGTCTCAGCCCGATCGGTTTATAATTGACAAAGTTTCATACAAACTTTCATCCCCTATTTTATCCCCTTGGGGGTAGAATTAACCAAAATCCTTTCTTAGCGGATGCCTACGTCATAACATCTACCTGCATGCCAAATTTCAGCCCGATCCGTCCAATGGTTTGGGCTATGCGTTGATAGATCACTATGTCAGTCAATCAGTCATCTTTGAGCTATATATATTTAGATATATTAAATAAAAGAATACTTTAATTAAATAATTTAATAAAAAAATTTTATGCCTGCATGTACATACATAAAACAGTATAAATACAGATTTGTTTATCAGCCTTGTTTCAGTGAAATAGTGAGCGAAGCCGGCACAACAAATAACTGCAAATAGAAAGGTACCTAAATACGAGCTCTTAATTAAACAGAAACATCCGATAGCAGTTTGAACTTTATCTCAGTAGCTATATGTTGATACAAAAGTTACTATCCTGGTAATACTAGAAACAAACATCAGCATTACATCGAACTTGTAACTGCTTTATGTAACAACAGTTCGCAACCCCAATACCTATATAAACGCCGAAAATTGTGGTTGTTTGTACGACTGACCTTTGAATGTCGTCAAATATTGCCTATATGTCGTATATTCAACTAGTAGGTATACACATCAGAAAGAAAACGAAAATGTATCTTATGGTTTTAAAAGTGGAGTTGAGAATTGAGTGTTGTTCTCTGAAGATGCAATCCACGGAAATGTCGCATGGACCAGAATAGACAGTACGTCGACAGTCTCGCGTGTCGTCACGAGGACGCGTCAACTCACGCGCAAGCCCGGATTTTTCAGCATTTGCCCCCGCGAAAAATATTAGACCGATTAACAAGAATCTTAGTCAACAGCTGCTGTGTGTCCCTGGATTGAATGCCAGATCTGCGGATTTAACGCAGCTCGGATTTAAAACTAGATTAGTGTGGTAGGTAATGTCACATTATAAAACTACTTAGAAGTGATTCAGGAAATAGTGATGGGCAATTCTTAAAATACTGACCGTGAGTTTATTTTGCAGTATCTTTTATGAGTCAACTTATTCTTCGTGGTTTCATGTCAAATTATAGCAACATTATAGAAATATCAATAAAAATGTATTTTTCCATGTAGGTCAGTGATGATAGTACATACTTGTAGCCCATACGCCCTTTAAGGGCCTCTGGACACGAGGCTCATCTCACTAACTTAGTCACTGAACTGTCTTCAAATGTATTCGTACACGAGGCTAGTGAATGGCCAGTGACTAAACTAACTCACTGAAGTGACTCGCAAACTAGCCTCGTGTCGCGAGAGCACAAAAGACCGAATTAAATGAATAAGTTTTAGCTTTGAAGGGCGGTAAAGATAAAGATAAAGATAAAGATCATTTATTTGTCAAACATGTGTATACATACAGAGCATGCAAGGTGTTAAATGTAGAAAAGTACCTACACGTTTTGCCTGGAAAGGCGTACAAAAATTGGGTGTAACAAAAAAAAAATATAAAAAATATATATAATCAAAATAATGTCCAGAGAAATAATAATTTAAATAAAAAGAAACAAAATAAAATTAAGTTAAACATCAAGTCCAATTGGTATTCAAAATGTGTCCATTAAAAAATCAGTGATATGGTAATAACATTTGTCTGCCAGTAGATTCCGAACTCTTCTCTTAAACAAATTAGTGTTGAGTTGTTTTAATGACGAGGGAATTTTATTATAAATAACTGGAGCCATACAGAATATACTTTTATGCGCAAAAGTAGTCTTAGCAGTGTGCAGACGAAGTCTACTGTTGTCTCGCCTACTACGGGTAACAGTATCTGCAAGACGTGGGAACAGATTTGGGTTTGATTTGACGAATGCAGCTGATTCCAGAATATATAGCGATGGCAGTGTCAAAATTTTATGTTCTTTAAAATAGGCCTTACAGCTATCAGTGGATTGTAAATTAAACATAGCTCGTATACACCTCTTTTGGGCCTTAAAGGCTATTTCTTTATCAGTGGAGTTGCCCCAAAAAATGATGCCATAACGTAAGACTGATGCAACTAAACCATGGTAGGCTGTTATTAATGAGTCCGAATTAAGTTGTGAAGCTAATTTATAAAGGGCATATGCAGAGGTGCTCAATCTTTTGCTAAGGTACTCAATGTGCGCCTTCCAGTTTAATTTCTTGTCTATAATAAGACCAAGAAATTTTGTGGTGTCAACTTCTTCTAGCACTTTACTATCATATTGCAGCTTTATGTTTGAAACGTCGGCCCGCTGGCTAAAGTGCATAATACTAGTCTTATTTAAATTTATTTTCAAATTATTACTATCTAACCACAATATTACAGATGTCAAAGATTGATTAATGTCCTGTTCATATATGTCTTTATTTTTACACGTTATTGTTACTGTGCTATCGTCTGCAAAAAGAGTCATAGGCTGATTGATAGCTCTAGGTAAGTCATTTATATATAAAATAAAAAGAAGAGGTCCCAGTACACTACCTTGGGGTACACCGTATATCGGCGAACGTTCCCCTGATACGTAAACTTCTTCCTTCTTTGTCAAGGTATTGATCTTAGTGATTTCTGTGTATTGTTTTCTATTAAGTAAATAAGACTGAATAAGACTGAGGATGTTA
Source organism: Opisthograptis luteolata (assembly GCA_931315375.2). Taxonomy (NCBI): domain Eukaryota; kingdom Metazoa; phylum Arthropoda; class Insecta; order Lepidoptera; family Geometridae; genus Opisthograptis; species Opisthograptis luteolata. The sequence goes on along the minus strand of OV928038.1, from coordinate 5,971,655 downwards.
CCTCTGATGCCATAGGCCTCTAGTTTCTGTAATAGGATGTTATGGTTGACGTAATCAAACGCTTGAGTCATATCGCAGAAAATAGAAGATACTGGGGTTCTCCTGTCCATATTCGTCAACACAATGTGCAAGAAGTCGTAAATCGCCATATTTATTGTCCTGTTTTCTCTAAAACCTTTCTGCTCGTTGCAAAGTATAAACTTCTTTTCAATGTATGAGTATAGCTCTTTATATACATACTTCTCAAAAATTTTAGACATTATGGGAATAAGCGAGATAGGTCTGTAATTTTCCATTTGTTCTCTATTGCTTTTTTTAAACAATGGTTTTATTATTGACACCTTTAAAGCATCGGGAAACACTCCTGCGTATATACTGAGATTGAAAATATGGCTCAAATGGGCACAAATTTCAACCGCCGTAAATTTTACTACCCCTGTCGAAATACCATCGTAACCTACACTATTGGTACTCTTTAACGACTTAATAATGTTTAACACATCTGTCGGTATACTAGGTGCTACAAATATTGAATCTTTCTTGTTCGGTATTAACGATTTGAAATTAATTCCCGATCCCTGAACCGATTGAATTTTGTCTACAAAAAAATTATTGAATGCATTAGCGATTTCTTGTGGTTCATTAATTATTTTATTGTTTACATTAATACTAATAATTGATTCTTTCGGTAAATTTAATTTTGAATTATTTATTATATTCCAAGTAGCTTTAGACTTATTGGTTGATGTTCGAATGGAGTAATTGTTTTGTGCACGTTGCGTGAGATTAATGATTTTCTTAAAAAGTTTTGAGTAATTTTGAAAAGTAATCTTGTTTGAATAATTTGGTTTCAATCTATATCGCCAAAGTAGCTGACGTTTTTTCCGACTACATAATTTTATCCCCCGCGATATCCATTTGGGTTTTTTAACTAAATTGATAGTAGTCAGTTTAAAAGGAAAACATAGGTCATAAAAAAGCTTAAAAGTATCTATAAAGGCACCGTACGCTTCATTTGGGTTGTCAGTAACATATATTTCAGAAAATGTCAATTGTTCCATGCAGTTCTTAAATTTAATCATATTTTCTAGATTGTAATCTCGTCGCTTAACACGCCAATATTTTAAGGCCCATGTTTTTTTCACAGGGCATTTTAATATCTGTGCTGTATGGTCTGATAGAGCAAATTCTATAACTTCAGCTTTACACTTTGGCTTGAAATTATGCGCAAAATTGTCTATACATGTATGACTCTGAATTCTAGTTGGTTCTTTTAAAGCTAAAATGAGATCGAAATTTAGTAGCAGACATTCAAATTCCTGTGTCACACTATTAGGTTTTAAAACATCAATATTGAAATCACCTGCAATCACAATCTTCCTATACCTTTTCCTACATAATTCCTTTAATATCTTTTCCAATTTATCATAACATTCATTTAAATTATTCATTTTAGGTATTCTGTACACACATACTACAGCAATGTTATAATCGGTGAGCTCTACACCACAACATTCGATTACACCAGTTACAGAGTGTGCGGCTATTTGGGGCAACTCTCGCCACTTGTGGCCGTTTTTAATTAAGATGCAAGCTCCACCTCTTTTACTCTCCTTTCTACAGAAACTTGATGCTAGACAATAATTAAGGATCGTAAGAAAGTTTTCATAACCCGACATCATGAAATGTTCGGTAATACAGAGTACATCAACACGCATATCTTTCCCTGCCAATTCATCTAAACAAACCACTAACGCATCGACTTTATTTAACAGTCCTGCAATATTTTGATGCATTACATATAAATACTTCTCAACGAAAAAACTGATTCCTTGTTTCCTGGACATTTGTGGTTTCATGAGTGGTTAGAATTTTCAAATTTGTATTAACATTGTTTGTATTAAAATGTCGTATATCTTTAATATAACAAAGTAATTCGTTGAAAATAGTGCGCAAGCCATAGTTATTTAATATTCCTGACCTTCTGTAAAACATGTTGTGATCATAAGTTATATATACATTTGTATCGAATAGGAATGCATGTTTGTGTGTCCTAATGTCATCATATAGTAATCCATTAAAGTTCTGAATTCGCCAATTAAACGTAAGCGAATGAACATTATACTTATACGTCGGCAAAGAAATAATAATATTAGTATGGGTTATTTTTTTCAAAGTCTTCCTGATGTATGAAATAAGCTTAGAGTAATTGTTAGTAGTTTTAAAGTCGTCTTCACCAATAAAAATTATGCAATAGTCTTTCATAGTGTAGTCCGAAAGTTTTGTGTCTATCCCCTCCAAAACATGATGTACATCTCCTTCGGGTGTCAGATAGTGAATTATATCGTAGTTTTTTTGTTTCAGTATCTCTTCAGCTATTGTCAGGACCTTGTTGTATTTATTAGCGCTCAAGATACATATTTTGCTTTGTTGTTGTAGTGAGGGGGCTTTGACTTGAGGAATTTGTATAGAGGCTACTGGTTTCAATATTTCCTTAGTTTTTGGTGGTTGATTTTCTTTAACTGATGAGTTTTTCGTTTGTTTTTCAATACATTTATTTTGTAAAGTATCCGTTTGTGTCTGTTTACTTTTCTTCTTTGGGCTAGATCGTTTCTTCGGTGTTGGTGTTTTTTGTTTAGCGGGACTGTTTATCCTTTTGTACATGTCATTTTTCTTTAGCAAGTCTTTATTTATGCGCATAAGATTGTTAATCTCTAATGAGAGGGTTTCAATTTCTTTATGGGCACTTATGAGCTGGAGTGCCTGCGATTCAATTTTTTCTTTAAGGGTTTTTACCTCTTCGTCTTCATCGTCGGATATATCCGGCAAGCTTTTGGTAGTTACGTCTAGCTCTTCAGTAACAAAAACACTGTCATTATTTGTGTTAGAGTCCGATTGAGTCCGTGTACGACGAAAGGTAATATTTTCCAAGAAATTCATGTTTTATCTTCTTCTAAATTTGCACAGAATAATTTTAAGCGGTAATTTTCATTACCATTAAGGGCCGGTTTTATAAACGTCGGTATGTTAAATGTCATACCAAATTTCGGTCCTATTGTAAGACCAGGTTTTTTTTGCCAAATTGAACGTGTAAATCACGAAGCATGGGATATATTATCAGCGGGACACTTATGTAAAATAATGGAAATACATACGTCATTGAATCTTATCGCTATCAAATTGCGCACATCTACTCTACATTGCGAGAGGATTTGTTACGGGATTTATTATTCACTATTGATATGACATTGTCGTCATACCCGTGACTTGACATGGATATGACGTAGGACGGTATATAGGTATGTAAAAATGTGTAATTATTTTTATTTGAGAAATCTTGTAAGTTTGGGAATCAACTTAATTTTAACTCGAACCCAAGAAACCATGACTAAAACTAAAATGGTGGCCTTGTATTTAGTAGTAACATACTCTCTCTCAAAGAAAGGCCAGAGTCCCAGCAGTGGGAACGTAATAGGCTGATGATGATGACATCGTGTGTGGCTTCGCCCTGATAAGTACCTACTTCCTCCGGTAAATGGAGATAAAACGTTTACCGTCTTCCACCACTCATTTTCTTCTGCTAAGCAGTATTGCAGTATTCTTGGGTTGGGTCATACATGAGATGGGGCTCACCACATATGCGGCTTATGCCTGAAAGTGACAGGAACAATGAAGTGACACTTCAGGCATTTCATATTAGAGGGGCACCTATATATACGGTAGTAAGTCATCAGCTTGTTTCGTCATCGTCATCATCATCATCATCATCAGCTGGAAGAAATCCAGTGCTGAACATAGGCCTCCTTCTTTAAACGCCACCATGAACGGCTATTAGCTATTTGCATCCATCGGCTCCCTGCGGCTGTTTCGTCATATATCGTCACTAAAATAAACAAGTAAACACCGTAGACGATTCACTTGATAGTATTGTTAAATAAATAGTCAACGTCGCGTATAGTCAATTGCAAAACCCAAGCTTTCGAAAGAAAGCTTTCTTATGAGAGTTTCTTTACCTAACACTGTCTACAATATTTTATTTCTGGCAGAAAACTTTCTGGCATAAAATTCTCCAACCAAAAGGTAATTAAAAATGTATTTAAAAACGTGCGCAGGACACGCACCCGGAGGGTTTCGTTAAAATTTAACTTAACAAATCAACAATTTTCGGATTTGAAAGAACCTTCAAAGTTTTTTTTGTTTTTTTTTATTACACTGCTAAGGGATCAAACTGTCAAATTGATTCCTGAGGAAAAGGGGTCATAACAGAAAGACAGAGAGACATTTCGAAATAAACGTGATCATAAATGAGTTCCGTTTTTAAAGATTGAGGTACGGAACCCTAAAAGTATGGTATTATTTTATGTTTAAATAAAAATGTTCAGTTACAATAAGAATTATCTGGGAGTTGACAAATATTGAGTGTATTACCTCGAACGAATTTCCTAGATAAAAATGCTCCATCGTCGACCACATTGTCATTTTTCAGTTTCCGCCAGGTTGATAAAAAGGAAAACCTGCATATCATATACAATGACGTCAAAAAAAACGTTTAACATAAAAGCACCCGCGTGTACTTGCTTTAAGCAAGAATAGTTCATGCTAGTAGTAATATTTACACCACCAATTAAAACCGTTAAAAGCAATAGCCGCTATTAAACACCGCATACAACGCTGTTTCTAGTACTACGCCAGAAAAGATTAAAAGATAAAACTTTTAAAACTAAACGCTAAATTAAATAATATGTAGAGCAATAGCTAACATTGATAGACTTAACTAGGTTAATGAGTGGTACAACGAATAGGCTAAACAAAAATACAGTGACGACCTTTTAAAATTGCACAGAGTTTGCATGTTGGGTGTGCAGGGTGCCGGCACGACGCTGACGGTACGAGGGGGAGAGCTAGAACAGTGTTCACTGGCAGTCCTTAGCAGAGCCGCGCGATCACCGCCCGTGCGCCGCCCGCCCTCGCGATTACTCGATGGACTACGATCGACCAAACGAACACGCACTTTACTTTCCAATCAACCACTCGACACCTCCAAAAACCTTTCAACGAGCTTCAGATGACTCTTCAACTCACTTCCCAAAAGTTTTCCTCAGTTAACTCCCGAAGTGATTGATACATCCTTCCCAAAAATATTTTAAACCGCTTCAAGAATAATTTCGCGTAAATATGCATCTTCGAGCTAAATTTTATCGAAATCTATTTATACACAAGAAACGACTGAAATTTTCTAACAGCAACCTTTAACTTTACACCCGATTTATAAACTATTTACACTGTTTTACAAACGGTTTTGGACCTTATTTTTATCCTTCAAGAACCCTAGGAACCAAGTTAAAGTGTGACCAAAGACCATTGAATTTAGACATTAGTAGTGAAATATAAAATAGTTTCTTAGAAGTGTTTAAAAGACAGTTTTTTGTGTGACTTATTAAGTAGTTAAGTGTGTAAACTATAGTGGGTGTTTAAGTGTGTTTTCATAGGTAGTCTAGTGTGCAATTGTTTAATCACTGAACAGGTAAGCAACCCGACAAATTTATTTCTACCAGAAGTTCAAAGGAGTCTTAGTTCCGTATAGAATAGCCAAAACGACATACACATAAAATTGATTATCCAAAAGCATGGCTATGTCAAATGATTTACACTTTGTCAAACAACAGCAATTATTGTTAGTGAAAATCTATTCAACGCTGAAGGTTTCATGTTACAGGAAAACGTTTTGTGTATCAAAAATGATACTTCAAAGTGGTACGATTTATTAATGTATCGTAACCGCTTTACTAAATCGACGGAAGTGAATATTTTTTACAATTGAATCTTAAAATAAATATGTTTTCGTGTACCAGTGCCAATGTTCTACTTTTATTTAGCTAATAACGAGGACACTTTGAGTTTGCACAGAATACCAACTCAGCCAGAGTCTTAAATAACTTCAAAATGTTAGACAATGTTTTAAAAAGCTTCTACCGGATTGTAGTCACGCGAAAAGTGGTCACATAATAACTAACTAGTTATTTTATAATTAAACAGATCGTAATTCCGTCGTTCCCGGCCTGTGCCAAGTCCAATGACATCGTGAGATATTTATAAAATTGATTTTACAATGCCAAACGCCTCTCAAGTTTAGAGCTATTGAGGCTGAGATAAACATGCAAGAGTTTCTTCTTGTTTTGTATGTAATGCAATGTCCTCGGCATACTACCAATTGGCAGAAATTAAGAATCTATTGTTAAATTAGTAGATGTCAGTCATTAGTTCAATAATTCCTTTCAAGTTCTTATGGAAAAGCAAATGGCGCGTCATAAATCAATTGACTCAAAAACGTTTGTAGTTGCACTGGATTCAGTTTAAATTCTGCTTTAAATCAAGTTTCATAAAGTTCCGTAGAAGACAGTGGCGCCCAGTCACAAGCACGGGTGTTCACCTACCAAACATTCTATTCAGCTTTATCTGTAGAAAATAAACTTTGCGTGTGAGAAATTTTACGCTTCGTGTGGAATCTTTGAAACTTCCACTTAGTTTTTAATTGAATAAAGTTTCTGTCACAGGAAATAAATCACGTAAGGGTTAAATTCCCGCCTACAACACCTAAACACGGAGCAAATACTTGAGCAATTTTTCTCAATGCAAAAATATTTGTTCCGTATTGATGGGAATTGAACTTGCGATCTCACGTTTGACGATGATGACGATGTTGTTCGTCCATTGTGCTTCGGTCGGCAGAATAAAATAATGAACATCCTTGTTCACACATATATAAGAAAGAGCTCAAGTTAAAAATCTCGCTAAATAAGCCTAATACAGGTGCAGCGTGGCACCACCTTTGCCCCCGCTATCGTACTCAATATTAGATGTCTTGTGGTCAAACGCTACCCTGTAATTTGTAAAACAAAAAATGAGTAGACTTAGTTTGCAGACAACGTTTTTTTGACGTCAATGGTCCTCAATACTTTACATAGGAGAAATGCAAAAGCTTTTAATCAATTACAAAATAAAGCTCAGGTTACTAATTACTACTATGCTCAGACAAAAGGTATTTTAATTATTTTAATTGCTGTTAGTTTTAAGCTGATCAGCCATAAAACAGAAGGTAAACAAAAAGTATGGATAAATTTCTTTTTCTTCGTCTATCGTAAAAGCATTTTATAACGTCCTAGCTTTTACGTTTTGGCAATCGTTGTCAATTACAAAGATAATAGAGAAAAATAAAATTCTATAATTTTTTTTATATATACAAGGTGGGCCAAAAGAAATCACCCTACTAGAAGATGCTCTCATTTTTGCAAATGGCCGCCAATGTCAAATCTGTTTTGACATTTGTGGACTAGACAGATGTAGAATACCAGTGAACAAGCCATGGAGCGATATACTCCCCAAGAATGCGGAATAATTGCACGAGGAAGAAGTGGACGATTTTTTGACTAAAATCATAATGAGCGATGAGGCTCATTTCCACCTCAGCGGGTACGTGAACAAGCAAAACTATCGCTTTTGGGGCACCGAAAATCCACGAGTAATGCACGAGGAGCCATTACACCCACTCAAAGTGACTGCATGGTGTGCTGTTCACGCTGGAGGAATCATCGGGCCATTTTTTTTCGAGAACGCCACTGGCCAAACGACAACAGTGGACGGTGCGCGCTATAGGGCCATGTTGACCCAGTTTTTTCTACCGCAATTGGGTGAATTAGGACTGCAGGACATGTGGTTCCAACAGGACCGAGCAACGGCACACACTGCGCGACCCACAACCGATATTCTGAAGGCGGCGTTCCCGGGTCGCCTCATCTCTCGTTTTGGCGATTTGCACTGGCCCGCAAGATCGCCCGATTTAACCGCTTTAGACTTTTTTTTGTGGGGTTTTTTGAAGTCCCGTGTTTACGTGAACAAGCCCGAGACTCTGGAAGCCCTCAAGGACAACATTCGACACGAGTGCGAGAATCTGTCGCCCGAAGTTCTCGCTGAAGTGATGAAAAATGGCATAAAACGAGCCCGTATGATAATCAATTGTGACGGCGCCCATTTAGCCGATATCATCTTCTCGACTTGACCAATACAATTCTATAGGTTCAAATAAATATAATCAAAAAACAGAATCGAAGTTTTTCTTTTAGAAAAAAAAAGAGAGCCAAACAACATCGGATGACTTCTTTTGGCCCACCCGTTAGTAGTCAAACTAAGATTTTTTTTATATCGACGATGATTTTTTGACGATGTGGTCGAAGGTGACGCCACGCTTCACTTAGATTGGGAACTGGCTCTCAAGTAGGGCTGCCGGAACACACCGATAGGTGCTTGACGACAGATTCTTACTCAAATAAATGATGTTCAGTTAAAGCCGCGTGAACCACTTGAACCTAAATTTATTTACCATTTCGTCACTAAATATTATTTTTAACCAGCGGTTGCTAAGTAATGAGACTCATTTTCCTCGGCGAGACATTTGCGTTACTCGCGGAAAATGTAAAAATGTCTAAAATTTAAGAAGTTGTTCGGCTGTTGAGGTTTTTTTGAATAATTTGCTTAATTATTTAAATGAGACCATTGAGGCCCTGGTCGTGATTCAAAAACGTAATACTGCTGAAGGAAGAGACCACCTTTGTTTGGCTTAACTTTATTAGAGGTATTTTTCATTTCCAACAATTTAAGGTTAGGTTGGTGACCTTGGTTCTTCGGCGAATTTCCTCATTTTGGATTCTATCACGCAAAGAAAATCCAAGCATGGCTCTATCCATGGCTCGTTGTGTGACTCTGAGCATATTCAAAAGACCAACAGTCAAAGACCACGTCACCGACATAGCTCTCAGAATTTGCAAGTTGAACTGGCAATGGGCAGGCCACATCGTTCGACGAACCGATAACCAATGGGGAAGAAAGGTTCTCGAGTGGCGACCACGAACCGGAAGACATTCTGTAGGTAGGCCCCACACTAGGTGGACCGACGCCATTATAAGAGTCGCAGGGAGCCGATGGATGCAAATGGCTAATAGCCGTTCATGGTGGCGTTCAAGGGGGGAGGACTATGTTCAGCAGTGGACTTCTTCCGGCTGATGATGATGATGATGAAAGTGAGGTACTTTTAGCACTATAAAATGATATTATGCTTTTTACACATAAGTATTATTTTAATGGAATCAAGGCAGAACCAAATTAATGCGCAGCTAAGAGTATAAACTCTACTTTTTGCGATTATGGGATCTCAATTATTTTTAAGGTATTCAAAAACTATACCTGTGTTTGACCAGTATGTCGCCTGATGCCTAGCAATTTGGAGCCAACAATTAAATAGGTCTTAGGTATATCAAACAAATAGCAACATTAGGTATATGAAGGTAGAGCCCAAATCTCTGATTTTAGAAACATCATGTTAGAACAGTATGTTCCCTTTGAAGCGTATGCACTAAACTAATCAAAGATTGGGTTGACGTTCATTATTGTTTAAACAAAACATACAACATAACATAACATAACATAACACAACATAACATAACATAACATAACAAAATAAAACATTTCTCTATGTTCTAAAAACACCTTTTATACAAGTATTGGGATGTAAAATAATGTGGTAATGCATATTTTGTGTGTATCTATAGCATCGTGAGAGATCGGTGTTAAATTGTCTACGCAGGCGATGCCGTGGGCAATCGTTAGTACGAATGTAATTATCTACGTGCAGCCATATCTATTAGTGGTTAGATAAACCGGATCAATACATTTGATCTAATTCCGGGACTTTCGTATCCCGACTTTAAGTCGGTCAGAGCTCCATGTTCTATTGCATTTGTGAAGCCTGCAGTCGGCTTTAAACTTGTTTAATATTCTGGGTACCTTAGTAATGTAGACTGTTTTAGACAATTTCAGTCTGCCCTAAAACCATATATACATATATATATGGAACAGGTACGTTCTCAATGTTATTGTCATGTTTATTTGGAGCAGGATAGTCATCATTTTATAGGGGAAAAGTAATTGTATTAGCTATCTATATTTATACTCTGTCGTTTTTTGTGTACATAAGGAATTTGAAATCTTTTAGAGTAGCTTTGACCATAAGTTTCAAGAATGATGTTCAGTGACGATAGGTAGGTACTATCACAGATGATTCAACGGCAATTGAATTCAAATTGAGTTGCAATAGCCGCAGGTGATTATTAGAGCTCCTCATGCATAATTATTCCAATTTACCATTAAGATGTAGAGTGTTGAGTAACACAAGCATCTAGAACTCACTGCACACGTTTATTTATTTGTTCTTAGTATTGTGTTTGACCGGAAGTCACCTGATGTTAAGCGACGTTGTAGTCGGCGACACCACGCTACACCTGGATCGAGAACTGGATTTCAAGTGAGGCTGCTGGAGCCCACCAATCGGTGTGATATCTTTTACATTTGCTCCCCAACCACATTCTGCAGTTCTAAACTTCCAAATAGCTGTTATGATATACTCGCATTCTTGGAGCATGCCGTCTACATTGAGCCGTGTAACACAAGCATCTAGAACTCACTGCACACGTTTATTTATTTGTTCTTAGTATTGTGTTTGACCGGAAGTCACCTGATGTTAAGCGACGTTGTAGTCGGCGACACCACGCTACACCTGGATCGAGAACTGGATTTCAAGTGAGGCTGCTGGAGCCCACCAATCGGTGTGATATCTTTTACATTTGCTCCCCAACCACATTCTGCAGTTCTAAACTTCCAAATAGCTGTTATGATATACTCGCATTCTTGGAGCATGCCGTCTACATTGAGCCGTGTATAGAATTATAAATATTAGGCTTTACGAGGCATGTGCTACGCATAACTTGTCCTTCACGTCTCAGGATGTATCCACGCTCATTGTGGGCATTCGCCGCAGACGCATGTACGAGCTGACAAGAGCATGTATCTTTCCGATAGTGCATTGTTTTTACGAGGGCACCCTCGGCATGCAGGTTGCGTTTAAATAATTGTATATGTCATATACCTTAGAGTGAGGTAAGCCACATACGTGGTAAGCCATTAGTAGCAACACGGCTTATGTGGCGAATGCTTACAGTAAGCAACCACGTTTACACAGCCTGAGGCACACGAGCCCTTTAGCATAGCTTTTGTCGGAACAGTTGCACGGGGCGCAAATGGAGCGCGAAAGTATCCAATACTAAGCTTAATAATAATACAGTTTCGTTGTATATAAATATTGCCATACGTCAAATCGAATGATTCAGATATAGATAGAACCGAGATATTGAATACCAAGCAAATCTGCAGAAACTTTCCCCCAAATATAATATCGAGGGCGAACTGATCCCAAACTTTTGCACACAACGCGGCGCGTGGTGTCGTGAACAATGCGAAGTGGTAAAACTGAATAATAGTACACTCTGCTAAAATCAGCTGTGCTAACATACTGTTTGCTTCGATCTTCTTCTTTGTCGTGTTGACAGATGCTTAATGGATCTGGACGGTTTGTTGTGGTGGTAACTGGAAAGATTAATGTTGTTTAACAGAACATTGAGAAAAGTACTCATAGTACATGTGACTAGCATGTATGTAATACCTAACAAAGTAATACGCGTAGGTTTTGATAAACACCAACCGCTAGATGACGTCGAATTTGTCGCTGCCAGAAAAATCCAGCAAACGAAAGTTTTAAATATCTGCCAAAGTTACCTAACTTTTTTGAGGAGCTTATAAACGATGCTTTAGCATTACTTTTACATTTCTGCTGGGTATTGAGTCTTTGTAGATATTTTACAAACATGCAAATAGAAAAAAAATAGAGTTGAATTATACAAAGCTACAGTGACAAGAACACCAGTTTACCTAATCATTTCTGACAAAAAAACAGGCCAAAATGAAATAAAATAGATACAAAATGAATATTTTGAATGAAACCAAACCCACCAGCAAAAAGAAACATATCCCTATCAATAATCTTGCAAAATTTAAGTAAACTTTTGACGTGTAAACAAACAAAGAAATCTCTTTATTACTCGACCGAAGCTAAATTGTCAAATTGAGATGCGTTGAGTGTTTCACGACGGGATAGACTGACAAATTTTAATCAACTTTCCAAATAAGGAATTGGGTTTTTTATTAAATTTATAGGTAGTTGAATATGTTATATTTTAAATCGGGGGTTTCTAAATTATTTTATCCATTTTCAAGTACTTTAAAACCGTCGTGGGGTTTTTCAAATCTTTGTAATTTTGTTTTTTAATTTAAACTTTTTAGAGAGCTAGCTCCAGGGTTACCATCATGGTTTCCCGTTATCGCACAAGAGCTGGGATAAATCATTTATTCGGGATAAAAGTGCCCTATGTATTTTAGTTGGTTGATGATATGACCGAAGGGCACTTTACGTCCGGACGTGAGGATACCGGAAGATACTGATAGAGGTGCCTTTTATTCCAGGACTTAAAGTAATATTCATAAAAGTCCGTTCTGCCCATCACACAAAGTATAGTGGTAAGAAAAAAAATTCAGTCATAAATGACGAAATAAGAAACAATTACGCGTCGACTTGAGAACCTTTATTTGGTTTGGGGCTTACAACTAACTTTAGAGGTAAGTAGTTTACAAAACAAATTTAGAAAATCAATAATTGGAAACCTCCACAACTAAATAAGGAATTATAAAATACGCGCATACCTAGTACATACAACAATAAACAGGCGTTAAAAAATTTAATACCTTCTAATATTTTATAATAATTATAATTTTGATGATCGATGGGGAAGGAAGGTTCTCGAGTGGCGACCACGAACCGGAAGACGTTTTGTAGGTAGGCCCCCCACTAGAGGGACCGACGACATTGTAAGAGTCGCAGGGAGCCGATGGATGCAAATGGCTAATAGCCGTTCATGGTGGCGTTCAAGGGGGGAGGCCTATGTTCAGCAGTGGACTTCTTCCGGCTGATGATGATGATAATTTTGAAAAAGGGCGGGTCTTACTGGTAAGCAACTACATTAAAATAGTTTTATGAAAACAACACATTGTTTTTTAATAAAGGTCATGACACTTACGAGTTGTAAAATTGGATAATTCTATTTAACAGCTGAGCTGAAGTGCTACTGTGAAATGACATAATAATAATTGTCTGCGTCGTATTGGCGATAGCGAAATAATATGTCGCTTGTGGAGTAGCGAAACCCAAATTTTTTACCAGAACCAATAATACTATGACTTAAATGTGTCGATTTTTGATAATAATTAATTTTTTTTTCATACAAACGTAAGTTTGTAAGTTTTAGCACGCACACGGTTAACAGATAAATATAAATGTAATTCTTTGATTGTGTAATCACACCTAAACTGTGTTTTGCTACAAATAAAAAAATCTATTGTCTATTGATTCCACTAACGCCCGAAAATAAAAATCGATCCTGATCCATTATCCGCGGTTTTGGATCGATATGTCATGATGATTACTCGTATGGAGAATTTGTTTGTTGTGCGCAAATGCTCAAGACACCTGAATCTCCGCGACAAATATATGCTTGACTGTCCATCCCAACTGACTTGTAATGTAACATTCAAAGGGAATCGGCAAAAAACCGACTGCCGGGTGGAGCACGCTCGGGTGCTCGGCGCTCGTCATCGAGCTGCTCGGCTGGCTGTACTGGCATGCCGAATATTCGACTTGTAACGTGCTCATATCGAGCGAATGCTCATGTCAGTCACTACCTAACGATTATTATCTCCACTGTTTCACATTCGCTTCTCAGTAGCACATCTGCCGTCCCGGCCGCAGGTGCGTCGCTAAACTAAATTTAGAATTAGCGTTCATTGTCACCAACCGATGCCAAGGCCCAACGCTGGATTGTTGGCCCACAGCACATCACTATTGCCATTATTTAATTTTAGCAGGCAGATTGTTGTAAAGACATTTTCTTTTATCTTTATAAATTTATGAGTTAATTCCGTATTTTTTTTTTAGTTCTGCTATTTTACACGTCACTTTGATACTAGACATTTTTAATGTAACTTAGAACGTTTTGTACAACCAAGTTCAAGAGTTCTACATCCTAATAATATTATAAACGTGAAAGTTTGTGAGTATGGATGGATGGATGGATGGATGTTAGTTACTATTTCATGCAGAAACTACAGAACGGATCTGAATGAAATTTGGAATGGAGATACCTTATACCCTGGCTAAATACATAGGCTACTTTTTATCCCGGAAAAGAATTCCTGCGGGATAACAGGAAGACGCGGGTGAAACCGCGGGGTGCAACTAGTCATACATATGGCCTTAGACGTCTGTGACAGACACATTGGTTTTGTTGGTGGTTTTTGGTTGTCAATGGCTATACAGACCAATACGAGAACGACTGACTCGTCTACATTGGGTGCAAATGTGTTTTGCATTAGCTGGATCAAGTCGCCGATGAGCCGTTAAGACAGACTATTATCACTTAGGTACTTAATGTAGACCACTCGTAACTTGAATTTCTACGAATTCATCGAACAGATTTATTCGATCTATCAAATTAGGAGTTGAATTGGCAACCTATTAAAGACACTGTACTATCTAATCACTTGATTAAATTCAGACTCGAACAATCTCAAATTTTAACCACATAATGTACTTGAAGTAAGTATAGTGACAAACCAAGAGGTACCTTCTACCCATATTTGTAAGCATCATAGCATAGTATCATTTCATTTCCCAACGCGGTGCCCCAAGAGTACCATCCACACCCAATTAAAAGTTCTAAAGCTTGTTTATTTGAATATCAAACTGCCTTTTATTTTACTAATGTTTCTGAACAACAAAAGCCACAAGATTACCTTTTGATTGAACAGAGCTAGGGCTAATACCACTGGGCTGAATTGTAAAGCTCAAGAAGTTGAAGATGTCTTCCATGGTGTGCCAGAAAAAAACCTCATTCTATTCTTATTATAGGCAAGGCTTTTATAGATAAGTTGGCTATCTTCGTCCTCCTGTGGCTATACATAAGACCAAGAAAGACGAATATTATATGAATAAAAGAGTAACTTGAAACTTGAGTAACTTCAATAGTGGTGGCGAAATGACGCGTGCGCATTTCAATATACCAATACCAAGTTCAAATTCTAACTCAACCCTGCACCTATGATTAATAAGTTCTGTACAAATTTACCATCGCTCTAAACGGTGAAACGCCTAGTCGCAGGGCGTCCTACACTACGTTTGTCAAGTCGCGGTCTCCACTCAAGAACACGTCAACCCCAACGGTTATTGGTTCGGCGGCTTATGTGACCAGGCCACTACCACTTCAACTTGCTGATTTTGTGAGCTATGTCGGTGACCTTAGTTCTCTGACGGATCACCTCATTTCTGATTCGATCCCTCAGAGACACCCCAAGCATAGCTGTTTCCATAGCTCTAGTAGGCTTTTACCCTCAGGAAATTAACTCGGCACACTCATGGGACTCTAAAAATTATGATCCCTTCAAACTCAAACTTTAATTGTGGCAGCTATTAATAACGAATTCAAATCCGCACTGAAATATTCAAAAGTTAATTATAAGTTGCTATCTCCGCGTATTAAGCTTTGACAAGTTTAATACGCGCACGACAAAGCGGATGGTATTTTCGACACTTAACGTATACTGTATTTTGTAAAATTTGTAAGGAGTAGTTGAATGGCAGATTTACACGATTTGCAAGTACTTATATAAACTTTACTTACTTATGTTTAGCAGTGGACTTCTTCTAGCTGATGATGATGATGATGATGATACATATTTTAGGACTATGTACGCTTTAATATAGTCTTGTGATTAATTATGTAGGATTTAAAATGTCTCACTTTCACAGACTAATTTTAACTTTTGACCATGACAGGTCGTAAAGTTACCTAATAAAAATAAAGCTTGTGTGCTCCGTTCCCAATTATTTTCTAAAGGCTTTACGGAAGTCATTTTAAAAGTGAAAAACTCGTTAACATGGGCAAGGTTTATTTAATTTCAGAAGTAAGTGAGACAAATTAAGCTTATCATATCATTCTTTTCATTTACTTTTTAGGGCTAAAAAAATATGCTAATGCCTACTATTCTATTATCAAGCCAACGCTAAATTTAATGGAAAAGAAGAGATTGTTTGTATTTTCATCGAAAACAAGTTGAGGAAATTCAATTTCTAACAGTACTTGGCGCTGTACGTGATTATAAACGCTTTTTCTACCATATTTGGCTGAACTAAACAAAACTTGTTTCTTGCGGACAACATTATGTTTAAACCTTCACTTCTTTAAGGAATTCCATTACTTTGCTAAATGTGTCAAACCTTTGAAGACGTCCTTCCTTTACATAATTCGATCGTAACTCACATCGGCCTCGATTCGAAGTTGCGTCCTATAAAGTTATATCCGTGCTTGAGTACGTGTTCTGTGGTTGTTTTGAGTTGGGTCGCGTTTACATCGTCGTTTTGTAACGCTGCGACATACCCTTTATGATATCAAGGGCTAACAAGTCAGCAAAGTAGTACGGTCAAAGATAAAAGTCGCTGAACATACTCAACTTTCCGATATTTCCAAGCATCTCACACGTGGCCAAACAAAAGCTGAATAATGTACAAAACACCAAAGCTGAGTAATGTGGGCAACATTCGGAAAATTGGTCACAATCAGCCACTTTAGTCGATGACTGTACAAGAGTGGTCAAAACACTTTTCGCCAAAGTTTTTAGGTGCGGTTTTTACACACACATTTTACACTTTTAGCGTTTGAACTTTTTAAAGTAGAGCGTAAGCATTGGGTCATAAATGTTAACGCCCACTAATACACAGGACGATACCAGGAACACACGTGTGTATGTAAAATCTTTGATTATAATTCTATGGGTGGACGCTCACTAGACAGTTTTGTATTTAAACTTGACCGGAACTAGCTATACACGTCACGTAACGAAACCAAATAGGCGGTGATAGACAACGATCCCCGTTTGTGCAGTAGTGCCTATAAACGTGTTTCAATATTGTCATCACGTTGTGGCAAAGCGAAAAACGTGTTGACACTGCATCATGGGGACGAGTTTGAATCCTAAACCAGCACTTATGACTTATTAAGTTATGTGTAGATTTGCAATGGCTGAAAACGATGAAGAAAAACAAAACATAACGACTGGCAAAACTCTGGCACTTCCGAGAACCACAACACTTAACGTTAAGGGCATCTGATATGTACGAATCCCCATTGGTCTCTTTTGTCTCTCTCTGAGAGAACGAGTTCCAGCAGTGAGAACCTGATAGACTGATAAAAATGAAAGTAAACAATTTTTTTCAGAAAATCGTAGTATTCACATGTGCTTTGCCAAGTTTGGTCAGTCACACGTCATGTCTCCCTGATCTACATCAATGTTTTTAACGATACCATGGCCACTCCATGACCTTACGTTTGTAAAAATAAAACAGCTAATGGCATTATTTACAATCTCCTTTCCGAACGGCCCCTTACATTCTGCAAGCTTTATCGTATGAGACATTAGGTTATTTTTATTGAGTGTGTCATATTAGTGCAACGCATCGTGGACTAGATTTAGCCCAATCATAAAAATGGGAAACCACGTCACACTCTCTGGGAATGGTCAAGTTCTCATTGTCACTATAATGTTATGGTATATATATAAATCAGAACGACGAAAAAAAATTTACTGAGCAATGCATCAATACAATATGACACCTTTTGTCGTGATTTATGCTGACAAGAATAAAACGTCACATAAATAAATTTCTGAATAAATAAAAAAATAACAGAGCCTTCCAATTTATATTGGTTCGCCACCGACGCACGTAATAAAAAACAGCTTGTTCGATAATGGTACGAGTATTCCTAATAATGAAGAAAATTTTATAAGCTTACAATTAACTTTCACAATGACTTGGAACGAAAGAAACTGTGTATCATACAAATAATACAATAGAAATTATAAAGTATATTTGTGCTTGCTCGTCTCATTATTCAATGTAAATCTCGCGCTTGGAAGCATTGCAAGAGCTACTAATGGTTAGCTTCTAGCTACCACCGTCAAGTTAACAATCTGTCGCCAAACATTTTAATGCTTTGTTTGAGCCGGTTCCTAAGCATGTGGCGTGGCGACTACGCACTCGTTACTCAAATAAATATCTTATTTGTATGTTACATATCTTTTCAACACACATTCTCGTAAAGTTGACATTTATGGCCATGCATTTAGGATCACAATTCAGCTAATTACACCCCGCGTGTTTTTTTCATTATAATTATCTGACTAGTGTTATAATATGACCTTGGTACGACCTTGGGTAGGTATAATACTAATATCATATCTTACATTTCTTCTTCCAAAGCACAGATTTGGAGTAGGCTGTGTTCCAAAGAGTCTTGTAATTTCACTGGATAAATGTCCCTACAATCCGAACCACAGTAATGTTTGCACACTTCTGTTTGCCGGTTGAATAACTGGCAAGAGTGTGAGTGGTACTTTCCCAGGGGCTCCACAAAAGAGTCCTACCACTACAAAGCTTAGTCTTGTTTTTGATGTTACTTACGAGTAAGTGTCACCGTTCAGATTTCAAAGATACACTCTAGTTTCCGGTTATCTAAACCACTGAGCTACTGATACTGTACTTCTTATTTGAGTAGGCGTGTAAAGAGGTATTTGCCTACTAAAATATTAAGGCAGTCCTGCTCTCGCATTCTGTTTGTACATCATAAGATTTACTATCATTAATATTGCATAGGATAAGAACATCCTAGATAATTTCGTTTTCTACCCCACCTTACCTTGCTGCCATTGCTAAACATGTAAAGGCAAAGGCATTCAAAAGTTATGCAAATGCTGTATGTATATAATAATATTAATATACTTCATTTAAAAAAAAGTAGGTTGGTATATAGATGAATAAATATATAACGCTTTAATTTTCATCAACATCAGCAGCAGAAAATAAAACAAGAGTAGGTAATGGTGGATATTTTCCTGGATATATATTTTTTTAATACAATCAAATTACCCACACCATCGCAAATGACAACACATTACCTCGGAGGTCCCGTCTACCCAACGCCCAAAATTAATAATAATAGTAAACTCTACCGTCAAAAGTTACCAACATGTTACGCAAGCTCTATCTCTCCATGTCCTTAACAAATTTGAAGAGAACAAACATGAAGTCCCTAGTAGATCAGTTCTGGTTCGTAACTTAAAGACTTCAAGACAAAACGGCTGTAACTATTCTCTGGAAGGGATTTCTCTGAGTGAGAGTTACAAAGTAGCTAAATGGGATCCATCGTGACACAATTTACAGCGGTTGTAAAACGTTTTATAGTCCCCGGTGCACTTCACGCCAGAAGAGTAATGGGTGATTATCTTAACGATTACTGGATTAAGGATATTGCAATTAAATATTTATGTTCAAATCTTTTGGGAATGCGTGTATTCTGTTACCCAAGTTAGGGATCATCCCTTTTTTTTTTAAGCGATGATGGCTCAGTGGCACTGACGTCGGCTTGCGATCCATAGGACGTGGGTTCGAATCTTACAATGAGCTCGAGCTTTCCATGAAGGAAAACATCGTGATGAAACCATAGCTTGGTGGTAGGGTATTTTCTAGTACTCGCCTGGCTAGCTACCACCCTCATGTTAAAAATCTGTCCCCAAGCACCTATCGGTGTGTTCCGGCAGCCTCACATGAGAGCCAGTTCCCAGTCCAGGTGTAGCGTGGTGCCATCTTTGACCACCTCGTCACTTGACGTCAGGTAAATTATTGTGATCAAACGTTACCCTGTAAATAGTATGAAAAAAAAACTATCATAAATAAGAAAGTGTGTTTGTCTTTCAAGGAGATAGTTTATGGGCTGAAAAGAAACAGGCTACATTTTATCGTGGAAAATACACGATCCCTGCTTACGCGGCGAGTGAAACCGCGAAACATGCTAGTGATATGTAATTGAATAGAAATGTACTCGGTTAATTCATTAATTAGATTATTCCGTCAGAGAATTATGCTCTAATCTTGTAACTTGCAAGTAGTAAAATGTAATTCTACTATAATTTTTGCATACCTAAAAATAACAGTGTGGGTGGTACTTTAGCTTTTTAAAAGAAACTGCAAGGAAAAACAAGGCTCAGTACTTCCTCTAAAAGAATTGCTTTTTTATTAGATGATAACTATATGATCTTACGTGAGAATGCTTGCCTAAAAGATACCTAGGTATATACCCTTGACTAGAAGGCTCTCAAATTATAAAACATGGACGCTGGCAGGGTGTTCCACTCTTTTGCCGTTCACATTATAAATGTAGAAACGAAACGCTTTGGGCGGATCGGAGGAATGTCAACCATGTACGGATGTCGTGTTGTCGTACGTCTTGTTGGCCGATGGAGGAATGGAATCCTTATGGAACTACTGAGATCAAAATATATGTTTTCCTGGCTTAAAGTAGGTATAAGTCACAAACAGTATTTCTGCAAATACTATAATATAAGCTAAGTTTAAACGTTGTTTTTAAGCACTGTCGTTTTTGTATAATTGACTTTCGTTTGACTACGATCCCACCAGCTGATGGAAAGTGACGATGTGGTCTTGTGGTCTTTAGCAAATACCATTTCCAATAAGAATTGTACAATTAGCTATAATCTACCATGCATGCCCAGCGCAGGTTAGTGCTGGATAAGTCAGCCCGTATCAGAGTTTGTACCACGATCCTTTGTAAGATTGTATGTTTTTGTTTTATTACGCTCCTTCAAGGCTTTTTCATTTTCAACACATTTTCTATTACTTACCATTTGTTCAGTTTTATGTTACCGTCTAATTATTTTGTTTGGAGTGTATTCGGTCTCAAATCAATGTTTTTAATTTCGATTTTTTGCCAAAAGATTTCTTATTTTTCTTAGTGTCTAATTTACTAACTATAAGCATTTAGGCAATCATTGAAAAGTATTTGTGTTGAAATTGGTAATGTTACCTACATAGGTACCTAGGTACCTACCATGAAAAAAATATCGTGTTAAGTACTTGTTATACCGTGTTTAAAAAAAAATTGGTGTAGGTATAAAATTTAAGCGGTGAAAATTACACCATTTTCCATAAATAGAATAAAACATCTATGTCAATAAATGTTTCAAGGAAAACATTTCATTCGTAACAATGTTTTTTGTTTAAATGTGCGTAGGAAGATTGGTCCTATCTCAGAACTGTATTGACAATGTTATTTTGTAAGAAAGAATTGAAAATCACTGAATATATTTTTCACGTATCAACTGCTTGTTTTATTTTTTATTATTTTTGTTACAAAAAATACATCTTTTGTATTAAATAACAGCACTTCTCTCTCTCTCTAGA
This sequence comes from Opisthograptis luteolata, assembly GCA_931315375.2. Classification (NCBI taxonomy): domain Eukaryota; kingdom Metazoa; phylum Arthropoda; class Insecta; order Lepidoptera; family Geometridae; genus Opisthograptis; species Opisthograptis luteolata. The sequence continues at coordinate 5,950,351 of OV928038.1, read as the reverse complement.
GTACGCGTGTTCTAACTCGCTGGGCATTTTTAACTGTTTACATATTTAATATTTATCTCGGAGTATCGAATCCTTTGTGATTTTTCAGATCATCGAAATGGTAGGAGTTGGGCTTGAGGGGTTTTTTTTTACTGGGGCCCAATAAATGTCCTAATTTCACCTCGAAACCGCTTTACAGTTCATATTGCTTTGTGTTGTTTGTTATTATTACATATACACAAGGTTCAATTTGTAATGCGTTATTTGAGGTTACTGTTACCTGCAATGACGGTGACAATTTTCTTTATTCTTATTACAAAGGCGTAAGGCTTAAGTCGGTACGGCGTTGTAAGGGGTGTCAAGAATGAGTTAGCCGCGCGGGCGACCTGCTTGGGATCGTTGCGTATTAATGAAGCCGCGTGACACGCATTCATTTCATTAATAAATTAACATCCGCAGTCCATTTAGTGAAGCAAAATGCTGTAAAAGCCACAGCGGCCTAGATAATTTAGAACACTTTAGTCTGTAATCAACGAGGACCTGAACGAAGTCATGGTAACAAGCGCATTGCAGTGTCACAAATTCCAGGTATCCCAGAGGTAATGTAACTGCCCGCCCATGGGGTGGGCGTGACGTCAGCGTTTCCATCAGGTGATTGATCTGTTAATGAAGTCAATTAATTGTTTAAAAACTGGTAGCATAAAAATAGCAGTGGCTGGTAGAAAATAGACTTACCTACGTCTCCGTTTGCTTATCTTATCTACAGTTTCTTAAAAATAAATAACATATAAAATTAGATTTAGATTAGATCCAGCCTCGGCAAGTTTCATTATGTTCAGAAATATTTCGAACCTGATAGGGGTTCATTATACCCCTCTAACTAATTAACTCTGCTACCCTTTTAAAAAAATCTCTCTGTGATAAATGTTCGCCATTTTTATTAGTGATGCGTGGCCGAAACAATTTTAGCATAGGTTCTTGTAGGTCGGTGTTGACACCGATCTTGTTACTTTAGCTCGATTTATTGGTCCCATATTTTGAGGTGGAAATATTGCTTCGTTGTTAAATATCTGATGAGGGCTGTATGCCTATTCATTGTGATGGATTGGTAAGAGCTCGTTGCTAAATTATTTACTTTGTGTTCTCTTTTCTTTCTGCAAGTCTGTGTCAGTTTAGTTTGCCTGATTGCATGCTTCGCTTGTTTACTCTGTGATTTGATTCTAGAAGGGCAATATGGTTTATTTAGATACTTGACATTTGCATTAAAGGTAATTTGATCTTATTGTTAAACTTAACTTACGAAGTTTGGTATGATATTTAACTTACGGACGTTTTTAAAACCGGCCCTCAACATTATCAACGCTTATGTTTCCACTGCTGATACTGAAGTCTGAACTACCATGCCTAGCTATTGGAAAAGACAGGTCCTCCAAAACTTTTCTTATCTGCGGTTGAGAATAAAATTGAGCAGCGTAAAACACCCTGTTTTAGGCCTTCTCTCTGTAGTTGGCCATACAAATTGCACGCGTTGCGCACGTGTAAATTGTGTAATATTATATACTGTAAAACTAACAATAACCTTTAGTATTTACGTATGAATTTTATAATAATTGTATATTTAATATTCGTATTAATTAATACGTTAAACTTTAAATCCCGTTATCCCGGAAATTTCGATAAGCATATCCATGTTATGATGATCTACGTATCTACTAAAAAACTTTACTTATTCTGACTCCTGTTAGTAACAATAAATTTATGGTGAGTTAGTATGCAATAAAATATTTATAGAGTCAGGAGATCAACTAAAAAAACAGATGTTACCCAAAATAAACTAGGGTTGCTACCTTCTTATACCTATATACATAAACCTTGTTGAAAATGTCTGATGTATACTTAATAATATTATCAACTAGCTGTGCCCCGCGGACCTGCGTGAAGATTCTCACAAAAATCGTAATTTATCCGGGATTAAAAGTAGTCTATGTCACTTTTCGGCCCATCACTATCACTATGCAAAAAATTATACATAAACTCAACAAAAACACTTTCGCATAAGAAAAACATTGGTGAGGGGAAGTAGGAATGGTAGGGAATAGGGATTATCATAAGAGTAATGTTTAGATTCAGCTTATAACCGAGCCAAAATGTAAACAAAACCTAAAGCTCCTTTCATGACGTTTGATCCAATATTTCGATTTTAATCACCGCTTACATTGTTAACAAGGCTTTTGTAATAGCTTTGAAGAAACATCTGTCCAATTTAGATTTAATTATTTGACTCGGAATCCGAGACAAAAATATCTGTTGAACGAAATTTTTTTAGCGGCTGTGTCGGACTGTTTCATTTGCGAAACTGTTGAAATACTCGGACATTATTCTGTCGTGTCAACTAAAGTCGCATTCTTGAAGAATTTTTGCAATCGTTCAGATGTCGCGGGGAATGTAAAGAAAACAACAATTAATTTTGCTGTCCAATGCTTAGTGTCGTCATGTTTGTTCCCTAGGTCGGATCGGCTAACTTCTGGCAGCGATAGATAATGAGTTGCCAAAATAAATGGCGAATCATTCTGTGACACAGTTTTGTTACGAGGCCAAGTACCGTGGTATATATCGGTCAAGTTTGGTACCGTGTTCGACGCCTTGCCTTCGTTTGAGTAAACATGTCCGTGTTTGTATGGATTACTAACAGTCCAGCTGCATTAATGTAGTAATTTAGACGAATGCTAAATGATTTGCATTTAGTTTCTAGCTAGCTTTCTAATTAACATTTTGCAATGCCTGTGAATTAGGATACTTTTAGGAGTGAGTTTATTACAAAAAAATATTTTCATAAAGAAATATGCAGATGACAAGAGCTTTCTTGCAGCATATAATAGATTGGAAGTGGTGACTTCCGGTGTGGTTATCCTTGCGCCCTTCACTACTTGAACTATGTATAAAACTAAGATAGAATGCATAATAGTATAGTTATGAGAAAAAATAATTTGCCTTTGCCAGGCTTCTATTTCCCGTTATTGACACCCGAAACAATTATAAAACAACTGACAAATACGCTGTCAGGGCTACACCCCGATCGGTAAGAATCCTATTTGGTAAACCCTGCAATATATCTGCTCAAACGTTACGATTCTAAAACTGTTATACCTATACTAGGCATTAGCTCTTTTCCGCCCAACTCCTATGGTACTTTATTCTATTGAAGCGATCGCGTGTGCGGAAATTGCGTTTAGATATATCAACACTGTACTGTAAGATTCAACAATTACCTCTTACAATATACGATGTGTCTAGTTAGTAGATACATATGTCCGGAAATTGAGCAGTCGTGGCATATATATATATGTACTAACAAACCTCCAAGTTTTAGGGTGGTAAAAGTTATTTTCATCAGCAATTGCACATTCAATTCTTTGAGGTATTTTTGACCGTCAAGAATTGTATATAACTTTGCTCAATGTTCCTGACGCTCGACATCCCCTCTCTTTTAAAAAACTCTCAGTTTCAAAGAAGTCGTATTAATTAACAAATTCAAGCTGTTAATTAAATGAACACAGAAAAGTCCATTCCTTATTTCTCGAACACTCTACAGGTAAAATGTTTTTCTATCTTACTCACGACTTTAACAAACGACGGCAATATATCAAATAAGGTTAACAAACGTTCATTACTGGTCTGCTAGACGGTCAAAGGTCTCGTAGATATTGCTCGCTGACCGTCATATAAATTTTCATTAGTAGGTAAACCTCCCTGGGAATTCCCTCATTCGTAATAAACACGCGCGATGTGGGCATATTTTTCCGCTCTTAGGATCCCGCACCCGTGGGACCAAAATGGAGGTAACGCAAATGTTGGCCGACTGTTTGGGACTTACCTACATTAGTAAATTTGTTTTGGTATTTAGTCTAATTTATTTGCTTTTGCTAGAGCATATGCTTTATAAGTTATAAGTGTTTGTTTAGTTTTGATATCTCTTCGCTATTATAGGAGGTGTACCTAATAGGCTTTTTACCTTTAGATAAATTTCTACATTCATTACTGCATTACTCTTGGCTTATACAAAAACAACAAACAGCAATAAGTTTCTTTACATTTTCTCGTAAGAGGCCCACTCTTAAGTTATATTCATCGACTATATTGGACTAAGTGATTAAGGAGGACATTCTTTATAATGTCTGAGAATTATGAATAAAATGACTGGTGAATGTAAAGAATTGATTATAAAAACTATTTTTTTTAACGTGACTGTTGGTAAATTCCATATTATTTTTCAATAGGAATACGTAAGTGGAACTATTCCTATATTCTGTAGTAATGTAGGGAGTAAGAATCAACAAGCAAACATGTGATTGCAAATCAAAATGCCATCTCAGCATACGTCAAATAATTTTTTTCATGCTTGTTCTGTATGGAGATCAAATCAAATTTTACAGAGCAATAAGATTTTTTTTCCGGATTCCACGTTTTCAAAGAGCATAATATAAACCTTTCCGTACTATTACATGTTTGTTTCATAGTTGTTTACGCCAATGTCAATCAGAGGTACCTACTTAAATGCGAACATGCATAAAATTCTACTAACTAGTAGTAATTTTAAGGTTATTACGTTACTTACTAGTCTAAAAATAGATTGTTTCCTGGTAGGTACAAACAAAAGTTAATTTCTGCCGCTATCTAAACCATTTTCCGGGACATTGAACCGAATAAAAAACGGTAAAAATTGGAGAGCAATAATGGTTTTATTCGCGCGATCGACAGAACGTGATCAACCATAAATTGATTTCTCGCGGGCGATAGCTTTGTCCAAAGGAAAATGGTCAACGGGATATTGTTTTTTTTCAAAGTCAACGTGATGTAATGTCACGCTTGAAGCTATCATTTTGTGCACTTATACCCTACATTGCTTGTAATTTTCCTGAACTGGAACTTTAAATACCGCAAATAGCATGAATTAATGTTACTGAAAACATTGCTTGTTACAAAATCATTTTTATGCTTTATTCCCTTCTATAGCAAGAATAAAACGTTAACTTTCTGTCTGTGAACGAAAGAGTGCAATTTTCTTTTTCATGAGACGTTTACTTTTATCTTTTTTATGAGGTAATTTAAATTAGGTACGTTTTCTATTCAATTTAAAATGAACCATCTCAAGCTCTTTGTAAAAACTACTATAGCCCTCCAGAAGCACTTTGCAGAATGTGAAAATGCTTGTTTTTAGCATAATTGCGGTGTTGTTCATGTACCTATAATGTGGACAAAGCGTTAAGATGAGTGGCGTATCCTAATTTTGAGTTTGAAAATCATAGTGATAAGTCTATGCGCGCAATAGTAAACAAGTCATAATTACAGGCTGTTCGATCTTAATAGAATAGAATAAACAATAGACACACAATAGAAAAGATAATAGTAGATACTAAATTAAATAGCCTCTGAATCTTAAGATACCGTAAATAAGTACAGCAAAACTCTCTTGTCTAAGTCATAGTAGATATGATAGTAATTATGATTAAACCTTTTTTTGTTGATAAATCGATACTATTACCATAAATGCAAAGTAACTCTGTCTGTCTGGCTAATTGTTTGTTACCTTTTTCACGTCTAAACTGCAAAACCGATCTTGATGAAATTCGGTACGGAGATAGTTTTATCCCCGGGATACTTTTTACCACCATGAAATGTGGTCTACGCAATACCGTGGGGATTAGCTAGTTGATTTATAAGACTAAATTAATCCTACTTCACGAATCAATTTCATCGTCGGACTTGTTTTTTACTGAGTTCATTAAATTCAATATTGTTCGACCATGTTTCGTGTAGGTAGTGTCACTATTTAATATTCCATTTCATTATCTAATGGGTGCATGGACGGTAGCCCGTGGCTTTTTGAGGCTTATCTTACACAAATTGGGTTTCTTGGAATGATAGATTTAATGTTTAAACTATGTTTCAGAAATAATAAACATCAAAGATAGTCAGAAACGATATTGAAGTCCACTTAATAAACCGGTCAAAATACAAGGTGGGCCAAATAAATCACCCTATTGGAAGATATACTCTCATTTTTGCAAATGGCGGCCAATTTCAAATTTGTTTTGTTTTGATACAGAATACAAGTGAACAAGCCATGGAGCGATACACTCCCCAAAAAAACATAATCAAAAAACAGAATCAATGTTTTTCATTTAGAAAAAAAATGAGAGCCAAACAACATCGACCACAACTTCTCAACTTTTTTTGGCCCACCTTGCAGAAAGTAAAGCCTGAGAGGTGATTGAGTTTATAAAATTACAGGGCAAATAAACGATGCAGGTATGACACTTACATATTATTATATAGATGCTACGCTCCATGACTTACCATACAAAAAGTCATAATTATTAAAAATGAGAAAGTAACTCTGTCTGTCTGTTTGTCTTTCACTCCTAAACTACCGAACCGATTTAAATGAAATTTGGTACATAGATAGTCTCGATCTTGAGAAAGGACATAGGCTACTTTTTATCGCAATAGACTGTAGCCCACGCGGGTGAAACCGCGGGGAACAGTTAGTGTAATATAATATGCTTAGGTTTTATATGAACGTAAAGTTAACCGTATGAAAGTGTGTAACACTTTAGAATATTGGCAATAAAAAAAAAATATTGATAGGCAGCAGAGCACTGAAATGCTCTGCTGCCTATCAATATTTATTTAGGGCTTGTTTTATGGGTACAGTCAACGACAAAAGTAGCTGAACAATCACACTTTTTTCTATTATCCTCATCGTCTTAGACACCAATTTTTGACCTCATCATCATCTAAAATCAGGAGTGTTATGTTGTGATCAAAATGATACAATATAAAATGTAAAAAAAAACCAATAATAATTACTGATTTAAAACACATTTGGAAAATCGAGAACGATCAGCTACTTTTGTCGCTGACTGTACCTATTGCACATTAGAAGTTTATAGACTACAAATTAAAATATAACTAGCAGTTTCCGCAACTTGGTTTGCTAAAATAGTTATGAAAGTCTACAGTTTAATTTCCTTAATTCCCACGTTTTATCACGTTTTATGATACAATTTTTAATGAAACCTTTTGTTTTTTAAATGCTGTTGAATTAAGGTCCAGATAAGTCCTAAGTAATACAGTTAGTTGTGATGCAGGCGTAACGTAGCGCCACCTATGCCACCACATCGTCATCAAGTGATATGAATATGAGAAAAAAAATGTTCTTCAGACAAAAACACCTACAAAAAATTACAAGATAACGGACAAAGTACCTAAGAACATTATGAAGCCCCACACAAACAGACGTCTGACCACTGAATCAGACTAAAACGTTGATCCTATTTTCGTGGAGCTAGCTAAATGCGTGGCCATAAGCATTATTGATATATATAAAATTGTTATGATTCATGATTTTTTTTACTTCACTCTTTTGCAAAAGGTATGCCTTACTTTTTATACCTTTTACAGGGTAGCGTTTGACTATAAGTCAGCTGATGTAAAGTGACGACGTGGTTAAAGGTAGTGCCACGCTACACCCGGATCTTACCTGGGGTCAGTGGTAATAACTTCAATATTAGAAATACGAATGTTTGTGACTGAGTGTGTATGTCTTCATGCTTTAGTTCATAACCTGGAGGAATAACGAAGGCTAAATACTTTTATGTTGGAAATATGTTTCTGTGGGAAAACAGTGGCTGGCAGTAGTTGGATGAGAAGAGCCGAAGACCGGGCTCAGTGGCGTACCTTGGGAGAGGCCTTTGTCCAGCAGTGGACTGACACGGGCTGATGATGATGATGATGATGGGAAAACAGAAAAACCATGCGGATACACGCAGGGTGCAGCAAAAATACACATACCCTTTGGAGAACTATGATAAAATTATATAACAAATATGTAAATAATTTTTTTTAGTTCTACTGCGTTTAAAATATTCTGTAAGTAAGTAAATTCAGGTCTTCCTCTTTGCGGAAACGTAAACATCCATATTTCTTTTAAACATGTTTGTGATACGATGGAGATAGCTCTCAGTCAATAATAATCAAAGAAAATTCTTCTCAAATATATCACGGAACATTAATCAAAGCTAGGATTACATTCAGTCCGATTAACTGGATATATCCAAGTTGCATGCGTTCGTGTAGAGACATAAAAGTAGGTACATATATAAGTATGTATGTATATGTCAGTGAGGGAGAAGCGAATGGGGGCCAGTGGGAATACATATATATTAGTAGCTGCACCCTGCGGTTTCACCCGCGTCTTCCCATTATCCCGCAGGAACCTTTTTCCGGGATAAAAAGCCTTTGTGCTAATCCAGGGTATAAGCTATCTTCATTCCAAATTTTACTCAAATCCGTTCTGTAGTTTTTGCGTGAAAGAGTAAGTAACAAATATCCATCCATCCATACTCACAAACTTTCACGTTTATAATATTAGTAGGATATACCCTAAATATCCTTGGTAGATCTATACTTTGATGGATTGGTAGATAGTAAATACAGTTATAGTAACATATACACACACCCTAACAAACTTCCACATTTACCTATATATACTCGTAATATTAATAGGCGTGATGAAATATCAAAAGTAAAAAAATCTACTCGTCGTGTCTAATCTAATTCCTATATATGCAAATCTGAAAACACATTACATATGCAATCGACTGTTCGATTCTCATATCGGAAAGTGACATCCCGCGGGAAATTAATCTGCGCCGCAATAGCATATTTCCTATCCCTACCACATTACAGGGTTTTCTGGGATAATTTTATGCGGAAAAAACGCAACTTTAGTCATTTCCGTTAAGGAGTTCTGGTATCCACTTCTAAGACATTTCAAAATTATTTTTGTGACCGTCTTGACAAAGAGTCTTGGAAATTAGTCTGAACGTTTCTATTGTCAATAGCTCAGTGACATTAATTACGCTCGACTTGTCATCGTAATTAATTATTCGAAAAACAATTAAATCTAAACAAACAATAGAACCAGGCCGTTGTTTCTACTTCTTCAGTGCTTGAAATCATAAAAAGAGGAAAAAGCGTTGGTAATAAATCCGGTAAGTAGGTACCTACGTCACGCGTACGCGTTTAACTTTTCTGAGAAACCGGAAAGTCTAGTAATAAAAGTTGAATCATGCCTTAAACCAAGCTACTAAAACATTGGCATGTATAGAAAAATACGATCGCCACACTTTCTATGAGTTTATCGTGATTCGTAAACCTTTTCCGTTATTGTACATTTTCGTACATTTTCCGTAATAGGCCTAAGATATTACTCTATTAGCTGTAACAGTGGTATCACCCGCGTGGAATGCAGTTTATCACGATTAAAAATTCATTCAAACTACACTGAGAAAAAAATTCTGACTTTCCTTCTGAGACCTTCCAAGACCGATTCCTTCCTTATTTTACCTATGTTTTTCTTTTGAATCACAAGTCCTTCCCTTTTGATTCAGAAGGAAAACGATATTTCGGGAGGTCTTTTTCTCCGTATATCTCAATGCAAAATTTCGTCAAGGTCAGCTGTTTGGGCGTGAGGACGCAACAAAAAAACAGTGTTACTGTCGCATAACTTAGAATGTTATAGAATGTATTGAATGCCAATCGATTGCGAAATTCCTAAACTAAGCGAAATGATATTGTGGTCTGAAAACTGCTTAACGAAGAAATATTGTTCTGGAGAGATTGTTGGGCGGTAATGTACGTAGACATAAAATATATATTGTACAGTGTACACAGTATGTAGGGACGTACACGTATTTTACCCTTGCACTACAGGGATTACGCTGTAATTACATTGGTATTGCTTCATGTCCGCTGGTATTAACCATCTAAAGTAAATTAAAGTTTTGATGTTGGCTTAAATTGATCATGATCCTCAGGGAAGACTTCAGACTGTTATTATATAACATAGATAAACTTTATGAATGTTACTGACATCAATTCAAAAGCTTCCATTGGTGTCAAAATCTCAAGCCATTTTCTTCACAATATATAATTATGTTTGACTTGATTTGAAATGCTTATCTACCTTTTATATAGGTATCCGAGTGTTGGTTCATCTTAATTTTTCTTTTGTAAGAAAGTGGATTAAAATGAGCTGCTGAGAGCAGCATTTTGCTTTGAATGATAATCTAATATACACAAATTAACAATCTATTCGTAAGCATAAATATATAAAAGTAAAAATAATCTTTGTAATGATTTTAAATGTGAGCTATTTTTATTCCTTATAATTTATTTAATCGTTATAAATAAACATCATTTTGTTGCAAACGTTTCTAAATTTTATTGAGTAGCAATTTTCGGTTTCAAGGCTGCTGGATTTGCTTTAATGTAATTGTATTATGTTTCTCTGGAGAATCTGCAATCTCAAGCTTACAGAGGGATTAATAAGATTACCTAATTAGCTCCCAAGAAAATACTAAAGATTATTCTGTCCTAAACAGGAATTATACAGTCTTTGAAGAAGTAATCAGTGCTTAGCATACGGATAGAAATAAATAAATTTACTTACCTAAATCATTTAGCGTAAAAAAACATTCTAACTATTAATACTTTTAAAATTATTTTCATCAAAGAACACGATAATTACGTCGTCAATGCCAAAACCATTGCTTAAAAAAATCCGCACATCACGGGCAGCCAAGGGCCTGTGGTTTATTTATTTTATACCTAAGTATACAAAGGTACAGTACAGTACAGTATATAAGACGCAAATAAAGGTACAAGTCCTGCATAAATTGACAACATAGTTTAAGTTAAAAGGGTATTTTAACTAAGCCATTACATACATTAAATTATGTAAAGTAGGTATGCTTTTACCAAAAGTTTACCAAATTGAAATAGAATCAACTTGGTTTGACCGAATTTCAATCTTGCTTCAAATAGCGATTTCAACCAGTCGACTACTAAGACGGCGCCAAGATGTCAAATTTTCTTTAGCTCTTTATACAAAATCAACGGTTCTCGTTTGTAGTGACTAGTTTCTATTTTTTGGCGGTGGACATCGGCAAACAAGCTTGCTGAATAGAAACATAGATATAATATGTAAAAATAAACGTAGCAAACCTGGCAACTACTCTTCTAGTAAAAAAAAAACGCAGAGCATTCACAACATAGTGTCCCATTCTACCTACTAATTTATCTAACAGAATGGAGTCATGATGTCCCCCCTTTTTTAAACAATGACTAATTTGTTTTACAAGTAAAAGATAGGTTTTGTCATTAGTAGTTCAAGCGTAGCGTTTTGCAACTTGCTACCAAATCGTCATTTAGGGCCAGTTTTATAAACGTCCGTAAGTAAAAAGTCACACCAAAATTCGGTAAATTTGATCTTATTGACAAATTCTCCGTACTAAAATTTGACATTTAACTTACGGATGTTTATAGAACCGGCCCTTAAGCTGTGAAAATAGACCATCAGATGTTAATACCGGGTGAAAAAAAAAACTAACCCATAAGATCATTAACGTACAAACGCCTACGTGTAAGATCTAATTTTTTTTCTTTGAACAGCGGGAAGATAAACAACTGTTTATAAATAAATAGTCGCGATGAGGGGATAAAGCAATTAGTATTTCCGCGAGTGGGCGGTTACAGAAACGAGCATGTGCTTGAAATATCGTAACGTTATGCAAATTTTGCAAACTGTAAACCAGTTGAGCACAGTGGCTAATTGAATACAAGGTGTTTTGTTTCCTTTATTCACTCACTTCTTCTGCTTTGAATTTTTAAATAACCCAGTTAATCTCTGCAATAAACTCGAAGTCTTTGCTGAGAATAGCTCTTATAATAAGTAAATAAAAATAGTCCCATCATTTTTAGTGACATAAGTAGGTACTTTATGAACATAGAAACACTTTTTACGACACTCGTTATTCACTCATATTTTAGGTATTTTATGATCGTAATGTATCTTTAGTTAATAATATCAGTGTTTATATCAGAAACTGCATACGAAAATATTAAAATGCAGAGATGGTCAGGAGGCATCACCACGGTCGATTAAGAAAGTCTTACTAAAACGACACGATATACTGAAAAAGTAGCTGAAAGCCGCTTTTGGCGGACATACAATTTTGTACTGTAGCGGGAATTGAACCCTCACGCATCGCAGTCGGCTATTCGCTCAATGGCCACATCGGTCGTAATGTGTCGACAGCCTCTATTGAAGAGTAGATATCGCGTTCTCTTTAATTTTCCTCACAGCGTCCTTTTTCTGTTTTCTAGCCACGGCATATCACCACATAACTTATTTAAATAAGTCATTAGTGTGGCTACGACGCTGAGATGGGATTTGAAATAACATTTCAGCCTCCGCCACTGTGAGTGCTCTTTATGAATTAGGTACTTTCAAGAATGTTTTGTAAACAAAGGTAAACTAAAGGTAAACTAAAGGCACTTAAAATTTAATTATACTTAGCTAACATGGAGCACATAATCACGTTTTCTATACCACACAAAGAGGAAAAAAGTAGGCATAATGTTAGAACTAATTCCCCTCTGTGCTTACTCAGGAGCGCAAGGTAATCTAAAGAAAATATTCTAATATTTAGTTTCTATTTCTCATGCTCCTCCTATTACGTGCTTTGTATACGGTTACTCTACCTATCAGAGCTTTGAAGTTATTTTCATATTTACTCTAGCTCTAAAAGCGTAATTTTATTTTGATTTTGTAAATAAATATGCAGATACGGTTTACTCTAAAGAGGTTTTTATTTTAGGTCCCGAGGCAAAATTTACAAGAAATTTTTCATCTCGTAAATTGTCAACTGCAGATAAGAAGTTCCATTGTAAATGACAAGAATTTAACTGGGTACGGGCACGAAAACGTTATAACGCAAATCATTTTGTTTTTTTTAATTCTAGTCGACACTCCATCTGACATTGATCGTATTTCACCTACCATTATCTCTAAAAGTTTATGAAACTAGCACGAGGCGGATATTGACAAAACTGAGACAATAAGCCACAAAGGCCATAAATCAAGAAGTCAAGTCAAAGTAGTCAGGCCAAATGTCATAAATCAAGAAGTTAGTCACATTAGATCTTGGACGAATTTTATTAGCCCTTTCCTTGATTGAAGAATTAGATCAATTCTGTTGCGGACTTCACCTACGTGACCTAGTAACGGTTTTTAGTTTTCAGCTTTTCTGTATCCATAAGTTCAATTCATTATTCATTATATTGTTCTCGCTAGATTGCCAACTTATAGCTCGACTTTAGTAGTACCAAATTTTTACAAAGGGTTTTTCTACTCCTTGTAACGAAACATTTAAAAGTAAATTCACTTTCACATTTGTTAAAATTTGTTCAAAGTATATAATGTACTAACTCCGGTTTCCTTGAAATAGAGATGAGTAACGCTATAACAAAGTGCCCTCACGACAAAATGCTCTAATAATGGCATACCGCAACGCTTTGGTATGTGCCATTCAGGCCACTACTGAACTACAATCAATTGATAGTTGAAATTTATTACAATAGTGATATGATATACGAGTAGATTCTACTTACTCCAAATGCATTGTGGCTGAATAATTGATATCAAATCTGCTTTAAAATCTATAATTTTGTTCAAGTAGTTATCGTATATTTTTTTTGTTTTTATTCTAGACAGCACTCTACCACCAAGCTATAATGTAAAGTACGTCCTATTTATGTTAAATAGGTTCAAATTGATTGACGTTAAATTTTCTCCGAAAATATAAACTTGGCGACTTTTCTTTGTATGTGTGTTAAATAAAACAATATCGTGCATAAATTCCTAGAGCTCTCCAATACCTTCCTATTTTCCATACATATAGTGGTGTGGAAAAAATTCATTGTACGTGAACGTTTGGCTTACATAGAAATCTTTTTTGAATTCTTTTTCCATTGTGCGAATTTGACATGGTTTTCGGTTTTTCACGTTTTCTGTACTAATGAGGAAAGGGCTCTCAGTCGGTTCTATTGTGAAAAGCTCTCAACCTTTTTAGTAATTTCCAAACCTGGAAATGTTTTCGTTATCGATGAATGAGTAGAGATTCTGTATACTGCGAAGGTGGAAATTCCACACTTGGAAAACATTTTCAGCAGTAAAAGAAAATTTTAATTTCTTATTTGTGAGAATGAGAATAAGTTTATTACCTACATGTCACAAAAGAAGTTCATAATTTGTACTTTGTATCAAATAGTATAGTAGGTAACTGAACTAACACCCGTCTAGAATATCCTAACTCTTTAGCATAGAAATTGCCAGCATCAAAAAGTTTGGGCATAATTTCTAAGATTACCGTTAAGGAAAACAGTTACGCATATTTTATAGGAGAAATTAAATCTTCAAAGTTTAATGGTAAATTTGCTGTTTGAAAACAAAGCTGTGAATACATTGATAAAGAAATACTAAGGGAAATCTATTTATGTATTTATAAATCGATGTACCTACTCCAAAATGTCAGAACCGATTTTGCTAATGATTAAATAAAAAATCTATTTACCCAGCTTGTGATTCTCCTACTATTTCAAAGAGCCATATCGGCTGACCGGATGTGATCGAATAACAAAGATAAAACTGAGATTCTAAGTAGGTACAGATTTTTTTTTTTTTTTTACTATTTTACAGGGTAACGTTTGACCACAAGTCACCTGATGTTAAGTGACGATGTGATCGGAGGTGGCGCCACGCGACACCTGGATTAGGAACTGGCTCTCAAGTGAGGCTGCCGGAACACACCGATAGGTGCTTGGCGACAGATTCTTAACAAGAGGGTGGTTGCTAGCCAGGCGAGTATTAGAAAATACCCTACCACCAAGCTATGGTTTCATCACGATGTTTTCCTTCACCGAAAGCTCAAGCTCATTGTAGGATTCGAACCCACGTCCTACGGATCGCAAGCCGACGTCACTACCACTGAGCCATCATCGCTATGTATCATACTAAGCATAGGTATATTATATTCCTTAGCAAACTTTGTACAACCATGCTCTGCTTTAATATTCTTTCTATTAATAGATATGGGTATCCAAAGAACCTGATAACTGGTAATAGAAACATACCACCCTGTAAAACCAAGAACTTTGCTTTTTTACATTTTTATGGTTTCAATTGCTAAATTTCACAATTTTGAAATAATTACTTCTGAACTCGCAGCGTCACAGTTGCGAAGAAACCTCACAAATTTTATAAAATTGTTCGTGTATTCCTAAGCGTTCTTAAGAAATATCAGCTTTTTAGTTTGAAAGGTTATTTGGTATAAATATGTACTTAGGCAGATAATTTCCAGTAAATATTTCAACAAGAACTTTTATTCATTTACCTTCAAGTTTAATATCGTAATTTGGTACTTACTTCAATGAAAATAAATGTTATAAAAACCACAACAGTGAGTTCGATGGCATTGTCCCTTTATGAAGGGTTGATTAGTAAAGTTCTTTCGTGAACAAACTTGGATCTTATCAGGTGTCTCGTTGAGCAAAATGCTCCAAAAGTTTTAGTACTTTTAACAGTTTTAAATAGGTAAAATTTAAATTATCCTTTGACTGTATATTTAATGAAAATACTGGTGGGGATTTGGTAATTTAAACTGAACCCGCTTATTGTCTACCTTGTGACAAAGGCCCCTACCTACCTAGGTACCTTTTGACTTGTGTCTTCTCCTTGTGTGTTTGTTGTGTCTACCTTTAAGCACTCATGTAATTATAGTTCCATTAGGAAAAAAAACAAATGTGAAAGAAGAAAAACTTACATGCGCTATTTTTTAAATGCTCAAATATTTTTCCCGTGGCGAGAACTAAATTCGCGACCCGTGCTTCGCAGTCGGCTGTTCACCTATTGCCACATCGGTTGTCAAAATGTACAATATTATTATTTTGAATAGAGCAATTATGCGTGAAAGCTCAGTTACATAGACTCGTAACTCAAATAAACAACTGCATTTACAATTCAGATATCTTCCGTGAAACGAAATAATGAGATTGTAATGGTCATTGTTTATTGACATGATATCGTTAGGTAGTTACGTTATTTATTTGGACTGTCGAATTGTTGGCACGGTGTCTGAATAGAAATAAAGCCAAGTCATTCAACACGATCAATTTGACTATAGAAATATTGTATTTTAAGAGAAGTAGTAGCTACAATCGTGAACGTTTTAACACGTCATTATTATTGATCGTTCAAATCCGAAAATAGTTATCCATTAGATTTGAGTAGGTATAAATGTAAGTTGGCAAACAATTCAATCTAGACGTCTACATCTTCATGACAAAGACAAACATATTTTGCAAAATTGCTCTAGATATAGACCCCACACTACTCGGAATTGTCATTGTTCCGAGCCACACTATGTCTCGAAACCCTCAACTACTAAATATATAAATCAATAGAAGACGGGTCTGTTACCATTTAGACAATGTATAACATCAGAATAATACACGAAAGAATCAGTTAAATGTAGAACACCTGGCTCTGTCTGTTTCTTTGTTAACTTTTCACGCTTAAACCGCTAACCTAATCTTGAAGAAATTTAATATGGAGATAGTTTGAACCCTTGTTTGAACATAGGATCTTTTTATAGTGATAAAGTGTATTCAACTCGGGTGAAACCACAGAAAACAGCTAGTTTAATATGAACTGAAGTGCTATTCAACTAGAATCTAACCAAAAGAAACGTAACTATGTTCAGCTCTTCTATAGTAACTAGGTCTTAGGTGACTTGTTCACCATTACCGCCTCATTAAAACCAACACTGCCCTTATTAGTGGGGCAAAGAAAAAATGGGATCAGCCCGGAATCGCCGCGTTGTAAGATTTCAAGTGGTCCTCGTGGTCACGAGTGCACTCGCTATTGTGGCAGCACTTGACCCCCTTGTCTTAGCGCCTAGTTTTACCAGGGCCTGAGTATCGACATGTTAGGGCTGAGCTAAACCTATTCGATAGAATTTCCTCTCAGCTCTATCCTTTTATGTTGCGCAAACATCCCTTTCTAGAGCATGAAAGATAATCGTGTCGATGCCGAAGAGTGTGGGCACTCGCAAGCAATCTTTATCACCCTAGTGAAGTAACAAAAAGGGATAAAGCCACGGGAAAATGTGAATCCGGCCTGATAGGTCCATCGGTCCTAGATCTGGTCCATTCATCTGCATTATGCTCGCGTACTTTAAGTATTCTTTGATGCAACTTTATCTATATTAACCTACAAACGTTCAATTTACTTTTAATATGGATTTAAAAAAACTTTCCATATTAATAGTTAAACGAATATTATACGAAACGAAACTCAACACAAGAAATGCGTCCGAAGGACTGTTTTTAATGTCAACACGTCAGTATGTTTGTTTTGTGTTACTGACATAATAGCGACCGCTTCCTTTTGTATTATTTCATTCAAATTTATGGTCGCCTTTCACGGTTTACATGTTTTTAACTATTTTATTTCTTTTTCCCTTTAGATTGAAGATTGGTTGAACGAAAAAGTGGCTGAATATCCGAAGACCCATCCTCCCTTACTACTCTAGTCATGGCTCAAGATCCCTCCCTTGAAACATTCCTTATTCGTTCTTCAATGATTTTAATTATTGTAATCAAAAACTTAACATACTCCTAAAAGATAAACATTCCAATTCAGTCGACGTAAGAATCGAAGTAATTTATTCGGGGATATTTTTTCTTATTAATTTAATTAAAAAAGAGAGTAACTATTTTACTTATTGATCCATGTAGTAAGTAGTGTTATTAAAGACGCGCTGAACCTCTTCGGAGGGCGCGAGGGGCCTGCGCGATGCGGTCTCGCCAGGGATGTACGTAATATATCCTGCGGATGAAGTAGTTTACCTGACATACGTCTCGCAATCGCTGCCCCGGCCTCGGCAGCGGCCAACTCTTGACGTCCTCATCGGGCCGCTGCCATCCGCGCCGACCAGCGCGCGACCCCCGCCCCTAACCCGCTCCCCCCTCAAAACGGCGCCCCCGGAGCCAGTGGAGCGCGCGCCGGCCTCGCCGACGCCGTCGCTCGAGCGTAAGGCAAAGCTGCGCGATCGCACCAAGGCGAAGCTTCTCAAGAAGCTCGGCCGCCATGAGGACAATGAATTCGGCAAAATCGTTAGGACCCCTGCTCCCGATGAATTTGAACTCCCCGCTCCCCTGCCCACTCCAGCATTCTCGCGGAAGAATATCTTTGACCGCGACTTCGACGCCTTATTTGAGGTGGCGAGCTCGCCACAGTTCGGGGCGAACATCCGCGTAACTACCCCCGAGCCAGACCGCCGATCGGATGTCTCAGCGGCGCACTTCCCGTCTCCCGCGACGTCACACCTGAGCCTACTTCCACCTCGGCCGTATTCGGAGCCTACTCCTTCTTCCACGACATCCGCTCGCGGCTCCACGCCATCAACACCAACTCAGCGATCGTCTCTCGAAGGTTTTGAACAAGTGTGGATTTAGGGTTGAGTACGCCTGATCACTGACTAACCGATGATGTCACCACCATTCAGCCTGGTACTTAATTTTAACATTACGCTTCAAGAGTATCATTTCATCTTCATGGGGTTTCCTAACACGTGTTTGAGGTTTGATTTGGATTAATACGCAAATTGTTTTCGAAGATCTTCTCTCCTTATTCTACTTTTGATCGTTATTCCTGCTCATGGGTTTTATTTTTCTCAGGTTCCAACCCAAAGTCAAAGAAGGTCAGTTTCTTTCGCAAACTGAGCCGGTCGAGAGACTCGCAACCAAAAGCTGCCACCATGCAGCAACCTTCACTGGAGATGGCTCTTCGGGAGCTCACGCATCCAACACACAACGATCAGCTCAAGAACCAACAGCAAGTCACGTTTAAACTGGTTAAAACAGGTTAGTAAATCGCATTCAATTATTTTTGAAAACTAAAATTAATGAACATACTGTATCAAATAATGTTATATAATTATCTATGCTATAACAGTTCACTATTGGATTCAATAGCAATACAAAAGAACTGTAACAACATTGCGCTCATGTGCTACTATTTAAAATAGTAAAGTTATCCCAACGGCAGAAGTCTATGAATATATAGAATTGAGTCAGCTCGTTCCTTTTTTCACACATCAAACGAGCACGTCTGTTGCACAAAGGAAGGCTCATACATATTAGGTCACAGCATAGAGTTAAGGCACGTTCTGACGCCAACTAAAATCATTCGAAAAACCTTTGTGTGTTTCACTCCGTTACCAGGTAGCGATTCAATTCCTGAAATGTCGGATGAAATTTGGTAATACTGAGCTCCCTTCATAGGAAAACAGATTACCAGCGATTTATTTCGGAACAAGTATTTGATTCTCTGATTCCTTTTGACTTTTTTACAAACGTAACAAATACCGGGTTTTCTGGTTTGCATTTGATAAATCTTATTGGTTACGTAGATATTTTTGTTGTTGTGTATTATATTCTACCCAAAGCTTTTATAAGAAAAAACGATTCGAAGGTGAGAAAAACTTGATTATGTGATAGCAATTAGCTAAACAACAAGAAGTAGAATAACTATGAAAGTGATCAAAAAATTATGTAATCTAAAACCCACGGACAGTTCTAAATGTCAGCGGCAGGCCACGTGATGTCAAGTTTATTTGGTCTACGTTTCAATTATGTAGATTGTTTATCAAACGTCCGCTAATTGCTCAGTCGCATGATTACGGCATGTGCTCAAGCGGTTGGCTTGTTAATACCACCAAGTGTAATTCGACAACAAGTCGAACGCTCCAATTGTTAAACTTAAACTACAGTAAAACCTTCAGAAGTTTGATTCCAATTATTCGACTGTCTGAACCAAAGATACATACATCTATGAAACGGTGCTGGTATTATTTCTACTTATGCTTTAACCAAGCTTATCAAGAACAAATGCCTTTTATAATTCCACAACGCTACGATACTGAGTTAAATATAATCCTACTAATATTATAATTGTGAAAGTTTGTGAGGGTGGATGAATGGATCTTTGTTACCTTTTCATGACTAACGGCCGAAATTAATAATCCATCCTGATCCGTTATCCGCGGTTTTGGTTCGATATGTCAAGTCATAATTATGTCATTTTAGTACTAGGGCTTAAACCGCTAAAACAATCTTGATGAAGGTGTGGACATAGTTTTAACTGGAAAAGGACATAGAATACTTTTATCGCGATAAAAAAAACAATCCATGTGGGTAAAACCAGGAGGCGCAGTTAGTAATTTAAATTGGAACAATAGTCCAATTGTAAATTTCATTTTAGGCACTGAAATTTCGACGTAGCCCGCAACGGATTAGCTAGGTTTCGTAAAAAGTTGAGTGCTATGTGTGCCGCGGTCACTCTGCGATGCATTTGCATGATTGCAAAATTTGAAAGCTTTGTTCATATTTATTTTAGTAAGCTAGTTCGTTAGATCAAATGCAGTTTTAAATAACTTCATTGATATTCATTCATTCCTTGACGACTAGTATGGCGTAATGGTAAAACGTAAGATCGCGGAATTGGTTGCCGCTACGGGACAAATATTCATATATTGAAAAAAATGGTCTTATCAGACAAATAAGGGGAAGGACATCGAAGTGATCTTATATGAAGTTCTTCTTCCTCAAGTGATATTAATTACAAAATAAGAGCAATATACATTACTTTTAATCCATTTTACCCGACAGTGATAAATGAAATAGGTAACAAAATGCTTTATTAATTTTTATAGCTGTTTAATACTTTTTCAGTCAGCCTCTAATATCTCATTATAATATCGTGTCGTTAAATTAAAACTTCAGCTAACTTGTCGACCCAATTTAGTCAAAGGTATGTTATTAATTAAATCCCTTGATACATTACGTTACGCCCCAAATGTTACAGTAGGTACTTATGAAATATTCCAACCAGGCGAAAGGTACAATACAAGCACAGTTATATATCTAAAATACTTATTACCTGACGGTGTCTGTAGAGCAATATATTGCAAGAACAATGGCAGGATCGTCGATCGTCTAGAAGACAAAGGTGTTAAAATGAGTTTGTATTAAATGAGGTTGCTTAGTACCATTTGTACTCACCAGAGAGCTGCTCTTTATTTCTATCTTTCAAATGGTGTATGCATTTTATAAGTAGTGACATGACATAAAAAAAGACGAAGTCATTTAACTTTTCTTTCTTTTTTTTCTCTTTTTGATAAAAAAACACATTAGTAAATTAGTCTAGCTAGTAATAAAGGTAGGCACACAAGCATACAAAAGCAATAACAACTCAAATTTATAAATGACCACTTTTTAAACATTTAATTGCTCACTTGAAAAATTACCAATCCATGTAGCGCGCTTGTCTTCTATATAGACCGTCGATAGGTTAAAATTGAGAATACATAGCAACGTTTCAATATTATATGCATGCACCAGTTTGCTACGTTATAAGCTGACTATACACGATAGGTTATGCATACACAGATTTGCCTTTACAGGCAAACATGATCTTGGATGTGAGATGATTTTACAACGACCGATGCGACGTAATGGGCAAACGGTTGACTACGAAACGTGAAGCGGATTGGACTCTCGTTAAAGGACAAATATTTCTACGAAAAAGAAGCGCAGCATTTTGTTACGTGTTTGGTTGTTGTAGCGTTGCTTCCTTAAACCCCTGTTAGTAGTAGGCAGATTGTAGTGGAAGTTATCTAGCAGAGACCACATCTTTGCTAGTTCTTTAACCTCCAAGCACTGTGTTTCAGATTGAAGAGCAATGTTCCCAGTAAAATTACAGGGCATAAATTGATTTATTAACTGACTAGATGTGCGGATAACGGGACGACGCGGTTTCACCTATGTCTTGCCGTTATCCCGCAGGAACTTTTTCCTGGGATAACAAGTATGTGTTAATCCAGGGTATAAGCTATCTCCATTCCAAATTTCATTCAGATCCGTTCAGTGAAAGAGGAACAAACATCCATACATACTCACAAACTTTCACGTTTTTATTATTAGTAGGAAGTAGGATAGGATATATCAAAGTGACAAGCGCAGGGCACCAGAACCAGGACCAAGATTTTGAACTGTTAAGTTCTACATTCTGGGAGGCACTGAACTGTAACAGTCAAGCATAATGCTTATACTATCAGGCGAGTGACTTGCTCGTCTTGCCATACAGTAAAAAAAAATTGTATTTACTACTTACAGGGTAGCGTTTGACCACAATTCGCCTGATGTTGAGTGACGATGTGGTCGAAGATGGCGCCACGCTACACCTGGACTGGGAACTGGCTCTCAAGTGCGGCTGCTGGAACACACAGATGGGTGCAATATAAATAGATGTACAAAAAATTTTAGTTATGGATCAAATGAAAAATCTATGTATTGTGTGGACGTTAATATCATTGTACAGATGTCATCTCATATAAATTTGATTAAACCTGACAGGTTGGCATGCACAGTTACAGCCTGCATTATCTGCTGTCGTCAAATCGGTACCTACCTACCAATACACAGTCTCAACTTAGCTTAGTAGATAGAGCCGTAATTTCTAAGTACGGTCCGCAAAAAATGTAGCTGAACTCAGGGAAATGCTGAACAAGTTCACAAAAAAAAACTTTGCTTGGTTTGCCGTTTTTTATTGCTTGCATTTTCTAGTACCCGAATTGCTAGGTACCGAGTTAGAAATCGCTCACGAAGCACCTATCGGTGTCTTTCGGTAGCCTCACTTGTGAGCCAGTTCTAATCTACGCGTACCTATATAGAGCCTTCTTCTTTGACCACATTGTCACTTACACACACACTCACTTTGTTTACTTTATTGTTTGTGACTAGTGGTCAAAAGCTATCAGTGATTTCATTTCACAAGACATTCAAAAATGTATGTAGCAACTTATGTCATTGTCAGTACGCACAAAATATACTTTACAAAATTGGCGCGAAAACATGTATAGGTAAGAATCTGTGAGAAATTAACCCAATTTCTTTCATGCACATATTATGCACTAGTTATGCTCCGCGGTTTCACCAGCTTTAAAATTCCTGCGTGCGTCCAGGATAAAAATGTCATAATATATAAATGATACAAACATTGCTGTTTGCTTTGTCACCGACTGAAAAAGGACAAACCAACATACTGTCGCATTTATTTAAGTGTGAGGATTTCTGTGTGAGACCACACGTGCACAGTGAGATGGCATTGCGTTAATAAACCGTAAATACTAATTAACTATATTCTCTCCTGTCTCACCTACATAATGTCATTAAGCTCGGACCGTAATATAAGAAAATGAACATGGAAAAAGGTTAAATAAAACAGAAACTTGCTAAAAGTTGCCAATTAACCTGCCTACTGTCTACTCAAACATTGTGTTAATTAACGTGAGAGGTATTAGTTTAGAAGTGCTTCTGACACGCTTACAATGTTGTGGCTTCCGTGATAGCGCACAATTCTATGTTATAACAGACTAGCTGTTCCCCACGGTTTCACCTGCGTGGACTACAGATTATCGCAATAAAAAGTATCCGACGTCTTTTCCCATGGCTCAAACTATCTCCATTCCACATTTTATCAGAATCGGTTCAATAGTTTTTAAGTTTATCCGGAACAAACAAACACTCAAATCTTCTCTCTTTATGTAAAACGCCTTTATTGGCATCTTGCGTTTAAGGATCAAGAGAGGATGTAACGATATGTTTTGACTCTGAAATATAGCTGTGCAATCTTCTGAGAAAGTTGACAAGCTAGAATAAAAAAGCATTTGGATATTTATTTCTACTCGAAAGGGTTTTCAATTGTAGTGGTAGGAATCCTTTGCAAAGTCCATCCGGGGAATGGCTTTTAACGTTTTCGTTACTCCCACATCGGTATTAGGTACCCCCACTGTCGTCTCCTGGGTCAGGTTGTTGATTTGTTGATAGCAGGGCTATAAAAAAGTCAGGCCAAGTTTCCATGGAGCACGACCTCGCGTTGTGGTTGGCAGCTGACACCTAACTTCCTTGTAGCTCCCGCAGCCGTAACGCCTGTTTGTCTTTCGCTTGCCTCATTTAATTAGCTTAAGCACTCAAAGATTATGCGAAAGTACAGTTTGAAACCATTTTGAAACAAGATTTTGAATCTAGATGATTTCACTGTAAAACTAAAATATTCATAAGGTTGTTAGCAACCATAGGTACGTGACGTTTGGATCAAAATAATCATATCAATCAATTTGTTGGGGTCAGTTTTTAGTAATTTTCTAGTTACACATTTATGTGTTAGTATTTAATCAAATTTTTCTATTCAGAATGAAGCTGTCAAGAAGATGTTACAAAAAGTATAACATGACCTATTCTAACCTACTTTTTATCAGTGCGAATATTATAAATATGTATATATCTTTAACAAACATATTACTATATTTTAAAATGTGAAGAGATGAAAATCAAAGTTTTTTTAATGTATTGCATTGTATTGTATTGCACATCTTTTTGTGAATGTTGAACCCGTCAATACAGTTGGTATCATTGTTATGTACGTCAAACTACCCTATTGTAGTCATCAAAAACAAAAGCTTTAAATTCATCAATACGTGGTCGTATAAATTCTGCGCTTCATATAAAACGTGTTAACGAACGCTAAGCCTTAAATAATTGAATTTCGTAATGGAAATGTTCACTTCACCTGATAGGTCCCTCATGACAAATTGTAAATTTTAGGTTAATTGATCAGGCGAACGATGCTAAACTAAATATACATTTCTTATACATTTTACTAGAGCTATTCAGGAGATTATGTTTGCTGTTATTTCAAAATTCCAAATTAAGCATACAATACTTTCACTCCAGTTAATATACCTAAAGGGAAAAGTTCCAAAAAACATATAGTCACTACAGAAGACCTTGGAAATCAACTTACTTGATTAATCATCTTGTCACACCCATTTTAAACTACATTTTAAAACCTGTCATGCTACTCACAGACATCAATTAAGAGAAATCTGATAAATTCCCAGCTGATGGCAGTTTTTTATGTGCTTATTGTCTCTCGACTCATTTGAACTTTTGTCTTCATTATCTACAGTACCTTATCCGGATTAATTTCATTTATATTAATACCATTCCATGTTAAATAAAATGCTGAATAGATGCTTTTATCTTTTTAGACCTTCCAAATTACGATATAACATGAAACGAAGCTCTTTTCTTCAAATAACGTAACCTAAACCACATGAAAACCTTTTACCTCAAATTACGGGTATTGTATTAAGTTTAGTTTGTTTCATAAAAAGTAAGTAGATATCCTTCATCAAAACATTACCTAAATGGACACATTTCGTGCGACGTTAAAAGCCATGTATCACTGAAAAGACTGCTTTATTCATATTCATTCACTTTAAATCTGGTCACCAGGCTGCTACATTCTCGGTTGAATGTAAAACACCTGTATGAAAAGTCAACCATGTTGAATAAATTGAATCAGCATCTGCTTTTGCTCTGGCGGAGAATCAAATATACGTGCCGAAATTTAACAGTTCACGGACCAAGCTTTCTAGCGCGGAAAGACGTTCATTTTGTATACCGAGTTATTTACTTTATCATATACGTTCAAGTTTGGATAGCAGCGGTGGTGACGATGCGAGGGTATTTCAGTCACTATCACACTAATACAATGCGCTTCACTACCCGTACGGATTACCTAGATTGGAACACAACTTTCGCATCAGTGACAGTCTGTGAAATAGCGAACGTTGATAAAATTTGGCAACTCAGACAGAAACTAGGCAACCAGAACAACGAGAAATTTAACCGCTTTGTTGGAGAGGTGGCTTTCTTTAACGGAAGGTGTTTCAGTTGTGCGTCCACTTGCGTCAATGAACAGACGTGTTTAACAGACTACGCGAAGTTAACAGAAACGTTTCGCACATCTTGCGCCGATTTGTTCTTGAGCTGCAAATGGAACGACGAACAAATAAATTGCTGTAAACATTTCAAACCTCTTCAAACAGAGTATGGACAATGCTTTTCAATTAACAATAGACACACCGGACCAAACGATGCTGTGTATGTCACATCGTCGAACAAAACCCAGGCGGGGAATCTGGAAATCACTTTGTCTCAAGATTACGAAGCATTTATTCATGCGCCCGAGGATATACCATTCTGGAATATTGAATACGATCGGAGAATAACAGTTGTATATGGATCGGAAGCGACAGTTACATTTTCGATAATGGATGTGGTAAATGAACCAGAAGTCGCTTTGGCTGAGCCAGAAGCCCGCGAATGTAGATTCCCCGAAGAAGTGCCGGAAAATTACTTTGCATACAGCCATTACAGTTACTCAGTCTGTATAACTCAGTGCAGAATAGATGCTCAACTAGAGTTATGCAACTGCACTCATCACTTATCTCCGTCTTACTACCGCGGTCAATACTGTGATCTGGAAGGCTTACAGTGCCTGACAGAACACTACAACACTTTGCGAAAACTTAAAGTTCCTGATACGAACGAAACAGGATTGGATTGCGATTGCTTGCCTTCCTGTATTGAGCCGGATTACAACGTTGTGGCTAAGAAACTAGTTGATCCCGAGAAGGAATTGAAAGGAAAGCCGGCTAGATTTTTATTAGGAAACATGCCTTACCAGCGCGTTACAAGACAAGTTGCCAGAACAACCTTGGATTTGGTCGTCGCCATGGGAAACTGTTTCGGCCTTTGCTTCGGCGGATCTTTGTTATCTATCGTAGAAGTGCTCTACTATCTTTGTTTGAAACGCTGGAAGTATATTAAAGGAAATTGATTTTGATGAGTCAAAATGAATCGAATAAATTATAGATAACTTACCTTAGAAATCTAAGCTTACATACACAAAAGCACTCTTCCAAAATATACGTTCATTCGTAATGGCCTAAATGCCTAATGAATATTCATGGCCAAGAAATAGACTCTGAATAAAATAGCAAAGCAAGCGGTGTGATGGTTACAAGTGTTTAAATCACGGACAAAACTTTTACGGCCGCCAGGTATTTCATTTCTCGCTTTTTGTTTGTTGGAGCTTCAATAACTCACTGAGCTGTTATTATATTAAGCTGCCATTTTATTAGCTTCTTTATTCGGGTCAACTGTAATTAAGTCACATTTATAATATTTAATAAAATTTGGGTTTGTTACAGTCCTTTATCTGTTTTCTTATGGAGTATTATTTAACAGGATACTAGATTGTTCCTACATTTTCATATAAATAGTTAGTCTGGTAGTCTGTAACAATCCCAACTTCATGGTTGTAATTTGTACATAAATATGCTTATGCATACAAAATACTTTCAGTAAAGTTTTTAATTATTGGCGAAGAGCTAGTAGAAAAATAGTTTTTTGTCTATAATTACTTTTAAATATATTTTAATGAAAGGTTTTTAAATCACAACATAAGTAAGAATACTCTTTGAAGATTATTTATACCTGATTTTAAATTAGAAATTATATTTCAAATGTAAACATTAATATTCATTCAGATTTCTAATGAAGATTGTGTTAAAATTTGGGCTTAGCCAAATTCAAAGCGGTAACACACAATTATTCTTCCCACCGTTTTAATCACTATTTATTTACCACTGCGTGCCAGCCCTACCTCTAAACCGTCGTGTGAACAGAAAGATTACGTGGCACGTGCCCTAACCAGGGTTGGCGCGTAAACAATACCGAGCTGATAATCCTCAGCTGATTTCACCTTACAAAATCTTTTTAGTTCTGTATACAACCAGATATCTGAAATCCTTAAGTGATACTCGCGTTGAGTGTTAAGTTTGACGTTTTTTATACTATTTACAAGTTACGCTACCTGAAGTGACGATGCGGTCAAAGGTTCAGGCCACGCTACCTGCATTAGGAACTGGCTCTCTAGTGGGGCTGCAGGAACACACCGAATAGGCGTGACAAATTATTATTTGAATGATTTCAACACGACGTTTTACTTCACTGAAAGCTCAAGCTCATTGTAGAATTCGAACCCATGACCTATGGATCGCAAACCAACGTCACTACTGAGCCATTATTGCTTCGATACGTTTTATAGTGATTCAATGTTGTATCGTACTTAATTCCCAATCAGTTCCAGTTCTCAGTCCAGGTGGCCCTTCGACCATCGTCTTAACATCTGGTGACTTGTAGTCAAACGCTACTCTGTAAGTAATTACTTACAACTACTACTGTTACTTTACTTACTTACTAACTAGTAACTATGTAACTTAATGGTTATTTATAATTAATTTATGTCTGGAAAAATTATTCGATACGCAGCCGATAGGTTAATAAGACTAAATATTCAAGCAACAAAACTAGGAACATACATCAGAAAATAACTGTGTTTTAGTGTAGACGAATCTAAACAACCCGCGAACTCTATTAATCGCATTATTCAACCGAACTGTATATTAACTAGTAATCAGCCAGTGATGGCTGACGGCTATATGCAAATCGACTAGTTTATCTAATTTAACTAATAATCGTATGCGACAAATGTTATTTACTAACAGCGCGTCGGGGTTACTCCGCGGTCTTAGCGTAGGAACAATTTTTCTATACAAAAGGTCGCCTATGATTTAATCCAGACTATAAGCTCCATCAACATCCCTACTTTCTATTACTTAAATCCACGAATGCGTTTGAGCGTGTAAAAGTAACAAACATACAACCTCACTTATTTACTCATACAACAACTTTTGCATATATTATATTGTAGTGTTAATGTCGTGGTCTTTATATGTGGACCTTTTGAATAAGCTCAGAGTCACATAACGAGCCATGGAGAGAGCCACACTTGGAGTTTCTTTGCGTGATAAAATCCAAAATGAGGAAATTCACCGAAGAACCAAGGTCACTGACATAGCTTTTAGAATTTGCAAGTTGAAGTGGCAATGGGCAGGCCACATCACTCGACGAACCGATAACCAATGGGGAAGAAAGGTTCTCGAGTGGCGACCACGAACCGTAAGACGCTCTGTAGGTAGGCTCGCCACTAGGTCGACCGACGACATTGTAAGAGTCGCTGGGAGCCGATGGATGCAAATGGCTACTAGCCGTTCATGGTGGCGTTCACTGCTGAACATACGTCTCCCCGACCTATGTTCAGCAGTAGACTTCTTCCGTCTGATGATGAATGTTGTCACATGACATGTATGCGTAAATGAAGTTTCGTTAAGTAATTACTTTTGAGTAATGTAACGCAATTAATGTCTAAGCTCTCTTACAAGGGTCGTCATTGCCAACAATGAAGAAACTCTATTACATAGAAAATGTATTTTGCAGAAAAAGTAATATTTCAAACGTTAGAAGGTCTCGCTTGCAAACAAACACTATCAAATAACTCTCGTAATTTCTCTTATTCAATATGCATAGAACAATTCAGTCGTAAATCTACAGCTTAACTAAACTTAACTGGGCAGACCTCTGACTAACAAAACGATGACTACTAGACATTGTTGAAAATGTATGAATCTAATATGAACTGGCACCTAAAACTAATATTGTGAAAATGAATATTAAATGAAAAAATCAGAACGCTCTTTTCTTTAAACTATTATTTATGCTCTAGGCTTTCTAATCGATTGGCATAAGCTACGTTTTGATCGGTAGCAGGGTTGTTGCGAACAGTTTCCTCTGCCGTCATGTGAGTTGAAACGTTTAACTCGAACCTGTCTCAGCTTGGAAAGATAATACCTCTATTATTCATAGCCAACATTAGCGATGGGCGAGTTCAAAATGTTTGATTCGATTGTTCAAACAACTCGATAGTTTTTTCTCGTAGTTGACTTTGAGAGAGTCAACCGACAGATCGGTTGCGGTCGGTAAAGAACGCGCGCAGAAGTCGGTTGAGAGAGAAGACGAGTGCTTGACCAAACTCGACTGCTAACTGCTAAGCTCACTGAAGTCGAGTGTGCAGGTGACAAGTGTGATATATGCCATGAGCGAGCGAAAAATATATTAGCGAGTCAGTGGACTCAGAACAATTGAAAAACATCTCGATTGTTGAGACGGCCGGGAAGTGCGAGAGGTTTATACTCGATCTTAATTTTGCACCGAATGCGATTCTTTCGATTGTATAAAAATCTCGAACTCGCCTATCGTTTACCGGCATCCTCCTGTTTCTCAATTTATATATCTACAACGGTTCACGGAAGCATGTGATACCTGATGAATTATTAAAATTCAATATGTTTACCCAAAAGTTGATGTTTCGCAGGGATACACGAGCATACGTTGAACATAGCTCAAGGTGCTTACTATTGATTGTAATATTTAATGGACAGTGTATTTACAACTGGGTAGTGTGTACATAAATAATCTTATTCAGACAAATCACTAAGACAGTGGTGGTGGTAGACAACGTAAACATAAAACAATTACGTCGGTTAAAAATGACAGCCTTTAATCATCACGGTAATATGAACAAATATGACTCAAACAAAACAACCTAAACACATTCGCGGTCGTATGAGTTGAAGAGATAAACCTGAACCTGCCTTTGGCAATTGGCATACAGAGTTACTACAATTATTCAGTCTGACATCCCGGCTGTTTCTCACCGTATGTACCTGATGATCCCTGGCTTAGTATGGTTTGGTAGAGTTGTAGGTGAGTTACTGTTAAAATATACAATGTAGGTATTTATCCTATTGACGGCTGGAACAAAAGGGATAATCGAATACTCATTATTTTGCATTTTTCTGTGTAGTGCCATTTTTCTGTGTAGTAGCAGCAGAGGCGGGACTTTTAAATAAATTTAATAAAGTCTTGGTGTCCAATAAATAAATGTATGTAGCCTCCTTTTTAGTAGTTTTAACAGGTTTACTCATATTCTTTAAGTAATAAAGTGTTGTTAACAAAATCAGTATCAAAATACAATAGCTACTGTTCGCATAGATGGCCAGGATTATTTTTAACGTTTTTCTTACTCCCAGATCGACATGACTATTCCCTCTATATGTCACCCATCTCTATATTGAGGCTCGGAAATGTGATGTGATTTTTTGGGTTCAAGGTATGTTTGCACTGTGACATTTTAGATCCTTTCAATTTAAATAATCCCTACAAAATCGTGAGACGCGGTTGGTGCCGAGGGCGAGAGCTAGTTTCTTATACCATCAAGATATTCAAATCACTCCTGAATTCGAAACTTTTTCTACGGGTATAGTCAGTCGATCTTTCTTCGTAAACTATTCATGGTCTTCGGTCGCACTTACATTCGGCTCAGAGAACTTGCAACTTCTTTGTTTATTATTTTATGCTGTACCTTTGTGTCCAAAGGCAGTCAAGAGTTTTTATTATAAAACTCAGGACAAAGGAGACAAACTTAGGTCTGTTTTATTTTATTTATTATTATCATTTTGATACTTACAGCTTTTTAAAAACGAAGAATAAACTAGTTGCTTTGTTTAAAGTTCATGACCTAGTGGTGATTTATATTACAATGTAGCCTTTGACTATAAATCTTTTGATGTTATGAGACAAAGTGTTTAAATTTGGCATCACGCTACATCTGGATATAAGGATCTGGCTCTGAAGTAAGGTTACCGGAACACACCGATAGGTGCTAGGAGGGTGGTTAGTTAGGCAAGCACTAGCAATCGGGGAGCAGGGGGCCACAATTTTTTTTGGCTAGCGTATGAGCTATCTGTATTCAAAATATCTGTCATATCCGTTGAGCTGTTTCAGTTTCAATTACACACTCACACCCTCACAAAATTTCGCATTATTAAAATTAGTGTGTATTATAGCAATCTGTCGCCAAGCACCTATCGGTGTGTTCCGGCAGCCTCACTTGAGAGCCAGTACCCAATCCAGGTATAGTGATACCACCTTCAACCACATCGTCACTTAACATCAGGTGATTTGTGATCAAACGCTACCCTGTTACTAGTAAAAAAAAAAGTTTGATTTACCTTTCAGACTTATAAGAGTGATATTAATTAAAGTTTCTATATTTTAGCTAAGTAAAGTCTTAAAGTTTTACAACGTGACCATTTCATCCCCTGTGCAGGTTTCTCACATTGAGAACTTATCGTGCTTTGTTCTCAGACGTTCCATTGTAACCGGCTAATGGAAAAGTTTAGTTAATACTCGTAATAAGTCTTAGTAATTTTATTAATAAGAATAATTTAAACGGGTGCTATGAAAAGTTTTACACATTATATTGTCTAAGTTTTATTTCAACATCTTGATGAGAAAAAAAGAAATATAATAAAGTTTTGCGTAATCATACAGAAAGTAAAAAGAGACCTTATTACTAAGGCTCCACTGTTCGTCCGTCTATCTGTCTGTCCGTCCGTCTGTCACTAGGCTGTATCTCATGAACCGTGATAGTTAGACAGTTGAAATTTTCACAGATGATGGGTTTCCGTTTTGTCTAAAAACCAATACATACTAACAAGCAGAATAAAATAAATATTTATGGGGGCTCCTTCATAACAAATCAGTTTTTTCTCTTCGGTAAAACATTACACATTAAAACCATTTTAGTGACACAAAATGGGCAGTTTATTATTTAAATAGAACTTTCCAGACAATCTTAAGATTAATTCCATTCAACATATTTTATAGTGATGGCATTGTATTAGTACAATCAATAGCTCATTATTTTTTTTCTTAATAGTAACAGAAACCACCAATAACAAACGTTGAGTTTGCTGCAATAAATATGAATGATAAGTATACAGAAATTCTTTCACATCCTCTCTTACGTAAATTTAATCACCTCTATATACGCATACACAAGATTGCAAGCGAAGCAGAGCGTAGACGCTCTACAGCCCTCTACGAGTTCGTAGCAATCGTAGCATCTAACAAAGTTGCTACGCTTGAACCAAAGTTGAACTAAGTTCAAGATAAAAGTACCCACGTACTTATACAATTGAAGTTTACTGCGTATGTTTGCACTAGCTGCCTAATGCAATGTTTTCTTTTTATTATTAGACGTTCTCAATTTCGCCGGTATTTTTTTTTATGTATGTACACCGATAATCGATATCGCCAAGGTTTTTGAATCGATTTACGCGATTCTTTTTTGTTTGATGCGGAATAGTTTCGAATTGGTCCCATGAAAATTTGATTCAAGTAGGCCCAGTGTGTAGTGTAGGACGCCCTGCGACTAGGTGGAGCGACGACTTGCGCAAAGTGGCTGGCAGTAGTTGGATGAGAAGAGCCGAAGATCGGGCTCAGTGGCGTACCTTGGTCTCTGCTGCCTATGTCCAGCAGTGGAGATTAATGTTTTTTTTTTTTTTACTATTTACAGGGTAGCGTTTGACCACAAGTCACCTGATGTTAAGTGACGATGTGGTTGAAGATGGCGCCACGCTACACCTGGACTGGGAACTGGCTCTCAAGTGAGGCTGCCGGAACACACCGATAGGTGCTTGGCGACAGATTCTTAACAAGAGGGTGGTAGCTAGCTAGGCGAGTACTAGAAAATACCCTACCACCAAGCTATGGTTTCATCACGATGTTTTCCTTCACCGAAAGCTCAAGTTCATTGTAAGATTCGAACCCACGTCCTACGGATCGCAAGCCGACGTCACTACCACTGAGCCATCATCGCTATATATGATTAAGTCACAATAAGCAATTTATATCAAAATATTGTAAAACAACTCACAAAGCAGAATATAATATTAGTATTTGAACTTAAGGCACCCAGTACTTACGGCTACACGTCGCCACTTAATCATATACTCTGCATTATTCATGAAACAGCCCCTGTGCTGCACCTGACAAAAGCTTTGATATTCCATTCTTTAATATGTTACATGCTCGCTATTTTACATCCCATATAATATTCTCATCGGAATTGATGTATCTAATTTGTGATTCAAATAAAAATGATGATTTATGTTTGTTTACATTTGATTATGTATGATTTTGTTTCGCATTGTACTTACAATTACTTCTCCTTCAAAAGAATCGCAAACTATTAAAACGATTTACATAACTAACTAGAGCTGTAGATTTTTGAACACTCCACAAGAAGATTTTACAGAGATTTTTTGATTTAGCAGATCTAATCTACTCGTATCTAGCATATTATTATTATAAGAATGTAAACAGCTATTTTTCAAACCTAAAATGGAAACCACAACTTTATCAGTGGTTCAAAATTTGTATTCAGAAGAATAAGAAGAAATTCAGAAGAATACAATCCGTAGCTTACCTATTTTTTTAACAGAAGTTATTGGTACATATTCGTATATGAAAGTGATGAACTCCGATACTGTTTGACCGAAACAGTATCACTTTCATCTACGAATATCATGATACTTTTTTCAAGGAGACGATTTTTATTTTATCTACTAGAGGGTGTAGGCAATGTCACAGGGACTATTCAGGTAGCTAGTCTCATATAATTACAATTTGTCACAGAATATTAACATAGTTTGGAAAGGGAGGAGGTGAAACATCTGGTGTTTCACGCGGGTATCCGAAACTCGGTCAGCGGAATTACACCCTACCACGTGTGTCCTACAGAACTTTAATAAAACGCTTTATTTACCACTAGAACTATTGTCAAATATAGTAGGTAGTAAAATGTAAGTCTACTTAACGCTTAGTTTGTATTAAGAATACCAAAAACCCTCTAACTTAATCAAACCCATAAAACATCATGTTTAAGTTTCCAATTCTAATTGTTTAATTTAATGAATGCTGTTAATTCAGTGGAAACAATGGAATGTCCCCTCTAACTAACAAGAGTAAAAAGACTGGTCCTTCTTGCAGACTACAGGTCCTCTGAATATTTCACTTAACTACTGAAGTATCTGAGCGAATAAAGTTAACCTTAATACCCTCTATTCAAACTACATTATTCACTGTATAAACTTCACAGTTTCAAGCCTTGAATCTTCTGTAAGACTTGCAGGTCAGTGTTTTTAAATACGAACCCATATTCCTATAAATGTTTGAATAACTTTAACAACGTTGTTTTAAAACAGCGGAGGCTTTCATTCGGACAAAAGTGTGATTTCAACAGCCATCAGTAATATCAAATTTAGTGGGTTAGGATAGGAATAATAAATAACATATAACAGTCAGTGAAATTTCGCTGTTGGTCACACGAAAACCTAAATCTATATATGTATAATTCAAAGGTGACTGACTGACTGACATAGTGATCTATCAACGCACAGCCCAAACCACTGGACGGATCGGGCTGAAATTTGGCATGCAGGTAGATGTTATGACGTAGGCATCCGCTAAGAAAGAATTTCGCGATAAACTAGTATATTGATAAACTTAAACCGTTTAAAGCCGTTAAAAACTTTGAAAGTAAGGCGTTGAAAGGGAAAACGTCGTTTTGACGCTTCGGTTACTTTCTTATAAGAGCCTAGAGATTATCCAACGAAAATTTGTAGTCTACTTACCTGCTATACTCATACTTCTGGTACACCTGAGATTATTTTACACTTGGTACATGATATATAATACATGTTTGCTGTAGCTTACTTACCTTCAAAGAAACGTGAAAACTTTGCGTTCGTCCCCCAGTTCAGGCGTAGAATGTGCTTAATTAAGCCCGTGGGGCTCTACAGTTTTAACGAACTCTTGATATATCGAATAATTACCAGGCATCATGGTTTATTCAACAAATAAAGTTGATAAAGTTATGTACTTGAAACAACTGATAATCTACCTTTCTTTTATTTTTTTAAATGGATTAAAGGATAGGCACGTTTTTAAACCTGCTTTAGACACCAGCTCGTCACAAAGGTAGATTTCGACTTGTAGCTTGTAATTACGTACTATTGACTCGTTTTTATTGTTATTTTCTATTAGTTAGCAGATATAAATATACTTATTTGAAGTTTTCTTTCCAATGTTCTAACAAGAAATTAATTAAGCTGCAAACAAAAAACAAGATGTGCTACTATTGCGAAGAATCATTAGAGATAAAAAAGCAAACAGTGATTTTGTCTGTTAAGGTTACTAATTGGTACAAAAAAATGTTTGTACATATTATGTATCGAACCGATTGGAACCACATAACATTTGTCAGGAAAAAATATATGGATATCAATAACGAAAATCCAACAATGGAAAAATATAGAAAAATAACAAGGTTCAAGATTATTGAACTATTAAAGCCGAAATAATGATACTATCTGACCAGTACTAATTTGTACTACAATTTTTGTTTTAGAAAACATAATATCTAAGCGAGTTCAGCCTCGCTGAAAAATGATTTTTTTTTTGTAACAGAGATATATCAAATACGTTATTACGTTCATAACATGTCACAGTTTCTCTTAAGTACAATTTTATTTACTGAAAAGTATCGTCAAACAAGTAGTAACCTACAGTTTTAATTTGTTTCAGTGTCTGACTTCACTACGCAACTCTCTCAAATATATGAGAGACACTCAGCAGAGCTTCAGGTCTTGGTTGCAAACTTCAGGAAAAGAAACAGTGAACTCAGGAAGGAAAGGTAAGCTTAGGTTTAAGTCCTACATCCAATGTGTCTCAACTGAGGTAAACGCCATTTAAACAAGAATTAGGGGTGGCACATTTACCTATCTACTTTTTCTTTATCTTATACAGTTAGGGTGCGTCCATTAATTACATGAGGCCATTTTTGAGAATTTCGGAAGGGGGGGCGGGGGGCTCTCCCCTCTCGGTGAGATATCGTAAGATTTTCCTCAACTCCCTCCCCCTTCTACTTCTATTCTTCTAAACGTGTTGGAATAATAAGAAAAAAAAACAAAAAATTATTTATTTACAATTTTACACCGTTTTCTGCGAGAAAAATAATTACGTGATATTTGCTAAGACCCCCTCCCCCCTAAGTGAGATTTGGAAATATTTAACTTGATCCCCTCCCCCCCTAGAACATCTCACGTAAATTATTAGAACTCCACAAGCGTTGGACGAACTTAATTCCTTCGCTGAAGATCAACGCTAGTTGATTTGTGACAACTTTTTTTGTCCTAACACGAATATATAATATTTTTTTTACTATTTAATTGACTAACTGGTTTCAATAACTTATCTACGGTTCACCTTAATAGAGATAGGAATTTGACATTACTTCAATGGAGCTTGTGTCAAATTTATGTCTCCAGCAGGGCAAGCCGTGGATAGATATGTTATTGAAACCGGCCGATAGTCACTTAAATAGTAAAAAAATAATATATATTCGTGATAGGACGCAAAAAGTTGTCACAAATCAACTAGCGCTGCTCAGCGAAGGAATTAAGTTGATCCAACGCTTGTGCAGTTCTAATAAGGGGGCGTCCATTCATTACGTAAGGTGTTCTAGAGGGGGGGGGGGAGTTCTCAAGTCTACGCGAATTTTTTAACAATCATTTGCATCTCAATGTTATTATTTCAAATAAACTTGTTTTATATTTGATTCTATTCAAAAAAGATAAAAGATTTATAGCAATGAAAATTTCAATAATATGTTTACCTTTATTTAAAAGGTGCTTGTTTGTTCATGCCAGGTGATATATTATCGGTTACATATCGCGAAATTCTCTGCAAACAAATACCAAACAATTCTTTTCACGGAAGGTATCACGTGAAAGTAACGCGTGACTAGCCAATAACCCTGTCTAAAGAACGATTTACTTTTGATCTCACCCCACATGAAATCTGTCTATTTATTTTACTCTCTGTCCATTCTTTCAAGCTTGGAAAGAAAAAGTTTTACAATTTCAACGATATTGTAGATACTGAGCTAAGTTGTTTGTATAATCGAAGGTATCGATATGTTAAGTATGTACATATATAGATTTAACATTACTATACAATAATTACAAGCCATTTCAAAGCCTTCAGAATACATTTATGTAACAAAAATTCGTATACTGCAATTACTTAACCTTTATATACTCATATGAAATTCAAAGTCTTGACTGCCTTGACCGCCAGTCCTAGAAATTTGAACGGTAGCTTCCATTGAAAATGTACACTAGAAAAGGATTTTGGAAAACCCCTAATTGGGTCAAATGATATGTATTAAAGTTTGTATGGAAAAGTATCAAATTTGTTGTTTGCCACTAAAATACTTTATTACATATAAAAAATGCTTTTCTATCTTCCAACTTCTTCTTCGCAAAACAAAGCAGCAGTGTGTAAAAATTGCGAAGGAGTAAAATATTCTTCGCTAAGTAAATTACGTGGCATTAAGTTGTTGATGTTCCGCGAAGCGAATGAAAACTTCGCACAGCTATAACGATACAAAATTTCACTCCAATAAGCAGTAGTAATAAGCTTATCTCCGCCGTGTCAGAGAAATTCAGCATCTTGTCGGAATGCACTCGCTACACAATCCAACAATACAATTCACTCGTTATTAATGATAGCATTTTTTCACATTTATTTTGGGAAAAAATGCGATGTTTTCTTTCGCAACTTACCTATATGACACACTTATTTGATTCATAATACATATATTTAAACACTTTCTACAAGGGGGGCAAAAGAAGCCATCCGATGTTGTTAGGCTCTCTTTTTTCCAAATGAAAAACTTCGATTCAGGCCGATATAACAAATGACGAGTTGATTTTTTTTTTCAAAATAAACATCGTTTAGCGATGATTATAATACACCTACTATATATACCTACTAATGCAATTATGAAGATATTTGAAAACATTTCGATTGAGCATTAGTAGAGATATTATATTCCATTATAAGGCATGCCTCGATTATTGCAATCATTCATGATCTTGATCACTCAATAAGTTAAGTGTGGATTTAGCATCGTTCAAAACGGTGAAGGAAGACATCGTAAGGCAACCGGCTATCAAATGTCCAAAAACTACAACATTCAAGGGCGTGCGACATCTACCAATCCTCACTAGGCCAGCGTGGTAGATAAAGCTATACTCTCTCTCTCTCTCTCTCTGAGAATAGGCCAAGATCCCAGCAGTAGAAACGTAAAGGCTGATGATGTGATGATCGCCGCTAACAAACTAAAAAAATGCTAGCATTCAATATAAACAAAAAACAGAATAGTAAAAACAAAATAAAACTCTTCAAAAGTATTTTGTTTCCTTTTTGTGTTTTCATTCTATTTGCAATGAAATTCACATAAGAGGCACAAAATCCATCGCAGGACCTAAACGGGCTAGGGCAAAGCCGAGCTGCACTGAGGAGGCAAAGAACTCAATACCGGATATAGGTTACTTCAAAATTGAATTTTGTAGACGCGGACGGACAAGTATAGAAAACTCGTTATATAGATGGAAACTCTCTCATAGTATTGATTATCAAATGTTTGATAGAAGTCGAACAAAATGCACAAAAATTAAGCACTATAAAGTATGTATGTATATTAAGATTTTAATAATACGCGCGATGACACCTTATTACCCGACTGCGAAAGAAGGGGGGTTATGTTTTTCAAGTTAATGTATGTATGTATGTATATTTCTTTGGCACGGCCTGTAGCCTAAATGGCTTGACGGATTTTAATATATGAGGTGTCATTAGATTTGTCTTTATTGTGGGAGTGACATAGGGTACTTTATTTTGGCGCAGTCAAACTGGGCTGAGCTATGCGTTAACGATAATTAATTAGTTTTAGTTCGTGATTATAGTAAAATAAATCCATATTTTGTTTATACTACGTTTCGACGCGACGCAATCGTAGCAGTTGTGCTACGCTGTAGGCGTTTTATCGTTCGCTAATAACGACGTAATGCCTACGGCGTAATCCTAAAGCCTAAAACGTTATTGTTGTTCTCTGAGTAATTTCGAAATGATTTCAAATCTTGTTGTAGCTAGTTTTGGGACAAAAACAGCTTTGTCAACTGTACGTCGTCACTATTATACATCTATTCCAAGAAAATTTTCTGAGATCTTTTTCACACATACGCATCCTAATCCCCCACTTTACTCAACTTTTTGCTCTACCCTTAACGTCCAACCCTATTACTATCACTCGGTCATGGTTAAGCTTTCTTTTCTTAGATTGAATTGTAATGTATGTACTCGTAGTTTCCTATATATACCTAAATAGACTATTCACACTTCAATATTTACATTTAGTTTATCTATGTTAATACATGAGGTCTAAGTGCAATAAAGTATGTGTATATGCATTTAATTCTTTTATTTTAAATTTATTCAAAACTGCCCTTTTTTTGTAGTTTTTTAACTAAGGACTAAACTTAAACTAGCAAAACTCACATAATATGAAGGGTAAAGTTGTAGCAAGATGTTTCATAACAATAATAACATAAACGCGAAAGTTTGGATGTATGTTTGTTTGTTTCTCAACCACGATAAAATGGCTGAACAGATTTGCGTAAAATTTGGTTCAGAAGTAGGTCGAGAATTGAATTAAAATATGGCTACTTTATATCTCTTTTACGCAGGTGGGCTGGTCATATAAGCCGAAGAACCGATAACCGTTAGGCTAGACGTGTTTTTGAGTGGAGACCGCGACTTGGCAGACGTAGTGTAGGACGCTCTGCGACAAGGTGGAGCAACGACTTGCGTCGAGTGGCTGGCAGTAGTTGGATGAGAAGAGCCGAAGACCGGGCTCAGTGGCATGCCTTAGGAGAGGCCTATGTCCAGCAGTGGACTGATACAGGCTGATGATGATGATGATGATGACGCAGGAAAACAGCGGGGTGCCGCTAATATCAAATGAAAGCTGGCAAAGAAGTTCGTCCTACTGAGTTTTGTAGCCTAAGTAAATAATATTTGTGAACAAGAAGGTTTTCCAAGAACGCTCCATGTATGTTTAATTAAGCAAACTTAATTGTACACAGTGCCTCGACGTACTCGGCAGACTTGTTCGTAAAACTTAAAATTTATAGAACTTAGAAGTACTTTATTAAATAAATAATAGCGCCCACACATTAATCTCGTAAATAGCTCTTACCCCTAACTAGGATTCCCTGTATAAACACATCTGAAATTATGTAGATCTGGGATCCATAACATCCAAACACTGAACAAACACTTACGCTGTTTTTAATGCATAAATATCTGTCACGTAGTGGAAATCAAACTTGCGACCTCATGCTTTGCAGTCGCCTGTTTGCCCACTGCGTCACTTTAGTAGGTTCAAACTAAACAATATGAAGAGTTAAAGTTCGTTTGTATATGTGGGTTTATAACGACTCATTGTTTTTTTACACTCTGGAACTCTCTCACTCTCTCACTATCTCTGAAACAGGCTGTTTTATTTTGATGAACATATTTTTTAGTACGAAATCACTATGAATTTGTAAAGCAAAGTCGAAGAAAAAAGGAATAATTTCTTGCTTTATCGACGTGCACTGACCAACAATTTGATAGATATATGAACACGTTTTTTTATTTATTTTACATTATAACGAGTTTTAAACGCTCATGAGAAAATTTCAGGCTCTCAAAACCTTTGTCTACCTGTGCAAAGTCGCGGGGATCGCTAGTCTTTTAAGTAATAAAATTTAAATCATACCATCATCAATTATGCAATGACAAGCAGATTTCTGTTCAGCGTAAATGTATTCAATGCTTTTCAGTTTTTATCGATTATTTAAATGAAACCATTCATATTACATCGATCGAACTTCACTTAAGAAGTTCGTTTGATCATATATAATTTTAATGATAGCTTTACTACCCACATTTTTCTGAGGAAAGATGTCTCAGGTGTACTTCTGCATTTTTAGTATGTACCTACTTAGAATATATTATATTTAATCTGTGCCATGATCACAAGAAATCAGATGTTTTTATTACGATTCGTTACTTTTTGTTAGCGATAGAAATTCGTCATTTGTTTACGTATTTTTATACAATTGACTCAAAGCGTCCACTTTGGAGCAGAATAGATACTTTGGTTATATTATTGTCTGCCAATCAATTAGCTTAACTGGCTCTTAAAACTGGTCAGTATTTAATTACTCGACAAAAATAGATTATTTGATTTCAAACGAAGCAATCCTGGCTGCTAGAAATCAAAACACGATTATCCTAACGAGTCCATTAAAGGCAAGATAAAAAGGAAACTAGACTCGATTGAAGATGGATGAAATAATTTATTCGTTGAACTAGAAGATCAAAAAGTCAGAGTCACTATAGACGGTATTTTAAAACGCTTCTTTGCATGTTTCTATCTACTACGTACCTACATAATATTGCTGAAGATTCGTATTTTAATTAGCCGTTTTGAGAGCAAAGAATTAATTTGCAAATTTCTTTGTGCACGCTTCAATGGATATGATTTTTGTCCAATTGCTTAGTACTAATGAGTATGTGAACGTTGTAGATTTACGACTTTTGTTCATTGCTTTTCTTTGCCGTTCGTCAAAAATGCAGAAAAGTGTCTGTGGTTTGCCAGTATAGGAGGTGCAAGAAGCACGGACTGGCATATGTCATTTATAATAAAACTCCGTTTGTAAGCACACTGTATATTTGTTCCACCGAATCACACAAACACAGATCTTACACTTTTATATTTCACCAGGCTATACACTTATATAATTTAGACTTCGTGTACAAACACAGATCTTACACTTTTATATTTCACCAGGCTATACACTTATATAATTTAGACTTCGTGTCCACTCGGTCACGACTCCAACCAATCTGCC
Source organism: Opisthograptis luteolata (assembly GCA_931315375.2). NCBI lineage: Eukaryota > Metazoa > Arthropoda > Insecta > Lepidoptera > Geometridae > Opisthograptis > Opisthograptis luteolata. The sequence continues at coordinate 5,907,878 of OV928038.1, read as the reverse complement.
GTTTTCCTACCCATCTCCAACCCGCCATGTCTTTTCCCCCTCCAAAACCCAATCTTATGTCAATCTAGTGACAGTTTCGCCTTCCACCAATCAAAACTAGTACTTGAGTCAAATATACTACTTAAATATTAAAAATCCTAACACTCGTCCGTCCTGACCCCGTGCATGTCCTCATGCACGTTAACATTTTTACCTAACACATGGCCAGTGGTAGATTCTAATACAACGGTTGATATAATATCATTAGATTGAGATATACATAATTATACACTGTTAATAATAATATTGTAATTATACTTTAGAAATCAGTAAGTATTTGTTTTTTTCTTTTTACAAGTCGGTTTACTATACATCAATATACATATTTTTTTGTGCTTTTCAAATCATTTAACTTGAATTCATTGGATTTTATTTATACATTTTAATCTACCTTTTGTTGAATACATTTTCTCCTTTTTTTTAACATTTATTTTTATTAGCAGAATACTCTTGTGAACTATACATTTATTAAGACCTATCCGTAAACCAATCATTTCTTACGGTTATCTTTGCATCATATTATTTTGTGAACCAATCACTTCTCACATAACACGTTTTCTTGCCCGTAAACCAATCACTTCTTACGGGTAAGAAAATAATGATGCACACACTTCATCGTAAACCAATCACTTCTTACGGGTACATAATTCATCGTAAACCAATCACTTCTTACGGGTACGTAATTCATCGTAAACCAATCACTTCTTACGGGTACGTAATTCATCGTAAACCAATCACTTCTTACGGGTACATAATTCATCGTAAACCAATCACTTCTTACGGATGAAATCATGTAATAATATATTGCAAACCAATCACTTCTTGCAATATATTAAACGTAAAATTGTTACAATCATTATACTCCTTACGGGTACATAATTCATCGTAAACCAATCACTTCTTACGGATGAAATCATGTAATAATATATTGCAAACCAATCACTTCTTGCAATATATTAAACGTAAAATTGTTACAATCATTATACTCATATGTTTATATTTTTAAATCAATCTTCTGTTTAGGGACTCAGTTATTGGGCAAAGGTACACGTTGTCATTAGTATTAGGGAATTAATAATAAGCACAGTTTTTACACGATTTTTACATTAATAACCTAAATTATACAAAATTAACATAGCAGATGTAGCGAAAGTGATTATCCGTTTAAATTTTCAGTTGTGTTTTATAAAACCACTTATGATCAAATGATTAAGTTAATCACTGTCGCTACTTGGAATATTCGGATCATTATTATTGGACTCGTGAACTTCTAGGGCGGCTATGTGAACCCAAGGTAACATACTATCGGCAGCAACAGTAGTTTTGCGTTTATTTTTAGTTCCGGTCAAGCCCGGCACAGCGGCAACCCTATATCTATCGTTATCTAAGATTTCAGTGACTCTATATGGGCATACGCGTTTTGAAAATGTCGATCGCAACGCGCCACAATCTGTCACCACTTTGAAGCTCTGTCCGAGCAAACACACACGAAAGTTTTTCAAAGAACAAATAACAGCCAGCGTCTTCAGTTCGTAAGAATGAAAGTTTCTTTCTTCTGGGGACGTCTGCCTACTAAAGATAGCTACCGCGCGAAAAGACTCACTACTCTTATGACGCTGCAGTAAAATTCCTCCAACGCCTATTTTACTAGCATCGGTATGTAATTCTGTCTCTGCCGAAGGGTCATAAATGGCAAGAACGGGCCGATCTACGAGTTCATCTTTCAACATCACAAAAGCCTGCTCCTGCTCTTCATCCCAAGTCCAAGTCGCATTTTTTTCGAAGTAAAACGTTTAGTGGATGGGCTAGAATAGTAAAGCTTCTAATAAACTTGCGAAAGTAGCCTACCAATCCAAGGAACTGACGCACGGAATGTTGGTTTGTTGGCCGTGAAAAATCTAGCACACACTGGATTTCCTTGGAACCTGGTCGCACGCCGTCTGCGCTAATTTCGTAGCCAAGATAATCGTATCTGTCTAGCAAAAATTTACATTTAGAAAGATTGAGGGTCAAATTAGCATTCTCTTACAGCTGAAGGATATGCTCAAGCCTACACAGACATTCTTCCACACTTCGACCATAAATGAGGACATTATCTATATAAGCTGTTGCTTCAGAATAACGAGACGAGCCTAGAACCTTATTTATCATGCGTTGGAAAACTGCGGGGGCGTTTGCTAGACCGAACGGCACACGATTAAATTCATATTGGCCTTCCGGTGTAACTAACGACGTGAGTGCTCGCGACTGCTCCGTAATAGGAACTTGATAGTAACCTGATACGAGGTCTAATGTGATGAAGTATGCCTGTCCTGATAACCGTGCTATTTCGTCTTCGATATTTGGCATCGGATAGCGTTCTTTTATGGCGACACTATTACGCATCCGGTAGTCAATACATAACCTCATCTTATCATCTTTTTTTTTTTGCACCAATATTATGGGACTGGCATACTCCGACACAGACTCCCTAACGATTCCTGCTTCCAGCAACTCATCGACCATCTTACGAACCTGTTCACGCTCTTTGTGAGACAAACGATAGGGACGGTACACAATGGGACGTTTGTTATTAACTTCGATTGTCATCTCTGCCACATCAGTACACCCTAATTCCCTCAAAGTAGACGCGAAACAATGATTATATTTCCGCAGCAAGTCGAGTAACCTACTTTTAGCAGACGCTTCTACAGATTCACCAACCTTCACTGCACTCTCGTTGATCTCGCTGTGTTCAGCAGATAACTGCACCCACGGGGAAACAATTCGTTTAACTATTTGGACTCTAGTAGCACGACCAATGACAACTTCTGCCGGGACCAAACACGAGCTCGAGAGAGGAGACACAACAATGTTAACTTTTCCATCCTTAACTTGATACACGCCTCCATACACAGAAATTTGCTGAGATGGCTTTCCGATGATCCTACTATCTAACAATATGCTACCATCCTGTTGGGGGTCAACCACAGCTTTAATTGAAGCCGGACCAAAGATGTGACTAAAATCGGTTGTCATTACTTTGGATCGTCGATTATCGTTGACCTCGGTTTGAGAAAAGGGCATTTCGTTGCTTATGTCGAAGAACTGCAGTTTATCCGCGTTTTTGTAAACAACAATGTGAGGCTGCTCAGTGAATGATTGACCTATGAGCAGAGGAACATCAAGAAATTTGTCGTCTACCACCTGACAAGATACTCTGGCATTAACACCATCGATAGCTAAATTCACCGAAACTTGACCGATCGTATGTACGGTGTCATTGCCAACTGTTGGAACATTGTCAGAGATCAGACCTAACGAAGAAACCATTGATTTCGTTAACAACGAAACTTCGCTACCAAAATCTACGAAAGCTTTCAAGCAGACATCGTTTACGTGAACATTTTAGAAAAATTTGGAATTTGGATCAGAATGAGATATGCACATTGTTTTTTTAGCTGTATTATCTTTATTCTGGCCGTCCTCTCTAACCCTACACTGTTCTGCTTTATGACCCACACGATTGCATTGCGAGCAACGTATTAACGGCTTAGTACATCTCAAAAACGGGTGTCCAACTTCTTTGCAATTGAAACAATACACACTATCGCCCTGAGAACTGTTAAACCTACTGCTGGATTTATTATTTGAAGCAATATTGTTGTTGAAGTTAGGCCCCGGTTTATTCTTAAAATTCGAATGATCAAGATACTGTACAGTTTCTTTGTTGCTAATGAGAAATTGCAACAATTGGTCTGGATGTGAACATCTCAAAGCTAGAGCACTTGATTTAAGTGTTTTATCGCTTAGTCCGTGGATTATACAATCAACCGCTCGCTTGCCGTCGATGTCACATTGGTTCAATAAAGCCAACTTATCATAATAATACACTTCAATAGGTTCATTATATCTACTCCTACGTTTGAGCATTTCCTCCAGGGCTTGGCCATAGTTTTGTTCGTATGGGAAGGCCTTAAGTAATTTCTCTTGCCACTCTGACCATGTAAACAGTATGGATTTTAGGCTCTCATACCAACCTTTGGCCAAACCCTGCAGTTTTTGCATTGCGAAATGAATTGTTGTTTTATCATCCCAGCCGTAAACTGTGGCGCACTCATTCACCTTTTTAAGCCAGATGTCAACTCTTTGATTCTTTGATGAAGGATCAAAATCTGGCAATATATTTTGGTGATTCGCAATACTTGTATGAATGGATGCTCCAGAAGTTGGCGGCTGAGTCTTAGTTACTTTAAGCGCATTTATAATGTTTACAATGTCCTTAGTAGAAAACGAAGGGCTATCTGACCTTATTGCACCTTGCGTTGCTGCGGCGTTGGGAAGTTCCTGCTGTCGCCGCTCTGCTGTACCGCTTGCCCGACTCGCCTCGCGCCGCTGGGACGCACGACGAGAGGTGGACCGGTAGTAATCTCGTTCAACGCGTTCATTGGAGCGTAGCCTACTTCGTTTTTGATGCACCTCCTCTTCAAGCTCCTGAAGAAGTTTTCTTTGCCGCTGGAGGTCGCGCTCGCACTCACGCTCGCGTAACCGACCACGGTCACGCGTGCTGCTTCGAAGTCGACTTCGGCTTCGGTAGCGGCGCACGCTGACACCACCGCGACTACGGCTGCGACTGCGCCTTGAAGACCCTCGCTCGGAAGTCTCCAAGCGTCGTGGAACTTCACCATTATCACCCATGTCTGAAACTCAGAAACAAACGTACATGTAAATATTCTTTAATTTTTTATTTTTTTATTTTTTCCATTATTATTTTTTAATGTAGGTATTAATATTTTTTTTTTTTTTGTTTATACGTAACGTTTAAAGTAGTATAAAATTGATTCTACTAGCAATAAGTATGCCTCCATCACTAATTCAAAGCCACTATTTCAAATCTTAACGAAAATTATTATTTTCAAGAAAAGCTGTAAAGTGGGTATACACAATAATAATATATTGCGGTGTCGCATCCTGTGTTTATTTTCAACCTTACTTCTTATCATCATCATCATCTTATTTACATCTAGGCGAATGAACTGAATATTAAGATTGTAAAACAACAGTAAACATGGCAGATAAAATACAATAATTTTAAATGTTTTGATTTATTGAACATCAACGATTCATCGACATTATCAACGGTCATTAGCTATTTACTAGTAATCAACAATATGTAAGTATCATCCAACTAACAGGACTATAAAGAATTTTAACCTCAATCCTTTTATACAAAATCGGTTCGGTCGTTTAAGGTTACAGTTTCACAATCATATAAGAATGCATTTATCCTAATCATCATCCTATTACGCTCCCACTGCTGGGGCAGGCCTTCTAAGACACGAAAGCGCTCAGTTGTAAATACTATTGGCGGTCACACATCCAGCTAATGACCGCAGAAACGTTTCTAAGCCTAGTTGATCGGTTAAGAACGACTAGGCAGGCTGTGTTACGAGCACTTTCGATTCACATGCATTAAATTTGCCTTGGAAACTGATTTCTAACCTTAATAACATGCAAAATATTTTTACAAAAACAAGTAGGTACTTACCACTTCTGATATATAATAAAACTCCGTTTGTAAGCACACTGTATATTTGTTCCACCGAATCACACAAACACAGATCTTACACTTTTATATTTCACCAGGCTATACACTTATATAATTTAGACTTCGTGTACAAACACAGATCTTACACTTTTATATTTCACCAGGCTATACACTTATATAATTTAGACTTCGTGTCCACTCGGTCACGACTCCAACCAATCTGCCGTTTTCCTACCCATCTCCAACCCGCCATGTCTTTTCCCCCTCCAAAACCCAATCTTATGTCAATCTAGTGACAGTTTCGCCTTCCACCAATCAAAACTAGTACTTGAGTCAAATATACTACTTAAATATTAAAAATCCTAACACATTATTACTGCACTTGTTTTCCCAATCCCTATTGCCACCCGTGTACAGTCAGCGATAAACGTAGCCAATCATACTCAATTTTCCAAATGTTCAAGTTCAGAAATGTTTGGTGTATATGATGCTAAAGCCAAGCAGAAAATGGTTCATGTGGAGCGACTTTTGCGCCGTATCGCGCACAGCGTATCCGGAGTTGGTGGATTATAACAAACTAGTTGTGCCCCGCGGTTCCACCCGTATCTTCCCGTTATCCTGCAGGAACATTTTTCCAAGATACAAAGTAGCCTGTGACACGCGATGAATAACTTTATTGGATACGCTTAGGTAACTTTTATGAAATTACTATTTGCGCCCCACTGTGTCACCTACGCCTTTTCGTTATCCCGCAGAAACATTTTTCCGGGATAAACCTATACTTTAATCCAGGTTATAAGCTGACTTCATTCCAAATTTAATCAAAATCGGTTTAATAGTTACGGTGATACGTGGAAACAAACATTCACACACACAAACTTTGGCATTTATAATAGGTAGAATAGAATTATAGGTAGGACACATCGTAGGATTCAAAAGGTCAAAAAATATTGGCAATAACTTGGGCCTATAAATAGCAACCGTTATTATATTTAGAAGGGATGATCGTGACACGGTCGCAGATCGCGTCGATAAAGTAATCAGTAAACGCTTATTGGATTTCGTGAACCCTGGGAGACACGAGTAAGCTCCGATGAGAATCCGATGTCCCATTACACGCTCATTATGGTGTTACTTCTTAATGGAATTAATAAAATATAGGTCCTATGGGGAGATTACTATTGGAACCCAAAAGAACAGGCTTTTAACAGAGAAACTGTGTTGCAGCAAGTTTTAACCTACTAAATTTGGAAAAATGTAAATGAAAACTAGAGTGTCTCAATCTAGTGTCTGTAAGACATGGCCACCCAGAGGCAGTATTCTATCATTCTACCATATATAACACACCGTGTACAGTCAACGACAGAACTCACTGAATAATAACAAATATTCCGATTTTATCTATAATCTTAAGCACCAACCTTCGACCGAATCATCACTTAACATCAGATGTGTTGTGTTGTAGTCAAACAAAAACTTGTAAGTTATAAAAAATTAAACAAAATTACTGATGTAAAACGCTTTTGCAAAATCGAATGTGATCAGCTAGTTTTGTCGCTGACTGTACCGCTTAGCCAAATAGTTGAAAATTGGGATATATATATGTATATAAAACTCATTGTAAGGCGATACCACAGTTATACAATTGAATTTGTTGTACAGCTCTGACATTATAACTGTAGTACATAAACAAAAGTATTTCTTTTAATAAAAAATACTAATCTTACCTAACATTCCTTACAACCAGCAATACCAGAAGTGGTATATTATACTGGTCACGAGACGGTTAATTAGCACGCATCTACATTAAAACGCCACTTGCATACTAATTTTAATTTAACTTAGAGACCTTACTATTGTAACAGAACGCAATGTTAAATCAGGTCTTAGGACAAAAACAACTGAGAGCTGGAAATAAAAAAGATGCTAAGTGATTAAGGCAAAGCAAAAATATACCGTTACAACTAGACAGTTGAATACACAGACAGTTGACTATTGAATATGATTTTTAGCAAAATAAAAGCCGACTTCAGGTTCCCCTCGATTTCTGTGGTCTGCCACCATCAAAAGCTGATTTCTTTCTTTCTTTGATCATGGGAGGACCGGACCACCTTTGAAATATCTTCTTTCCAACAAAAAAAAGAATCACCAAAATCAGTTCATAAACGACGAAGTTATCCGCGAACAAACATAAAATAGCATATATAATTATGGTCGAATTGAGAAACCTCCTATTTTTTGAAGTCGGTAAAAACAAGTTCTATGAAATTCATTTTTTAATTACCAACTTCCTGTTGGAGAACATATTAAACTATTTTATTCGTACAAAAATAAAATTCTGCTGTTATTTCTTACTAACTGCGCCCCGTGGTTTCACCTGCGTCTTCCCCACAGGAACCTTTTTTCCGGGATGTAATCCAGGGTGTAAGCTATCTATGTTCCAAATTTCATCCAGATACGTTCAGTAGTTTTGCGTGAAAGAGTAACAAACATCCATACATTCATGCTTACAAACCTCCCCATAATATGTCGTACAATAAGAAACAAGGTTGATATTTTTTTTTTTATAGAAAAGGGCAAAGGTATTGTGTCGTTTTCTTTGGAGTTTTTTGAAACCCTCCCAGAACTATTTTGTTAAACCTATTGATTTAGCAGTTTTGTAGGAATATTGCCCGTAATGTTCATTGTTCAGCTCCATTTTAAATAAAAAAAATAACGAAAATGGAATTTGTATTAGATATCACTTTTATAGTTTCCAGCCCTCAACTATAAAGGCTCAAACCGTGTTTCAGATTTTATTTTTCACTTTTTATTGTGTAAAAGCGCAGCCGGCTCAGTGAAATGTTGCGTTCAGCCGGTATACAGCAAATAAAATTGGATCAGTGAACTCTTTTCGAACTAGGTTGCTCTAGACGGAATGTAGATCCATAGATTGTAGTTGGATTTCAATTAATAACTTTACACTTTTAATACCACCAGCTGCATCCTCCAAGTAATAAACACAACAATGTGTCATATATAATCCTAGAAACCGCTTTGGCGCGATTAAATGACAACCATAACAAACACATCAATGTCTTAATTAACATTTATTGTATCAGAAAGTTAGTATTAATTTTTTCGTATCCCACAAACTCTACCTACCCTATTTAGTGCCCTATTTACGATTTAGTATTTACAGGGTTGGTAGGTTTCATCAAGCAGAGATTATTATTTCTGTAATTTGATTCAATTTCTGCTCCGTGTTTTCTATACCTATTGAAAAAGCCATACACAGACTCCGTTCTCCGCCTAACCTTAATTACGACTAATAATAGATTTACTCGGGAATAGTTCAGCTAGTTTGAAACCATAAGGAGGCTAAAAAGGAACGTGATATTATTCAATCATTTATTTTCCGCTACCGTATACTTGTAGTTCATCCAAACAAAAGTTCACGTTGCATAATTGTACGGGTTTTTCAATTGTCAATAAACAAAAGCGAAACTTATTTTGCATTTCGTCCCGCAAGCCGCAACCAACTTGATTGCAACCGAGTGACTGTCCCAATTTTTATGCAAAAACTCCGCGCACAAATTGATGCTGTCAATCATTTACTAAAGAGATTGACAACTCAGCTTTGTAGTCAGCGTTTGCTGAAATATTGTTATAGGTAGATTGTTAGGTATATGTTAGCTATAAGTACTTTGTTTTATTTTCTAGGTATATAAATTTCCACAATATTTATTTTACGGAGAAATGAAACAAGCGGCAAATTACGAATGGAAATTGTTGCAAAAAGTTTGTTTTATAGTTATCAACTGAAAGATAAAGATTTCTCAAATATTCTTTCGCTACCTGGACTGCCTAAAATGAAACAACGAATTACAACAAAAATATGTCTATCAAAAACCCCCAAAAATGTAGGCGAGATCTTCTCGATTCTGCTTTTTTAAGTAAAGCTTTGATTAAAATGTTCTTAACATGAGAGCGTCTATGTACTCAATGTGATGCCAAACTTTTAAATTTGAACTTAAATGCCGTTTTCTCTATCCAAACTACAAAAGTTTGTAATTGAGTTTCTTAACTCGTATTCTTTTAGTCTCAAGTCATTCTATTAAATTTGTAATACATTATACACATCATACATAATTGAACAGTTCTATTCAGTTATTCGCGTCCCATTTCACTTTACCTGTAAAAAACACGAAAACGTCAGGAATAATAAAAATAATATGATAAAAAGAAACCGCATGTTTACGTAGTGCTACATTGCTTAGGCCCTCGGCCCTCTTGCAAAGAATTCCTGGTAGAATTAACAAACACAAAGTTTAATAACTCAAAGCTGAAATGTTATTTTTCTAACACAAAGAATGTCTTGCAACATTTAAAATTAACTCAGACTTATTTGACATTAGTGAGGTGGAGTTAGTAGGTCAAGTTAGCCCGCCAACATTGACGGGTCAAATATTTATAAGTTTAGAATTAGGTGTTATAACGGGATAATTACCATGTATTTGTTATTGTTAAACCTAATTCCAATGTATTGACCATGGTAGTTTAAAACAGTATATTTATAAGTTTGACTCAAAGTGTATCTTAAATCTCGGCGGGGCAAGGCGAGTTAAGAGATACTCTGACTTCTAAAAATGGCCTTATATCTACAATTAGTTTCATCAGTTGCATTTTATGTATATTGCAATGTAACTTTTCGCAACTTCTAGACTTTTTGTGACTCCGTGGTTTTCCTTCCATATGAAAGGCAATGAATAATGCAGTTGAATATATAAAAGATAAATAAAACTCTATCATAATATTCAATTCAACAGGCTATAAAAAGTAGAAACATGCCATTGCGGGATCAAAATGATACTGTAACAATAGTAACCAGTGCTATTTTTTTCACCGCTCAATATTGTAACCACCTCGTATAAAAGTTATATTTGTGTAACAAAACTGTGACAATACCAAACAAAAGTAGTATTAGCGTGTAACAGCATAAAATGACATGGAAAATGTAAATATACTGCGACAGCATCATCAATGGATACAGTATTGAAATTAATTCTAAACCATGCTGCACACTAAACTAGAAGCCGGTTTAACCTCTACAGTTTTGGTACTTTTAGTTATTAAAAAATACTTACCAGTGCCGAAATGGTTTACATGAGCAATTTAAAGACAGTTTTTTGTATGTTAAGTTTTAAGTAGACCAAGTAAAAAATACAATTGAACTTAAAGAAATGCTCATTTCGTTCAAAACAATGTCACATTATGGTAAGAAATGTATTATTTCGACAATAAAGTCTACATTTATAGCTCTAAAAAGCATTGCGCATACAATATCTAGCTTGACCCAGCCAAGAAATCTTGGCAGATTTAAGCTAGCTGTTCTGTTGTTTGTCTTCGTGCGTTGCAGCTAAGTAACTGAGTACATGTATCTAATATTTTTCGTAACAATGACAATGATATTAAAAACTCCTTACCTTAATTTTTGGCAGCAAAATAATGTGTAAAGCGGTGGTGTACAGTTACACACACAGGTCACAGACAAGCTAGCTCCGCAGGTTTCCAAAAATGGGGTTATTTAAAGCTATCTTTCTGTGTAATTCTGGTCTAAAAAAAATCTAATAAAAATATATGTTAATCTACTTGATATATAGCAGGACACCTTCAGGCCGAAAAATGCAAAAAATGTATTTATATATTGAAAACAAATGTGCAAAGTCCCCATTTCCTAAAAGTTTAATACTACTTTACTCCTAAACTATATATGTAACAAAGACTTGTTAATACCATCAGCTTACAAAAAAATATAATACCCAGGACACCTTCAGGCCATTTTTTGAAAATACTGCTTTAATTATTTTTTGCGAATTTTTTACGTATTTCATACTCGCAAATCGGCACGTACACCCCTCATTCGCCCATAAAGTCAGTGCGGGACGAGCCGCCGTGCTGAACGGACCTGTGCCACTTTTCTCCGCATATTTTTGTAGCTGAAAGTCGTACGATGAACTACCTATAGGCTATGAGTGGTAGGTGCATAGTGCCGCGGCGAGTTAATTGCCTACTCTTGCGGTGATGCATAGGGTTGTCACTTTTATTTTTAGTTAAATACTAGCTGACCCGGCGCACTTCTTTCCGCATAAGAGGCAATAAATGAGCAGATTTAGGATTTTAAAATTAATTAACGTTAGTAATAAATAAACTCGCATAAAACAAAAACATCTTCAATTCACAACTTCAATATCAACCATAGACAACATTACGTTTAGCTGTCAGTTGTGTTTTGTTACACCATGTCAGTTGCATTTTGGTATACCATTTACAACAAATGAATGATTAATTTTATTATTTATGAGTATCATATTTTATCTTATTCCGGACGAAGACAAATGCAAAAAATCAAAGATTATAAAAATCGGTCCAGTCGTTATCGACTTATACCTAAGTGTTGTAACTAACATGCCTTTTTTTATAGATTATATTATCTGTGTATTATGACAGCGCAAGGTGTTTAATCATGTAATTTATTAAAATGTTTTACCAATTCATAAATGGGTTGCATATTAAAGACATTTTAATAATTATAAATTAATAAATACGATTTATTATAAACTATACAAATGAAATAGTCAGTGAGAGCAGCAAATCCGAGCGAGCGAGCAGTGTAGTACATAAATGCGCGCGATCAAACGCGTGGCACAGCCCTACTGAGTCCCAGGCCGGTCCCTGCGTACACGGCGCTCGCTACTCACTCACGCGCACATTCAAATGGCGCGGCAGTGACTTTAGGTACTTGCGTGTCCCTTGTAGAAGGTGGCTTGAAATAATAAGTCCCAAGCACGGTGCACAAGAATAAATAGTTTATTGCACGAAACACAAGTGAGAAAATAATAGATAGAAGGAGAGAGTTACAAGAGTCACAAGTGGAAAGATATAAGTATAAAGCACAGCACAGATGAAAAGAAAGTACATGAACAATAAAGGGCGAATGATTACGATAAATAACGTAAGCGCGCTAGGTGCGGGTGGTTAGCCGAGCGACACGGGCTTCGCGAGGAATTGATGCGGCTCGACTGGCGACGGAACGGGCGAGCGGCCGGCGGGCGCGCAGGCCGCTGTCGTAGGTATACATGTGTATACCGGAATAACGGTCCGCCGCTGCACTACGGGTTTCGCCCGGCTTTGGCCGTGCGATATAATATGTTTGTGCCGTGTGATGTATGTGTGTGATGTGTGTCAGGGAGTTAACCTATACGTAAATAAATATGAAATATTATATAATACTGATTTGTTAAGTGTAAATAAATAAATACAACAAATTAATAGATATTAAAATATATGTTCCCTACAGTGACTACTAGCCGTGCCCCGCGGCTTCGCCCGCGTGGGAATTGATGTGTTGTACAAACTTTAGAACGCCATTGCACAACCTCTAGGGGTATTTTTAAATATAAAAAATACGTATTTAATTATTTACTTTATAGTTTATTTGTACCTACTTTTAAGAAAATCCACATAAGGAATAAAAAAAAGCCATACAAACTTTAAAACTCTATGGCACACCCCGTGGAAGTAATACATATCAAAAAATAAAAAATGCGTTTTCAATGATTTACTTTAAGGTTTATTTGTACCTATTTTTGAGTCAATCGAACCAAGGAATGACATTTTTCATACAAACTTATCTACCTTATTTAACCCCTTTCAGAGTTGACTTTTCAAAATTAGATTAGCTTATGTGTTAGTCCAATACCTAAACTGTCTACATTCTAAATTTCATCAGTCAAATTCGGTTCAGTAGTTACGTGGTAACAAACATTCACACACACACAAACTTTCGCATTTATAATATTATAGTAGGATGTTGCTACTGTGTATATGTAGATACGGCGGGCTCGATTAGTAGAGGTACCACGCCGCGCCGCATGGCGAGAGCGTCGCTTCGGGCGCGTTGGCCGCAGATCGCGTAATTTTGGTGAGGGGATGCGCGGAGTGCGCGGAGCAGTTTCACTTGATCAAGCAAGGTCAACGACGTTATGCTGGCTCTTAAGAGCACTACCTACCAAACTTCTACTAATAATTTCGTGATATGAACAAATCTCACATGTACTCGTATAATCCGAGACTCAGGTGTGCAGAAATGAGACGGTACTGCGGCTAAGCTGTATGACATGAACATCTTAATTATGTAGGGATAGATGTTTAGCTTACTTAGCAAAGGTTAAGAAACTCACGAGAGTTTGATTCGCTACAACATGGCATTGTGGTGTATAACCACATATAAATGGAGAGTACCCTAGTGTAAAAAAGCATTGGTGAAGTGAAGCAATAATGCAATTGTTTAGGTGTTGCCAGAAAAACTTTGGTGCACTAAAAATGGTAATTTTTAGTGACGATATGGATATTTTTGATAGCTAATAAGATTGTTTTTGGATTGAGGCTGCAACGCTCGCTATTTTTAAAACACTTTTATTTGACATAAAATTAAAAAAATGTGTGATCTATCAAACAGCATCCCAACAATACAGCAAGTGGATTTATAGACACTGTAGACACATCAATCGGGAAAAGCTACTCACAAGATAAGGGTAAAATTTCCTGAAATTCTTTTGGAACAGAAATAATAAATGGAATCAGCTGAACCCTACTTTTGGCCTTGAACTCTGCTAGAGAACTGTATCTGGTATGAAAACCGATTTCGTCAGTAAATCCTTGCCAATGGCGAACCTCGGTTTAATTTAGTAGCCAAAGCCTTGCTTTGGAAAGCCTTGTACCACGTGTATATAACTGTATTAAAATGGAGTGAAGGTGTATGTAGTATGTTCAATAGGTACTTTATTGTTTTGTTGACTACAAAGGTACACGGAGTCGTCGACTCATGGTTTGCATTATGGATGAGGTCAAGGCCTCATTTCGGGAAAGTCGCAGTGCGGCCGATTTCTGCGTCCCCATGTATTTTAAATGACAAATTGCGTTCAATTCTTCGGTCGCGCGAAACAAACATAAGACGCCCCTAACACCTGAGTCCATTTTGGCTGAGTTGTTGGACAAATTATAAGAACAAACAAAATAAATTCATGTCCATCCATTAAGATTAGCATTCAAAAGGAAATATTACCTATGAATAAGTGTTATTATTTATCCTGCTAAATTACGAAACCTCAAAATCTAAACGAATACTTTTATACAATATTCTATTTAGACGAAAAAGAGAAGAAAAGTGTATTATAATTTTTTCATTTCTTTCGCCTAGAATGTTTTTCAGTTAGTCAATTTTAATTACGCAAGCAAAATGTAAGGCATTTTCCAAAGGTTTTTACCTTTGGAAAATGCCTTACATTTTGCAGCTTAGTAATCGGGATTACAATGGCAACACCTAAACAGCCCAAAAATGCCGTCGCTAGTTCATAAAACAAACAATAAAAATATTTCAACGGAGACTCTAGAGATACAGGCATTTTTGTCGCGCTTACACTTGGGACAGTCCCAGTTTTTGCGAAAAGAATTTCAACTTTAATCGAGTTGAGTTTCATGAATATTACAATTTGGTTGTTTAATAATTTGCTACTTTACGACAATCGCTGGAGGCATTTCGGGTTATTTTATTTTCTTGTTTACAAGCAATTTAACAGCAAAATAACTAATAAAGAGACTGCAAAAATCTACTGCCGCGCCCGCCGCTTTAAATCCTTTGATAACTTTTTAGACTTTAATGTTGTAACTGGTATTACTTGCATATTAATGGTCATAAATTACTATTAGATCCAAACCGCCACTCCCAGGCCAGGGTTCAAAATGTACTATAACTAATGTAAAACTTCAACTCATACTATCCATTACAGCTAATTGCCTTGTAACTTCCTTTGAACGCTACGATACGAGTGACCGCGATATATATACATAATGTTAGAATAAACCAGTGCTCGCTCTGATACATCGCCTTCAGGTATCCTACTTTTTTATAGACTAAGGTTCATCAAGCTTCACTGTGAAATAGTAAGAATATTCGTTTACTGGCAGCCTTCAATGAAATATTGATGATCTTAAGGGAACAATAAATAACGTAAAATTACTTAGACACACATGCTTTTCAATCATGGGCCAATGAACTCGATGACATTGAAGGAAGTTATCTTTACACCCGTTAACATTCGAAGTGATTTTTACGCTTATTATAATACTAGTAGTGCCCCGCGGTGTCACTCGCGTCTTCCCGTTTTCCCGCAGGAACCTTTTTCCGGGATAAAAAGTAGCCTTTGTGTTATTCAGGGTACCTATAAGCTATCTCCAGTCCAAACTTTACCAAAATCGGTTTAGTAGTTACGGTGATACGTAGTAACAAACATCCACACACACACACACACACAAACTTTCGCATTTATAATATTATTAGGCTAAGATTTGTTGACATTGTTACAGTTTCTTTTTTTAAATTTTGTTTACCGGGACTTTTTTTGCTTTGTGTCAACAAGAATGCAATGAAAATCAACACCTCAAACATTTAGTGATGTACTTTTTGCGTTGTCAAAATATCTTTGCAGAACAAACTCCCGAAATAATCATAAATACAAGAACTTGCAATATTTGATGAAATCCTAATCATAGCAAAAATAGACAGACACCTACATGACGGTCATGTACGTAATTAAAAAAACATTTTATCTGCGATTTAAGAAGCTGTCTTTGAAGTCAGATCATACGTTTTCATATAGCCCTGAAGAAAGTGGAATAATAAATCAAGTGGAAGCAATTCTGCGGGATTGCGGTATCATTCTGGCTGCCGTTTGCCGGTTGCCGGTACTTCGCTGAAACGCCTGTCATAATTAACCTTGTCAACGAAGCGCGATCGTGATCTTGACAGTAGCTCCCTGTCATCGTAAATAAAGACTGGAAGCGACATTTTGGAGATTAAACGTGAAGGTCTTCGTGCTTATTTTGCGTTCAGATCTATTCTACTTACTATACTTGTTCTGTATACAAAGGCTTCATTTTAAAGAGTTATAATATTATCGGTACACGACGACATTGTAAGAGTCGCTGGGAGCCGGCTGTTCTTGGTGGCGTTCCACGGGGGAGGCTTAGGTTCAGCAGTGGACTTCTTCTGGCTGATGATCATGATGGTGATGATGATGATGATTATCGGTAACGGATATTATAGTATACATTTTTATTGCACATGAAAGAAATCAAAAGAAGCTTACCATGGCTAAAGCTATGCACGTCCGATTTTAGTGTAGGCATAGCGCTTAGATTGCTCCACCAATAAACTGCCGAAATATGTTTACTTCCAGTAAATTATGACGTAAGTAAATATTATTCAGTGCTTGTGTGGCACCAAAGTAATTCACTCCCCATATTACTTTCCTGAGAGAAAACAAAGTAGCGGCTCATGACAAATTGCCACGCACTCTGATTGATGCTCTCAGCTTCGAGACCACAATCACAAAATGGAAAGTGGTGTATTTAAATTTACATTAAAGCATCTGAAAGTTTTTCAATCGAAATAATGTGGTCCGAAATGAAACGTACACTAAAAGCGCCATATTACAGTCTTTAGTAACAATACGTCCAGAAACTTTATATTATTTGTGAAAACTGAGATATTTCGAGATTCTAAAATGAGACACCTGATGACAGAACTAAAACTATTTTACAATGAAGCTTGCTATTTCTGATCATGCTTCATCCAATATTTTCGTTGAATGAAAACGTCGTGTTAAAACCTTAGCTTAGTGGTAGGGTATTTTCTAGTGCTGGCCTCGCTAATCTGTCACCCAGCACCTAATCGTTTATTACGTCAAGATAGGTGCTGGATTACGCAGCGCTGCGTCATCTTTGAACACGTCATAACTTTACATCAGGTGACTTGTGATCACATGCTGAAACAAGAAAAATTGAATAATAAATTTTAATAAATTTGTTTTTATCGTACCTACCTACTCGTATTTATATGATAAATGCGGAAGTAACTTTGATTGTTTGTTTGTTACCTTTTCACGCCTAATCCGCTGAACCGATCTTGATGATTTTTAGTATGGAGTTAGTGTGAACAATGTGAAAGGATATAGAATACTGTTTATTGTAAAAAAACTGTAGTCCACATGGGTGACACTACGGGGAAAATCTAGTAGTAAATAAATCACTCCCAAAATCTGTTGGGCCTTATTACGTTTGACTAAGATGAAGCTATTAATTATTTGTTATAAAAAATGCGATCTTTTAATATTCTCAGCGGTATCTTTACTGTTATCTTTACATCTATGAAGTCGCGTGATACTACCGGCTATTGGCTGCCACTACGACCAGCTGTTTGGCACTCGACCAAATGGGATTTAGCTAATATTTACACTGTATAATCGTCCACATGTTTTATTTTAACATATATATGTATTATCGTATGATAATGATAGCCTTGAAATAATGATGTGTTTTACAATAACGATTAGTAAAAACTATTATAGCTGTGTTTTTGTATGAATACTAGTTGCGCCCCGCGGTTTCTCCCGCGCCTTCCCGTTATCCCGCAGGAACCTTTTTCCGGGATAAAAAATAAGTAGGTAAAAGCCTATGTGCTAATCCAGTGTATAAGCTATCTCCCTTCCAAATTTCATCAAAATCGGTTTTGTAATTACGGTGATACGTGGTAACAAACATTCACACACACACAAACTATCGCATTTATAATATTAGTAGAAAACTGGAACTGAGCAGAGACGAGGCATTTTTTAGGGTTCCGTAGTTATGCAGAATTCTTGTATTTCAAGTTACAAATTTAAATTTCAAAAATATATTTATACGATGTCATACATATACACACACGTCACTTACGTCATAAGTTGTCGTCGTCGTAATATAGTTTCGTTATTTCCGTCTATCCGTCTGTATAAAATACAGCTTTACATTGACTATGGTTTAGCTGCCATGTTTGAATCGTTTAAAACAAAAAATTACAAGGTGCTGTCGGGGGGTTTTGCCTCTGTGGTCTTATATTCCTATTATCTTATATTCTTCTTCAGGGTTCAATCTATATCCGTACCAAATGTCATTTAAATCGGTTGAGTAGTTTAGGCGTGAAAGCGAGACAAACAGACCGATAAACAGAATTACTTTCGCATTTATAATAGGAAGTAGGGATGTAAAATAAACCTGAAAGTTTTCATAAGTCTCAGTTCATAATGAGTAAGTATTAAAATCTTCTAAACATTCTGTTTTTTATATAGTGACGGAATAGGTATTGATGAAAGTGTAGATACCTGTTAACAATATCGTAGAAGGGCATTTACCTAACATAATGTAGTTAAGTGCATTTCTAAGCTCTAAGCTGCCAGACTGGTTGATATTGCGTGGGTAAGCACTAAGGAGTCTATTAGCCCTGGTGATGTAGGTATACGAGTATAACCATTCTGTCTGCATGCCCACGTCTGGAACTAAACCGGATTTATTGGAAATTCTATTCACTATATTTAGCTCGTGGATATTGATGTGTTTATTTAGACACAAATGAACGCTGGTTTCAATAATCTATCTTGTCGACATTTTGCCCTATACTGCAGATTGAAATTTGACACAAGCTCCATAGAAGTAATGTCAAATTTCAATTAGTGGGGCAAACCGTGGATAGATAGGTTTTTGATTTTGACCGTAAAGAAGTAACACAACACAACATGAGTGTCGTAGAAGTAAGAATTGCGCAAAATATGTTTTTTCCTTTTATATATGTATCTTTTTTTGTTACAAGTCAAGCTAATAAAAAAATTTTAGAAATAAAGTAAGTCGCCATTAGAAAGAACCTTTTTTGTGACAAAAATATAAAAGCCATGTGTTAATCTAGGGTATAAGCTATCTTTTTTCCAAATTTTACTCAAATGAGTAGAGTCATCTCAGCGTTAAGAAGTAACAAACATGTACACTCACTCACAAACATTTGCAATTGTAATATTATAGGTTGATGTAGTTATTATGTAGTTAGCCTTAAAATCATATTACAGACAATTTTCTACTAAAGTAAGCGATATTATACGTAATTTATCCTTTCAGCTATTACAACCAATATCATTAATTATGTTCTGTGAAAAACCAAACCACTGCATCATCATAAATTGTATCCTCCATATTTTAAAATTTTAAGTACATACTTACTTTCAGTATAAATATTATTATTATTAATTCACAACGAGCCATTTGACTAACCGACGAATCATCTAGTGGCCAGTAAATACAAAATGATCGAAACGTCGAGGTTAATCAAAATCAAATTTCGCATGAATAAACCAGTGTTTATTTGTTAATACATAGATGTAAATGAAACTCGCAAAAGTTTAAAAGTACTACACAACAAAGAAAAACCAAAGCTAACTAACAGCCAGACTCTCCTCTCAGCTTGACCCTTAACACACTCTTAATGAGTTTTCCCTCTTGAATTAATTAACGCGTCCCTTGCGGAAATTATTCTTAATTTCGTATTAGGTTACCAATTACAATATTTCGCCATTAACTTTTTAATCATTGAAACCGAACTAAGGGAGTTTTTTGGGTTATTATTATTATCTGACATCGTTTTGAAACCTTATGACAGGGCGCATAATATGTGCAGCTCTAAGGCTCTATTCAGTGCGACGCGGACTAGGTTTTGCGTCCGTCGCGGATGAATTTGTCGTTCAGTGCGATGCGGATCGTGAGAGTGGTACAGTGTACCCTCTCGGTTTGCACATTTGCCGCAGCCGCCATGACAACGACAGTACTTTACGTCCGCTCCGCACGACTGTCCGCCGAGCACTGAACAAACACATTAGAACCAAGCACCGTCCGCCCGCGGACATCCGCCGCCCGGAGGAGCGGCGCGGAGCGGTTTTGACCGCGCGCGGATAGCTCTCCGCAACACGGACAGCTCTGCGTCGCTCGGAACGCACTGTAAGGTTTCATACATTTTACCGTCCGTCGCGGACGTCCGCGTCGGTCATCCGCGTCGCACTGAATAGGGCCTTAATGTGTGAAATATTTGAAATATTTTGTAACTAAAAAGAAAAGAAGACACATTTCTTAAACAGTTTTGCAGTAGTGCATGAATAAATAAAACTGTCACAATAAGGACCGGTATTATAAACGTCCGTAAGTTAAATGTCATACCAAATTTCGGTATGTTTGATCTTATTGTAAAATTTTAGTACGAAAAATTTGTCAAAAAGTTCAAATTTACTGAAATAAGGTCTGTCGTTTAACTTACAAACGTTTATAAAACTGGCGCTAAATGGGTCACATGCACATCACATCACATTTTTGATCGAATGAATGGGCTCTGAAACAATGAGTTTAAAAAGTGTTATAACACAATAGTTCCAAGATATAACGTAAAATTAAAATTTTTTTGGTCAACATTGCTGGATAGATTAACCTCGTATCAAAATATTACAATGTAAGTACCTAATATCGACACACGATCACTAGGTACCAGAAATGAAGCAGATGTTTGTTCACATGATAAAACTTTATGCCCTCTCGGATCGGGTAGATACCGTAATTGTGGTTGTAATGTAAAACAACAATGGGACGTTGAAATTGTAAACGAATGACGAATGTTTTTGTGCTTTAACTACTGAATTTAAATGAGTGGCATTGTATAGACTGTGCTTAAATATTAATTTATTATGTTCAATGAAAAGAGAGTTCAACTTTTACAATGACAAATTACTTACCGCAATGTAAATTCACAACTTTGTTGCATGTTGTTTCCCAAAAATCAAACAAAACAATTCATTCATTCATTCCGTGATACCTGAATTTATGTACTAGTTATCGTATCACTTTGTTATGAGTGTTTTTCAGTGAGGAAGAGAGGCAGGTTATTTTCCTGGCTTATACACTAGATTAATACATAGGCTACTTTCATCCCGGAAAAGGTACATACGGGACAACGGGAAAACATCAGGGTGCACTGAGAAAAAATTTTGGACTTTCCTTCTGAGTCTTACCTTCCAAGACCATTCCCTCCCTTTTTTACCTTAGATTTTCTTCTGAATAACAAACCCTTCCCTATTGACTCAGAAGGAAAACGGTATTTCGGAAGGTCTTTTTTCTCCGTGTGTACAGTGGTGGCCGAACGGTAACCGCATGCGCTTTACAACGCGCCGACACCGAGTTCGAATCCTCTCGGCCCCCGCACCTATGACTTAATAAGTTATGCGCGGATCTACCATCGCTCAAAACGGTGAAGGGAAACATCGTGAGGAAACCGGCGTGTCCAAGAACTGCAACATTCAAGGGCATGCGACATCTACCAACCCGCAATGGGCCAGCGTGGTAGATTACGGCCCATACTCTCTCTCTGAGAGAAGGCCTGAGTCCCAGCAGTGGGAACGTAAAAAAGGCTAATGATGGTACAGTGGCAAGGTTATTTTAAAAATTCGTAGGAAAACTACGTGGATAAAGCAAACAAAGACTGTATAGAAAACATTTCAACAAGTTTATTTACACAAAGGTTTAGAAACTGTGATTCTATTTCTACTTCAATCTAGTAAGTACTTGTATACACGACGTTCGTGTCCAAGTGACCCGCTGCCATTCAAGGGATATGTGTCTTGACAAATAAAAATAAAACCCAATGGGAGTTATAAAGCTTTGTGTTTGTTGGAAAATGTTTACAAAATACACTATTCTCACATAATACATATATTATAGTAGGCAATTCTTTTCTTTTGTTCGCGAGTAGTTGAAGTCGGTGAAACGGAAACGAGGAAGACAGATTCAAAGGTCGGATGATGATATAAAGACAACAGGCAGGGAACAAATGGACTTGGACGTCGCTATACGAAATAATAGAATAAAACAAGATAGTGGAGGCCTTTGCTAAAGTTGGTAAAACTGACCAAGCCATTGATGTCGACTTACAGTATAAGGTACAGTCAACGACAAAAGTCACTGAACAATCACACTTTATTCTATTATCCTCATCATCTTAGACACCAATTTTTGACCTCATCATCACCTTAAATCAGGTGTGTTATGTTGTGGTCAAAATGATACCATGTAAAATGTAAAAAAAAACAATACTAATTACTGATTTGAAACACATTTGGAAAATCGAGAACGATCAACTACTTTTGTCGCTGACTGTACTAGCAACCCGGCCCGGTTTCGCATATGGGTGTTTGTGTTTAAGAAAAGTTTCTAATTTTCATTAAGTAGGTACTTAGTTAGGATTCATTTTTTTAGACAGACAGTCGCAGTAATCAACTTTCTTGTACGCTATGTAAAAAAGTCAACCATCTAGTCAAATCTAGACTAGATTACTTAGATACTACTGTTTATTGCAAATTATTGTTTCTGAATAAATAAATATCTTTTGTTATTATTAGTCGAAATCGGTGTGGTTTTTTTTTATTGTAAAATCTCATTTATACCTTGCTGAGTTGGGGTCATAGTGCTATACAAAAGACTTTCTATGTAACTCAGCTTTAGCGCAATCTTCTTTGGACCACTATCATGATTTTATATTATTTTATTTATAGCTCTGTGACTTTATAAAATATCAGAATATAAGGCAGAGAGGGACTATCCATTTGAAAATAGGGTGCTAGGGGTCGATTATTACAATAATACAATGCAAAGTGTACATTTCGTTACAAGTTGGGTTTCTGGGAAGGACAGCTAAATTATCCAAAGACAAACTATGTTGGCCACAAATTGGATTTGGCCTGTAAAGCGTACTTGCATGTATGCCGGACATAAATTGACCACAGTGACAGCTCCATCAAATTATTGATGGAAACGTCCGAGGCAGCTTGGATGCACACATAAATACAAAGCAGTTGGTAGACAGCTACAGGCGATTACATCGCTCTATTAATCTCAGTAAATGTGCAACCTGAATATTTTGTTCAAGCATGATAAATTGATGACCTAGGTGTATATTGTGGTTGCTTGATACTTTAAATTCGCTACTAATATTGAACTTCTGCTAATTCATGATATCCTGGTACATTTCGATGAAACACAAAACCATGTTTATCTTTAGTTTACGCATACATAGGTAGGTCATCCCATCACTTGAAGTAACTGTAAGTAGGTGTTCTTCATAGAATAATATGTAATTAATATTTTTTGGGGGATACCTTTGCCTGGCAGTGGGACAGTAAAGGTTAAAAAAAATTATATCCCACGGAGAGCACCT
Source organism: Opisthograptis luteolata (assembly GCA_931315375.2). Classification (NCBI taxonomy): domain Eukaryota; kingdom Metazoa; phylum Arthropoda; class Insecta; order Lepidoptera; family Geometridae; genus Opisthograptis; species Opisthograptis luteolata. The sequence continues at coordinate 5,884,158 of OV928038.1, read as the reverse complement.
AAAACGTTGATTACTGTTCTCTGTGGATAAAGCTTTGGTGTTTTTCACGAGGGTGTGCTAATCAAATTGGTACTCTTCTTGAAAAACTTCTATAAATATATACTCAGTAGGTACCTATATAATAAAATAGTTGCGCTCCGCAGTTTTACCCGCGTCTTCCCGTTATCCCGCAGGAACCTTTTTACGGGATAAAAAGTAGCTTAAGTGTTAATCCAGGGTATAAGCTATGTCCATTCCAAATTGCATTCCGACACGTTCAGTAGTTTTTGCGTGAAAGAGTAACAAACACCCATCCATCCATACTCACAAACTTTCACGTTTATAATATTAGTAGCATAGCAGAAGTAAACCATTAAAATAAAAAGGACAGAGCGCTCTACGTAGGGATTTATTCAAAAAATCTCTAGAAAGGTCAGAGGGTAATTGAAAACCCTTTAAAAAACAATTTGCTTATCTATTCTTTATACTTCTTTCTTTCCTTATATTAATACACCACCTTTGCACACGCCGTTCATTTTCCACGTAATCTTCTATTCGCTTGAAAGGCGCCTGATTAATTGACCCAAATGCAAACTGGATGGCTATATTTAGAGATGCAAGATGTATCCGACTATTTGTTGTAATCCGGCTTATCCGGCTATTTAAATAGTATAGAAGCTACTCGGCGGTGATATCGTTTTAATTTTTACATACAAAAAGATACCTGCATAATGATGTAAATAACTAATAACGTATTTTCAAAAAGTAAGATATTATAATTAAGTTACATAATTTGATGGTATATCGATATATGTTTTTAACGGTTGTATCTGATTTGATGCCAGATATTATTTTTATACTGTAATACATTCGTTTGAATTCTAATAAGTTATGCTTCTGTGTTAAATAATGTAGTGAAATAGTCGTCAAAGACATACACATCGAAGTATTCGTCTTCAGTCCATAATATATGCTGCTGTTGGCCGAAATCCATACTTATCCGTTTTCTATTTCAGGACAAGTGGCCAAACAACAAATATGGGCATCTCTACTTTTAATGACATCGCAAGGAGCGCCCCAATAAATTGAATTTCAGCTTTGAATTCGTGTCGACCAATCAATCGAAGTTAATTTGTATATTCGATTGTGAAGACTGATTGTTTGTATTTGACATGATTGCAGTTTTTTTATTTTTTTTGACAATATAATGTTGTTCAAAGGTTATTGAATAACTACTTGGGCCACGCGGTTACACTCGCATGGAGATTCCCATAGGAACCATTAATTTTTCCGGTATAAAAAGTAGCATGTCATAGTCTGGCCTATAACCATAAGCTATCTCTATAAAAAAATTGTATAGAGATAGCTTAATTTGTTGCTTCGTTGCTGCGTGAAAGAAAAACCAACAAAATACACTTTTGCATTTGTATAAAGAAAATATATCAAACTGTACCTATTCCCTATCTAAGTTTCTCAACATGTCTTTCAGACAGTTTGCTGATTCGGTATCAGAAATCAATTTCTTATTCACGTTTCCATTTCGTGAGATAAAAAACATGTCGTAAGCTTGATTCGCGGTATCGTCTTTACAAAAAACTATCATAATATAGGTACTTACACGTAATAAAATTGTTACGTAAATTATTTCTGTCTAGTAGCAAATACTTGTATGTAACAGTTATTTATAAATTTAATTGTTTTTGAGTAAAATGATCCGACATTGTAGGCGTTAACTTAATATCTATAGAAACGGTATTGAATCAAACGGTGGAGCACTGCGCTTCGCCGATGTGGAAGCTCCAGTTGACTTTAATAATTGATATTCAGCTCCAGCTTGGTCTAGGCGAACTGGAAACCTACTGATAGCAATACAATACACAGAATTTCATATTATTTCACCTTGTTCAACAAAATAATAAACGATGCTTGTGGAAGCAAAGTGAAACGATATTAGTAACCCTTAAGTTATTGAGGTTGAAGTTTTGTTGAAGAAAAACATCGTGATTGTAACTTGACAGTCTCATAATAAATTTCTGAAGCTACCCTGTCTGGCTGGTCCGGCGAGCCATTTCCCAGTCAAAGCGTATCCACTTTTGACCGCATCGTCACGTGACTTGTGGTCAAACACTACCACGAACGTAATAACAAAAGCAAAGCACAAATTTTAATCAGAGTGTTGCCTCGATGCTGATGTTATTAAATTTAAGCCAGAACGGGTATGAATATGTACACGTCTACATAAAACGTTGTCTGGGGAGACTAGAAACGATGCAATGTTTACTCTACATAACTGGTATTTTAACCCTTTAGGCCCGAGTCTGAGTTGCCTCACCCCGGAGGCGGCTTGGGGTACCTCAGGCTGGTCCAGCAGTAATGAAAACGTTTGAAAAAATCACTTAAAATTTTTGAAATAAATGCAAAAATTGCTCGTAGGCCCTCGAGTGTTTTATTTTAAATGCTTATTATTCTCATCTCGGTGATTGGTTGGCAAAGTTCATATATGGAAAATTTTATCTCAAATATGCCTCTTCATACACAGCCCAAATACCGCGAACAGCTCTTTATTTATAGCAAAAAGAAAGGTGAGGTGTCGAAAATTAATCATTCCGCTCAACTTGACATTCTATTTTAATGATCTGAAAATAAAGTCGAACAAAACCAGAGCATAAATTCCGGTAGGACGAAACACCCTGATTTAATAACATTTAACGATACTGAAAATGTTAAAATTTGCCAATCTCATAGATTAAGCATTTATTTTAGTTTTTTTTTCGGTTAAAGTCACAGTAAAAAATGCTCGTAACCAACCTCAATTTCCAGCTTGGTCGCGTAATTTCTGTCTTAAATTATCTTTATAACTATGAGAAACTGGTACCGGTGGGGTTAGCTAACATAGCTTAGGTAACTTACGTCAAGTATTGCTTGTTATAAAATATAAATACAGTTATGAAACAATAGATTCATAATGTAGGTACATATAAACTTTTTTGTAGCCGTATTGTACGCATGATTTCTAACTTAACAAGTGACGCTAAACCGTTATCCAAACACACCGGTTTTGATTTTTCAGTCTCTTTATAAACGTGACTATATATAAAATGCTCTACAAGCCAATATTCGACTCGTTTACGATAAAAATCTGTCATTTCCCACCGGGAGCTTGATATTTTACTCGAATTTCTAACTGAAAATTGTCAGTAAACAAGCTTAACGAGTTTCTTTAAAGAAAAACAGGTGCTATCCTGTAAAAATAATGACTGCTGAACGATAAATTTACGTAAAGGGAAAATTGACTTTAAGATTGCTAAATTTATTTCTATACTACCATAGTTACTAGAAGTGTGTATACTGGTAAAGACATTAATTAAATTACTATAGAATTCATATATACGAATTACAGGTCATTGAACCCAAATTTTTGGTTTTTAATTTTATTTGTTTGTTTGATTGATAGTTTTTGTGATTTGATAACATACCGTGTGGCGATGGCGCTAGAGTATCGAGAGATGTATTAGAAGTTTCTTTCGCAATATGCTAACTTATCTTAATTTGGTTCCTGCAATTGTCTTCAAAAATTAAAGACTAGAATTGGCACAAAACATTAGGACCAAAAACTATATTTGTAAAATCTGATCTAGTGTTGGGGTAAATTAATACAAATCAGCCGTTCTCCTGTACCTACTAAAATCAATAGTGTAAATAATAAAACAGATGTATGAAAGCAACCGCAGCAAATCTAGATCGGTGAACGGCCGACATTGTTGTCAATGTGAATATTTCACTGACATACGTTGCTAAAGACAACAGGGAGCTTTATATTATTACAATAATATAGAATTTGTTGCCTTTGTGCCAAGTTGCCTGCAGGGAAAATGTTGATTTTGTAAACAATGGAAATGTACCTCTCTTAGAAATATATTGTGCAGAGTATGAAAAGTTGTCATTTCGTCATATATTGAAACCCAAGACTCATTGGTTCGGTCCCATTAGAGCTATCAGCTGTCTGTTAATGTACAGATTCCTTGAGAGTCTTCTCTACATTGTCTTAACTTACGAAGTCCATAGGTAGGTACATATATATTATAGTTAAGAAGTCTATATGTATTTAGGAGCTGTGCCCCGTGGTTTCCTTCGGCCTAAAAACTATCTCTATGCAAAAGTCACGTCGATTTACTTCTCTATTACTCCGAAAAAAAAGAAGAACACAGAAAAACACACTTTTCCATTCGTCTTCTTCTTTTGTATGCGATAGTGCCCAACTCTATTGTAGGAGTTGTAGAACCATGCGAAGGCCTCTAACATGACTTCACAACGCTTTATATTAGTACCAATTAAGAATAGTATCTGTAAACACTGCAAATACAATTACACTGTGCTATAAGTATGTAAATACTTATGTATAATCTGCCACGAGAATGTCTCAAGGAAATAATCACATACAAACGCCTCGTAGCAGACAAATTTGCATTCTGGTTGGGCTGCAGACTTTGGACTTAATCCATAGTTTTAATACCTTACGATGCCGGCTTAAACCTAATACTAAGCTATAGTTGGTTATTCTTAAATGCAAATTTAATGGAGTAATTAGCCGCGAACGCGGCTAATATGAGCTGCTTTTAAAATTTCATTTTAATTACCAACTAACGCCAGTATTTTATGAACTATACATAGATGCATTATAAATATTGTATTTTGTATGTAGCTGCCTGTACCTACAACGTTGTTCTATTTGGTTGCTCTATGAGCTACGATCACACGATAACCAACAGCGGTTGAACGACCGATGCCGTAATTATTTAATCATTTCTATCGATCGACTGTAATAGCCTTTGTAACTGACTGTCAGACTAGATTTATACGGTGCGAGTTACTTGCTTGCAAATAGGCAGTTACTTCACTTCTTTTTGCAAGTGTCGGCTTTTATTTCTCACAGTCGTGTGAAATTAACCATCGGAAAAATTGTAATCACGCTGCACGAGAAAGGAATTCAATTTAATGCACGGTGAAACTTTGCAAAATTTGTAGTACCTATCTTACGTTACATTTTCTGCATAACACTTATTGCAGATGTAAATCCGCCCGCGGTCGTGAAACAGTAGCTCGTTAATTTCGTAACTTTCACGTCAGCTCGCCTCGTGTAAACTAGACATTAGTGCCCCTTTGTTCTTTTTATGGAACACAAAGCCAATTTTCATTATTCTAGTGATGAAATATTTGTTTCAATGATAGAGTTCAAAGGTTAGTAACAGTAGGTATAGGTAGATAGTGATATTTAATCACAATCAACTACGATCGGCCTAAGAAGCTTTATGCGATTAGGTAAATCGTTTATGTGTATGTCTAGTACAATGTTATACTGGAACGATCTTGGTAAAGTTTTTGATAGAAGATAAGGCGTAAAACGAGTTCTTCAGGGTCAGCAATGCATTGGCAACGCGCCTGGTGTTGCAAATGTCCATAAACGGTGACCGCTTATCATCAGGCGTCTGAATGTTTGCCACTCTAATACATAAAAAATAGAAATCATATAAGGCAGAAGAGGTTTTATTCAACACATTTTTCAAGTTTATTTCTATTTTTCGCTCTCAATAATCCCATGTCGATCAATATGTATCCCATTTTCCTTTGGATCGTATTTAAAAATACACTGGTCCTTTTCCTAACATCATTTTAAAGAACTATCATTTTCCACCCAACAGTATACGCTACACCTCATAAAGCTACCATAGACAAACATTAACGTTGCTCTCACCTTGAGCGTAAAATATAATTTACTACTATCATAAATAACTTCACTCCTTCCTGAAGATGCTGCGTTAAAATAGACATTTTTAGATAAACTTATAAAAGAAGAAAATTTATCGCAAGGAATTATTTTACTCACGTCGCTCAATAACCATTTTGGTTTTTAAAAGCCTAGAGATAGATAGTCTAGACTGGTTATCAAGCTAGTAAACCGCTTTCGACAACATAAAGCTGTAAGCTGTTTGTGTAGCTGTGCTACTGAGCTAAATGTTGTAAAATCTAAAGTTGCTCAGCGAGCTATGGAAAGAGCTATGCTTGGAGTTTCTCTGAAGGATCGCATCAGAAATGAGGAAAATCATCAGAGAACTAAGGTCACCGACATAGCTTACAGAATTAGCAAGCTGAAGTGGTGGGCTGGTCACATAAGCCGCCGAACCGATACCATTGGGATAGACGTGTTCTTGAGTGGGGACCGCAACTTGGCAAACGTAGTGTGGGACGTCCTGCGACAAGGTGGAGCGATGACTTGCGCCAAGTGGCTGGCAGTAGTTGGATGAGAAGAACCGAAGACCGGGTTCAGTGGCGTGGGAGGGGCCTTGGGAGGGGCCTATGTCCAGCACTGGACTGATACAGGTTGATGATGATGACGATGAAACCGCTTTCGACAACATAAAGCTGTGAGCTGTGTGTGCAGCTGTGCTACCGAGCTAAATGATAACTGACTTTTCACAACTTTGTTTAGTTTCATGGCTGTCTCACTAAATAACAATCATATCTTGTAATCGAGTTTATACCCACTTACCGTTAACAGATCGAGTTAGAGTTTCGCACTTACACAAGAAAACAGATGAAAATAAATTTACTTGTCTGTGAATTTCACGATCAATCGCATTTACTTATTCGGTACATACTACATAGTTTTTCTTAGGGTCTGTATGATGGTAAGTTCAATTGATTTGATACCCCATCAAGCTTGTGGATTTGGTTAGTCTAATGTCTGAAAGTCAGGGGAGAGCAGTACGCTGTCGTACAGGATTTTCATCCATGAACGGCAATTTGCATCCAGTGGCTACCTACGACTCTTAACGATTTCGTCGGTCAACTTTAAGGGCCTGCCTACAGAACGTCTTTCAGTTCGTGGTCTTGGCGCAGGATATTAAACTGATGAAATCCAAAATTCTTATTGGCAATGTACCTACTGTAATGGACCAGCGTGACTGTTACTAGGTACTTCAGGATAAATTTGCTCTAACATTCATCTAAGCCTAACCAAAGTATATTTGTGGTTTGTTGCCGGGTTTTATCAAACTTGAAGAGAGATCTGAAATACACCGCTCGGGGAGGCTATTTCCGTATACAACAGGTTTGAAATAAATGCAAAGCGGGACATATAAATGAATTCCCAAAAGTGCCACGATGTGTACCATACGTAACGATCGGGGAGTGTACGAGACAAAATCCGAGGCGGTACGCCAAAGCACTCACCCTCGGACAGATTTGGAGACATTGATCAATTGCAGGTGTGCCGAGTCTTTACCTTCTCGAATGAAGCCAATATCTAATATTATATTTTTAAAGTATCACGTTTTGTGTGGTATAAAAATTTTTTATTCACATTTTAGCCGGAGCGTTTCATAAAATATTAAAGGAGCTTTTTTGTACATATTTCTCAGACAGAAAAAGGAAACGTTGAAGACAAATTTTCCAAAAGATGTTTCTGTTTCACTACCAAATCAATTTAGATGATATTTGGTATGAGTTTATTGGAGCCAGAAGAAAAACTTTGATTTATCCAGAGATATGGACTTCATTCTCGCGGGAATAGGAAAGTAAGTGCTGGACGACCCTCGGGTGACTAGGTTGTTTGTTCGTAGTTTCACTTCATTCCGTGTGCATTAAATTCTATTTCTGCTTTATTCTAATGGAGACGCACAAATATAGTTTTATGGTATGAATGTTTTAAAATATTTAAGCAATTAAAAATGTTGCACATATATTAAAACGTTGATAGGTATATATTGTAGATATCGTAATGAATACCTACTACTTAGCACAAAACAAATAATCATTATGTTAAAAATAAAAATATCAGATAAAGATACAGTTTCACTCTGCATTGGTATCAGGGCAATAGAATACAGGCTTTTTTTTCTTTTTTTTTACCGTAAAAACTAATTTTATATAATACATGTACAAATTTAAAAGTGGTGGCTTTTAGAAGGTGTTCTCTAGATCATTCAAAAATGTAATTTATAAAGCATAGAAGCTGGTCTTTGCCCGATCCGCTCATTTCCGCAATGCAAGCAAAGTAACATCTATCGCCAGGAGGAATTCCGTCTTCATTGACCGCAGCTAAGCTACCAAGCGTACCGAGCTAAATTGATTTGAATCCCCCTTATAATATTCAGCGAAATCTATCTACCATCGGACTCAATTAAGATCTTAAAGAAATAAATCCTGCGAGAATATTCCACGGAATTAGAGGAAGCGACGGGGAAAATACAATAATACAAATATTTGAACATGTTTCTTTGGTGGTAGGGTATTTTTAATTGCTCACCAGTTTAGCTACCAACTTGAAGTTAAGAATCTGTCACCAAGCAACTATCAGTCTGTTCCGGCAGCCCCACTTGGGAGCCAGTTCCCAATCCAGGCGTAGCGCAGCGCCACCTTTTACCACTTAACATCAGGTGACTTGCAGTCAAACGATGCTATTTAAGAAGCCTATAATTTTATGTACCTGAGTTATGAGACAAGTAAGTCGTTCGACTCATAGTAAGCATCACACTTGCTCATTACAAAAAAAAAAATTATGTGTATCGCTAAGAACATCGATTTGAACCCCTACGTAGCTACTTATACGTAAACAACAAAACTGCTACCTATATACCTACCAAAATAAGTGGGGAGGTTTTCTCACATCCTTCAATATTCATGTGATTTTGTCTCTGGTTCCGAATCCTGCTAATCAAAGCATTAAACCCGTGATCGGCTTACTAATCGTACTCAAGAAACATATTTATGTTAGCATAAAAGCTAACACATTAATGCTGAATTGAATGGGGTAGTAGCAGTCCCGACCACAGAATTACGCTCCCGAGTGTGGCAAGAGCCCATTAGGACACCGAACTCAAAAGCATTAAGCTCGTTAAGTGTTTTGAATCTTGTCGTATTCGATTTTGTTGCTTTGTTTTGTAAGTTTAGTTTAGGAGACGATGTTTTTATTTAAAAGACGAGATGGTGATTGTTGTCTTAGAGAACCATTTTAATTGCAGGTTTATTATTTTGTAATTGAAGAAACAGTCTGTTGGCAAAAACTCCGTAGACTCATTTTGATTGTATAGAATTATCATCGGAATTTGAATAAAATGGTTTTTTTTTGTAGCATCAATACGCTCAAATGTACACTTTCTAGAAACATATACTTATTGTAGTTTACTTTATGTTACTTAAATGACCTTTATATAACTTGACACGGAACAGCCAACCAACGTGACACTGTTATTACGTTGCAAAGAGTTAAAATCAATTAAACAAATTGATCCTAAACAAACATTACCTGAATATTTTCGTGTAGGTATAACGTGTCCATTTTAATTGGCACTGGCGAGAAACCCGCCGATTCCTTATTATCATCCAGTATTCAAATATTCATCCTTCGGTTCTTGGACTGAATTTATTCTGTAGCTTAAAAAGTTTTTAGAGGCATAATTTTCAGATAGCTTTATGATTTATGTTAAGAGATGATTTAAAAGTAACCTCTAACACGTGCCATCATGTGTAATAAGCCTATCTAGCATCACGGTCTACTAAAATATAGCTAGCGATATTGATGATAGTGAAATTGCGGATTCAGCATAGAGTAAAACGCGATGACTTTTTCAACATGCACTTCTTGTAACAACAGTAAGTAATATAGATTAGTTGGAACCTTAACCGAAAGTTTGATAATGTGTTTAACTTTTTCCTATGTCAGTTCACGTTAAACAAGCCCAACCGCTGTCGGTGTCCGTTCACCAAACACCGCGGTCAGTGTTGACATTGTAGTAGGTACCTAAACAAATAACCTGTCTGTAAATACTAGTGATACGCCGCAATGCCCTATCCGATGTCCTTATAGTAATTACAAGTGTTCCCCGCGGTTTCACCCGCGTGGGCTACAGCTTTATGCATGCAAAGTCTCAGCCCGATCAGTTTAAAATTGACGAAATTTCATACAAACTTTCATCCCCTATTTTATCCCCATGGGGGTAGAATTAATCAAACCCTTTCTTAGCGGATGCCTACGTCATAACACCTACCTGCATGCCAAATTTCAGCCCGATGTCAGTCAGTCACCTTTGAGTTATAGATACATATTTAGATTTTTAGTCTGTCAGCAGGTCTAACATAAAGCTCAAGTCAAGTACAGTTTATTTACAGAGTCAATTTTCCTTTTCTTGCTGAATAATGGCAACCATTTTTATTCGAAAGGATATATTACTCCGCACCTACACCATTTTATATTATTTAGTGTCATGAGTAGGCTATTCATAACATGCCTTGCGTAAGTATAACTTTTCTTTTACCAATCTTATAACAATTTCATTATACAGGTATGTCAGCGACAGTTGAAAAGCAAACCTTCGTCTAGGATAGGGCCGTTTTATTAACAAATTACCTTTCAGAGGTCTAGAATAAGAATACTGCATTCTTATCCTTAAAACGGCAAGACTTTCAATCTAGATTCCTGAAACAAAGTATCACAAAAGTAGTAAAAAATATAGAGAATAGACCTAGATCCTTTAGACATGCTCTATAATTATTTCAACAATGGCATCTTGACTTGCAGTGTCTGTTCATGGACTTTTATTGCTAAAATAGAATACATAAGCCACACCATTCAAGCTTACGAGTAATTAATTAGTTTCATTGTACGAGTATAATTTTATAATTAATGTACAGAAGCTTAGCCGCGCCGTGGCCAAAATTGGTTGAGATTGCATCATTGCGATGCTATCCTCTGCAATCACTTACAGTTACACACAGGACTGCGGCTTTGCAGATCTACAGACACTCTGTGTAGTTGTATGTGTCAAATTGGACACCCACTTGAAGCCAGCTCGTTCAAGCTCCAAATGTGTGTCAGGCTCTGAGCTGCTCAGCCGTCCACTCCTGCACGTCCGTCGTTGGGGAGAGGCACTCCACGGATATCTGCTATGTCATGATACCCAACTGACCTTTTAGCTAATGGGATGAATCTCTATAGGACAGGTGAGAGCGCTTTATAACGTTTTTCTACGTAAAGCTGCTAAATGCTTGATGCGCTTCGCAAGAATTCTCTCGTCTTCAAGTGTTAACGATATTTTCCACTGAGTATCTACTATACTCTTCTATAAATTGAAAAGGGATGAAATACGTTCCCGATGAACTTAAATTAAAAGAATTACTGAAGTTAAATTCGACTACAATGTCACTAAGCACATTTAAAACCCTCACTCACCATTTTAATTTTAAATCTTTGTACTACTAAAAGTAATCTAATCTGTGATTATATTATAACGGTTATATAACGGTTATATTTTTTTTAAGGGGGTTATCAACCCTCTTAAAAAAATAAAAGAAAAGTAATTTTAATATGTCAGGCTGATGCAAAAATTAAATAACGTCAGTAGTACCATTTTTTTACTCTTACATCCGATATGAGTACTCCTTTTGATACTACAATAATAGAACCGGCACGATCACACTTTGGGAATTTCGCGTGTGAGATTTAAAATCTCTACGAGCCTTTCATTCCACTAATGGATTGGATTTATGTCCATAAATAAAACCAACGTGAACGTTACTACTTTATATTTGAAATTTCGTTATTATATGCCTTAAAAATATTTCTCGTTTAGTAATTCTAATTCATCCATTAACTTACCAAAAAAGTAATGATATTGAGTAAATTCTTTTTCTGATTTGATTTAATGTCTGTGTAGACTTAATTAACAAAAATGTTAATATGAACGGATATAATATTTTTTGTGATCATGTCAACATAGCTTAGCTTATTCTACAGTATGTTGAGAAAAAATCTATGCTAACTCGTTTGCCATAGCTAAAGTAAGTGCTTACTGACACGAACAACCCCCTTTGTTACTAAGGCTGTGGTAACAAGAAGTCATACGTCAACGTTTGGCATTGTGCTCATATACGGGGTCGTGAAACCTAGTAGCTATTTCCTAAACTCATAGACCTTTCGTTGTACCTGCTTAGTAATCTCTGGTACCTTACTAGTAACTATGAGCATGTCTGTGGTGAAACTAATCACCGGCGACGTCGGCCGCTCGAGGGCAAGGAGGATAGCTCGCCACAAAATTGCCTGATGACATACCTGGGTAAATTGGCTGGTAGACAGGGTATTTGATATTTGTGTTGTATATGTGTAATTAAGTAAAATGTAAAGGTTAGTCAAACTCGCAGGCACAGTTTATAGTAGCTAATTATTTAGTAGTAATTAGGGATAATAGCACCGAGAAGGTTATCTACTCAGTAGAAATCCTAAACATGAAAGTTTCTGAGGATGGGTGGATTGATGTTTGTTCAAAAGCTTCTCAAGGGATATTGATGAAATTTGGTGTAAAGATAGTTCAAAATCAAAATCTTAATTTATTCTTGTAATTTGTATTGTGATAAAGTGTAGTCCACGCGGGTAAAACCGCGGGGCAGAGCTAGTAATATATATTAGATAAACAGTGCCACTTTCCCGTTGCACAAAATGATAACGAATATTTTAATACAGATTATTTTATTACCGATGAGAGATGTTTGTTTACACGAATTCCTCATTTGATTGAAAGCATGTGAGTAGGTTAATTCGCAGCTTTGATTTACATTCCCGTCGTGGGAAAATTTAATTTTAGTCCAATCAAGGGATCCATCAACAAGAATTATATTAATTCACAAAATGTGAGTAGGAACCCGAGCATTTATTGTATAGATACATTTGATTATAAAAACGATTTCTCGTTTATCAATACGAGCTGGCTGTTATTGCTATAAAATTATTGTAACGGTTGGTACGCTACAAAGCATCCAAATAGTTTCATGATTTCGAAATTGTTTTCTTTTCACAAATGTATGCATTTTCAATACAATACTAGAATATCATTAGAATATTAGAGTTTAGATTCTCAACTATTTATTGCAGACATATTTATGTGACTTTTAGCGAATATGTGGTGTGGACCCAATCAGGGTACCTAAATCAAGAAGAATTCATTCCAAATTCATATTGTGTAATGGTCATTGAGTGATTTATGTTGTTGCAATTTTTTTGAATGGCAAATAGCCGTTTATCGTGGCGTTTGAGGCTTATGTTCAGCAGTAGACTTCTTCTGGCTGATGATGATGATGAATTTTTTTGAAGTGATGACGGTTACTGCCGGGAAGCGATCGCTTTGTTTTGTGTCTACAGTTTTATTACTGGTATAGGTCATGCAGTATGGATTTATGTAGCGTTTCACTTTATGTTATGCTGTAATCGTCTTATCCTGTGTTTACATGAAGACTATTGAACACTAGTGTATAATCAGCTCTGGTTTGCAGCTCCAATGAAGTAGGTTCCTTACCTACTCTATTAACTGAAATAAAAGGGCTAACCTTACCCACTTTTTCACTGAAGTAAACCAGCTCAATAGTACAATAGTATATTAGGTCTAGCTATGGTTGAATAGGTTTTCTCGGGAGTAGGGTAGGTAAGTGTTTCATTGGCGAAGTGATTGACTACCCAATTGGTAGGACGAGAGAGCGCTCTTAATTTTCTGAGAAGTTGAAGACGTAAGTAGATAAGACCCGTTCGATGTTTTTATCGGATATTCACGAATGGTTAAATCAATTTCAAGATTTACCAATTGATTTATGTAAAACGAGTATTTTTGTCAGGACTATCAGATAAAAATTTCACTTCAAGACGTCGTTCGTGTTTGAATTCTATTTTGAATGTGTTTTGTCCACCGTATAAAACTCTGCGTTCAATTTCTCTTCACATTTTGCTACAGACATTTTTGGCGTGATTGCGTTGTCAATTTATCATAGTAATATGATAGTATGATCAATCTCAGAAACAAAAGAACCGCAAAATTCTGTTCTTCTGTAAATATGAAACAAAAGCGTAATAAACAGGGAATAAAATTGCCATTGTGAAAAATATTAACTGGTTAAATTGGTGGTATCAAATGGTTGTGTGTGACCTCGATTCCTATCTCTGCACTTAGCGTGAGAACGCAGCCTCCATGTCAGTAGATAGGAATTACTGCTGTAAATGCACTATAGATTTACTCTCATATATATAGAATTGCCAGCTTATTTACTGCACTCGTGAGCTACATACTTATGCTAAGTTAGCAAATAAACACGATATCACTACTTATTATAAAACAAAGTCCCCGCGCCGCGTCTGTCTGTCAGTTTGTCTGTCTGTTCGCGATAAACTCGAAAACTACTGCACCCATTTTCAAGCAGTTTTCACCAATAGATAGAGTGGTTCTCGAGGAAGGTTTTAGGGTATAATTTGTCAAGTTTTTGTATACATTCGGTAAAATATAACGATATTTGTTGGAGAGGTCGGAAGAAAATAAGCCGTCTGGGAGCTTTCAACGAAAACGCTGCATAACAAAATGATGTATGGTGGGATTGTGTATCTTATATAGGTCTACATAAAAGTCCGCGATGGCATATGTCTATCTCTTAAGGATAACAAACTATAACTACTTTTTTACATTTTGAAAGTTGATAAAAATGCCGACTAAAATCAGACCGTGTTATCCATACTTTAATATTAATCCTTATCCAAATAAATCATTTCGTTTTTAAGATTGTTTCAATACCTGTAGATTGCTTTTTGAATGGCTGAAATCGGACATTCCATTCAAAAAATATTACGAAATTTAAAAATTCCAAACTAATCGAAAAATAAACCCGCCGTGCGCCGCATCGCAGCACAGCGGGAAACGCGGTGAGGTGAGGGGGGCGGGAGAGAGAATCTATGAAATAGGTAAAGTGCGGTCGCGGACCAGGAAGACCTTTAGCTGCGCGGTTCAAACGCGCGGTCCGAAAAAATTAACTTAGAATTAAGATAGGATAATGGCAGGTACAGCAGGTAACGCGGTGAGAGGGCACCGCAGTGCGGGAATAATTTTGGAGTATACAAACTCCTGAACCGATTTAAATGAAATTCGGTAAATAGATAGTTTGAGCCCTAAGGAAGGACATAGGATACTTTTTATCGCGATAAACTGCAGCCCACGTGGGTGAAACCGCGGTTACAGCTAGTATATACATATAGTGACTATTAATTGCTTATGTTACTCACAAATTTCTTACAATCACTTCTCCAAACTTTGAACTGCTAACTACATCACTGATTAAAGATTAAAATAAGCAGTAAGGGTTTTAAAAACATCCGTAAGTTAAATGTCATACCAAATTTCGGCAAATTTGTCAAATGTTAACACGTTAAGTTAGGATGTTACTTTTTTTGTTTTTTTTTTACACAAAAACCAGACGGCTCTTGTCATTAGGAAACAAAATCGTAAAACGTAATCTTTACTAAATCCTATCGTGCAAAGGGAATAGAAATATACTTACTGGATATACTTACGTTTCTTATCGATTTAAGATTCGACATATACCTACCAATAGTGAAAATGCGATATCAGCAAAGCTTTTCTAGTTTTTGAGCAATTTTGATATACGTTTACCATACTAATAACATCAAATGAATTACCTACAAGTCAGTCCTTTTATTACGACACCTATGTGAGTTACATTCTTTTGACGAAACTCAATACCGTAATCATGTGAAGTGACGGCAAGAAAGATGAAAACGATCAACCAATAGACAATGATCGATAGCGCGCACTCTTCCACAATTTTTCACTTCAAAGATCACGAGTTAATTACAAAATCGTATTTCCAGGGTTTATTGTCAACAACTCCATTCTTTGTAATTATCTCCTTTACTATTTAGCCCAATTTATTTAATTAAAATCCTACATAATACAGGCACCATTGATTTCACTGGCAGATAGTATAGATAGCTCATTTTACTTAAGAAAAAGAAAAAAAAAGGTTCTTTTCGGGATAAACTGTGATCCACGCGGGTGAAATCGCAGGGCACAGCTAGTGTGTAATACAATTTTCCTTCCTGATCACTAAGACGTTGCATCATCATCATTATCAGCCTTTCACGTTCCTACTGCTGGGACTCCGGCCTTCTCTCAAAGAGAGAGAGTATGGGCTGTTATCTACCACGCTGGCCCAGTGCGGGTTGGAATGTTATGATTCTTGGACATACCGACATTCCTCACGATGTTTTCTTTCACTGTTTTGAGCGATGGTAAATCCACACATAACTTATTAAGTCATAGGTGCGGGGCCGAGAGGATTCGAACTCGGTGTCGGCGTCTTGTAAGTCGCACGCCTAACCGTTCGGCCACCATCGCTCGAAGACGTTGACTTCATAAAAAAAATGTGTTCAATATCGTTCCGTGAAACGCCACAATGTTTGCAAAGGACGTGGACACAAATTTTAATCAGATCTCCAATAACAAAGTATTTTGTACTTAGGTGTCCCAAAAACAGCCTGTTCCCATTTCCCGGTACCCACTTAGATGACGACCGCAGGCGTCAGTGTCAGCTCCCATGTCAAAAGCGGGATTGAGAGACTGATGTATGTCAGTGCACTACTTACGGATAGGTATCAACTAGCAAGGGTTAAGTTCTTTGACCTTTCCTCGTGAGAGATAGCGTTTGGTACATGCTTAGTTGAATTATTTAGGTATACACTAAGCGATTACATACAAAAGCTGGCAGCTAACAGCCCCTTTCCACAAATCAGAAACTAGTTCTTATTATATATTGTCTTAGATATCCCCCGAAGATTAAAAACCATGATTGTGGTTTTTTTTCTCGTTATTGTGTTTTTTTTTTGTTTAACTCCAAGTCATCTGATGTTAAGTGTTGATGTGGTCGAATCTGGAGCCGTGCTACTTCTGAACTGCATAGGACTCTCATGTAGGGCTGCCGGAATACACCGATAAGTACATGGTGACAAATTCTTCACATGAGCTAGCCAGGCGAGCACTAAAAAATACCCTACCTACCACAGTACCCCCAAGCTATGGCTTCATCAGGATGTCTTCCTTCCACGAAACGATGACGTAATTTAACGTTATTTGAGCACATAGTATAATTATAATAGGTTGGAATTGTTACAAACTACTGAAACAACGGCCCCAATAATGCTACACAACAATACTGAGACAAATATAGAACCATAGATATTTAAATAAGTACTAAAACCTAGAATATCTTGTAATTAATAAAGTCCTTGAAACTCTTCAAAAATTAATTAACCTTCCGCCTACCTGACATGGTTTGATCCAACTACGGAATAATTCCAAATTAAAATCAAATATACTAAATAACAAAGTTGTTAATTGCGTATATGATCAATAATCATGCTTTTACAACAAAATCCTTTCAACAAGAGAGTTAATTATACCATCTGAAGCGTTTGAATGCCGCATAATGAATGAATGTAAGTGTAATTGGGTACGAGGAGCCTACGTTGCCAAAAGAGCACGTATTGTCGTTCAAAGTTTGTATAAGGCCAACTATAAAACGTAAGTCTGAAGTTTCGATCCGAAATTTCCTGCGATTCATTTCAAAAAACACATTTTTTGCGAAACTGGTTCCGAAGATGCCACTTGACGTTTTGTTCATCGTAAACCTTACCATGAAGTCACACAAACGGAGTAATGTCTTGTTTTAGCAGCAGTTCTTTAAAAAGCGAGGCCACTACCTTCTACGACATAGTCACAAAAGGTATCATAAAACAAATGAAAGTTTCGTGTCCAAATAAATCTCCCTAAAAAAATGTCAATAATGATTTCTCTACTGGATCTCAAATCAAACACCAAAGACGTTTACGTAAATAGGAATACATCATCAACGGAGTTTTAAAACATTTCTACCCTACATAAACCTATATATACAAAGGTTGTTAATGGAATTGTTGGGCAAAAGCTTGAACTGAAAGCTTTTAACTTTATTCTGCTGATTGCCTTACGGCGGAATAATAACATATTAAATTGTTTATGTCAACATATTAAATTGTTGTTAATGGAACTACGACAGCTTAAGTCGATATTGACGTTTGTAGTCAGCAAAATGAAGAAATATTTTTGTTTAGCATTGGCAATAAAGATTAATTTACAATACATGTAAATGTTTGATTACCTTACATAAAAGTTGGCATTGCAGCTTATGTTGTGTTTTAAAGTAAACTAAGACACAAAGTTACTCTACAGTTTTTTTTTTACTATCTCAACTATTCATAGACAATTTTTTTTAACCAGTTGCCAATCTAGGCGTAGCGTAGCGGCACTATCCACTCAACCTCTCTTTAAAGTGGACAAACAATACACTGAAAAGCGGAAATAAAAAAGTATTTTGGTTTCATTTCTATGAATGTAGTTTTGTATAGTCAAAGTTTCACTTACGAATATAATGTAGAAGAATTTCATATTTGTGTACGATGTGTATAACTCTGGTTGACAATAACAACAACAAAATAAACACGCGCTGTTAATATAAATCAAATAAAGTAACCTTTGTTTGGAGACCCACAACACTATTCCGTTTTATTTTTCACTTACATGTGCTATTCTTTCTTTACAGAGCATCGTGTCCTTCCTCCCTATTCCATACATGGGAAACCCTCCTTCAAGAGGTGGAAGCCGACGTGGTCGGATACAACAACGCGTCATCATCGCTGGAGAGGCTGGTGTCTACTCCTCTCATCGAAAAGACTTTCCACATGAAGGTCCAAGCGCGGAAGCTATTTGCACACCGAGAAGGTTGCGAAGTTGTTTTGGGGAAGGCGGATGATCAGCTTACAAAGGTGGGAATCATTACATTTTCAGAGTCTTCTTTGAGCCTTATCTGCGTCTCATTAGGCTCTTTTTAGCATTTCGTAATATTTTAAAGATAAATTAGATTGGGTAGTGCTACTTTTGAAAAGTTTCAATATTGTAAGCTCAGGCTATCAGGCTTGAAGTTTATCTAGGCAATAGAATCCAAAATCAAAAAATCCAGAAAAACCAAAGCTATCGATCGACAAAGCTCTAGGAATTGGCAATGAGTATAGGCCATATAGCTCGTATACAACCGATTACTGTCTAGGTTTATGTTCAGCACTGGACATCTTCTGGCTGACGGAGAAAATGTAGCAAGGCAAGAATAAAATGTTTCATTTGCTTTAAATCAAATCTGTATTCTTGAAAACGAGTAATTTATCAGAACCCAAAATAGATTCTTATTTCGAGATAGATATTTCATCAATCTCGGATATATTTTAGAATTAAGTGGAGGATTATCATCAGTAATGAATACGCCTTACTTAATAGGACAATTTTGAGCCATTTAATAATTAACAAAAGCTATTTCTGATTACTATTTACAAGCAGCAAAGGACAAATTAAGCGTCAGAAACAGCCTACGAAAACGACTAATAAAATATTAATTCTATCACTTTGAAGCTTTTTAATTATAAATTAATATTTTCTTAGATGAATCACAATTTCCACACTTTACAACAATGTTTTTTCTTCAAAGAGATTGTAAAATGTAATCTTATTTAATTGCGAACATAGTTTTATAGTTGTTTGTTAGAGATCGTATTTCCTTTAAGGATTTTGTTCTCTTCCTTCGACATCATTAAGAAACATGTATGATTTTATCTATTCAGAAATATTAAAATTGACACAAAATTGGGTTGCCAGAGGCAAAGGTATTCCATACGCCCAATTTAAAAAAGAATCTGTGCTATATTGTGCCTATTTCCCGCTCGAAAATGCTCCGAAAAGGGTTGTTTGGGGAATCACGTTAAAAATAATGGGATTATTTTATCCATTTCCGTAGAACATCCGCTCGTCTACCTTTTTATCATTGGATCGAATACAAGATCAGAAATACAATATTTCAGAGTTGTAACATTCCGTTCACGGATAGGTTAAAAACACGGAATAAACAAATTAATAATGTACCTATAAAGTTACAGATTTCTTTATTATCGATTGCCAGCGCCATGATCAAAAATGGCGGAAGAACTCGGTATATGGTTATTAACTATTGTTTCAATTAAAATGGAAAACTTTATAAAGCAACCAACATCACTAAACAAATTTAATATTGCAGTTTAGAAAACATATACCTATAGTCAAAGTTATGCGGCATGTGTGTATGTGTACCATGCTAAAACATCTGTATATATTCATGTTTCAATCAAATTGATTGTTTGCCTCCAAAGCGAAACAAAACCACCGATGATATATTGAAAAACCCTAGTACAAAATTGACAGCAAAATGTGAATACCAATTAATAAAACATGAAGAAAGCCACTTCTCGACTAATTCGCAATATAATGTACAAAATGTGCCCGGTGGTTTCACCCGCGTGGAGGACCCATAGGAGCCGCGTAATTTTTCCGGGATAAAAAATTTCCGATGTGGCGTGAAAGAAGAACAAATTAACAAACCAACAAACATATTTTCAAATATAAAACAAGGTTGAGGATTAATAATATTAAGTAACATAACAATTTTTTTTTTTACTCTTTGCGATTGACCACAAGTTACCTGATGTTAAGTGATATTAAAATTAAAGTCAGATTTTAAACGGGATATTTAATGTGTAGGTACGAGTATTTGTTTGCGTTCTTGATACGAGTATTTCGGCACTGTTGTAAACGCCATGATAATTATTTCAAAGTGTCATAAATATTAAGAAATTTATAAATATGAATCAACAAGTAAGCCAAAGTGTATAGAATGTTGTTCTTTATAACTTACGACGGCTGTGGTGTCGTATCAAAATGAAAATACCTTCACTTTATGTTCAGAATAGTTTTATGAACCATTTACTGAACTGTATTCTCAAAGCTTGTGTAGATATTAATTTTACTAGGCGGCATAAAACTGAAACAGCTCCTCAGAATACGACAATTTAATAATAGTAACAAATTCATTTCAATGTTCAAAACATAAATCCATATTGCTTTTTGAGAGCCATCTGTATTATTGATAGCTGAACCATTTTATATTTACATAAAGTGAAGGAGAGCACTGGTGCGTTTATAGTTCCTTGAGATTGATTCGTTAGTCGTGTGAGGAATTTTTATTTTAAGAGGAACATGTGTTAAGAATGTTAGCAGATTTTTATAGGAAAATACATATTTTTATATTTATAACTAAGTGATGAGACGTGTAGATTATCGCTCAATAGCAAGTGCCACGTTTGCTTGTAGTGCCTATAGTACTATAAAATTTCGAATAAAGGGTCTTTTACACATCTTTTATTTTTTTATTGCAAATAGAGATGTTACCTGATGCCAAACGAATAAAATACCTCATAAGTCTATACATTATACTTTATTAAACTGCCATGGTGATTTACATTACAGAGAAAGAGATTTTTCTATAGTTTAAAAATTGTACAACGCTTAGGCGCTTATAACGAATGGCGGAACAGCAAAGCACGAAACTAAAACTCCCAGGAGAAAGGGTTATTACCTATATTATATTCGCTTGAGTTTTAATTATTAAACAATATAATATGTAAACTTATTCCCCGCGGTTTCGCCCGGGTGTACCCACTGTCTTTTGGCAGGGTTGAAACAATCTCCTTTAAGATCTTTTCAGTAGTTTAGGCGTGTAACAAAGAGACGGAGAGTTACTCTTGCATTTGTAATCCCTACTTTCCTACTTTAATATTATAAATACGAAAGTTACTCTGTCTGTCTGTCTCGTTTTCACACGCAAACTATTTTTTTTTATTCCATAATTTTTTAGAGACTGAGTCGTCCAACGACTATGTCAGCCCCATAGTGCTCACTCTTTGTTACATTAGCTATTTGTTACTGTATGTGTCAGTCTGTACACAGACCGATACAGTAGGCTAGCCGCGTCGGATGTTTGCGCGGATAGGATACTCTGAAATATACCTATATCTAGCCGGTTAATTTTAAACTGGTCAAATAAGTCTTTTCACATAGAAGCGCTCCGCACACACTCCCACGCAAACTATAAACCGATTTAAATTAAATACGTAATACGTATATGGTACGGATACAGTTTAAACCCTGGAAGGACATCGGATACTGTAGTCCACCCGGAAACCGCGGGGAACAGCTAGTATTAAATAGATAACACTCCCTGTAGTTCTCAAACTTCATACATTACTAAGCTTTGACTGTGTCTAATTTTCCAGAGTCGTGCAGATTACCGTGACGCGTTCCTGACTTACTGCAATACACCGAGTCCGGTTGCTCTCGCCACGTACTACGAGTCTCACAACACCTACGTACAGCAGTTGACAGCGACGAACGCGATGCTCGACCAGTACCATAAACATACACTGCCAACTATACTACAGGTATGTATTATTATTTTTTCACCTCACAAGCTCGGAAAGAGTCTGTTATTGTTCGAAATCTGAGTGAAAAAGCGCATTTTGCACGCTAGCGTGGAAAGTATTTTTTAAATTCCAATTTTTCTATTCAATGATTTTCCATACCGTCAGTTCACTTGAAATGCAACAATACTTATGTCATGTCAGTGTACAAACCTCTATTTGAAATAATCTAACTGGCCAGTACGCCGATTACATCGAAAAAGAAAACTTATTTTATCTGTTTTCTTGCATTGCTGTAGTGAGCTGAAAAGTTTTGTGTGTTCACTCGGCTGCAAAGTTTTTCTGCGTCTCGTACCTTTGAAACCCTCGCTACGCTCATGGTTCAATCTTAGAACCCTTCGCTTGCTCAAGTTTCAATACTAGTACTCGCACCAAAATACAACTGTGTAGCCTTGCATAACAAATAACTATTTCCTTGTTAATAAGCCTTTGCGACTGCGGTTGACCACTTCCACGCCTGATGGCAAGCGATGATGTGGTCGACGGTGCTCGTAGCACATAAGCCAAGAAGACCTCTCTTGCAAAGCCCCTACATTTTTCATAAAGAAAACGTAGCCTATATGTTGATCCAAGGTATAAGCTATCTATGTACTTATATGCCAAATTTCATCAAAATAATCTAAATCCGATTAGCCGTGTAATGGGGTAACAAATACATACACTCACTCACAAAGTTTCGCAATAAGGTATAATATTAGTGTGATTTTAAATATTATCGGAAGATGTAAAACTCACCATAATTTCTGATCCACACAGCATTTTTCAGCATCTCGTTTCTTACATCTTACCAGTACAATAAGTATGGCATGTCAATAACAGAATGAGCATCTGAAAGTAGATATTGACTCCAAAGCCAAACCAATTGGCAACTTAGGCATCCCAATAGCTAAAAAGGCTCTTTCAAGATGATGCATGAGTGGTTGGTGGGTACTAAAAATACTCCAGCAACCATGGGAAAGTAGTTCAGTTGAAAAATGTCTTCTTACAGAGCTCGACCATCTTGCTGTCTTGTTAGGTTACCCAGTAGAACCCCTAATTCACTTTAAGTATACTACACTTTAACAAGACAGCTTGTCATGTCGTGCCTCACAAAAGAAATTTCCTTTGACATGACCTAGTTTGAACAATAGAAATTTTTTCTTCCCGACATTACTCGTTGATTTTAGCAGATTAAAGTAACGACAGATCGTAACATGTAATTCCATAGATTTTACTATTTCATTATACATAACTAAGATGTATTTGAGTTGAAGAAAATTCTGCTTCAATTACTTTTATTACTTACATTTTAATTTCGTCACTTAATAGTACATCAATCGTAAATTAATGAGATGAATCTGTATCTAATTGAATATTTAATAGTCGTCCATAAGTGGCAACGCATCGGCAAATCACCCGGTGTTGCAAATGTCCATAGGCAACGGCAACTGCTTTCTATCAGGCGAGCCTGCTTGTTTGCTACTCTTAAACATAAAAAAACGAAATATATAGCTTTCATGCAATCTACACTAGTATCATTACAACCGAAGACCAACGCTGGTTGTAAGACCTATGCTGAGTTGGGGACCGATTCGTGGCAACTGGCAATTTACTAATGTAACATAGTACTCATAATCACGTCATAATTATTATCTTTTGTCACGAATAAATGATTTTCTATCCCATAAGAAGTAGTGTATATTAATAGGTAGGATGTAGGTAAGTTTGGAGGCTAAGGTACACATTCGTAATCGAGCGGGTTACAAGTTATAAAATATGTTGTGTAGACAATGTTGCTGATAAACTTCACTGCCTTGTTTAATACTTTGCTCAGACAAAACAAAGCTCTGAACTCTGTAGGGTTGGCTTGCTTAAAATTTGTTTATAAAATATTGCACAATTTTGTTTAGTTGCGTTTCGATTAAGAAAAATCATTATTTCCTGTAGGTATATAAAAAAAGAAATGTAGCGACGTAATAATTTGCAGACACTAGTTTAGAAAAAGCGTTTTTAATAGGGATTTCGTAACAACAAATTTTTTTTTTATTTTTTTTACTATTTACAGGGTAGCGTTTGACCACAAGTCGCCTGATGTTAAGTGACGATGCGGGCGAAGATGGCGTCACGCTACACCTGGACTGGGAACTGGCTCTCAAATGAGGCTGCCGGAACACACCGATAGGTGTTTGGCGACAGATTCTTAACGAGAGGGTGGTAGCTAGCCAGGCGAGTACTAGAAAATACCCTACCACCAAGCTATGGTTTCATCACGATGTTTTCCTTCACCGAAAGCTCAAGCTCATTGCAGGATTCGAACCCACGTCCTACGGATCGCAAGCCGACGTCACTACCACTGAGCCATCATCGCTATAAATAATTGTCACTCCTTCAATTTTAGTGAAATGTAATACGTTTACACTATGCACACCTAAGGAGATAATAATACTGATCTAGAGGAGAAGGCGTTTTCTAAAGTAAATATTTGATTGAAAATGCTGACTCATTCACTAACGCACAGCCTCAACGCTGCGCTGGTCTAAAGACATGAATTTTCAGGGTAGTTTTCTTGGTAGTGCTATAAGAGAGTTTTTTATGAAAATAAAGTTTAAATATCAACTTCCACGCATCGGAAAACGGGGAGCAGTTCTCCAGTTTACTTTAAAGCAACAATCATGAAGTGATATTTTATTCCACTAGCGTTATTCGTAGGGTGACGTCCCTAGTTTGCATCCCCCACCCGCATTTGTGAGAGCTGAAGCTCCGCAGACCCAAACTTCGTGTTTAATTTAATTAAAGTGACATTCATGGAGTTACAGACGGCAGAATTGGAATTTATTATCAAATATTATATAAGCATGCACAAACTTGGAGTCGTAAATGTTTCAGTGAAAAAAATCTACCAGGTTTTGATTTTAGAAATATAGGTACCTACCTACTCTCAGTTTCAAACTCGTACTATTTTCAGAGGAATCCTAAAATAACACGTTCAGAGCCCAGACTACAGACCTACGCATTTAGCATAAGCCTTAGTTAAAGATAAGTTAACAAGTTGACACTTTTTCAGTGTATTATTTTTCTTCCAGGAATTAGAAGAAATATTGACTGATGTCACTTCGGCGGTCAGCGAAGCGATATGCCAAGAAGGAGAAATCATTTCTGATAAGGTATAAACAGAAAGCGAAACTCTTACGCCGGTATCCTAGAATAACGTTCAAGCAGTAATCTCTACATACGCACAGATTTGAGTCTGTCATTTCATACAAATATTTATTTATTACTTAAATATATGAATAAATAAATTATTATTAATATAATAATAATTATTACCTATATATATATTATATATTATTATTATTATTTTATTATTATTACTTTTATTTGTCACTTAATCGCTACTAGATTATCTACCTACACTTGAGCGTCATTCTAGAATCATCATCATCAGCCTTTCACGTTCCCACTACTGGGACTCTGGCCTTCTCTCAGAGAGAGAGTATGGGCTGTAATCTACCATGCTGGCCCAGTGCGGGTTAGTAGATGTCACATGCCCTTGAATGTTGCAGTTCTTGGACATGCCGGTTTCCTCACGATGTTTTCCTTCATCGTTTCGAGCGATGGCAAATCCGCACATAACTTATCAAGTCATAGGTGCGGGGCCGAGAGGATTCAAACTCGGTGTCTTGTAAGTCGCACGCGTTACCGTTCGGCCACTATCGCTCGCATTCTAGAATACCAGCCTTAGATTGAACAAAATTCAACAGCAAATAGTAGATTGCCTAATTTGTTGTTGTAAGAGATCTCTCGTATTTAAATAAGTTTCTGTAAATGTTACTCTGTAATTAACATGTAGTGAATGGATCTAATCAAGGCTAGACTTAATAACTACACGGATATGTTTACATTAACTTCATGTATATAATACCTACCTATTAGTCAAGGAACGTCTAAAGATAGATAATACTTCTAAACGATAATATCTGTAGATAATTATTTACAGAGCGATCTCATAAAACTAGCGTTGTTAAATAAGGTTCTTAAAGTTTCACGCTGTCGCCATCGCGTGACAAACCTGACATATAAAGATTAATGATGAACATGGGACCATCCATTTGAGCTCACGTATTGGAAGTTATAGGTACTGAATCTACCAGTCGGACATGAGCCAGCATAGTGTTTAGTTGTGTTTGACAAATAGATCCGATCAGACAGAAGAAAAATAATAAAGCTAATGGAGTTTTTAGGGAAACATTCACTTTTATTTAGATAATCTTATTTATTTTTTGACTGTTTGAATTGAATTGCAGTTGAGTTAGTGTTATAACATTGATACTAGCTGCACCCCACAGTTACACTCGCAGCTTTCCTGTTTCTGAACGAAAAAGAAGGCCATGTGTTTGTATACATTATATTATGACGACGCGGTAGCTGAGTTGGTAGTGACCCTGCCTTCGAAGCTAACGGTCCCGGTAAGGGCAAATATATGCGTGATGAGCACGAATATTTGTTCCTCAGTCTTGGATATTTCTATCTATATAAGTATCTATTTCTCTTTATAAGTATTTATATCGTTGTCTAGTACCTATAGCACAAGTTTCGAGCTTAATTTGGGGCTAGGTCAATTTGTGTGCAATGGTCCCTTGATATTTATTTATTATAATTATACCTAAGCTATTACGATTCCAAATTTACCCAAATCTGTTCAATATGGGTGTGAAAAGAGTCCTAAAGGGTCGGCAACGCATCGGCAACTCCCCTGGTGTTGCTAATGTCCATAGGCGACGGTGACCGCTTTCCATCAGGTCATCATCCGCTTTTCATCGTCTGCCTGTTTGCCAATCTATTATTACATAAAAAAAACTCGGCTACTCATTGACGTTTCATTTGTAACAGTGCAACAACCAACTCCGCCGCTACGAGTCGCTGTGCGCCCAAGCTCGGGCTGTGTCAAGCACAGCTGATCTGGCGCATCTAGCTCGAGCTCTGCTGACAGCTCAACCACCGATGAGGCCGCCGAAACGTCAATTTTTACCGCCATACCCACCAGAACCAGACGACCTGCCTCTTGATGTAGCTGCGGTAAAATATCACTATTTTTAATGTTTTCATTACCTACAGTAAGTAAGTATATTACGACCGATGATGTGGCTGAAAAGGCGAACAGCTAATTGCAAAGAGTGAGGTTGTGGAATCGATTCTAGCTTCAGAAAACATATTTGTGCATTGAGAAAAGGGGCAAGCGTTTGTTTCACGTCTGGGTGTTGTGGATCCCTAAAACGAACAGTTTAAAGCTAGAGGATATCCTAGTTAGCACTAAGTACGCTACGCTCACATACTCAAGTAATCATATTAAAATTTTGTGACAGTTTTGCGTGCTCGCCTGATTAGCTACTATCCTCAAGTTAAGAATCTGTTGCCGCACTTGATAGCCAGTTCCCAATCCAGGCATAGCGTGGCGCCATCTTCGACCACATAGTCACTTAACATCAGGTGACCTGTAGACAAACGCTACCGTGTAAGAAGTAAGAAAAAAAACATTTAATTCTATTATTTATAGTTTGTTTTATAACTCTTCTGCATAATTATTTAGGGTCTACGCATTAATGACCGCAAGTGCTACAAAGTCTACGAACATGCCTACGCGTGATTTTGACCAAAGTATTTAGAGTACTAAAGAGTTCTCCAAGAGGTCTAGATAAAATAATGTTAGTGCTTTAAAACCAATGTTACTGAATGTCTTTGTCACTTGTCAGTATTGGTTATTTAATGCATTCGAAATTACAGTAAAATTTACGTTATAATTCATTTCTAAGACCTACCTATTTCTTTAGGACTATTGATCAGAATTAATCTTTTCATGCCAAAATCTACCTATACAATTTTCCCCAATAGATTTCCGTTGTGAACGAACCATGTTCGACGAATACCTAATAAAAACCTTAGAGATGATAACGCATCTTCTATTGAAAAGCCTTAATCCCGCGCTCCATTTACAAAATTCCTATCCCTTTACGAACATCCCCATGTTTCTGTACAAAGAAAAATGTTTGTCTGTTTACGAACCGCAGATTTTTTAAAGGACTAATAGGATAGTAAGTATTACAGAAAATATTCCGGTTATTCAACCGCCAAGCAGAAAGTGTGTGAAACATTGTGTTCCGAATTGATGGGAAATGTATCCTGTGAAATTCAGATTTGCATAGTCTTGGTATTTGACCTCAGTACGACCGCAAAAAAAATTAAAAGCTTATGTTGTTGTTGCTTGTATTTTTATGTTCCGAGTGAGGTAAATACTTGTAACTTAGTTGTCATAGAACCTTTTTAGAGCCTAGTTCTACTACTCATGAAGGAAAGACACTTGTCATCGGTGAAAATGATACTCTCCATCCTCCTATCTATATCTATATTTATAAAAGAAAGTCGTGTTAGTTACACTACTTATAACTCAAAAACGGCTGAACCGATTTGGCTGAAAATTGGTGGGGAGGTAGCTTAGGACCAAGAAACGGACATAGAATACTTTTTATCCCGGAAAAAGTTCCTACGGGATAACGGGAAGACGCGGGTGAGACCGCGGGGCGCAGCTAGTTAATAAAAAAAATATCTTTTACGACATCACTCTTCTCTTCCTGCTTTCATTTCTTTAGAGACCTCATCAAAGGTTCAAAGAGTTTTGGACCAAGTGAATCTCCTTTTAATTTTATTAATCCTATACATAAGCACCTAATATTTGTAGTTCAGAATAAATGGCTTTATTATTATTATCCAATTATACACCTACGTCGATATTAATAAGATGAATAGATATTTTTAATACAATTGTTCCTTTAACAGGAAAGCATGCCACCAGTGCTTCGTGGAGAGATGCTGCTGGACAGAATGGGAGGTGCGCAGGCTCGTCTGAACTACGAGCAGCTGAGAAAAGATGCTCAAGATCTTGAAATTCAAATCAAACAGCTTCAGGTTTGATTTATTTTTAAAATAAAATAAAATGTAGGCTAAAAATTTATAGAATAGATTTAAAAAAGTTTATCCGGAATTGAATAAACAATTAAATATTATTATATAATGGAAACCTTAACACATTAGTATAGAATAGATGTATATGTATGTATAATAGTAAACAAGAAACAGCCTAAACTGTGAGTTTTACTCGTAGTAGATGTATAAACGTAAACATTATAATATATTGGGTACCTGGTGTCGCGCTCCCCCGCAATTTGAGGGAGTGGGGGGTGCCCAAATGCAAGAAAACCACGATAAACAAAACCCTGAAGTAATACAGTGAGAGCCCGTAATAAGGTCGTAAGCCTACTCACCATAGTCCAGCTCGAGACCTCGTGTGACGGCGCCGTCCTAAATCCACCAAATTTAGATTGGTATGGTTCAGATTTAGACACAGGTGTAACGAATTATTGTCCCGAATACCACTGATGAAGCCCTTGAGCGTTGGGGCTGCGATGAGGACGATATTTTAAGTTTTCCGAATTTATTGCTTTAACAACAGACGTCAGGTTAAGACTTTTGGTTGAGACTGGCAGGTGAATAAGCGAGCGGCAGTAAAACTATAAAACTACCCTCACTGGATTGAGAAATTATATCAACGCCAATTATTCTACCCACGTAAACTGTCAAATATGTATGCGTTTGAAAATCAAACTAAGGAATGCTATCAATAACGAAATTAATAATCGATCCTTTTCTTTTTCGCGGTTTTGGATTGATATGTCATGTCATCATATGACATTTTAGGGGTAAAGCTTGACATATTGATTGACAAAAACGGATCAGGATCGATTATTATTTATTTCGGGCGTAAAAGGATTTAAACATTCAAATATCGAATTACGCGGCTTCAAAAGTATACCTAAGTACTTATTACTAAATTTTGATACAATTTCAGGACAGCCTTGATGCTCTAGCTCGCCTTGAAAGTCGCAACTTAGAAAGCAATCTGTACAGCAAAGTGAACGAGATACAGGTACGTTACTATAGGTTGATATAATATAACTAATGCACACCTATTTTTAAGTATGATATACATTAAAAGTTACATTTAACTACATACTAAATTCATATTTTTCAGTTACAAAAGTTCTGAACACGTTCAGCAAAAAAAAATGCTGGTGACTTATATTATTATAGGCACAACATCATGCACATTATTATCATTCATGGTTACAAGCCCATTCAAACACTAATTTAAAACAAATGAAATTATCGCAATAAAGACAATATGTAAATTTTGTGGAAATTTTGGTCACAACGCCATCTATGGCAGGGTGAAAGAACTACAAAAACAGTTGTCTTTCTAAAAGTTGTCCTTTGTTGAAGTTTAATCTTACTTCAAATGAATGGGGCAAAAATCCTAGTTTAAAGTATCACCTTTAGAGGTCACTCACAACGCTTTCCAAAATAAAGTTGAGTTTTTTTTAACGGCAATAATTGAAATTTATTTTTTTAATAGGAGGACATTTCTCTCAAGAAATATGACTACAGAGCCACACAGTTGCACCTTGCCGCAGTAAGAGCTCAGGTACGTGCTTTGTTTTATATTTATTGTAAACAAAATTCACAAAAATATAACATCTAAAGTTACCTACTAACAGATTTTTTTAAAGTCCTAGCAACAGAATTATCAGTGAGTTAAAATACGCAAGATTTATTTAGGTTACATATTAGGTACATAATTTAATTTTTACAAACATCACATTTAATTACTGTTGTAGGTAACAAAACAACCACGTTTTTAAAACATTTTTATTACTCATAGAATCTGTCAATTGAGACAAAAAAGAAGTTAGTATTTAGAGCAAGTAGAATGCTTTGATTAACTTAATGCATTCTCCGCTGTCCTCGACAAAAAAAACTGCATCGACCTCAGTATAAAGCATTCAGAACAGCCACTGAATAATACAGAGGCACTCATGAAAGGTCAGGTGTAGTTAAAACACGACCTCTCTTTGTCAGAACGAAGTGTTTTGTAAATAGACAACAAGATGGAATTCCTTTCATAGTTTGCGTCTCCACTGCGCATGCTTATCTCTTATCTTGACCGCACATGCGAAGCAAGTCTGGTTTAAAATCAATAGCTTCAAAATTTTCCCGCCAATATTATACGTAGGTATTAAGATTTGCCATTACATTGTAAACCTACCATATTGACTAACAAATTTTTGATAGATCTCAAGTTATCAAGTTAAGGAGTCAGTAAGTATTCTCATTGGGGATTATAAAAGTAGAGTTTGCTAGTATTTTATTTCTGTAAATAAGTCAACATTTTTGGTATGTTAGCTTAATAATTTAAAATAGAAGTCATTCCATTGTTTTGTTTGAAATAAAAAGTTAGCACTTCACATAGCATAGTGTACACTATGTCATAAAAATTAATGGTCTCATCTGAGCGCTGCCGCATTGCGCACAGCATCCCACTCAGTCTGAGGGGAGCTCTCGCGGGCTGACATAACCTTCCGTACATGTCATCTGAAACATTCCGCTTCTCATAACAAAAACCATCTGGTGCTGTGATTTTGAGTGCGCGGACATTGAATCTCTCGATAAACGTGGCCATAAACTCTGTAACCACGGATAATACACGTAAATTTAAGTTTCGTGCCAAAATGGGCTGGATATCTATGAAGAATCATATGGTAAGTACCACACAGCACAATTTAGTCTTCTTGCTAGTGTCTGCTCAGAGTAGCTCTATCGATATTGATTTCTTCCACGGCTTTTTGTGGAAACCTAAGTATGTTTGATATTCACGATCATTTTATAAATTAATTTTATATAGATAATTTATTTTATATAGAATTTAAAAATACATATATGTAATTATTCTACTGACATTTAATTAGCCATGGCTCGTTGTTTGATGCGTGGTCAAAGTTAACCAATTTAACTATGTAGGAGGTATAGTCAAAAATTATTAAGGCAATGTTTTTTTTTAATGAGTGTAGTTATTAAAATATGTAAATATTGACCATGGATAACGCAACACGGCCTTAGTGTTTAATCTTATAAGCACTGGCCGTATATGATCCAACCTCGGTTGCCAAACAGCAGTCAGATGTGTTCCGCGTTTGAGAGCCAGTTCCCAATCCCGGTGTAATAACGTGGTGTCACCTTCGATCACATCGTCACTCAACATCGTCAGGTGACTTGTGTTTGACTACAAACTACAGTGTCTAGAAGAAGATAAAAAAAACGTTAATTTATATAAGGTAGGTTTAACTAAAAGTACCAATAAAACATTAATTAGGCACGCACTACTAGCGACCCGCTCCGGCTTTCCACACACTTTCCACACAGTTTACGGACTTTTTAAAGACCTACTACAGACCAATATTGGCTTTGCTAATACATACTTAACAATAAAAAGTCCAGGCAAACTTCCGAGACAAAAAACAACAATACGAAGATAAAAAAAAAATAATAATAATAGTAAAAACCGTTAAACATACAACAAAGTTAGTACGTATATAACCAATACACGGAACGAGATGATGGGAAGAATAATATAACCTACAGTTCCCGCGAAATCCAATATCATAGTTAGTTACCCAATCAATACCTATCATTAAATAATCAAACAACATAGCTCGAAAAACGAGAAACCGACACAAAATAACATAGGAACCGTCCAAAATTCATATTTCCCGCATTTTTATTAAAGTTAGGACTACGACTCAATAAATGTATTCCCATTTTTGAATATTTTATATTTTATTTAATAATATAGTACATATTTATTATACATAATAAATAAATAAATAATTATAATATACCATATAGGCATTAGTGTATATTAATTAATAACAAAGTTTTTTCTGGGTACTTTTTTCGATTACAGAAAAAAATTGTAGTAAATAAAATTACTCTTTCCAAAAGCTTTGAGCACTTCACGTCGATTTTCCCGCCCGTACCCGAACGCCCGAAGTGGCCCGAACAGTACACAGCACATTGACGTAGCGACGTAAGCGCCACGCTACGTACGGCAGAATGTAGAACTAATAATAATGACAGCGTACTAGTGATGCACCGAGTTAGAAAGTTAAGGAGCTATGTAAAGTATCGAATGTCCAGAACTGAAGTACACCTATTACCTAGTATAATGTATCAAACCCTGAATTATTGCCCAACATTTTATTTTAAAAATCATTATCATTTCACCGTTATTAGATTTCAATATAAGATATACATTGAAATTATCAACATTAAACCATAATAATGTCATTGTGTAGTATTACATTTACGGTCGTTAAAATATTTGTTTGTGTATTTTTCACACGGACATAATACATAACGCAAAATGTTAAAGAAATACATAATTTAATTTTTATGAATTGTGTCGTAACAGTTTGAGTTTATTTTTTTAATTTTTAATATTTTTGACATTATTTCAATGATTGATGAATTGAACCGTGCTTTGGTCTTTAGTCTTAAATCTCGGTCTTAAATACTGGTGGGTTCAAACTTCGTGTCTAAATCCAAATACCTACTCGAACTTTTCCCTAACGTCTGGTTCGACAATCGACATCGGCACATCACTACATCAGTCGTCTGAAATGTCAGTTGTCACTATTCACTAATGTCACTGCTGTATGACGCTGTTTGTTGTGACGTCACAATTCACAAGCATATCGTATAGCTTTACTTCTATTTGTGTGTCGAGTTTTATTTGTGATTTTGTTTATTTATCGCGTTCATAAATAAGATTGAAAGTGAATTTATACAAAGCAATAATGAATGGTTTATAGGGTAAGTTTTATGATAATTATATCCTTAGGTTATGTAATAGTAACGCTTGCTAGGAAAATTATGATGACGAGACATACTTATTTGTATAAAAATATAGGCTGCAGCCAAGTACCATAGAAACTATCAAGGAAACTATGATGGTCAGCATATTTACTGAGGAGTATAATGATTCAGTATCTTGTAACATTTTTATGTACTTCAATCAAATAACCTCAAACGGCCTGTTTACGCCGTAAAACTAAAACAATTTACTCCATATTTTATACATAATCGATCAATATTGCGTAATAATAAGTGCAAGAAATGCATAGGTAATGATTGCATTGGTTTTTTTATAGTGAAAATGTAATACTCGTCTTTGTGTAAATTTAATTCTCGGCTTGTCACTTTTGGGCGGGAAAGTTTGCTGTCGTAGTCTGTTGTAAACGTAAAGTCGTTCGTACCTGTGTTACTGATTCACCCCCGTCACACACGGCAGCATAATAATATTTTATAGCTGCGCCCCGCGGTTTCACTCACAAGGACCACACTTATCGCGATTATCGCGATAAAAAAAACTGGACAGGCCACTTCTATTCTATCACATATGTGTATGAAATATTTTCTACGACCTATTGTCAGACCTACCAAATATACACTAAAAAAATCATAAAAATTGGTGACGCCGTTTCGGAGGATTCCGATAATAAAAACTGCCATGAGAATTTCAAATATTAGAAGATACATTATTGCAAGACAGCTCATATATATTTTGCTGTTAGAACCTGCAGGAGACCACACAGCTGCGTTAATAAGTAGTTATATTATCATATCTCAAAGCAGTTGTGTGTGACAGATTCTTGCTCCTAGATGAAAATTTAATAAGTACATGATAGATTAGGATTTATTTACTAGGGATTATTTATTCATGTAAATTTCCTATTTTACAGAAACAATATTCTGCTCAGTGTATAACAATATCAAGCCTGTAAGTATACACTTGCAATCAATATCCTCAAGATGAAAACAATACAACCAGAGAGGCAGTCTAAAAAAAATGGTGCTCTATCTGATGATGACAACATAAGGTACAAAATAAACAAGCAGTATTTTAATAACATTCAACAATCCCCTGCAAAGATAAAGAAAAATAAAAATGATAATAATGATGATGACAATGTACGCTATAAATTTCCAACAGTTCTATCAAGGCCTAAACCAGAAATAAAACCTAAACCTAAAATCAAAGTCAATTTTTGGAGCAATAAGCAAACAGGAAGTCGACTGCATAATGCAGATAAAGAAAAGCATAAATCAAATCGCAGGCATACTATTGGAGTCACAGAAAAGGCAATTGAAATAAAACCCAAGCCTTCAATTGTTAAAGTTCGAAAACAAGTATCATTCCTTCCATCACCACTATTCTCTGACAATCATGTGCCTATGGTAACCGTCCCTGATGATTTGACAATACAATTTAATGAAGAAGAAGCTAATACCTTGCGTGAAGATTTGAACCAAGCTTTTGTTAACAACAATAACAGTGCGAATGAAATCAAATCAAATGATGTCAATAAGAGAAAATCAAGGAGTTCTCCCACACAAATGTGTTCAACAGGCTTTAAAAGAAACCGAAGTATAGATGGTGCAGATTCCAGGGTCCATGGAAATGAAAATGAGTTGGAGTTTTTTACGAAGTATGTGGTGCAAAAGTTGAGAAAAATGGAGACAAACCAACGCATATATTCAGAAAATTTAATCAACACTGTTCTTATGTTAGGACAGCTGGGTAAACTAAATGGGAAATCTAAAATAGCTGAAGCATAATATTTATAAAGTACATAAACACAAAAAAAAATTGACTTACTTGCTATAAAACACATAATTTATTATGTATTTTATATTTTATTATGTATTTTATATTATTACTTTATCTTTATTGTTCTTCTAAACCATTACCAACCAAAAGGCCCTATCAATTCATATGTAAGGGCTAAATCAGTTATGTTTATGTTTATGTTTTGCAAAATGCTGCTTTATATATGTTTCATTGTTGTAGTAGAGGACTGAAGAAGTGTATGGCCCACTTGATGATATACAGTAAACCGATAATGGGTATATTAAATCCACCTTTAGCATTCCTTTAAGGATATGACATTTCATCCATCAACTTGAGGCATACAGCAGAGCTACGATAGTCCATGCCAAAGATTCTATTGCAGTTTGGATTTGCAAAGCGTTTAGATGTTAGTATTCTTAATAGAAAAGTTGAATAAAACAAGTCCTCCAAATACTGTCTGTTCTGTCTGTCTACTATACATACATTTCTTGCTTACAAAATTATTAATATTAATTATGTATTGGACTAAATTTGTTCGGGTTCTCATTATTGATTAAGAAAAATCCTAACCCTTAATTCACGAAACAGCATGGAGAGATAGAGTAAAGTTTGCTAGATAGATAGATTGACTCTTAATTGGTACAGTCAACGACAAAAGTCGCTGAACAATCACACTTTTTTCTATTATCCTCATCTCAGACACCAATTTTTGACCTCATCATCACCTAAAATCAGGTGTGTTATGTTGTGGTCAAAATGATTCCATGTAAAATGTAAAAAAAACAATAATATTAACTGATTTGAAACACATTTTGAAAATCGAGAACGATCAGCTACTTTTGTCACAGACTGTAGTAACAATGTAGAGAAATTTAAAACTGAAACAGTACTAAACCTACATGAGTATGGGTACAGGCAGGGGCATTTGGCAGTTTGGATTAGTCTGGCCTGAGTATGGATTTTTGATGCTCTGCTGTATTATTATGTCTTAAAAATGTACCCAGTACCCTTAACTGAATGGTACTAGAGAAATGTTACTTAGTTGCAGAAATAGATAAGATGAGAATGCCCCGGACTAGCCGTCCTTATTTACAAAGATCTCTACTACTGAACTAATATAACACTACTACATTATAAAGTGGTTTACTATTTCTATTATTATTCATGTACACTAATTCATGGCCTAATGGTACACAGATTTATACCATTTTTTTTAAAGTACTTTACTGTACCAGTAGTTTATCATGTTACTTTATAAATGTATTTTGCAATAGGCTACTAATTATGCTTATGCTATCACTTGCACCAAAATTTGTTTAGTTTGTATGGTGAAAAAATAGATTTTGAGGGTCAGATTAGACTGTTAAATCAACAATAACTGATGTATTGTTAAGTTATGCTATATATTTATAGGGAGGGAACATAAATATGTTCCTTTTGCAATATCAGATATGTACAAAATTTAACATTTAATATGTTAATTTAATTTTGTTCATGTTAATAACGAATTCGTTAACTATGGTGTTTTGGGAGTGTTATAGAGTTAAAGTTGTCTCTATTTTGTATACAAAATATTTACAATTACATTTAAAGAAATAAGTTATTGATTAATCCAAAAAAAGTTGTAACTGAATGTTGGTGATTAAGTGCATAATTATGTTTATAATTATGTTGTTTGTATGTGTTAATTCTAAGTAACATTATGTTTGTATTATAAAATAACCTTTAACTTGTTCATTATTTAAGTTTGTAGTTATTAATTAGTTTGTCTGTTGGTTAAATTGCTAATGATAAGATCCACTACTGAATCCAATCCAATTTGCATGCAATTCATGTTGTTACTATGTAGTTATGTACCATAATATGATATATTTTTGGTATTGTTAAACTTCGGATATTTAATTTAGAGGCACATAATTATGTAATAAGCCACCTTTCAGTATATTTAGGTCTACCAGGATCTGATAGCAAAAAGGGAAAAAAGAAATTGACGCTAGCAATACTGGGGGAAATTGGAGTAAAACGTTTTGATCCTTTTTTTTTCTTATAGTGGCTGATTCTGTGTGTGATACATGCAAATTTAAAAAAATATCCAATGATCAGGGATTTTTTTTGAAAATCTTACTGTGGCGAATGTGGGGTTCGAAATTTAGATGAAAACTCCAATTACTCTGTCCATGAGTTTATTAATTAATTAAAGGCTATCAGAACTTGAAAATGGTTCCAAATACTGCACATCCATAAAAAAGTCTTCAACGGAAGAGGAAGACGAGGAAGACGCAGTATTTATGATAAACCTTTCCTCCTGCATCTCAATCGATCTTGTTTTATGAACTGATTTTCAATTTTTATTACATGTTCACAAGATTTTCGCCATTCATCGATCCCTATTCGAGAGAAAGCTTCTTCAGTTCACACGAAAAATGCAATAAACCAAAGTATCAAGACGTGTCATTCCTACTAATTTGAAGCCAAACTAAAAACAACTCGTAATTTCAGTTGACAGATGAAATTTTTTTTGTTGCCATATGAAAATTGCTATTTATTAAACTTTTTTTTTGCCATCAGATCCTGGTAGACCTATGGTAATTATTCTATGCCAATTGTGTCTGTGATTACAAAGTTTTGTTTATTCTAAGATGCATGCTAATTTTTGCACAATATAACATTATTTATATTGTTATTTATTGTAATTATTCTGACTGTTGGCACTATTTCAAAAGTGGTGGTTTCTTCTACAATATAGTTGTCGACGCAAATGTTTGACGAGTTTATTTACACTGTGAGATTTTTACGGAGGCATTAGTCTACCACAGTAATAAAAATAATTACATTAACATTTTTGTGCTATTATTTTGTGATATTTTAATGTACTTACGGACCCAAATCTGCTAATCGCGTAGATAGCCTGTTATTTGATCCGTTCTTCATACATTTTTGGCAAGAGTGAACTGTGTCAAAGATTGAGCCCTTATTGTGTGTAAATTATTAATATTGCACTAGTTAAATTATCCTAATCATTATATGTTCATCTGCTAGCAGAGTGTAATTTATGTAGCATAATAATCTTACGATTTTCTTTCAACTAAAAACTAAAACAGATTATTGTATCTTTAGTGTCTGTTAAAAATTGCATGGGCTAATCGGATTATGTAGTTTAGAAAAATCAGCAATATCTTATCTGTTAAAAGTAGCACGGGCCAATCAAATTCTTTTTAGTATGCACCTATACCTAAGTAGGATGGTTGGTAGGTAGTTCTGGTTAATATGTGTAGGAGGAAGCCTATTTGCATAGGCATCGCAGGAACTGCAGGTCCGCTGAGCTAGTCTTGGTTCCGATTGCGTGTTGTTTGCTAACAGTTGCCTAGCGACGGCGGAGTGCCGCACGCAACATCCGGCGCCGCCGCCCAATGCCCATTCCAGTACCGTCGCGCCCGCCTTCCTAGGCGGATCGCAGCATACCTAGTCTGAAAAACGCGCGCTATTCAAATTTTTCCTTTGTACCAGCGTCCTTTATCTTGATTTAATTCGAACGTGATTTGTATTTTGTTTCTGATATGTTTGTGAATGAATGCACTTGATGCGGTTACTTAACAAAGTATTTTTAACTTTTTACAAATACCGTCGCTGTTTAAAACTGAAATGTGGATTTCATAATATCTCTTGTATTTTTGTGTCTCAAATTTGATTTTGAAATTTTATACGATCGAACTCATACTCAACTGCTCAATATGGATATAGTCCACCGATTGCACTATCTGGTGTTATCCCAGAAATCGGATTTAATGACGATGGACCGAGAGCAGAGAATACGGATGCGACGGCAGTCCAGCCTTCCTGAATACAGCAAAGCTAATAAAAGTAGACAGCGGCTGGAGCAGGCATATTTTAATGACGTGAGTCTAAAACTGGTGAATTTTTTGTTTATAAAGACAGTTATAATTTTTACCAGCTTTAATAGGTAGGTACTTCATACTGAGACATTAATGTAATTACTGCAGTGCTTTGTAACATGTACCTATTAATATCTACTTAATGTTTATTGCTACAAAATGATTACCTATGTATAAATATATTTTTTACATATAAAAAAAATAAATGTGCAACGTCTAAAAAAACAGTCAATATTATTAGGTATTATATATACCTACATTTTAACGTGTTGTAAAAGCGCTAAGCACCATGATTCAGATGCAGGTCAAAGCTAATCTCAAAGCCGTGTTTAAAATATTTCCTGAAGCTACGCGAGGGCATGAATAAAAAAGAGATTTACAATAGAAGCGGTAGATAACCCGTTGGAACGTCGTGGACTCGTAGCATCGCGCATCGTCCATCCGCCGCGATAAGAGCTTTACGGTCGCAGCCTTTTATTTGGTCTTGACACGAATCCCGTCCTCTATCTTGATGCAGTTGAATATTCAAAGGAGACGCGCTCCGGTAGTTATCTCGCTAACTACCGAAAAATAAAATCTTATCGAAAATAGCCGCACAACTTTGAGCTCACGCGATCGTTCTAAAGCACGAACCTTAGTCAAATCAAATGGCGTGACAACCGCTCACCGCTCAGGTGCCGCGTCTAATTTTCCTAAAAACTAGTCAAAGTCAAAGGGCTAATGGACCTGTAGTATGCTCTACTTAAGTACCTACCTATAATGAGCATCGTGATCGATTAGACATGCCTTCATTTGATGTTATCAGAGCAACCTCGCTACGCCTAAAGAAATGCCTAATAAATTATTCATTTTTCTTACAAATAAAAAAGCTCTGGTACCTGAAGCCGGTCCGTTTTGTAATAAACAGAACCGTTCAACCCTTTATTTTTCTCATTAAGCCACTCTTTTATCAACTTAGGCCTAGGTAGAACGAATTCACACAAACAAAAACTTTAACCAAGTTGCAAAGGCTTGAAGAATGAAAGGCATGTAAATGATTTAAATTTGCATGACACAGAGATACCGAGATTGAACGGCAACCACGTATTTCACTTGTTTTATGTGATGGCTTTGTCACCACTTATTTGGCAGTTATGTGACGAAATTTATAAAGGTCGTATCTATTTACCTAGTTTATGAGGAATAAATGTTAGTTTTCTCATGAAATATGTATCGAAACGACTAACAATATCAGTCTCGGATTCCAAGTTAAAATCTAGTTGCGAAGCAAAAGAATCTATATAATCTTAGGTAAGTAGATATGTACCTACTATTGTGAACTATGTACTTGTAAAAATAACGAAGTTAACGAACACGTAAAATTAATATACTTGCTTACTTATTGGTGGAAATATAGGTACTCATTAAATAAACTGAATAATCACGAAATATCAACAACTACAAAAACAACGGAGCTGAAATTTTACATGCGCATTCTTCTTGAGGAGCTTCTAGGTGCTCGGCGATTTTTCGATAAGAGCCAATAAAGATGTAAAATTTGTAATATAAAAAAACGGTTATTACTAGAATATTTTCATATTGAACGCGGGCAAAGCCGTGTGGAGGGTCGCTAGTTCTGTATAGGGCTGTCATTATAACACAGAAATCGAGCAGTTCATAGTATTTTTGACTTGCCTGCTTTTCCACTAAAGTAAATAGGTAATAGAATGTCACCTGCTTCATGAATATTAAGTAATCAACATCGACGATAAACACTATTTACTCCTTTATAATCAAGAACCATCTATTGTGCGTACTTATCGAACCGATTCTCACTGAAAAAGACCAATTTATTTATACTACCTTTTCTATACAGCGGGAGTTATTCGCGGCGAAGGCGGACAGCGGTGGAGCAGCAGTTGACCGAAAGCTCTCGTCTTCTTCGGCTGGAAGCATGAAGAACAAGTGGCTCAAGGCTTTCAGGAGCTTGAAGCCGCCCAGCGCGCCTCCGCCCCACGCTGCGCCGCCGGACAAGTAAGCAAAACATTCATTTTAACATATAAATATTCTATAGGTAGATACACTAAACCTAAGGGAAAGAAAGTATCTACTACAATACTTTACGATTTGAGTCAACTGTTGACTTATTCGTTCCCTGAAATACATTGTTATTAGTGATTGTCTCATATTACCTACTATGCCTGTAAGGGATATCTGAATAAAAACATACCTTGGTAGCTAGCTAATTATAGATAGGTCGGTGGATAAATATTGATAATAGAAAATTTTACTCAAAGGTAACAAACATCCTTTGTTTTCGAAATATGTAAATATTATCTGCGTTCAAAATATAATCCAATAATAATATTATGTTTTAATGTCATACTAAGTACGTAGGTACATTATCTTTAAAGAAACTCTTGGTTTAGAAGACAATTATCTCATAGGTAACAAAAAAACTTCTTCGTTCAATCGTAAATCAATTATTTTGATGACATCTACATAAGGTAATTAATTAATTATTATTACACGAACTTCAAAACATACTTACACAAAAAACAAAGCGTTTCTTTCAGCGCCCTAAGTTCGGCTATAATTTGTACTAGGTACGTTTCCCCTGCTGGGACCTAAACCATCTCTCAAGTTAGAGTATGAGTCGTAAGTCGTAACTAATTTACCACTGCCAATGGCACGTTGCGGCTTACCTACTAGATTTCGGCCTTCCTTTCATTAAATGAACTTAACTTTTATTCCTCACGATATCTTTTATCAAACATCGATAAAAGTGATTTCTTTTTAAAACGATTTATTTTCACAACGCTCGACTCGCTTGGAACCTCTTCAATTAATAGGCAGACTATAAACATTTCATAAAAGGTTATATGGGATTTATGACTCCACTTCAACAGAGTAAGACTTAAGTGCTTAACTTTTGTGTGTCGTAGGTATAGTTTGCAAATTATGGTATGTTTTACAATTATGTCTTCTATGTATCTAAAATGGAGGCTAATGGAACCTAGCAAAGCGTTCTACGCGCGTTTTTATGAACTTTAAGTTTAGGTTTTGTTTTTGTAAACGACCGTTTTTTTAAGAAGAATCTATATGAACATACCTATTATACATATATATATATTTGAAAGACGGCTCGTTTACAGCATTTTTTATTCACTTCAGTCTCGTTAGTCCTTCTAGGTTTATAGGTCAATTTTGTTAATCCATTACGTAAAAAATCTGATTAGCTGTAAAAGTGGCACAAGTTCTTTAGATTATGCGATATTCATATCAATGAGTAAGGCCTTAAATTTGGAGTGGTTTAAAGGCTCTTAGGCTAGTTAGAAAACTAATTAGACTTGTCGTCGTTTACTTTTAGATATTAATTGGATGAAAAATTTGATGTACCTACCTATCTTTAAACAATTCATATTCGATAACTTTTTCTTATAAGTAAATTATGTAGCCCAGCACTTTTTGATATCATCTTTATTTCATTAGAATTAAGTTCGACAGAAAAGTTTATATTTTGGGTGAAGAGTTTCTGAGGGTATATAATGACTACAGCATTATGGGAATGATGCAGATACCGGTTGAGCTAGCTTTGTGTTCCCTTACTAAATGTAAAGAAACTCTTATAGTGTAAAAACGCGTTCTGAATTTTCTCCATCACTGCACGTTGAGTGCTTAAGACTTAAGACTGAATATCGCATATTCTAAAGCCCCTTTACCGCCTAGACTTCTTGTCGGCATCGGGAAACTGGATTAAAGGTGGATCGTCCAGTTTTGACAAGATTTAGGTTTAATGCTATTAATGCATTGCGGTCTATAATACAATGAAACAGTAGAATATACTTAGCACAACGGAATTTGACGCATATTTTTTTGTTTTATTTCATTCGTAAGTTCTTAAGAAGCATACCTCGCAAAGTATTTTTCTATGCCCATAACATCGTAATTATGTAAAACAAAAAATACGCACTTATTCTCTAAATTGATATGTCAAAAATTACTATAATCTGATTCAATCTCAACGTAAAGTCATTACAAAGTATTTACGTGAGGCAAGGGCGCCATAAATGTTGTGCTGAGCTCCAATACCTAATACCTACATAGTTTCAGGTTGAAGCCTGCTGTCAATATTTCACTCAAACAAGGTCGTGTTCGCCTTAATTGAACGAGCAAGATTTTAATCTACGAACGAACGCCGGGCTAACCTATCCACTATTGTTTCTGGACTAACAGTAACACTTGTTTACATTTTAGCATACATTCAATTGCTTCTCCGTTCACCGCTTAAGGACCGGATCTCCGCATCAGCAACCTCACCCCACTGGCGACCGAGGGTTAACCTCACGCCGATCTGTGGGTAACAAAAAGGTTAAATAGATATATTTGAGAAAATAGATCGAAGACCCGACAGAGAACTGCAGTTTTAATTCGTTGATTTTATTGACAAGACGTTTTTATTTTTAGAATATGAGAAAATCTGTTGAAACAACAAAACCGCTTAAGTAGATTTTTCTTTTCCTTGAATTTTAGCACCTTGCCACACATCGTCATTTTAATAAATTAACATGAAGTATATTTTTAGTTACTTTATTCAAAAAGTGGTTATAATTAACGCCCATTTTCAATTAAACTTTGTAATCTCAGCCTTACGCTATATGTACCTGTATCTACACCATTGGTGCTCGTAGCACCCGCTCCCCATTTCTAAGAGCCAATCAAATCTTTTGTCTTCGTC
Organism: Opisthograptis luteolata; assembly: GCA_931315375.2. Taxonomy (NCBI): domain Eukaryota; kingdom Metazoa; phylum Arthropoda; class Insecta; order Lepidoptera; family Geometridae; genus Opisthograptis; species Opisthograptis luteolata. Next base: position 5,839,765 of record OV928038.1, on the reverse strand, counting down.
ATCCCATTATGGTTCTTTAAACACAACAGTAGGTATACTTAAATCTCGAGCATTTAATGGTCAGTCAGACAGTATGTAAAGCGTCTTATGTGTCGTTTGACAAACAAGATTAGCAGCTTAATGTTCATCGTAAGGCTTCTATGCCCGCAGTGAATTCTACTAGAAATAAAGTGACTAAATAGGTACGGGTTTATTTTTCAGTAGAAAATGCAAAGGTTTTATTGAGTAGATTTTTGCTTGAAGAAGTCCAAAGCGAGATTCGAGCGGTCTGTGCAAATAACGATAACGAGATGCATGCAAAAGTTACTGAAGTAGTGTTTATTCAATACAAAGAAGATGGCACTTCACTCGTTCCACTGTCTACACTAGACACGATTGGCTGTCTGATTTACACTAAGCTTTATTGTAATAGAATAGTGTTGGAATGGAACAGACTTTCAGAATGTGTTTACCTATCTTCATGGAGTTTACACGTACGAATACATAAAGCAAGACTAATAGACTACAATACAATTATAATACACAACCATTACACGACAAAACAAACCAGCAGGACAATTAACGTGTTAATAAAAATGTTGTCTACATCCGTGTAATATGTTTTCCACGAGTTTTGGCATATTCACGATAACTATCTATTAATCGCTTAAATTGTTTATATATTATCACTTACAAAGGCGTAACTGACATGCTTATTAAATGATACAGTTATCGTATTTGTTTTGGGTACGATATTGCAGTTTTAGATCCCTAATCCCCATAACAAATTCGACAAACTGTGTCCATGTTTACTAACATTAATCTGTGATGTCTCCAATGTTTATTTGATGATTGAAACGAATAACCGTTGTTAATTTCCATATGTGCTGCCGAAGGCATTGAGTAATCACAGATTTCTGCACACAACTAACAGATTTGTATTTTATCACATTTATCTTGTGTTTTGTTGATCTTGGTGTTTCTCTCTTTTTGCATCGATAAAGAAAAAATCAAATGTACCACGCGGTGTCGACGGTAATGGCGATGAGGTAACTGTACCCCGTAGGTTTGGACCTATGTTGGTACCTTAATGTGTTTCTTTTACCCTGACCGTATATCTGTATACCTGTTCTACCGCTCATCCTTCTTTCTACACGTAGTCTGTATTCCCTATATTTAGCATGTCTAGACATAAGTTACACAAACGATTGTACACTAGCTTAGACTTCCGCAAAACACGCTCCTATAACAATGCGCTTCAACCCTTCCATTGTCTAAGCTTTATTATGATAAAAATCTGCGTTGTAGCTTTGATTCCAGGCTGCTAATGAATATTTAAGTTCATAGTCCTTAGACAACGTTGCGTGATATTTTATGAATAAATTGAGGGGCATTAGGAGTGTCACTCACGGTGTAAACTGATGGATTCACGTGTCCCGTCTCCCCTTGACCTTGTAATTATCAATCAATATCTGTAATACACGCGTACGTAATACTGTCTGTGTCAACCACGTAGAGAGCACGTCATGGTGAATGGTGACAAATGACCCACTCTACACCGATTTGCTTGAATTCCATTGATTTCCCGCCCTTGCTAAAGGTTAAGTAAATACATGTATAGTGAAGTGACTCAACGAGTTATAATCAGGGTAATTATACGCTATAGACATGCAATATATTTTTGATAAAGTATTTCTACAATGATGAAGTCTTACCACTAGCTGCTAAATATAAACGAAAAGAAAAGGCGGTCGTTTTTGTACAAGCAAACCCCCCTTTGATGCTCTGTTGTGAAAATATTTCACGTATTTTTTCTCAAAAATAAAAATGTGCTTTGTATTTTAGGAGGAATGGTGCTGCCAGGGACGCGATGCGAGGCGGCGGAGATTCGGATGCGCATAACTTTCAAGAATACACCTATAAGAAAATTACGCCTTGCGACGTTTGCTCACAAGTCCTTAGAGGTAAGAAAATTAATCCGCCCAATTTACCTATTTTAGGTTTTAACGCTGAAGGTACGAGGTACAAAACTATTTGCAAAATATATTCTTAGCAACACATGCGTAAAATTACGTAAATCACTTTGTCGATGTAGAGTTTGATCTAGAGTCAACAACTTCAATTTAGTAAGTAATTGAAAATACATTATTTACACGTCATTTCGTAGACAACTCTGTCTGATTTGAACAAATGTTTGCTAGCTCGTAATACGTTTTCGCGACTGGTGCCTGGCACGTAAACAATTGGAAACGAGAATTGAGCCACATTCGCAGGTGAACCTGAAGCTATTGTTTGTAATATCACCATTATAGTTCATCGAACTATTTCAATAGGCTTCGATATTCACGGTCGTGTTTCATTAACTTTCAAACAGTTTTTGTATTGAAAAGAGTTCCATAATACATAAATTAGATTCGTATGATACTTACAGTTAGTTATAGGTTCTATGAAATTATATTCCAATGAATGAAAGTATTTTTGAATTTTCTGTCTAATGTTATATATATAAAAGATTGTGCGTATGTTTAAGTTTCTTACAACTTAGCTCCGTATCCGTACATAAGGCTAAATGAATTTCCATCATCATTTTAATTCTCTTGGCTTATGGTTTTTTTATTCTCTCTCTCTCCTCTCTCTCTCCTCTCTCTCTCCTCTCTCTCTCCTCTCTCTCTCCTCTCTCTCTCTCCTCTATCTCCTCTCTCTCTCCTCTCTCTCCTCTCTCTCTCTTTCCTCTCTCCTCTCTCCTCTCTCTCTCTTCTCTCCCTCTCTCTCTCTCTCTCTTGGGCTAAGGTATTTTATGAGCATAATTAGAAAGAAAATATTACAAGGTAATTAAAATTATTTATTATGACCAACTGTAGCGTTATGGAAACAACATTAATTAACGTCTCGCCGTGTTGCCTGCGAAACCTTTTATTGAATGTCATTAACCTCCAGTTCCGTTAGTTAATAGGCGCGCAAAAGTCCCCGAAGGTTCTGGGTCGGCGACTATTTTTGTAACTTTGGCAAACTTTAATAGATGTGCGATTATAATAATGCGACCAATTTACGTTTTAGGTGGCAATACTTTTTTGGAATAATTATGCCTGTTCTTTTTCTACTTTATTTCTTGTTTAAGACATTGCTGCTTGGCTAGTAGCTTCTAACGATAATCCACTTTGGAATTGTCGACCATATCATCAGGTGGGGTAAGGAATGAAAACAAAAGTGTTACTTCCGTGAAAAGTTTCCACGTATTCCACTATTCGCGTAGGAATGTGACAACGTGAAAATATCATCTTTTTTGCGATGCTTGTCACGTATAATATAACATCAGTTCAAAGGGCTTACTTATTCTCTTCTGTCATAAGGGTAACTACAGTCCCGTAGGATACATACTCGGTTCTTTCGGTGGTTTAATATTTCACTTATCTATGTAGTTTGGTATTAAGTTGGTATGTTAACGTGACAGTTCAGACGTAGCCTGTAGCACATCTTGTGTCTGATAGATAAATGACTAAGTATATAAAAAGTTTGTTAGGACCACGCTGTTGGAGTCTTCGTCCGTTGAACTGATAGACTTTTTTATAGCCTTACAGACGTGAGTGATTGATTTTCTGAGTGCTTGCAATGCAACTGTGCGGTTGATGATGTGAATACGCTTTTGTAGGTATACCACTCACTATCTTGTCTTAAGACACCCAAATTATTTTCATGAATGATTTTATTTGTATTTCGCCGGAGAAAAGCTCTAGTCTAGACCTCACTACATTTGCGATCGCTAAAAACGGTGAAAGAAAACACAGTGAGGAAACCGGCATATCTAAAAACCACAATGTTCAGCGTGGTAGACTATGGGCCAAACCATCTTTTAGAGAAGGCCTCATCATCATTATCATCAGCCGAAAAAAAATCACTGCAGAGGTGGTCTCCTGCCAGTCCTCCACGTGGTGCTCGCGCAAGTCCTTCGTAGCTTCGTCTGTCCAGCGATACCTGGGACGGCTGACTGGGTGACAGCTACTCAGCCGTCCATTGTATGCCCGCACGATCCACTCGTATTCTTTCAAGATGGCCGAGCTAGCGAAGTTTGTGCGCTTATATCTCGCCGATGACATTCGGCTCGGCCACCAGTTGATGAAGTTTAATAATAATCTTGTACAATTTACTCAGGACACACCCGCCAAGGGCTCCGATGTCGCCTATGCAAGATGAACGTTCACACCGACTGCATGCCTCAAGTGGGCAAGTGTCAGACCAAGTCGCGACTCCTGCGCAGGCAGAAGAGCACCTCCGAGATCGAGTCCCATCGGGTGAATCAGGACGTCGGTTTTGAAGACGAAAGTAAGTTACGAACTATGAGTTGTCGATATTGTCTGCTGAACCCAACAAGAAGATACCTACTGAAAACCAATAGCGATGCCTTGAAGAAATATACAAAGAATACGGTTGTTTTCACCCAGCATTGTTGCAAAAAACTAGTACCTACTGACCTTATGACGTACTTTTTTATGAAACTGAGCGAATGAGAAGCAGGTCGTTCGCCTGATAGTAGACGCCACGCCTGCCTATAACAATTACAGTGCTACCTACGATTTTGCATTACCAGACTAAAGTTAAGGAAATACATTTAATTTTTTTACCATTTTTTTCTGGACCCTTAAACAACAAATGTTAGAGAAGGTAGAAAAAGTATAGAAGTGTAGTATAGTCTTCTTGTTGGGTTTCTATTTAATAGAAGTAAACTGATAGTACGAATTGAACAAGAACCAATCCACAGAGCACTAAAAGTAAATTACTTACTATATACTGAAGAACAATTTTATTTTACTGTCCTCAATAAAAATACAACACAACAAAGGTATTGAGAAAAATAAACAGGATTATACCAACGTCAAATAATTTACATATAGACTGGACTTTATATTTCTTTTTATTCTTCAAAACCACTGAAAAGCTCAAAATAACTTTTGTTGTATTTACTAACTTTAGATTAACTATAACTTTAGATTCTACTAAGATGAAGCTTACAGAAGTTGTGGTAAGTTTTATAGTTAACACCTACCCATGTTATCTTGTGTTGGATTTGATGTCTGTTAGATTATTAAGTTAAACTCTTGAAGTAATTTCAGAATTGGCTATTTACTCGGACACTTATTTAAATTTGAGACACAACACACGGCTCTCATCAAGCTTGTAACGAACACTCACACGATGACGTCATTAAACAACATCATACACGCATCGATCAATCGAACACAGTCGGAAGCTAAAGTTAAACATTGTCCAGGGGTGGAGCAAGGGTGGCTGCCGGGACAGAGAATCACGAAGATCTCGTTTAAGGGGTCGGTCGAGTTCGATGATGATTTCGATAGCTTCAACGACGAGGGTACGGTAACAGTCACCCCGGAGTGTCCCCGTGCACGTATCCGATTGCCGAGCATTCGATAACACTAACAAACATCGACGAACCCCTCAGACCAGATACTGTACAGAAAACGAGCACTAACAGACATGTAGGTCGTGCACACATTAACCCGTGAGTTAAGGCATTGGTGTGATTTCGATGCTCAGAGGAGGAGGTGGATCAGACGTACCAAGTTCTGAAGCGGGCCAACGAAATAGCCGGCAAGCCGGGCGGCGGCGGCGGAGGGCCGGTGGTGCGCGTGTCTGCGGCGCCGGCGACCGAGGAGCGCTCGCCCTCGCGGCCGGCCGCCGGCCTGGCCGCCGGGCTGGCCGTGGCGCCGCAGCCCGTCTCCAGCTCAGGTTGGCGCCGCGCTCGCTTCTCGCTCGAGTCGCCGCCCGTCACGATTTTCAGTAGTGTCGAGTTGTTGCACGCCTTGTACGGATAGTCTTGGGCGCAGGGCGGGGGCGGGGTGCGGTCGGTACTGAGCGCTGCTTGTCGGTAGGCGGGGCGACGCGGCCCGACGGCGGCGTGCGGAGGCGCCTCTTCGCCGGCGTCAAGAGTTTGTCCGCGTGGGGCGCGCGCTCTCACCGCGGCTCGCCGCAGCACCGGTCCATTTCTCTGCCAGAAAGTACGCGCCCAGCCGTAGCGCATCGCTCTGTCACACTCGCAGCTTTGTTTGTCCCCTCTGCCTACATCATTACGGTGTCCCGTTTACTTTTGTGTGTTCTGTACTTTATGTTCCTTTACGTTAGTTTCGCGATTGCAGTGTTAGATTAGCAAATAGGACTAACGTTAGACGAAGCTCGGTCGACACCTTAGCTGCTTGAAACTCCTTTCGCAGGGTCTTCCCGGCTCTCCGTTCGTTGTCGTTGAATAACTACTCCCAAACATGTCCATGTGTTTAATTATCATTTAACTGTTTATTTTTAGTGTACTTATGTTTTATTTTAATTATTTTATTTATTTTGTTTTTTTCTGCGCGTATCTTTTGCAGAATCGGAGCAGACAACGACGCGACCCTTTGGACAGCCCCTCTGTTTCGTTAATGAAAACGGCGATCCCCCGCCTTCCATTCTCAAATCCACAGCGAGTTTCCGCAAGAAATAATGATAAGAGACATTTACCCCACGGGAACCATGAAATCGCCTCACGGTAGAGAATACTGACTCAGCGCGGCAGTTCGATCTTCAATAACCGCTTCACGGATGTTCTTTTACTGAGTTGCCCCGAAGCGCCCCGCGTTCTGTGATATGTACATATTGTTACTGTTACAATAAAATTCGAAACATTATAATCTATTTCTCTGGTTACCTTCGAGCACTTTATTTCACTTTAAATTCGGTGGAGTATTACCTGCGAGTACGCGGATGTAAGTGGTGCATGGCTTGTACGGCGTGCTGGTGATTGCATGCGTTTTATATCGGCGAACATACTACACGATACCGCTATACCTAATCTACCTGCAGTACCTGCACCCATAAATAACTTCCATGACTCAAACTTCGCTTCTTCACGACTATCACGTTTTACTGAGCTCACTATCGGAACCACCCCTCTCTCGTCGAGCGGTTACGTCACAAGACACGTACCTATAATCTAGGTCCAAGCTGAACATAGAGAACACATTTAGACTAACGTTTTTGTTTGCTTTGTTCGAGGCTCTAGCCCTTTTTGTTTCTGAGTTTGTTTACAGGGTATCCCGGCGAATGGGCTTAGTAGAATTAGTACGGAAATATTTACAGACTCGCTCCTGTTTACTTGTCCACACAGGTTCGATGAAGAATTCCAAGAGTGCCCAAATGTTGAGGCAGGCAGACCGCACCAGTCCCTTACCTGGTACCAATATTAAAGACCCCCGTAGCATTCTTCCACGTTGATATTTGCATCGATGAACTTTTGTCATGAGATGCCACTTTTCTGTCACTGTTTACTACTGAAAACAGAATTGCATCCGTTGATAGATATTTAGCAAAGGAAGCTTTCATTTCTAGAATACCATCTCCACTCAGTACCCACCCCATAGTGTTTAATTGTAGTTCATATAGATCTCTGTTCTGTTAATGCATCTTCGTTTTTGCACAGCTTATGCACTTTTTGATCCTTACGTTGTTTTACGTATAATAGTTTGCTTGTAATTACTAATTACTGTAAATAAGTGTGATTTATTGGCCTTTTCACAATATTTCTTGATATTGCAATTTTATTTTCTAGCAAATGTTATTGATTTATTCGGATGTGGAAAAAGAAATATTGTGAATGGGCTTACTAATTTAACGCGAATTTGTACTTAACGATTTAAATTAGACCTTAGCCCAACCTTGATTAGTACCAAAATAACTTAACACAGTTCCAAAGCCTAGTCTTTTAGAGAATGTAAATAAGCTCACTTAAGACTTAACATTAATCACATAATCAGAGATAACTTTCATAACCATTTCATTGCCATAGAATAAAGGAGTAGAAGGGTAAGTGTCAAATGCTCATACTGCCTACTTTTATAGCGCCGCACTCTCCGAGACGTCAAAAGTTGAACCTTAGGATGAAGAGTTTGTCGCTGGATTCGCCTGAATGCGGGGAGCTGCGACGTCGCCCCGGCCAAAGCACGGCGCAAGGCAGCCGTGTGCTATGTACGCAGTAACCAACTCCTCGAGTCCAAACAACAAATATTCACCGCTTTTCAAAAACTATCCACACAATCGATACCTGTAATGTCATTTGGAGTCATTTAGCGCGTTTGAAGATTTTACATTATATTTATTTAATCAGTGAGATCAGGCTTAAGGACCAATTTAATAAGCGTCTGTAGTGAAAAACATTTTCAATTTGCTTGACATAACAATCGGGAAATTCGTAACTACACATTTATAAATAGTAAATCTGTCCCGCCCACGTGACTTTTCCTGGAACGCTCGAATTGACTCTTCTGTATTGTGTGAGTTTGGCTTAAAAAGTTCTTTGGACTCGAGAAATTTGATGATTTTGATGTCGAGCTGTGTTGTGGGTGAGCACAATTGATGTTCGCAGTCCAATAAGTGGTTTTAGATTATACTATATTCAGTCATTATTTAAGCTGCAGGGAAATTCAGAGCGTGCTTTTTACATAGCCATTATGTCGTTTCTAACTCGTTCGAACCTAAACGAGAACACCAAGCTTGCGATAATTACATGCATCAGCATAAATTTTCACTATAGCATCCTCTAAACTTGAAAAGTAAGGGCCATACACTATCGTGATTCTAATTAGTATAGGAAGACTTATTACATTTGAGAACGTTCGAAACGTATTAAAGTCGGCTGACGTGACGTAAGAAGTTTTAAACAAATCCATATAGGACCGCTTTTTTCAGAAAATTTAAAAATTTCCGCGTCACGTTTTAAAATATTTATCTACCCGAGCGAAATAGCAACGCAGGTTACTATTATTGCGTTCAGAGGGCCTATATACATTTTAGTGTTCCAGCTAACCTATGAGCCTTTACATCACTATAAATTGAGAGCCTAACTTATTTAGTGCACTGAATATGTCACAATCTAAAACCACTTAATGTCTTCCCCTTGGCTTAGCTTGTGTGTGTCTAGCGTGATTCTCCACTACCTATATCTGGTTACTTTATGATGTCAGTTTTGGTGCGTTTTCGACGTCGTTTTATAATAGCGGTAAGTCTTTAAAGTCCAACCGTCAAACTATCACCAAGAAGATTAACTCACAAACTCATGAAAAATATACAACATCAAAATCGATATCATTCCGATTGCTTACACATTGTGTTTTCTTTGTTGAAACTCTATCATTTTAAGAGTGCCCTACATTGGTCACATGCGATTTATGTTTTTATTTCTTTTATTTTCTAGGTAACTGCAGACCAGTTTGCATGAAACATGGCTTGACTAGAGTAAATAACTACACGCTTATAAATTATACTCGATCATGTACGTTGATTTAATTTTGAATAATAGTTTAAATTAATCGTTGTATCAGTAAACGTTATTTTCATATACTTCGGCTTGTTGAGTATTTCCAGCTGTTTTTCTTTTCATAAATAAATAACAAGATAAGTACATACCCTGTTGCAAAGTAGCACCAATTCATTAGTGCTTGTTGGTACCGATATCGATTGCTGATACAATATTGTTTTCTACGTTATTTAGCAGATAAGTGACTATCTATTTATGATTTAATATGGCTTAATTCATAAGCTTTTTCCAATTACATGTGTGTGATAAAATTAATTAAGTATCTATTTTATCACCGTTATGTGAAATGAATATTGTGTAAATTTTATGTGTTAACTAACCGATAGGTATTTTTAACACAATTTTTCATTAAAAAAATATTTTCACGAATGTACCTACCTATTTGCTTAGATCTAAAAACGTGCCTAGTATCTACCTACTTACTAAATATCGGTAAAGAACTGTGATCGGCCACGAACATTTTAAAAATACGGATAGATTTGATAAACTAAATGGTAATACGAAAGCAGCTTTTCAACAATTTCAATAGTAAAAATTTTTCAAACAAATATTTACGATACATAATTCTAGAAAAAAATTATATATCTAACTCGAATTTTCAAACATCTTGTGGGTGTAGTCTGAGTCTGTCACTCTCCGCCGGGTACATGCACAGGAAAATAACAAAACCGTCATCTTTGTCGCGTATTTTCCCGACCGTTTTCCATTTTGTTCAGTGTAAAATAAAATAGTAGTTTAATCGTAGTCGAAACTCGATCCATTCTGTTTAACAGACTGTGTGACAGTATGTTCAATAAATGTTCGCGTCGCGACGTACCAACGATCAAAATTCTACGCTCTGTATGTAAACGCAAAAATGTGATTGAAGATGTGTCAAGTCAACTCGAGCCGCGCTGGGAGTGGATAGGAATTCACGATTGACGGAAAGAGTATCTTGAGAAATCTTAGCTGGGACCCTTTTTACTTTATTTCAGCAGAGTAATCTAATACGTAGACAATCTTTTGTGTTAAATACTATTTGATAATGAAAAAGTATCAATAGCTGGGGTTCATAATTCTATCATAATAATTCAGAATCCATAATTCTATTTCTTGCATGTATGTAGATACATAAACTTACTTAAATAGCAAGTACCTAAAGTAATATAAAATTATATAACGATAGACAAAAGACATTATATATTATATAATGTAGGTATATAAAAATTGTACGAGTCAACATAAAAAGTTATTGGTCGTTTAATTGTGTTTGTAAAACTAATGACTGCGGTCTTCAAGGTTGGTAAAGCATTTTATTGAACGCTGAAATTGCATTCGGTTTTAACTAAAATACCTATCGATAAGTGAAGAAGTGAAATAGATTTGAAATTCGTAAGAAAACTACACATGCAATTTTGTTTTACAAGAATTTAAATAAAATTCACTTATCGAAATTGAACTCTAGTGGTTTAATTTAACGTTCAATTTTTCTCTTTTCATATTTGATTTCTAAATGTGATATACAGCGCCCTCGTCGCCGGTGCATAGTCGAAGACTGCTAAGCGCTCGTGGTGGAAGAATGAACAGCGTAGAACTCCCTGATGAGCATGATAAAAGTCTTTCGTCCAATAGCGCCAGTCCGTGCCCTTCGCCTGTAAAACAACATAATGTAAGTGAATTTTTGTTAGCTTTTGTTTTAGAATGTAATGCTAAGATGGCAGTGAAGGGTGAAAGTTTCTAAGTTCATGAGACAGTTTCCATTAAGAGACAAACGACGAAGTAGGCAAAACTCGTGGGATAAACGTGTGCCTGCATCGAATGGTCCTTCAATTCAAGGTTCCTATATGAAACCGTTACCACCACCCTCTTACTTTTTATCGCATTATAAAATGTCTGACGAAGCACAGCTCAGAGGCGCATAGAATTTTATATAAATATATTCACTTTAATTTTCTAATATTTCCACCTCAGTGACGTGAACTGCGCGTAAATCGCGCGGTGGATTGCTCGCTCGGGTATCGAACTTGAATTTTATTTCAAGAATTTTCCGAACTCTTCTCGCACCATTTAATTTTGTCGGCAAATAAATTAGAGCAACCATACTTTCTCAGGTTCACTGCATAGCACTTTACTTTCGTTCGAACGATTGAAAGAGCGATTTTTTAACGCTGAATCTTGCTTAAGTTAGGAGAGGTATGGTTTCTAGTTATTTATGAGTTTTATGACTTTTCCGACGGATTTCTGACTTCAACAAGTTCAATGGTTTCTAAAACTGTCTTTGTAATATAATTGAAAATTTTGATGAGCTTTTTCCTTAGTCGGTTATCATATTATTGTTACACACTAATAAGTTATAATGCACTGACGTTTTAGTCAAAAAGCACAAACAGCTGATACCATCCAAAAAAATCTACTAACAGTTGTAAATCTAAGACATTTTCTACCGTTTAAAATCCTCATTTTCTGAATTTTCAGAAGCACCAGCGCCTTCTACCGACGAATCTCTACGTGATCCTCTATAACTTCAAGTCCCGCCACGCCGACGAACTAGACCTGAAAGCTGGGTACAAAGTGACCGTGATCGATACATCCGACCCTGACTGGTGGAAGGGCAAGTGTTTGGGCAAGATCGGGTACTTCCCTTCCAAGTATTGCACGAAGCTACAAGCTGGAGAACGACCGCTTCAAGTTACGCATAATTTGCAGGTATATATGACTGAATGCATGTTATCATCAGCCGTCATTTCATTCTTACCTATATGTGTACTCGTATATTACATTGCCTATAAAGATAGTCTAGGCCACATCGCTCGACGAACCGATAACCATGGGGAAGAAAGGTTCTCGTGGCGACCACAAACCGGAAGACGCTCTGTAGGTAGGCGCCCCACATTAGGTGGACCGACGACAATGTAAGAGTCGCAGGAAGCCGATGGATGCAAATCGCTAATAGCCGTTCAAAGTGGCATTCAAAAGAGGACGCCTATGTTCAGCAGTGGACTTCTTCCGGCTGATGATGGTGATGAAGATAGTCTACTCCTCATCAACTTACGGCAAAAGTCCTACATTAAAACATCTTTGGATAGAAGTAAAAGGTACTCATAAAAGGTTACATCAAATATTTGTTTATAGTACTTACGTTACCAAGTATCATATATTATATATATCGAAATATCTAAAGTATCGCATACTTGTTTGACTTCTACACGAGTGAGGAATCTCAAGGAGCTCTTGACTCTTCAAACGTTCAATAAATGAGCAATCAGCTCTCCTTTCAGGGAGCGGAGGTTCATGTAACACGTTACCATTTTTTACTAAAAAATAAACTAAAATGTACAAAACTGTTACAAACTGTTGCGAGCTTTGGCACGTAACTTTATTTTGTTATAAGGGTTTCTTCGCTGTTTGGAAGCATTCATTCAATACAGGTGTCGCGTGGCGCCATCTTCGACCACATCGTCTCTTAATATCAGGTGACTTGTGATCAAACGCTACCCTGAAAGTATCAAAAAATTAAGTGCTCTTAGCCATTTTAAACAGTTGATAATTCGATATGTACAAAAGCTATTCCGTGATGATACTCCCGGTACTTATCAAATCATAAAGATGTTACCATCTTTTTTTTTGTTATGGTCGCGTGCACTTAGTTACCAACCAAAAATTTTACCGTCGTTTTTAGTTGTGTTATATTCTGGTATCCATAATGGCTGAATTACTCAATGTTTCAAGCGATTGCTGATATTTTCGTCCTATTTTTGTCTTAAAGTGACAAACACTGCATATGCAATGCGTCATAGAAATTTAAGTGCTTCGCCTTGGACACAGTGGGGTAACACTAACAGCTATTATCCGTAGTACTAGCGTCATATAGTTCACCGATTATAATGACTTTGGGCATTCTAAGGGCCGTAAGTTTAACTTACGGACGTTTAGAAAACCGGCCCTAAAACTGAATACGACAGGTCTTAAAGGAAAGCACTACTTTTAATGCTTTCCTTTTATGACGACTTTAACAATAAATAAACGGCATTTTTTCCATATGGAGTATAATTCATCACAATTTTAATAGCTAGGTAGTTTGTAGGTACAAAACGCCTACTAACGCGGGAGCTCATATCATTGTAAGTAATCAATGGCCATTGATTGTTACCATTATTAAAAGGCCATCAACACCTAATCACTGTCAGAAACATGTACATATTTGATAGCCATTCAACAAACCGTCAAATTACTAGGAAAACACACATTATTAACAGCACAACACTTATATCAACACTGGAGTTTAATCGCTGTTCGATCAATGACTTTTAAATAAATAGGCAGTAACTTATTGGCTCATAGGTAGGGTCGAGAGGCTTTGAATTCGGTATCGGAGCCTTGTAAGGCGCACGCGTTACCGTTCGGCCACCATCTCTCTATATTGTTATTATAATCAGTCACTACTGTGAGTATTATATGTATTGCTATTGTTTTTTCAGGTATCAGACGGAGACAATGGACTCATGCTTCTTCGGGACCAGATAGTTATTCAAGTAGGCGATGAAGTGGACGGCATGGTGATGATCCGATCGGGCGATAACCGCCAGGGCGTCTGTCCGGTCAAATTTCTTCAGGAAGTGTGACGCTCTATGCAGCCCTACTTTGATATGGAGGTAAGGAATGAACATTCCAGAATTATTGATATACTTGTGAGTGATGGAGTAGATAGCATTGTGATATCAGCGCAGTGATGATACGAGCAAGTCGCTCGCCTGATGGTAAGCGTTAAGCTTGCTCAGCAGTTCAGTATTTTGATTCAATCGATGGAACTTGAACCACAAACATAGCTTTGTTAATTATATTATTTATCAAACTGTGTACTACTTACATAAATTGTACATGTTTGTATAGTTTAGTGTTGTTAGAAACCAATGTCAACTAAAATTACACCTAGTCAAGTACAAAATTCGGTGTTTACCTTGAAACTACATTCCTTATCAAACTCCAAGGTGATGACTTCATTAATGATTCAATACGATTGATTTTATCCTTTTATCACTCGAAATGACATAAGCTAAGCAAAATGTTAACGTTTCTTGTTCACAAAGCTTTAATATAAAAATCGCTAATGGTTATTTTTCCATACATTTACAGCGTATTAAATAACAGATCCTTAATAATATTGAATATATTCAGAACTCTGAACGAAACTCATAATCTCCAAAGACGTGGTGCCTGGGACGAAATGAAGAACCAGAACAGAGGGCATAACTGTTACTTAGAACTTTTTTTCTTTGCTAGCCAATATGTTATGTTGAACTTATCACTATGTATCTAAATGATTTCTACATCTGATTTTCAGAAACGTGGATCCCTAACAGACGAGACATTCAGCTACTATGAACCGAAATCAATTCGCAGCGCACCGGTCACACCTTGCGACGGCGAAAACTCAAATTGGTCAGAACGAGTTTGGTCGAAACAGAAATACTTGTCACCTGACTTCGACCCTACAACCTACGGCGGATCCACGGAGTACGAGAAACGAAGCTACGATCGGTATGAAAACTCTTACGATAAAAGTTTTGGGCGCTACAATAGAAAACAGGAAAGATACGATAAAGGTGGCTATTATGATACTGACTCGTCAGTATTTGACAAGGGTAGTAGTTACTGCGATAAGAGTAGTTTAGGTGCATGTGCAGGGTACGATAAGGGGAGTTATTCTCGGTATGAAAGAAGCAGTGAATCTCGGTACGACACGGGAAGCGAGTCCCGGTATGACACGGGGAGCGAATCTTTGATGGAGAAGAGTAGCGAGTTGCGATATGAAAAGGGTAGTGAAGCACGATATGATAGAGCAGGTAGTAGTAGCAATTATGATGATAGTGATTCGGGGTACGACAAAGGGCATCAGTTCGAAGAGGGCGTGTGGTGGTGGCGACGGCCTTTAGGCGTCCGACGCTCGCAATGTCGTAGATGCGGTGCCTCTTCTTCTACAAGGCCGTTGAGATTGACGCCTTGTGCGGGCGTCGCTCAAGACGAACCAACGATTGGTCGTCGCAGGACTCTCTCACGAGACCGCCCGTTACAGTTCGTTAAACAATTGTTTTTGTAATTATGAATTACATGCAGCGGCACGCAATAGGCCAGTAAATAAATGTTGTAGTTGAAGTGTTAGGGTGCGTTTTCATACGAGCTGTACGAGGTAGCTAAGCGATTCGTGAGGAAGAAATCCACAAATAGGATTGCGAGAGAAGGAGCGAGCTAAAGTAATCCTATTGGTGGCTTTGTTTCTCGTGCACCGCTTAGCTCCTCGCACAGCTTGGGTGAAAACGTGCCGTTATTCTGCCAGTATAGGCTAGCTAGCGCCATCTCGCGGCTGGTTTTTTGTTTTCGCAGCGACGTATTATTATAGATACCTAGTTTATGTCATGTATATTTTGTGTTAATCTTAAATATGATTGAGACGCGTGATGATTTTATGAACTAAGTAATACGCAGACATTAGTTTATTGTAGGTATCTTCATAGCATAGGTGCTCGAAAATTTATTTCGCAATTACGTGTGATGGCTATGGGATGAGCATACTAGGGTAATGATTTTATATTGCGAAATAATTTGTCGATATTTGTATTAAGGTTTATAGTAATTAATTATATCTTAATTATAAAATACGGCCTATATATTGCTTTCGGGTAATTTGCGTTCCTTCCATATTTTAAATATTAAATTTATTAAGATTTATATTGCTGCAGGTTATATTTTACTATACTTACATAAGATATTTATATATTTTATAAATATGTATATATATTTATGAGAGTGATTTCTTAAACGGGATATAATATTAGTTAACCGTCGCTTAAATAACGGATATTATTGTATAAATTAAATCTTAACCGAACACAAACAACAACACTGGACTGATAAATTATTTATCATTTTGTTAGCTAAGATATTTTTTATCCCACTTAAGAAACCATTTTTCCAAAAAATAAGTCCACATATTGATGACGTTATGTACGATGACATATCATTTTTGAATATTGTAAATTAATTTAATTTTATTGTGATAAGCATAAATTATATAAAATATAATATTGTTATCAATATAATATTATGTTCTAAGTGCTGACTTTTGTTTATTATATGCTATTTATATTATCATCATACCTACTTCTAAATAATTGTATGTTTTATATTTATCATGAGATGAATAATTAGTATAAAATCTTAGCAGAGAAGTATTCACCAGTTTGGTCATATTAAATGTATCCGCCAGAGCCGTATCCAGCTTTTGCTTCCGGGGGGAGGGGCAGGGACCTTAACTGAGATTTCTCCAGTCCTCCCCTGCTCATTAAAAATAATGAAAATTCTCAAAGTACATACTACTATTTAAAATTTCTGTCAAATAAGATTATGTCAAAATATTTGATGCAAATATAAAGATGCAAGCAAAGCGAGCATATTATATTAATTTATATCTAGCTTTGCTTAGAATAATCTTTATTATTTTCTCTTGTTATATAAAACGGTATTATATAATATGTCATGTATTTACCGAAGACTTCGTGGCATAGCTTGTTATTATTCGCTGATTTATTTTATGAAAACGATTTACAGAAGTGAAAATTTGTGAGCGAGACAAAAGCAAAAATTTGAAGTTACTATACTAGCTACTAACCCAGTTTGTCAGAAAATGAAAGATTCGATTCCCCATAATTATCCCCTTTCCCTGTATACGGCCTTGGTATTATTTTAGCTATCATGTGATGTACGTTTCAGAACGTAAACATCGGTTAACTTTGACTATGGTTGAGAACAATTTCACAATACAGATGCAGTATGGCGGCCACCATTGGCCAAAAATCATAATTGTATCGAAAAAAAATTGTATGAAAACTTTAGTTACGTGACGTTAGCGCTAGAGGCGCTGTGCTCGTGACTCGTGGTTACAAAACAACCCTACTTCCCATAGGTGACTAGGTAGGTACCACTGGTAATAAATACATTTATATTTAGCTGTTCTAGTGAATAAATACAATTAGAAAGAGTTTGATTCATTTAACTTTTTATTACTGTTTTAGAAAATTATGAATGTTAGGTTAAAAGAGTTAAAAAACAGAAAATGTGTTAGTTAGATCGCAGTCGATGTTTATCTATAATTATATTAAAAAGAGGTAAAGCTTGTGAGTTTGGATGTTATGTCTGGAACTAAAGATCCAATTTTGAAAATTCTGTCTCTGTTAGAAGGCTTCATTATCCCTGAGTGTCATAGTCGTAGGCTATGTTTTATTCCTGTAGGAGTCTCTACGCGAGAAAAAGCTAGTGAAATAGTATATAATAATACTATGTTTAAACTAGATTTCCCTTATACCCAATTACTTGTTCTTAGATTAGCAATTTCAAAATAAGTACCTATAGTTTGTTGCAGACATATTTTAAATAAAGTAAAGCATAGAGGTAATTTCTAGAAAATACAGTTTTTTTTTTTGTAGCTTTACCTTCGTAAAGCGTTTAGAATCTTCTATGTAAGCCTAGTCTAAATACCAAAACTACACGTGCCACAAAAATACCACCTAAAATATGTTTTGAAAATGTATCCCAGGAGTGCTGTTACTTTTACTCCTATGTATATATATGTATTTTATATATTTTGCCTGACACGTTAAGCCGTCCCCTAAAGTTTTAAAATATTTATATTATAAATTATAAAATTACCAAAAATAATGTTAAGATAGAAATTTAGACGTGTACATCTTATTACCAAAATATAGGATATACGGCGAAGTTCCCTTAAAATCATAATTGTATTTGTTTAATAAAAACAATAACACCCTATATTGGCGACCGATGTGGTGTAATAGGCGAACTGTAGACTGCGAAGAGTGAGGTTGCGGACTCGATTCCCGCTATGGAAATATATTTGTGCAACCAAAAATCTACGCAACTATTTTTTTCGTGTTTATATAGCTTCTGATACCCTCGTTACAGGGAATCCTAGTTAAGGGTCAGACAGCTGTATATTGTGATTGTGTAAGCGTTATTTCTTATTAACTTAATTAACGCCTGCACAATTACATATATAGCATTATTTAATAGTTATTATTATTATTAATAATTTGTGGTATAAATGATCTTTATTATTATTTATTTCTTGTTGAAACAAGCATAAAATATTACACTTCATATTCATACACCATACAAAGCAAATTATGAAATTACCTACTACTAACATAATTAAAAGAATTTATATATGAATATTGATGTCTCGCATTACTTATATTAATTAATTAGTGTAAAATCATGTTATATAGCACCATCTCAAGCATAGTTACATAGTTATATCTACCAATATTATGAATTGTTAAAACTATATATGTATAACGCAAGTCATATTTATATTATATGCACAAAAAACCCTGCAAGTTATAGTATAACAAAATACAACTGAAATTCAGATTTTCGAACTTTTCGAATCGTTTTTATTTTACCTACTACAATTTATATCATCTATATTATAATGTCATGTTCCCCCTGGCCTATGAGTTACTTTCAGAGCCAGGTCTTTCCGCACAAATTAATATCGAAATATACTATCTTTACCTACGATTGGATTAAATTGCTTTAGCCGTGGTCATTACTAATTCTGCTTTCAACATTTTTAATCATTTTGCGCACGTGAAACACCTAAGATCGAAAGCATTTGGGCGGCCTGAAAAATAAAACTGACCACCGCAAGCTCATACGAACTTTCGTTCTAATAATATTATATATTGTTTTTCTTTAATTATATTATCAACATATACATATTTTTATCTACCTACCTATACGAATGAAGAACCAAATTGTTGTATATAAATTATAAGTCCAATATACGTGTATTAGTAACTGTATGTATAAGAGTAAGTATTGTCATTAAGCACCCGCTGATTCCCAAGTGAGATGTTTGTAAACGAATATATTAGAATTTATGATAGAGATTGTTTAAAGAAAATCTAGCCTTATCATTAATAAAAACTGATGATATGATAAATAATAAACTTACGTATGTTGAATAAGAAACTATGTTCATCTCCGTCTTCATGATGATAAACATTTTTTTAATAAATAAAAATCCTTAATTAGTACAACAATCAAAAATAATCGAGATGTTAATTTAAATTAAATGGTAGTTTTTTAGCATGTGTTAAAATACATTATAACCATCTTATCAAATAGTCAGCAAACACGAACTTTACAGAACATACTTCAATGTAAATGTTTTAAAAATGTATTTACTTGAGTACTTATGCATCTACATTTATTTAAGGACTGTAAACTTAAAAAAAACGTTTAGTAAAAATAGATACATACAAATTTTTAAAACCAACTTCATCCGAAGATCACTTTACGTATTGTAAGTAACACTGACCTTAGCTATAGCAAAAAATGGTAATACTATACTTACAGCATAGATATTGTATTCGAATAGAATAGAATGTTTAGCAAAAAAAACGACTGTATAGGTCAAATACCCAAGATTATTTTTCCCCAATATTTTTAGTCTCATTCGCATTTTTCCCCATTTGAAATGTTTTCCATGCGATACTGCGACCGATAGATGTTTGTCTCACACGATTAATTTCTACTCGTTCTTTTCGCTACACGCATTTTCACCTATGCATTTTTTTAACCATTCCGGATCATTCACATATGTTTTACTTGTATTATAAATTCTCAAAAGTCTATTTTTGTCATACGTTTTAGATTTTACTCATTATTTTCGCTAGCCGCATCTGTGCCGATGCATAAATACTAATAATAAACCATTACCGTCTTTTAACTTTGAAACATAATTATGTATGTGAATTATCCGGATTGGTAAAAAAAGGTGTAGCGAAAAGAACGAGTAGAAATTAAATCGTGTGAGAAACTTCTCTATCGGTCGCAGTATCGTATGAAAAATAAAGCAAATGGGGAAAAACGCGAATGGGACTAAAAATATTGAAGAAAAATAATTATGGGTATTTGACAGTCAAAAAAACAGGCCACTTGCACTTGAAGAATAGAAATAAATACCTATGTATTATCCATAAACAATATAGGTGTCTATTACGGTTACATATATTCTTAAAGAATTATTAACAAAATATGAAGCGCTGCTTTTCATTCAAAACATGATGTAAAACTTTAACCATTAATCTTGAAGAAACCTCGATTTATACAAGTAAGAAGAAAGTTGTTTTCATAATTATATTTTACCGAAAATAAGACTGTTTCTTCTTTTCACTTAAAATCTATATATCTATTGAAATGAAACATTTTCATAAAACAAAAGGTAGAGAGAGAGGCCTTCTATCGTTATTCATATTCTCAAAGAATAAATATAACCGTTTAATATTTATTGTAATAGTAAATTTGTCGTCTAATTTTGTGTTAATCCGTTGATTTAAACGAGGTTTAAAACTTGGAAAGTATGTTGTGTTAGAATAAAATAAAAATTGTGACATTGAATCCTGAGTTTTTAATTATTCCATTGTCAATAAAGTATGTATAGGGTATACATGTATAGGGGTTCGCTAGAAGAAAAGCTAAGATCTTAGGATCTAATAGTAAATACATATTGCATATCGCGCTTTCCCGACCCTGTTTTTCAGTAGGCGTGATTGAAAATGCTATACTCCCGAAATGAATAAACGATCCTAATCCGTTATCCGCGGTTTTGGATCGATATGTCATGTCGATATACTATGTAATTTTAGTAGTAATATGACAAGCCCTAGTACCAAAATGACATATCGATCCAAAACCGCGGATAACGGAACAGGATCGATTATTAATTTCGGACGATAAAAGGTATACGGCACAGTATTTGTACTTAGGTATACGTAAACTAGTTTTTTTATTTTAGATATACTAGTAGGTAGTTTAAAAATAAGAATGCGCTACGACATAGCAAACTGGTCTCTACACCTTATAATTTAGTTGCGTAAATTGTAGGTACAGCGTTTTTACAAAATTAGACGTTGAAGCATAGAACACTACTACTCTTGGGTGTACAGTGTAGTCGAAAAGGCAGTTTAACGCCCGAAATTAATAATCGATCCTGATCCGTTATCCGCGGTTTTGAATCGATATGTCATGTCATAGTATGTCATTTTAGTACCTACTAGGGCTTGATATATTACTATTAAAATGACATTTTATGACATGACATATCGATCCAAAACCGTGGATAACGGATCAGGATCGATTATTAATTTCGGCCGTAAATCAGTGCTACTTACTATCATTGTTAGATCATTTTGTCTATTACTGGCAAGGAAAAGTTATTGCCGTCGACATCATAGATGGCGCTAAGGAGTAGGGTGACTACCTTCATTAAAAAATAATCCGATTGTCTATGAGCTAGCTTACTTTACTAGTGCTCACTCATCATCGAACTGAAAATAGAAATTTTATATATAAGCTACCCCACACAGGGTCATAGAGACAGATATTACTATAAAGTAGGTTCCTAATAAAAGTACATATATATATCATCTCCAGATGGGCTACTCAAAAACAACGTCACGTAAAAAAGCGTTGTGTTGTGACTTGTGACACTGTCACAGCCTAAACTTGGGATCTTAAGTTCAGTGGGATCCTAAACATTTTGAATGTCAACGTACTCATCTATCTTTTGATGATCTTCATTGTGTTGTCAATGACTTTCTAGATCTTTTCGCATACATGCCTGTAAATTTAAGTTAAAAACTTATGTTTTGTTTAGCAGTTCACAAAAGAAATTCCTTTACATCGTCACTGTAGTTTTTAGAAGTGTTTGACTTAAATATTTATCTTTGTTTGATAAAATACGAAGATCAAATATCTTCATAACTACCTCGACGACGAGTTTGTGAAATAAACTTATTACAAAAATCTATTTCTGGAGCATATGAAAGACTTCTGTTATCAGATTTCATTATTTTTCTTGTAATAATGCGACTATAAATAGCACGGATTCTTGGCAAAATATAACGTGGTAGTACCTAACTCAAAGAGATTCGAAGCGTTCCTAACATAAACTTTCGGCAAACGAAGTTGCACTGACTAAAATATCGACGTACCTAATTTGTTTCGGACGGAAGTAATATTTTCAAATCCCATTATTCCCGTTATGACTCCCAAGAAACTGAGTTTCTGTGCTGTCAGCTAACACCACCTCAAGATGAACGTCAGGACTGCTCTTGAGAGCGAAGTTCGTTTTTTTTATCAACAAATACTCACTTACTCTCAAAACTCAAGATTTGTTTCTCAAGAGCGCTGTCAAGAACAAATCGATCGATATATCCATACGGGCGTACATGCGCAAAGCACACGGGTGAGTGCCGACCCTAAAACTACCACAGTTTAGTTATTTGTTATTATGCCCCTGCCAGAGATTGAGTCGCAGTAACTACGCTTTGGCGAGTATGTCGATAACCCTGCGGCAGATCACAGATTGAGTAACAGTTAGTATAGCATACGCCTGCGCCGCGGTGACGTCAGAGGCGGCACTACTCCGCCCGCATTCCGATGGATTCGCGAACGCAGCGCGCCACTTTCATATTTTGTTAGACTCTATACTAATTTTATCAATACATTCAAACATCTACGTACTGTGGGCTGATTGTAGTTAAAATATTGTATTAATTTTGAGTTGTAGAAAAGCTACGGACCATTCATTGGACGCTTATACGTTACATTCCCGCAGTTGAGTGTGCCGCCTCGGAACGAATAAAGATTCCATCGCACAGATGGCAGCACTGAAAATATTTGACATTCCGTGGATTCCTATCGCAGTGGGCTCGGCTCAAATGTCAAACGCGACTATTTCGTCAACAGAACCGTGGCGTGATAGTTGGATTTTATGAAATAAATAAACAAAAAATAAATACATCGGTGCGGTAAATGGACAATGGCTAATAAACGGTAGGAGTCATTACATTTTTTGCGTTCCAGTACTCAGTAGCGTGTTGTGTTGTTCTGACGTAAAGTTTTTGCGATTCAAGACTATCGATTTTCGCTGTTTGCCGGTTTTGTAACATTGTTATGAACATTTCAGTTTGATAGAACATTAGTTTATTCGCGGAACTAGAGGACTAACTACTGTTTATTACTCCTAATTTACATTTGTTGTGAGAAAAAAATACTTATCGCTTCGCATTGTGGGACAACGTGAGAAAAATAAACACTTTGTAAGTACCTTACCTTCTACCTTCTACATACATAACATTGCCTGCTTTTAATTAACTTTACATATTATTTTAAATTTTGTTTTATCATCTGTCTTGTCAACAGTTACGAATCCTTCAGAATAAGTACCTATATGTATTTAATCTATCTACCTACATACTTATACATATTATAAACATACACAGCATTGATCCGTAACTTGACATTTATGTAGGTAGGTAAACAATTACCTACCTAGTAGTAGTGCACACCACATATTTTACCATTAGTTATCTTTATTGATTAAATTAATAAACATCACATCACTGCACACATGGCAATGACTTTGATAGAGTTACAGTCACAGAATAACAGATAGTTGGTAGGTGTATGTGTGTACTGAGTACAAATTCTATAATGTAATGAGTTGTTACCGGTTTGATTTGAGAGCGGGAGACGCAAAAAATTTCGCCGCTACGCGAAGTCACTACAATCAACAACACAAATAAGTAATAACCCTCTAGCACTATGTCACAATAAGAAACATTGTGAATTAATTGAATCAACGGGAACCTCTCAACAATATTTACCGAGACAAAGTACTAAATTGTATACAACTTTTTTGTATTTGACTATCTCAGGCTACGCGGCGCGGAATCTCGAACATAATAGAGTGGAATGCGAGCGCGCTAAAGCAGCGCACAGCGAGCGTTGGTATCGAGTGCCCGCATGTTGCGATAACACGCGATAAAACGCCGTACGATTAGCCAATACGAGTGACCCCGCGTGGATCCTGTCCATTTATTCAAATGAAACGACCGGCCCCGCTATTTCAGCCGTAACGTTTACCCTGAAGCCACATACCTATCTTCAGAACACATCTCTATCCTATCCAAGAAACGCCGTACAGTTGGCTCTACATTTATACAATTAAGGATCCCCTGCGTCAATCAAAACCTGCATATGAATAAGTCTACGTTTATTACGTAACTATCCATCCTTCCTTATCCGGAAGCCTTAGGAATTTGGATCGATTCTGTAGCTTCAGGCATGTTTATGTTAGACGAAGTTAATTCAACACTTCCTAAAGAATTTCACAGTCCCTTAAAACTGCTTCTGTATTCTGTTCACCTACCTACTCAACTCGAAATGTTTATTTATCATCAAGAGTGTGAGTAATGGATTTCATGATTAAAGAGGAAACAATTTTATCGTTCTTGCATCAGTTAAATAGTTAGTAGGTTCTTAGTGCTTCCGCATAACTTTAATTGGAGACGTGACGTACCTACAAGTAAAACCAACGATGCATTCCATTTTGGGCAGACAGTCTCCTTTACAAGTATAAATTAATTGCAAACAAAAGCCTTACCTTAATATGCCAAAATATTTGTATGAAAAAGTGTAGCATAAAAGTAAGAACTCTACATTGTTTTGTATTTAGGTACATATATGAATATTAACTGTAAAAACATTGATATAAAATTTATGCACTAATAAAATGGGCATAGGTTTTATTTTCTACAACTCGCAAACAGATTATAGATTAGCATCAGACTTACGTAAACTGGGGCTACCAATTTTGACATTCATGCAAACCAAGTTCAAAGCCCAAGCAAAAGTCGAAGAAAACAACCGTCAAGTTTAGTCTACGTCCTACCATTATACCTAATAATTACAAGCGGTACCTACAGAAGCGTTACAATTACAACCGAACAGAAATTCGGCACCCCAGCAAGGGAAACATCTGCCCGGATTCCCTCGTCCCCTCAAAGAAAGCCACGTGCGCAGATGCACAGCAGGGGTGGCTACGATCATAAAAGAAACCCAAATGCGGGCTTTGAAAACACCGCAATATACGACCTTAAAAGACCTCAAATAGAGCTGAAATTAGAAAGTAGTAATCGCTTTACTGAAATAGAGAATTATTTTTAACGATCGGAATGTCAAGGTTCGACCACCATGTGGTTTGCGTTTGGAGACTGCCAGGTGATAGCGATAGGTTGTGGAATAACAATGGCAAATGTTTAGTATTATTGTACATTTATTGTATTATTACTTTTGCCAGTGAAAAGTAAAAAACCATATCTACACATAGTATAATGTAAAACTAAAACCCTAATGAGAATGTCACTGTGCTTCTTACTTCGCATCGCTGAAGGATTCTGCGCCGCCCTATTTTGTTTGAAACCTCAACCCTTTTTCCAAATGTAATTTGTATCTCTGAATGTTCAATTACCATCCCGAATTTCGTTCATCTCTAGCATCTAACCCATTCATCACAAAAGCCCAATTTGCCCTATTAGTTCCATGAATCTATTGAATGTCTAATGAATGTCACATTGATTCTTTGTTATAAATAAGCATCTTCTTATTAGCGTTTGGTTTGGATCAGAAGTCGACAGTGACAATTTCTTATGCCTGTTATAATGTAAACTAAAGTACCTACATGATAGTTAGACGTTGTTTAATGATCGGCAGATGTCTAGCAGCTGCTGTTGTAGATTCAGCCTTTTGGGTATCTGTTATCATCCAATAAACATTAGCAAAGATTTGCAGCAAGGAAGTTAGTTGCTCAAATTAGAAGTTCATTGAATTGCTATTACAATGACGCTTTACAGAAACATGATTTTTCTGGCTTTGCACACTGGCTGGCTGTTACACAATTGCATGTCATTTGTGTGAATTGATCACAACACATCCTGTGATGCTCTAATTAGCAAGGTATAGGTACTAATAAGAACGGTACAATTTTCACACGTTCACATCACTCATGCCTCCATCATCAAACATCCGTTTCTTTGCTCAAATTCGAAATGGAATTTACGTGTTAAATACCATCATGAGTCCCAATGTTCCGTTGAACCGCTTCATGCCCGCCCGACAATATGTGTCGAATGATGTATTCAATGTAAGACGTACCTACTATCTACCTGCATACCATCGCTCGAACACTATTACATACTCGTGGCTACGCCTCCGGTCAGAAATATTCTATTGTGGTTAATGTACCAAATTCCTCATCATTAACGCAGTCATCGCATCACTCGTCATGGCGTTGTTTTGTTTACCCGTCCCTTCTTCCACACTTCTGTACCTCGCGTGAGAACAAACAGATGTATAAGACGATAGTCTCGTGTGACTTTTCAAATTAATATCCTTATTGTTTGTCTTCGGAAATTTACGCCCATTATGTTAATTCAGATAACTGCAAAGGAATTTGTTCTCAAAGTATGTCCACTATGCGCGGAATGTGTTTAATCGCGGGTCGCATTTTTCGTATCATTAAGCTATTTACATACCTATCTCTTAACAGAAATATGCTTATTGCCATCGTCATGATATATTTAGAACAATAAAACCTGGCTATTTGACATAGTTGTCACACTGAATAACGTTTGAATGGTTTGCCAAATTTAACAATTCGAAACTAATTTAACACAATATTTTGGTCCGCGTTGTCTAATAAAATTTGATGCTCCTTATAAAAAAAATATATAGTTTAAAAAACTAAAAAAAATACTTTAAAAACGCACTCAAAAATATAAAATAATTAAATTGACTTGTATTAGTTACGATATAATGGTTAATTCAAAAAGTGTAGAGCGCTTTTTGGTTGTGTGTACTTTTATTTACCCAGTAAAAGAAGCGCTCCACACTTTTTGAATTAACCATTATATCGTAACTAATACAAGTCAATTTAATTATTTTATATTTTTGAGTGCGTTTTTAAAGTGTTTTTTTTAGTTTTTTAAACTATATATTTTTATTTTTGTACTTTTTAGTCTTTTGTTACCAAGTCCAATCTATCGGACTCATCAAAAGGAATCATATGAGCCCAAACTCGAGGGGTTTACTAGTAGCCACTGCAGAGATCCCCTACCCACCTTCTGGCTGCATCATCAGACCCTCGTCACCAAGTTCAATCTATTGGACTCATCAAGACGAATCATATGAGCCCAAACACGAGGGGTTTACTTGTAGCCACTGCAGAGATCCTCTACCCACCTTCCGGTTGCATCATCAGACCCTCGTCACCAAGTTCAATCTATTGGAGTCATCAAGACGATTCATATGAGCCCAAACACGAGGGGTTTACTAGTAACCACTGCAGAGATCCCCTACCCACCTTCCAGTTGCATCATCAGACCCTCGTCACCAAGTCCAATCTATTGTACTCATCAAGACGATTCATATGAGCCCAAACACGAAGGGTTTACTAGTAGCCAGCGAAGAGATGCCCTACCCACCTTCCGGCTGCATCATCAGATCAGGTCGATGATACCAATTTATTGCATTGTCACCGAGATTACATACATATACAAAGTTTCAAGTCGATAAGACAATTAGAAGTAGGTGAAAATTGACTTCAAAGATTTGATTACATTGTTAGTTAGTTAGTTAGTTAGTTACAAGTCAAGCTAATAAAAGTGTTTTAAAAAGATTCCAAACTATACCAACGTTCCAATATAATATGAGAGTCATGCATTCTAGGTCTGCATAATAGATTGCATAATAGATAGTACTTTACTTCAAATTTTGAAGCTGTTCTAGAATGTGTATATAGTGTAAATAGCATAAGTAATGTAGAGCGTACATAACAGGAAATTGGATTAGGGAATGACGTTGAAACCGCAATCTTAATATCATTTACTGAAACCTCGGACGGCCGAGCAAAGCGCCTTATTACACCGCGCCATGCTTACCTACCTGCAATGATTTCAATGACGATAAAAATGTGTTCTATGCATGCTTTGTTAATAAAACATCCGCGACTACCGCATCAATCAAAGCTTTGTCCCTCGAATCAGATGAAGCCGAAGCGTTGTTGAGTCGAATCAAAATGTCATATTTTCGCATACCTTTTAGCGTGGCATCGCGTGGGTACGTCTGCAATAGCGTGGTCCATTGGCTTGGTTCCCGGGCGCGCGGTATGCGGCCGCCACGTTTCACAACTCTTTGTTTGATCATCTGACTCCTCGCATATTTACGTGGTCTCCTCGACTTGGCGCACGTCTGTCCAATGTCTAGCCGTATTATCGCGAAGAATTTCCGCCGCTTTGGTATTCGCCTGTATGACTTTAGTCTGCGATATTTTAATGCCGAACGTGAATATTTTCGCAGAGCCAGACCTGGATTCCACAAATTCTTGTTCGTGTTTTAATACCATTTTGCCGGTCTCGATATAATTGGTACAGTAAATCAAAATATTATCCGGCAAAGTGAATTGTTCAACGCATCAGTTTAATCAAGCCGCTAATCGCTCTCTACTTAGCTAAAGTACCTAACCATGACAGTTATTGGAGCAGAGTTTAGATGCACTAATGACATACATACAAATAATTTACCAAGCAAATTCTTTAAATCAACAACAACAGCATAACCTTACTCCACATTATGAAGTGTGGTTATATGTATTATGTTTATTGCATACTACGCATATTGCCTATAGAACACAATAACGTCAGTAGATCTAGTTAGTATATTAGAAGCACACTTTTTTCTATAGGAGCTCTTCTTAGTAGAAGTACTTACGGTTCTGAAGGATCTTTAACAAGAAGGAAATCAATGAGAGCTGTTGAATGTTTTACACAATGTCTGGTGTGTTTATAGTCTCCTGTAGCATGACTAGCTATTGAGAATACACA
The DNA here is from genome assembly GCA_931315375.2 of Opisthograptis luteolata. Taxonomy (NCBI): domain Eukaryota; kingdom Metazoa; phylum Arthropoda; class Insecta; order Lepidoptera; family Geometridae; genus Opisthograptis; species Opisthograptis luteolata. Next base: position 5,810,644 of record OV928038.1, on the reverse strand, counting down.
TCTATATTCTATTATGTCTGAAATAGTTATATTATCTATGTTCTTTTTAATTTTTTAGGAAGATGGAGAAGGTGGAATCTGCGTTGGACGTGCTGTCACGCGCAGCGACAATGGTGCAGCCCTGTCCTGCATATCCGGCTAGCGATTCTGAAGGCTTTGGTAAATAACACTTCTGTAATTTATACCTATAATCTTATAATGCAGGCAATATAGATGGGCTATTGCTTGTTTGTTTTAATTGTACATTATCCCGGTGTAGGAAATCAAAGTGCTGGTTGATCTAATTTAGCTATAAATACTAGGCAGGTTAGGCTATAAAAAGAATTAACATTCTAAACTATAATGAAAACACATACATGTAGGTTATTTGGCAAAGTGTCAATTTTTTTCATTATGATATTGATAGGAATTAGGACTTAGCTAACAACGTTTTAGTTTCAAATGCTAGAAAAGTAACGCTTTGGAAAGAAACATGTTAAATTACAAAAAAAAACCTATAGATAAGTTAGCTTTAGCGACGTACCGTAGTCCCGATGTGATAAACATACTTTTTATACATAAACAAAAACTTTTATACATATAATTTTGTTTGGTTAATCCATCATTTGACTTGCATGAAAAACAGAAAGATTGTGAAATGCAACTTTTATGTATGTATTTTAAAACGTATAACAAACGAGAAGGGATTGATGATAGTCAAATAGTACTTTATTTAAAATCCATTGTGTCCTTAAAACGTCTCACCTTAAAACGTCAAACTTAAAACTAGCCACGCCTGTTCCAACTTCCTTACGCCGGCAAAAGAACAGGCGATAAACGCCCGGCAGGTAATTTTTTTAGGCGCGATTACATTGACAATTTTATTCTTATTACTAATTTATTGAATTGGAGCAAGTTCACCACAATCCCAAGCTTTTTTGTCATTATATAAATAGTCCGATATTTTATAATAAGCTATACAACTAGGATTTCTCTTAGTTGGTTGTGGGTTACAAAATCAGACCAGACCCCACAAGCAGCACCCGTTCACGAGTTGACGCATGTGCCAGCCATTGCTCTCCTCAACCATATTAGAGGGAAGAGGGCGACCCGACACACGACGCCGCTGCAAGCAAAGTCACTTTCGTGAGCATGACTGTTTTGGTTGTTTACCGAAAATGGTTAGAATAGGGGAAATAGGGGGGACACTACAACCCCAAGCAATAAATACTTGCTCGTGCTTGCTAACAAGTAAAAATTGACAAATATTCAAATAATTTTTAATTTAATTTTTAAAATACGTACAGTCTAGTTATTTAATCGCATATTATGTCTGACTAAAGCACTGAATACTGCCTACTTTTTTAAAATCCTTTTGAGTTTTTTTCTTTATACTGGTTTTATGGATTGAAAATGAATTCTTTAATTCATAAAAATATATCTATACTAATATTATAAAGCTGCAGAGTTTGTTTGTTTGTTTGTTTGTTTGTTTGTTTGTTTGTTTGTTTGTTTGTTTGTTTGAACGCGCTAATCTCAGGAACTACAGGTCCGATTTGAAAAATTCTTTCAGTGTTGGATAGTCCATTTATCGAGGAAGGCTATAGGCTATATTTTATTTCCAAAAAAAATAGGGATCCGTAAGAAAATTGCAATTTTGCAACCCAAGGTGTGAAATCGAAAACCTATTTCTGCGTGCGCTGCAAAAACTATTGACAATAGAACGAAACAATGTATTACGGGTTTGTAGGTCCTATTAAGATCTACAAAAAAGTCCGCGAGAGCATATGTCTAACTATTATAGTTATGCCACAATAAGTATTTTTTTTATTTTAAAAATTTAATTTTAATGCCGCCGCTAGGAAAGGCTCTTTATTTGTATCTTGGTATTAATCCTTATCAAAATAAATTACTTCTCATTCAAAACTGCTTCAATCCCTTCATATAACTTTTTGAATTATTCAATTCGGACATTCCATTCGAAAGATATCACGAGTTTAAAAATGTAAGTAGTAGTAGAAAAATAAACCCGCTGCACCGTAGTGCCGCGGGAAACGCGGTGAGGACCGAAGGCGGGAGAATATTCTATGAAATAGGTAAACTGCGGTCGCAATTTACGAACCAGGAAGACCTTTAGCTGCGCGATTCAAACGCGCGGTCAAAAAAAAATAGAATTAAAATAGGATAATGGATACAGCAGGTAACGCGGTGAGGGGCACCGAAGTGCGGGAATAATTTTGGAGTATATACGCTTTCGCGCCTAAACTACTGAACCGATTTAAATGAAATTTGGTATAGAGATAATTTGAGCCCCGGGGAAGGACATAGGATACTTTTTATCGCGATAAACTGTATCCCACGCGGGTGAAACCGCAGGGAACAGCTAGTGTATTTATATACTTGCTCGTGCTTGCTAACAAGTAAAAATTGACAAATATTCAAATAATTTTTAATTTAATTTTTAAAATACGTACAGTCTAGTTATTTAATCGCATATTATGTCTGACTAAAGCACTGAATACTGCCTACTTTTTTAAAATCCTTTTGAGTTTTTTTCTTTATACTGGTTTTATGGATTGAAAATGAATTCTTTAATTCATAAAAATATATGAAATAGCCCATTATTGACTAATCAAATAACAATTTATAGCGATAGCTTACTGGCTATTATAGCATCATAATAAGTACGGTCACCATATGTTCAGTGGTATTTCTCGGACAGTAACTGTCCAAGACAACAGAAACATTCAGTTAAGTAATACTAAATGTTTATGGCGACAAGGTTTTTAAAGATTAGCTTTCGTCGTGGATGCAACATATATGTATATATTTCTTATTCTTTTGTCTCCTTATTAGTAGACAACAATATGAATGCTAGGTACATACTAAGTTTTATGTAGTTGAGACGTTGAGGTTTGAGAGCTCTATAGCGACCATTGTTAGTATATTTTGATGATAACTACGCAAAGTCTCAATGGTATGTTTCAAGACTTTTAGTGAGTTAAGTTTTTTCTCTTTCGATTGACATGGTAACCGTACCGTCGACTACCTATAGAGTAGACACAAATGTAGAGGCGAGATGGCACGCGGCCTTGTAGGCGGGTCGCATTCCAGATTCCAGCTGACATTGTTTAATACGTCCACTACTTTGTCACATGCTTTTCTTATATATGCTGAATAAATAAACAATATAACCCAAGCCAGCATATTTATGATTGTTCCTAGATATATTTTATTTCCAGCTACTTGACTTTATAAAACAATCTAACTCCGATGGCTCAGCGACCTAAAATGTATCTTGGCCTCCGAAACGAGAGAGCGCCACTCCTCGCTATCCTAAGAATCCTAAGCGATTTCAGCCCGGATCATAATCTAGAGTTCGCGATGCAGTTGATTTCATATCCTCTCTATACATATATACTGCTGCTGTTCCCCGAGATTCCACTTGCGATTTATCGCGATGATAAGTATCCTATGTCCTTCCCTGGGGTCCAAAATGTCTTCTTGCCAAATTTTATTAAGATCGGTTTAGCGGCGTAGGCGTGAAAAGGTAACAGATAGAACAGAGCTACTTTCATAATCATCAGCTCTTTATTACATACATTAATTATTTATTATTGTCCTGCTGATTGTTAATGCCTTCGTTTGGTTCTGATATCCACGATCCCTTGCCTAAAAATTTACATAATTTGCTAACTATGAAGTAGCCAAAGCCAAACTAAAAATTTCAAGTACCCATTCTAATGCCGACAAAAATGTTTTCAAACGGTTGTTTCATACAAAGGATACCATTGTTTCTCGAGGCTGCTTCACGATAAAGGCTTCATTGACGATTAAACCATGGTTCCTACTCCGGTAGTACCTACCTACTACCTAGTACCTACCACAGTTATTTGGCACTCGGCTGTCCGCCGTCGTCACGGCGAGTGTTTTTGCAGTTTTGTTTGTAGCGCACTCGACCGAGACGCGAGACGCGAATCGCTGAAAGGTCCGGGTTGCGAACTCGCAGTACCCGAAATCACAACCACAGATATTGATGATAAATGATTTGATAGATTCATAAGAAATACAGGAGACAAAAATATTATGGTACAAACTTACTGTCATACACACTACAGTATAGTTACTTGTATTATACCCGAATACCCAAACCAGAAGAACTCAAAAATAAGTAAGGGTAGGTACATACTTCAAGGGTACCTACTTATTTTTGAGTGCATATACTAACATAATAATTAAAACCTACATGAAGCCATTTAGGTTTTAATTGGATTTGAACAATAATATAATAATAATAATATATCGGGGACAATTGCACACAAATTGAACTAGCCCCAAATTAAGCTCGAAACTTGTGTTATGGGTACTAGAAAATGATATACATACTTATATAGAGAAATAAATACTTATATGTATATAGAATAAATTAGTCTAACGATATTTTAGTATCGTGGCGGCAGCGAATCTAAAAATGTAGGGGTTTTTTTTTGTATCGTTAAAATTTGGGCAAGATACTTAATTAAGTTAATATTTTAACGCAGTCGGGTTTTTTATTTTCTTTATATTAATACTATTACTTGTTCCCTAAGTAAATAATCTTTTTTTTTAATGCAAAATTCTTTGTCATGAATATTTTGGGATTTGCCGCAGGATTTAGAAGCTAGTAAGTATTTTGCGTTGACGCTGTTAAAAAGTTGTTGTTATGAATTCGTATTAATTAATAATAAATTGATCCCAGAGTTCATTATAAATTAAAGCAGGCTATCTCCTTTGACAATAAATAACTTAACAATAGAGTTAAACATCGATGAGAAAGCTCTACTCTCAGAGTGCCGCGAGAACGTCTAGCCGATGTGAAACGCGTCCCGCGCGAATTTCGCCGACCCACAATCCCGCAAGCCATCCGGCTCGAAGTTCGGATCTACCCTCCACCAGAAATATCCGCATACCGTTACTGATATTATACTTACGACATACGCCATTTTGTACTATATCGAGCATCATTACCTACAGCACGTAGCGCGTCGCCTTTTTATCGACATCAGATAATTCTTTTTCCCATTCAAAAATATGCGACCAATAAAGATATTATCGGACGAGATCATTAAAGATGTAACTAAAGAATGTCACGGCAAAAAATTGTGAAATTTGAATTCTTGTGGAGTCGCTTTTTGCGTATTCACGAATCGAAATGTGGTCACGCAATTTGTTAAATTATGTGTTCTGTTTATTGAATGTTTACAAACAATGGTCGGATCGCGGGTAATTATGCAATGTGATGACAGCGCGAGCGCACGCGGCTCGCGCTCACTTTCGTTGCGCTCGCGCAGCGGCGTTGCCCAAGGATCGCCAGAGACGCCAGCGCGCGCCACTGGCCGCTGTCCAGCTACCATTTGAGAAAGCGTTCAGGAATTGTATGACCGACCTATGTACCCAACGCTGTCTCTTTGACAAACTCACATTTTTCGAAAGACTGCTCTTCGATTTCTAAATAATAGTTATAGGAAATTTATCATTGTATTTGTTTATATTCATTTTCTTCTTAAAACCAGCAGCTAAATGAAAAAATATTAGGTATAATACTAACTAACTAAGCTGTAATCTTCATAGCCACATATACACAGTTTAGGCAGATCGTTAGTATGCAGTAAGAAAAGAGCTACAGAGAGTAGTGACTAGTGACCCCTGAGTTACGCCGGCCTGATCAATTCTAGTTGCCGTCAAGAAACATTGATCGTTTCCGCAGAAAGTCACACATGAATATAATTATTATCCATGCACATACCTACGTCAGCAAGTAAGCCGTACAATGAAAGCCTTATAATAAGGCTATCGTCTTAAACCATGTCGAATGTCTTTGAGACATACAGAGAAACAGTGCCTCTCCATACCTCTCAATGGCTCCACTCCAGATATGAGTAGCATATATAGGCAAGAAACTGTCCAGTGGGCGGCGCCACCCGGATCGTCGGTCATTGGTGAAGAGGATGCATTTCGCTTCAAGGTATGCCAGGAGTCTGTTGTTTAGTACACGTTCCATACGCTTACTTTTGGTATAGCCTTTAATGAGCCTGTAGTTAGTAGGGTCAGATCGACTACTTATTTTGGGCGCAGGCTGAACGTCAGCAAGCTTCCAAGATATCGGCACTTGTCGAGTTTCTGGAGAAAGGCTATAAATATACGTTTCAATATACAACTCAGGCGCACATTATCAGGATGGAATTCCATTCGGGCCAATAGCTTTATAGATCTCGAGATAGGATGATAACGTTTAAAGGAGAGAATCTTATCGCCTGAAGAACCCTGTAGTGCGAAACCGCTTGCGGTAGAAAACTCTTTATACGTACTAATCTATTATTTCGTACATGTAAACACCACCACTATAACTTCTTGCATTCCTACTATATAGCCTACCTTCTGTTAGATGGCACAGAATAGCGATAAGGGTTAGCGTAGCGCTAACCATCAGTCGAATGAAAATTAAGTCACATCAAACAAATCAATTAAGTCATATTTGGAATGGATGGGTGGGTGGTTATCAATTTATCATATCAACCACATGTTACTTTGTAGCTGCTATACAGCTCTCTAGAAATGCAATTCTTAGCATTCTATCAATCATATCAAATCGAATTGGTTTTTATTGCGAAAGATATTGGGGCGAATGTGGCGTGCACGTGGATACGTATATCCGGAACGCAGAGGCGGCGTGTTACGGTTTCGAAAAGAATGCTGAATGTAGGTTGCGTTGCGGACTACACTCGCAGCTACAGTTACAAGCGTCTTATGAAGGTGTACCGACCTACCGACTGATTGTTGATCGCCATTGTCATCTTTCGCGTACATTTATTTTGGGAATCGTAAATTGAACAATCCGGGTCAGTTATTGTAGCGCTCATAAACGGCATTCATTCGTTCTTACATTGCAACTTGCAACTGACGAGCGTAAAATGATTAAATCAAAAATATGAAAGCTAACGCATTCCTGAGTGAGGTGACAGCGGCTATGTGCGTGCAGCGGTGACACTGGGGGGGTGCAGGCACGCGCCGCGCCGAAGTCATCCGATACCAATGAAGTCATCATGTAGAGTAGAATTTCTAATGGCCAACGGATTCCATTTCGTTGGCAACGAAGCGAGAGTGGGCCGACTCGCTCATTGTTACAATGATATAACACTCGGCTAACGAAACAAGACTACTTTTCGTTTGGAATAAAAATGTACTTACGCGATTAGAAAATGGCTTCCTCGCATAGCTCTACCGTCGTATTTGACTTTTACAAATAACTAGCTGCACCCCGCTGTTTCACCCGTATGGATTACATCTTTTCACGATATAAAGTATCCATGTCCTTCCCCAAGATTGACAACATCAAATCCATATTATCAAGTTCAGTCGATCGTTTTTAAGTTTATCCGCGACAAAGAAACAATCAAATCTTTTCTCTTTATATACTAGTATAGTAGAAAACAACGTTTAAAGTTCTATTTACGCTTATAAAGTATGTTGAAATACTTATACATAAGGTATTTACTCATCTTTCGTTCACAATGTTGAAACCCAAGAAGTTTCAAATACATTTGTCTGAAACCAATAACAAGTCGTTGCCCCAAATGCATCCTCACTCCTCTGAATCCGCATGTTAGTTACCCACAGCAACAGTTTAGTATCGACATGTTATTTGTCCGTCAATAGAATCAGCAAACTCTGAAATGTTACTCATCAATCGTGTGGTCGCATTCCAAACATTCTGGACACTCGTTGCGCTTGCGCCTATCGCCTCGTTGTGATTTATGTGTTTGTGCAAACCCAATTAGTTCTCGTGATTTAGTTACAGTTTTGTAGATATTTGCATCGAGATATATGCTTTGTGAAGTATGATCAGGCTTATTCGTCACAAGAAAATATGCACTAGGTGTAGGTACAGTACAATAAGATATTGTAGCTTCTATCTTATCTTACCTTTTGGAATTCAATGACTGATATATTGGACACACAAAACTTAACAAATAAAAGTGAATAACATATGGCCACGCTAGGATATCGATAATTTTTATTTCTTATTTACACCCTGTAAATTATAAATGCAGAGTTGCAGAGTGGCCATGAAAATCTCCCCTGTTCATTGATATTAATTGTTTTCAAACCTTGTCCCACCCAATGTGTATGTTTATATGGACTTTAAATTCAGTATAAGCCTGTTTTTTGCATTGAGTTTTCTAATAAGGAAATGGCTAGAGAGGAACTGTCCTTCACATGATTTATATTGCGATAATAGCACCGCTATTAATAAGAACAACGATGGTCACTCTTTATTGAAGGGATTCAGATGATAATACAGGTCAACTTGATGCATGTGACTGAGAAACCGGTTTACAAAAGGGTATCTTATATCCTTTCGCCCACGATAGTGTGACGGGGTCAGTAGTTATTAATTCCTATTGGTCATAAAAATAGACTTATCGTCCTGAAAAATATACTGGGTCGTCTGGTGCTGCAAGCGCGGTTGCCGTGGCTGCTACGACTGCCGTGATTGCGATGTAGTCAACCCTCATCAGTTTGATCACCTGCTTCTCTCGCATGTCCGGTTGCCGGTAGCGGAAAGCCCGGATTGGAGCTGGTTTTTTTTTTTCTACGCCGAAGTAGTTTTTTCCGGTGGGTGGTTTTTTTTTTCATTTCGGCGCCTAATTTTAATATGGTCTGAGCAGCATTGACTTACATTGTCTGTTGACTTGTCCCGGAATAAAAAGCTGTCTATTCTACGTTTTTACCGTGGAACATGTAAAACTCCTCCTCACTACAATACTGCTATACTTATTGTTTATTATAACAGTGTGGAGATAACACAGAATGATAGTCCTTCAATACTATCCACGACACTTAGTTTATCATCCATCCGGATGTAATTTAATGGTGAACAAATAAAGTGAAGGTAACATTCCTTCCAGTACACATTCACAATTTTTTCGGAATTGCAAATGATCTGAAGGCTGTTGCCTTCCTCTCAGAATGTAACAGCACTACTTTTCAAAGATGACTTTGCATTGTGTCAATATTTTTTACAGCTATAGTCCTGCCAACTAATTACATTACAGGTTGCCAAAATATTGCTATTTCCGGAAGAAACGAAGTTGCACGGATATTCGTTGCATTTTTCAAGTTAGTTTTCTTCTTAGGTAATCACTGTCATCGTTTTTGTATTTCGGCACCGTTCTTTACGTTTTTGCGTATTAAAACACATTAAGACACAGACACGTGACCTGAGGAGAAAAACGGGAGACTATCAATACATAATCTGCTTTAGACTAATAATTGTAGAAACGCAATACCTAGACAAATTACTACAACGTATAGCTAATTAATGTCAAAGGACGAAGCACTAAATATAATAGCTGTAGGTATTCCAATATGTCATAAATTGATCTTGATTTATTTTCATGTAAAGCATTCATTTGCGATTCGTTCCGCAATTCCTACGACATGACTTCAGACACCTCGTATCGTTCAGAATTTATTAATAACTTAGGAATGTTATTAGCCTTCCAAGGCGTTTGATTTTTACTTGACCTCTCATGTTATCGCGCGGACTCGCCTGTTTACCATTAGGAATGCTTGTTAACGCACTTACAAGTTCGAGATAATAAAATTCTCAATAAACAGTAAGTAGGCAGGCACTAAACATATGTACGGAATCCAGGCAACGCCCGTACTGAGGTGATGCAATGTAAAGCTATGCTGCGAGGGAACTACGTCATATTTAACACCAAATACTCATGTAGACAGTAATAAATTGTAGAAAGTTCATAAAATGATTAAGCTGGCGTCTGGATGATTATGTGCGTCGTTTAAGAATTAAAATTTTTGTCTCCGGTTCATTATGGGTTGGTATGATAATTTGTGGTTTTTTTAATCCGAATTCCATTGATATGCACAGCGGTCGTTTTATGAGACCAGGCCAGCGTTTGATGCCGCGTAAGGGATCTCTGTCTATAGTCGCGATTCGATTCAACAAAGCATGTCAGGGCAACCACGTACTCGAAGTGTACGTGGTGCTATGCTAGGTTATGTAACCAATAACCATGTGCAAAGATCGTCGCAGACTTGGCGGGGTGGTGAGACCTCACTTCTATTTATGAGAATAATTTTATTGCTCTAGTAAACTCGACTTGAAGGATGCCTTGTTTAGTCGAGTCGGTACGTTTTTATCAATCTAATTAAGTCGAACCTTGAAAACGGCTCGAAAACACGCATTCTGTTTAAACAAAAAAAAGTCTTAAATTCCGAAACCAAGTCACACATCATTCTAACTTAACTTTAATATAGCTACTATATTTTCATCAATTATGATTACCCACCTTATAAATGAAATACAGTATTAGGTACACATATCTTCTCGTAGTAATGTTCACCTTTCTTCCCTCATATAATATTCCAACTTATAATTTCACTGTACATTTCACTGGAAGGTCACGGGCGAAATCTTCATTCACTATGCGACTGAGCGCAACGATATGGATCCGTCATGCTCTGCCTCCAACAGGGGGTTGGATGAACATTCATCATTAAGTAGAACTGCTTCTTCCGTCGAATGTTATCTGCTTAGTACCAACTAATGTCAATGCACTTCTGATTATAATTAGACAAAAACTTTACGCATGTGTATATAGTTTATAGCATACATAATAATAGGGTCTAAAGATTCTGCTTCAACTCTTTGGGACTTGGAAGTTGCACGTTAAAGAAAGATGTGTCTGATGTTTATGATGTTAGGATGTTTTTAGGGGTACCAGTTATAATACTAATAGCTACCTATACGTACTAGTTTCCGTAAAATTGTCCTCATTCCAAGGCCAAAAGTATTTATAACGCCGAATTTCATTAGAATCTGTTCAACCATTACAAAGGAGCCGATTGGTGTCAAATATGCTTACATTATTTAAACACACGCAAATAAATTTTTGCAGTTGTAATTTATTTAGAGTAGGATCGATAGATAGGCTTGCAAAAAATTTATCACAAACTATTCTCTCCACCTTCATCAACAATTCCTATGATCGTAAGAACATTTGGAACCCTAAAACTATCACATTCAATATACTTATTTACAGAAGACCCAAAAGTGTTTACCTTGTTACCTAACCTTGTATTGATTTTTGCCGCCATTTTCTGAGACAGATTCAGTGCTTCCCTCTATTTGAGTGGCCAGGAACTGTTACGTAACGTGGACCCTATCTACGCTTCGCCTTAACCAGCTGATAGAGGGCGCTCGACGTAACCCGCTCAAGAGACTCGACGATTTGGTCACACGTTCTGATGTAGATGACGCTACTAGTTTCCAAACATACGCAATCTATATCTTTTGAAAGAAAAGAGATATTTGTATCAATTTGAACAAAATAACCCTTATCAACCTTTTGTCTCGCCTTAAAATATCTTTAATCATTCCGCCTTGTGTTGAGAAGTACCTAAAAGATCTTTTTTTACGAAATGTATCTTATTAAAACACTTTTAGTGTTTTCATAATTTTAAGTATACTAATTTTGAAAACGCTCGTCTCTCATCAGACTCATAAGTCAACTAATTCATCTATAGTTAAATACATTATTAGTATTCATTATACATTAATAATCAAATACATACTTAAAATGTTTACTACATTATTTAACAATGCGTACAAAGTGACACTCCCATATTGTAGAAATTTTATCTCGTTGACTCTATTCACAACCGATGGCAGACTACAGATAACCCAAAAATGCCTTGCCAAAATTACCTTCTACTACAAGTTACCAAAGTACCAAATTTCGGTAAATTTTACAATAAGATCAAATTTACCGAAATTTGGTACGTTATTTAACTTACGGACGTTTATAAAACCGGCCCTAGAGTGTATTTTACATTAACATAATAGCATTGATCTCAATATTTTTGAGATATAAGTATAGGTATAAGTATTAACTTAAATAAAATCCTATATTTTATTTTACTACTACTGAGACGAACTAAAACTGAAAAAGAGTATGTACCTTATACCTAATACATACATTACAACAAATTAAAAACTAAATTATAATTTCAAGCTTTTTATAGCAAAAAGAAAACCTCTTCAGAAACGAATCGCTCGAACCCAATTCACATCTCTTAGCTGAGTCTTAATCAATAATTAAACATGTTCATAACATAAAAAGAACTCAATAAAACCCAACAGAAACAGTCTGTTATCCAACAATACCGACGCAGCATAGGAATGCGGAATGTTTGGACGCTGCTTTCCGTACTTTCGCTACAAACATCCGTCTAGCGCCTTCCGTACATCGCCTTTGTTATGTAAACACCCATCTTTACCGCTCGAAGACAATGATGTGTAAACATGATTAATGATATAATTAGATTGGCAATTGTTTTGACTGACGCCCAATTCATGCACTTCCTCTACTATGTCATCTCTTTCTCTGCCACTGTCTGTTTTTTACCTTTTCACGGCTAATACCGCTGAATCGAGATAGTTTGAACCTTGAACCCTGTGGAAGGACATAGAGGATACCTGTGATCGCGATAAACTGATATCTATGCGGGTGAAACCGATAGCTATTTATATAACTAACTAACTGAGATGGCGCAACGACTAACGACCCAAAGTGAGTCTTGGCCTCTGATAATAAAAGACACCACTTCGGTCTGTCCTGCCAGTCCCCAATCTGGAGCTCGCGCAAATCCTTCGTGTATTCCAGCAGTGTTTTTTTGCTATTTATAGATATAATTCAACTAGTTTTAGACTACATTTAAACCCTCTTCATCTTGATTTCCTACTTTGCCGGAGCCCGGATCCGTATAACAGACAAAATTTGCACATTTAAAATAATCGGAACAGTCGCTTTAGGTAATATTTTGTATGGAAATATCGGCGGCTACCGGCGGCTGCCAAAATATTAATGTTGTTAAATGTGCCTTCAGGGTTCGCTCGCGCTTGCCTCTATAACAATAAACGCTGCTACCAGTGGCTACCACATTACATTTATTTAGCTGAAAGGTATTCTTTATATTAAACTCTAAGTCCACGTGTTAAGGTTCTATCTCAAGTTAAGGTACTCATCACGTTATCCTTCACGGTAGATACTCGCATGATTGTCTTAGCCCTGCAGACACGGACGCGGCTACTGGCGTCACGCGAACGCTAATCAATTTGAATATTTATTGGCAATTTATATTTGAATAATCACCACCATTAAAGAATAATTTAACATTTGAAATTTAGTTCCTTCCTTTTAAAATTGGTATGAAGATGAGGAAACACGCGTCAAATGCCTAACTATATGGTTGGAGTAAGTGGATCGTGTTTGTACCACCTACCAAGTGATAATATAACGATACAATATAGGATAGATAACAAAGAAATAAAAACAAATAAATCTAAACTAATAACTAAAATACATTATTAAAAGAAGTCCCTTTAGGCAAGGTACCGAAGATACTGGCAGCGTTCCCCCTTTGAATGGCTAGACTAATTCTTTGTCCGAGGTAGCTGCCAGCTCTTCGGTCTCCGGTGATGTCGATACGATACAATTATAAAAGATACATTTACAACATTACTTTGCAGTTGCGTCATGGATGTTAAACTCCAAGTTCCTAGAACTACACAGATATTTAAATGTGGGTAATTTTCCTTCCTGGTTATTTAAGTACCACAACCAAGTAAACCAGGCAAGATGCAGATAAGATGAAGATTGAAAATAAATGTAAATTTTTCCATAGTTTTTGCTCTGATCTCGATTGTCTCAGTACATATTAGGCGTCACAGATAGGCTCATGCGAGAATGTAGAAAAGAAATATCTTATAAAAATGCCTTATTTTTTAAATGTAACAGATAGTCACTGTGAGTATTGTAATTAGTATTGTTTTGTAGTTTAAACGATAGCGACACATGAAGCAAGCAAATTCCGTAAAAAAAACTTTCGTTTCGTTTAGGTATCCTATCTGGCATGTCCGTTTTTGTTGTTATTTAAACGAACGCGCTTAGTAAAGCAGTGAAGTGATGCAGTTGGTTAATATGAAAAATAAAAAGATATTCTTTCATGTACCTACATATCGCTAGCGCCGTCTATCCATGTTTTAGGAACTACCTAGTACAGTCAGCGACAAAAGTAGCTGATCATACTCGATTTTCCAAATACGTATTAGATCAGTAATGTTTGTTTTTCTACTTACCACTTAAAAGGTAGCGTTTGACCATATCAAAACACACCTGATGCTAAGTAATGATATGGTTGGTGTATAAGATGACAAAGAAAATCGGAATAATTGTGATTGTTCAGCTACTTTTGTCGCTAACTGTACCTACATTATTTCAGCTGTCAGAGATCCTCCCATTACAAAGAAAAATGATCGTAATTAACCCCAATTTTCAGCTCCATCTTGCGATCACGACCTTAACAAATCACCCGTAGAGGTTGTCAAATTACGTAGCTCTATTAAAATGTTACATATTTTTTTTTATTCTATACTGTTATTTGCTAATAACAGACACTTAACCTGTGACCGGCGGCCACATCCCTATCAACATCATAATTTGTGCATAATAGCATCTATAGAGTCTAGGTACACGCGCAGAAGTTGTGTCGAAACATAATTTTTAAAACAGGTCCGAGATAGATCCATTATATTAATCTTTCTACGTATTTCCGAGCACTTGGCTATAAATGAAAATTATACCACTCCCGAGTCTCGGGAGAGCCGTAAAAACTTAGCTCTAGGTAAAATGTTCTTCAGTTCGTACCTACAGCTGAAAGTCTGAAACAGTAAACTTGGTCCTACATTTTTAACGCTGTTGTTGCTGAGTTTGTTCCTCTATCTAATACACTTCTTATCTGGGTTAGTCCACAATAGACTATTGATTTTTCCCCATCAATGGGATTTGTGAACTTTTCGCCCATGAATCCCGACATCTTATAAGATATCTTTATATCCTTAAGATTATCTTTTTAGTAGCGATTTTATATTTTGGTTTGATTTTGATTCCATTTCATTTCCGGATTTGTGTTTCATGACTGATTAGATTTCAATATAGACCATGTAGTCTGATATAAAAATGATTATTACCTATCTGATCTGACTGACATTCCGTAATGCCTTGAATATTACGAGCCTGGCGAAAAAAAAAAACACTAGGTATGTACTAATAGCTAGGTACCTATGTCTAGTTTTACGGTTCTCAAACTAAAATATGTAGGACTAAACCTAATTTTATACATAAAAGTTAAAAGAATGCTACAACGAGTCACATTTACCAGTGGACTCGTAGCCTCATTACAGCCGAATGCTAGCTATCATTAAACAGTTTCAACAAACAAGATTTTTTAAATTACTGTAAATTATTATCAGATTCAGGTGTTAGCAATATATTATGCAGAATACCCGTTTATTATCTAAACAATGTAATTATGAATTCAGAATGCGGAATCGCCGACATTTTTCGTGTTACGCTATATAAACTACGCTATTCACTAAGCATCGTGCATTGAACATGCAAAAACTTACGTCCAAAAGTTTTGCAATTATTGTATTGGGAAATCTGCATCTGCTTTTTTGGAAACATTACGATTTTAAATTAGAGCTACCAGGCTATATAACAGGTTTGATTTCTGCTGCAAATAAATGAAACATTGCTGGGATCTAACCAGACAATTCGCAGGGTATAACCTAGTACCTACTCGTGTCTTCGTTATATTCACTTTACCAACACTGAGAAACTCAGTTTTTTAATAATGCATCAGATCCAGCTTAGGATTAAAAGTATCGTTTGGCGCTACACTTAGGTGTACGCTACGCCCTTTCAACCGAATTGGCCACATAAATTAGATATTTATTAGTAATCATTGAGTTGCGACTGAATGACTTACGCCCGAGACTAATAATCGATCCTGAGATCCGTTATCCACGGTTTTGGATCTATATGTCATGTCATAATATGTTATTTTAGTAGTAATATGTCGAGCCCTAGTACTAAAATGACATAATATGATATGACATATCGATCTAAAACCGCGGATAACGGATCAGGATCGATTATTATTAATTTCGGGCGTTAGCTATACAAACTACCAGATAATCCAGTAGGCATCCCGGGGGAAATAGCTGGTAAGAGCTCACTAATGCGTATTTATTACCTAGTATTAAAAAAAAGAGGTTAAGTTTACCTACTGATGATTTGGATTTAGGTAGGTAGTGGTAATTTTTGGATCCGGAACTACCAATTGAGACACTTTCACTGTGAAAAAGGTATCCCTCAGTGTCATAGGCCATGCTATAAAAATCCTGTAGGAATCCCCACACGACTGAAAACGAGAAGCACATCTATTCACGTTGTTATTTAGAAGACACACAAGAAAACATTTGGATGATTAACACTCGTGGGCCTGTATAAGAAAATAAAATTCTCACCAGTTCAAAAACATTAGAACAGCAACCCCCAGCTTCTCCTACCAACATCCACTTTAAAAATCAATACGCGTGCAAATAAACATACCCCTGAGCGTGGGGTGCGTTTGCGGGAGCTACTGATGTACCGCCTAGGGCCATGCCGGCTGCGCATGCGT
This sequence comes from Opisthograptis luteolata, assembly GCA_931315375.2. Taxonomy (NCBI): domain Eukaryota; kingdom Metazoa; phylum Arthropoda; class Insecta; order Lepidoptera; family Geometridae; genus Opisthograptis; species Opisthograptis luteolata. The sequence continues at coordinate 5,794,072 of OV928038.1, read as the reverse complement.
TCATACGACCCCCAATAGCAAAGGGGCGAACATTTTTTGCTCACAAACTTGGTCCTCTGTTTCCTCCATGAATTTTGGTGCTTGAGTGCATTTTTTTAACTTACTCCTGTACATAGTAGATTATCTGTACCTACGTGTATTTTAATATTTTTTGATCAATAAATTTTAATATGCGATGAAACTATAGGGACCCTCCAAATGAATTTGAATACTGTGTTCAAATATGATCAGGTTATATAAAAAAGCGTAACGTACAGACACTGTAATTTAAATTCTTAAATGGTACCTACCTACTACCTAGTTGTTTTTTTTTTAGAAATCTTTATCATTAGAAGGAAACAGAAGACTGATTTGCTCAATATCTGATCACGGAACACGCATAGCAACACGTTTTAAAAATATATTTCTTAATGATAGTCTTTCCTCTTAATTTTGTAGCATCAGAAAAGATGCTTACAAATGCCGTAGTCGAATCCATTTAGAATCTTATTGCAATGAGATAGAGTCGAGTAAAGGGGTATACCATTCTTGGTGATACCTTATTAAACTTTATTAGGATGTCGGAATTGATATCCGAATTTCAGCTTGCTCCAAGATGATTTCTGATTTTCATTTCATTGGAATTGGATTGGAAACGATTTGTTTGAGTTTCCTGGAACAGATTTTAAACTTATGAATGTTTATCTATCGTCGAACGGATTATGTTGTAGGCAAATTGCCTGGGGAGCTTTCCTATCTGAGCCTTGTATTTTGATATCATGTTTACTTGTTGGATCTTCAGGGAATAATACAATTTACGGAGTAATGAATATTATTTGCTATATTCAACCCTTCAGATTTCTGGGTAGATATTATTAAATTTTGAAAGACAAGTTTGTTTTGGCTAAATTGTGTGTTTTTGATACACTGGTTTGTTTAGAGGGCATGATCAATTAGAACGTGATACACCGCGGAGTCACGGCACGACTAGTCCACCGATTTAAGGTCGCTCAGCGAGCTATGGAAAGAGCTATGCTTGGGGTTTCTCTGAGGGATCGAATCAGAAATGAGGTGATCCGTCAGAGAACTAAAGTCACCGACATAGCTCACAGAATTAGCAAGCTGAAGTGGCAGTGGGCTGGTCATATAAGCCGCAGAACCGACAACCGTTGGGGTAGACGTGTTCTTGAGTGGAGACCGCGACTTGGCAAACGTAGTGTAGGACGTCCTGCGACAAGGTGGAGCGACGACTTGCGCCGAGTGGCTGGCAGTGGTTGGATGAGAAAAGCCGAAGACCGGGCTCAGTGGCGTATCATGGGAGAGGCTTATGTCCAGCAGTGGACTGATACAGGCTGATGATGATGATGATGACACCGCGGAGTGAATTTTATATTGAGAAATACATTGTAATTTATTACCTCATAATTGATTAACGTTACGTATAAACACTCACACTGCTGCTATAGTATTCTCTATGTCGTGCATTGCTTGGAAATAAACAACCCACACTGGACCCGCGTGGTAGATTATAGCCCATACTCTCTCTCTGAGAGAAGGCCAGAGTCCCAGCAGTGGGAACGTGGAAGGCTGATAGTGATGATAATGAAACAACAACAACGCACCACAAACATTGATGTCCCGAGAGCAAATTGAAAGCTCTCAGACCATGAACTATATAGCAACGTCTTTAGAGATACGAGGGAATAGATACCTAATATACAAAGTAACATGTTTCATTTCACTATGCTATACAAGTAAAATAAAACTCTTGCTTCGTCATTCATGACCATGGTCAGATTGCCTCTGAAATGTAAGAAACAACGTAACGCACCTAAGACCTCTATTGATAAGGCCGGTACAATATTCCTTATCCCGAACCAATTGTGTACAGGCTGTACAAAGGGATTGTACGACAGTTTCATTACCGGTCACAATAGAAGGCGAGTCGTCGAAAATAGACTTACCCTTCGCTACATTACGTCGACGATACGCTTCAATGGTGTCGCAGTCGCTGAACAAAAATAAAAGAAATAAGGAAAATTACGGAACACCTGTTAAGCCGCTGCTTACTGGAGTTTTGGAAGCATAAGGAGTGCTCTAAAATTGTTCCATCCTGGATGTTGTTGTTAGACATGAGCTAATTACAAACTTTGTCTAACAAGATCGTTAACGTACGAAGGAAGATACCTACATCTATGAACAAGATAAAGTAAAGAACATCTCGGCAACGATGTTTTGGCCTGTTTACTATATGTTTCTTCTGACTGTTAGGTACTGATAAGACGAATAAAACGGCAACTTTTGTAAGTGTCGACTGTCGTAATCTCGTCTATTGTCCAGCAATAAAGAGACACAGGCTTAAAGTAATAAAAGTAATGATAGTAATGATGATGAGTGAGTAGTTAAAGTAATGATTCCCATTTTTGTGAAAAAGTAAAACCTTAAAAAGTAATGATTCCCATTTTTGTGATGCCCATTTTTGTAAAAAGTTACGCCTGTAACTTAATGATGTTATTTAAAAATTAATCATTTATTTGATCACCTGAAAGCTCGTTTGCATCACCATCATCATTCTATTAAGTTCCCACTACTGGGAAACAGGCCTTCTTCGATTGCTTACCCATGGTACATATTTCCAGCAACATAACTTTTCAAAGTAGGTAATGAACATTCCATTTCTAACTCTATTTCTTCAACTATTGTGTCGGCTCCGCTACCCCGAAAACAATTAATCTCGTTATTAATTTCTCATTTCATTTGTATTCGCCGAATCGCCCAGACTTAAGTAAAGCACCGGCGCCAGACTCTACCTGTCGGTAAACCTTTGCCTCAACTCTATTAGACAATAAAAAAGCTAATACCTATACGGCCCTACGAAGAGCGCGGTAATTTCTCACAGCTTCGGCTTACCCATCCCTGCATACCGCTCCCCGCCGCCACATCAGAATAAAACAACCTTTCAAGGATACAACCACCGTAGTTTAAAACCTCAAAAACAAACGCGAAAATGAACTCTATGCTGTTGAACACAGGCTCTTGATTCCATTTTCAACTAAATCAATTAACAAAGTGCAACGCTTCAATCAAATGCAAACCTTACTGGCCTTTTAATATTAGTCAAAATTGCAAAGTTACTATTAGTAAGGTTGTAGAGGCGAAGGAACGGAGTGGAGCGGAGGGGGTTCATTAATCCCCGCGCCCTGCGCGCACGCACTTTCATGAATGGACCGAACAGGTTGATGTGTTCTTAATATAGGATGTTATCTTTATGACTGAATAAACCATTAAATGTTATCACTTTCTCAGTCATTTAGTTTCCAAAATATCGGCTGTTCATAACTTCTTTGTCAGGATCACGTACTTAAACGTGCTCATACATTTTGTGTGTCAATTCCATACTGATTTTAAGGTCACTTGATCAAAATTGCAAAACAATGTGTATCTGATATGACGACGACTTCTGAATTGTGTCATCATTTCCTTTGTTTTGCGAAGATTAATACTGAGATGACCGTGTATTGCTCTCATTATGCTGGTCCACTAAGATTAAGTGCTGCATCCTAATAATTGTTTAAGTATATTCAGTATTTCTAAGTGCAACGTAAAGGTTGTCTTGTCTGTAATTTTGATATCGAATTTATTCGCAAAAGTCGTCAATTAAGGAAGCAGTTTTGCGATTTGGCTCGATTAATTTAACTGCATAATTTAGTTGTCAATGAGTTATGCACATTAGTAATTGGTCAGGAATCTCGAGATGCGACATGAATAACTTGAACGTAGTCAAACAGGTTGTTCCAGTAACATCCTGTGCATGGAGGCTCGAAGGAAGCGCCGCAACGTCCGGCCGCGTGGATGTAGCGTGATGCTCTTTTTCCTTTTTGGTTTTTGTTTTTTGTTCATCTCATTTATTTATTCCAATGTAATCTCTTCCAGTTCATTTTTTATTCAGTCGGCCTTCAGTGTTAGCTGTACCGGGACGCTAATGCGTCGTCTGGTGGAAGTGTTGAATCTTTTGCTAAAAAGCTTTGAGTAGTTCCTTGACTGGCCGTTATGTTGAGCGGTTCTGTTTGAATTCTTGAACTTGGTGAAATGTTATGATCTGTGAGTTCTGTGACTACCGTTTAAGTGCTAAAGGAGATCGCTAGTGTTGTCTGTGTATTTTGAATATGGAAATTCCGCACTACCTGCTGCTACTGGCCCGGACCTCGTTGCACAACTTGCATCTTCTTTCGATGGAGCCTCCGCAATCGCCTAAATTTAACCAGTCTCTGTGGCAGCCATGGGTCGCGTCTCCATCAAAAGGTACCTCTTTTTTTGGGTGTTTTTGTTATCAATTATCATATAGATTAAAAAACACGTTATTTTCTAAATAGAGTAGTGGTAGTATAGTAGTGACCTATATACCTACCTACCGTCTGTTTCAATCATATGCTGTTGATTAAACTACCTGAGAGATAGACCTCGTTTAAATATGTGATTTTAACAAAAATAATATACCTAAGCTTGCAAAGGACTTTGGTGTCTTGAGTATCGATGAAACTCGATACGTTTAACTGTGCCTACTGAAGCTTGAATGAGCTTTCCTTTTTTAATAAATACTAGCTATGCTCCTCGGTTACACCCGTGTGGACTACAGTTCATTACAATTAAAAGTATAATAATATGTCCTTCTCAGGGTTCAAACTATGTATCTCCATGTCAAATTTAATCAAGACCTGTTCAGCCGTCCTGGCGTGAAAAGGTAACGAACGGACAGAGGGAAGAGAGAGTTACTGTCGCATTTATACAAGTCAGGATTAAAACCGTACAGAGCCTCCTTTGAAAGACGATAAGGCAGATACATCAGACCTTTAATTAAAGCTGTTTGCATCCGTTGTAATAAAGAGCTCACTACTCAATAATATGTTTTGCTCAGGGCTCAGGCAGCCTGAGCAGCCTGAGTCAGGCTGCTAGTAGTCTTATGCCTGTTTTCAACGACATCTTCTACATTTAAAGGATTTCCTAAGCACGGTTAGGGAGTTAGGGGTCTGTTAAAAGGTGGTTTTTGTTTCACCAACAGTAAAGGGTCAGTTAAACGTTAAAATCCTTTGATTTCCAGAGTTCCAGACTCCCTACGCTGTTTATACCTAGTTACCAACCCACTTTAGCGCTATAGTCGAAACGTTTTGCTCTCAGCAAACAACTTTAAATACATTAAAGTTTCCACTACTCAACTCAACTCTCTAGATACTACTCCTTGAATTCAGGCAGTCAGAAATATTCCTCTTCTTGCCCTGGTCCCATCTATTTGGAGTCGGCGCAGCATGTACTCTTCCACTCTCCCCTATCAGCCGTCATCGCTTCATTCACTCCCCTATTTCTTATAGTCTTATTAACTTTCAGAGACACCGAGCACGGCTTCCAGTGGCGAATCAGAGGGCGATAGGACGCTGTCTCCTGAAGCCCCGCGATCGTCGCAGCCTAAGGAACTGACCGGAAAGTGGAGGAGAGAACGGAGATCAACGAGATTACCTGACTATAGGCCTAGGTGAGACTATGAACTTAAAGTCACGAGGTGTCCTGGGCCCCTAGCCAAGATGCATTCTGCAATCGTTGACGCTAGTAGAAAACAAGAAAAAAGTATTGGTTTGACATATTTCAACGCTAAGTCACGTGGTCAGAAATATGTCAAAGCAATACTTTTTTCTTGTTTTCTATTAGCGTCAACGATTGCAGAATGCATCTTGGCTAGAGGCGCTGGTGTACCTTCCTTATTTTATACCTACGTACCTCTAAGCTGCCATAGTGTATTTGAGACATTTACGCAGACAAAAAGGGATTATAATGGAATCCTACTAATATTGTTTCACTTTCACTCTTTCACGCAAAAACTACAGAACGGATCTGAATGAAATTTTGTATGGTTATAGCCTATACCCTGGATTAACGCACAGGCTACTTTTTATCCCGGAAAAAGGTTCCTGCGGGATAACAGGAAGACGCGGGTGAAACCGCGGGGTGCAACTTGTATTATATATAATACGAGCTGCGCCACGCAGAATATCGCGTTAAGAAAATCTAAAAAAAAAACTGGAAAGGCCACCCTTATCACCTAGGTATATAAACAAGGGTTTTAAACATAGCTAAAGACCTACTAAAGCCTACCTAAAAACAGACTTACCAAACATACACAAAAAAATAATAAAAATCGGTCAAGGCGTTCTGGAGCAGTCCTTTGTCCATAGTTTATGGCAACAGATACAGCAAATCCAACTTAGGGCATAGTACATATTTTTTTTATGCTTAGGGGTTAGATGTATGTGATTGTGTGGTAGTTATAATTATTTATTTTACATTCCAAATTTTCAGAGAAAATGGCAAAATGGCCCTGCGGTCACAGTCGTTCAACGAGAGACGCGTCGCGCCCTCAGTTGCGCGTGCGCAGCCGCACAGCGACGGGGAACTATCTGATGAAGTAGAAGATGCACCCTCGAACTTGGCTCTCAGTGGAAAACGTAAGTGCATACAAGAACTATATTGTGAAGAATTGTGAACTACTTTCAACCTTAAGATATATGAATATATCGCTCGCTATCCTGGACTATAGTATCGTTATTTTCATATAACATATCTATTGACTTGTGATTTGATGATACGCCTCTGCGTAGGAACTTAAACATCGGAGACTTAGACTTATTTAGACGAGAAGAAGGGTTTATTTGGAAGGTAATACAAGTCAATTTAATTATTTTATATTTTTCAGTGTGTTTTAAAGTGATTTTTTTTTTTGTAAGCTATTTATTTGATTTTCTAGAGAGGTTCGCTTTTCTTCTAACTCTTTTACTGGTTTTGTAACACTGGCCAAGGAGAATTTTCAGTGACGCGATCTCTTATTTTCTTTTTGATGTGATTGCCTGTCATAGCCTTTTTACCTATTTTATACCCTTCGCTGTCATCATCAAAAAATATATACAATACCACAAATCTTAAAAACCGTAATGGCTGCTAATATTCCACAATCACAGAATCCTATAGAAGTGTACTTTGAAAAGATATCACGCTACCAGTATTTCTTATTTGCCATTTTATTTGCGAGTAAAATACCTATATTTTGGCATATGCTGAGTCTCTTATTCCTGGCTCCTCCTATGAATTTTTATTGTAACTCACCCGATAAAGCAGAAGCCACACTGAATGTTTGCCCTTGTGATAACCCATGGTGGGATAGAAGTGTTTTTACGAAAACATTTCAAACCAAGTATGGAATTATTTGTGAAAAAAAGTGGCTGATAGGATTCTCTCATAGTATGCTCTACGTTGGATCACTGTTGGGTTCCATGTCGTTTGGACTCTTGTCTGATAAGTATGTACCTATTACCTATTATAGGAAGTGAACTAAAATATATTAAGGGCCATGACCAAGAGCATGTCTGCTTTTTTCTAGAACATGCCAAAGAAGTCGGTGACAGAATGCAAGAGAGAATTTCCGTAAACATTGCTAAACTCTGGTTTATGTGTTTTATTGTTTTACAGATTCGGTCGTTTGACAATGTTTACATTATCACTATTTGTTTTGGGCGTATGTGGATGCCTGGTCACCGTCATGCCTAACATTGCTCTGTGCACCGTCATGCGTGTTATCGAAGGCACCGGCATCGGCGGTGCCATAGTCACTGGCTACGTCTACTGCGTGGAGTACTGCGGACTCAGAAATAGAGAGACTATCTCAGCCTTGTTCCATATACCCCTCAACATTGGTCACATGTGTCTAGCAGGCCTCTCGTACTTACTGAGGAACTGTGATCACTTCCAACTGGCCATTTCGGTGCCATTGTTCGCGTTTGTAGCCATGAGATGGTGCGTGCTGGAATCACCTAAGTGGCTAATGGATAGTGGTCAAACTGAAAAGGCTCTTTTAGTTATGGAAAAGATTTGTCGTTTGTAAGTATTACAGCAGGTAGCTGCTACATTAGTCAAATTCATTCAATTGTTCCCAAGCAGAATTTTAAAGCCTTCGTGCTAGTAAATTCTATTATCTATTATTTTATTAGCGGCTTTTGCGGCGGATCCCTAAACTAAATTATCCTTTACAGCAACAGAATCCCTTCCGGAGAGATCAAATCTGAAATCGAAAAGTACAACGCCAGTCACGTCAAGGTGACCACAAACAAAGCTCAATTCTGGCACATATTCCGCTACAGGAGGCTAACTATAAACTTTGTATGCATGGCCGGCATCTACTTCGTATGTGGCATGGGCTATTATGGAGTCTCTCAGTACATTGGTAAAATGATAGGAAACATTCATGTAAACGTCGCAATGTCTGGAGCTCTGTTACTACCAGGAACTATCCTTGCCACATTCTTACTTCGTATCTTGAGCAGAAAAACTTTTCTAATGTCTACTAGCTTTTTGTCAGGTGGCCTCATGTTGGTAGTTGTTATAATACCTTCACGCCTGGCGTGGGCCAGGGTCATAATAGCTTGCATATGTAACTCATGTTTCTTCATGTCTTTCATCACTGTATTTTTGTATGGAGTGGAACTTTTTCCAACGTCTGTCAGGAATTCGGTGTTAGGCATCCTAACTGTTATGTCTAGAGTGGGCCAGATAATCGCACCAATTATAAACTTTTTACCTGAGACTGCGTCGGGAATTATTTTTGGTGTTTTGGCCATGATGGGAGGTGTTCTCTGCATTCCGCTACCAGAAACTAAGAACAAAGAACTGCCAACAACGCTTGAAGAGACGGAAATTACGACACCAAAACCGAAAGATAATTCGAATAATCAGAACCCGAACAATCAAAAACCAACCAATCAAATGCCGAATAATTCGCAGAAAAGTGGACAGGGGGGTGTCAAAATATCGTAATCCTTTTCTCCGCATACCTGTACGATGAAAAATTCTAGTTTATTAATATTTTCATGTTTGTGGTAATTACAAATGTTTAGTGTTAAGCCACTTGGACCGGTCTTAGGCTCTTGTCACCCGACTAGTGCCAGCGAATTGGCGCAAGTCGTCGCTCCGCCGAGTCGAAGGGCATACTACATAAATTAGCCATGCCATCAAGTCGCGGTCACTGAAGAACGCGAGTAGTCGAACGGTTGTCAGTTCAGTGGCTCATATGACCAGCCTACTGCCACTTCAGATTGTTAATTCTGTAGACTGTCGGTAACATAAGTTTTGTGTCGGATCATCTCATTTCTGATTCGATCCTTCAGAGAAATTTCAAGCATGTCCATAATGTCAGTCTTGCCTCTCTTGTTTTTCCTATGCTGCTTTTGAATAGTGGCAGAGTTAGGTGTGGTGGTAGTACTTTCCCAAACGAGCTCTTTGACAAGAAACATTAGGTACTACTATTAAATTATATATAATACTAGAATGTATATAAAATAGTATGAGAACGTTTCTGAGAATTGCTTGCCTTCACTTGATTAAAAAAAAACAGGACGGAATTAACAGGATGTTGTTCTTAAAGTTTTTAACAGCCGTTTTCGATGTGATTGTTTTTTTATAATTATATTTTGTATGTTTTTGTTTTAATATTGTTTATTATAATAAAGAATTTAAACTTACTGCAACGTTTCAGTCTAATTAGGTACTTAGTTTGATTGAATAGGTACCTACAAGTTTCTGCCAACTTTCGTCTAAGCTCTCGTGCTCTTATATTTTTACATAGGGTAGTTTTAACCGCAAGTTACCTGTTGTTAAGTGATGTGTGGTCGATGGTTGTGTCACAATGGTTAACTCCCTTTACGTCACTTTGTGCATCTTCTAGTCAGTTTTCCTAACAAGTTTTATTCTGTATTTTGACTTATTTCCAAACGGCCAGCACCAACTATCAAGTCACAAAGAACTGCCCCAGAAAAGCCCTTCTTTCATAGCCTAATTTCTAATATCATCTGTAGGGAAGAATGCTTGTTCCAGAAATACATGCGAAAAAGTTCGTGTTTCACAGAGTAATACCTAGAGCTACTTATTAGACAGAATATTCTATGGCAGTTCCCACAGCTACTTATATGTTATGTAGAGTAGAACAATTGCTTCGACCTGGATCCTTGGAGCAATACTGAAAGCAATAGGAATACCATTTGGGCCACAGACTGTGATTTGGGATACAACTTGGCCTAAAGACCTGCATTAGTAACACATGTATCCAAAGTTTGTCATAATAGAGATTAGATAACATAGGATAGGAATGGTATGATAGGATTTTGACATAAGCACCATAGGAGGAGTACATCTATGGAGTAGACAACAGAACGCTAAGACAGAACGTCATTACTTTTTTAAGACAAATCTTGTCAAACTTCTCTACTGCCATCAACTGCACTCTCTTTTTATTTCGTGTCAGTAAAGAGTATTGATGATAGATATATAGACTCTTTCCAACAGCAACAGTGAAAGACTAATTTATACATTACTGGAAAAGAGTAAGTTTGCTTATATGCCGGCTCGAAATGGACGAACCAATTTTTTAAAAATTAGTTTTGCCCATTCTGTGGGCTCAAGTCAACCGAAATTGTTATTTTATTCATTTGAAAGGTGATGAAAGAGTTCTTATAGCAAGGGTTTTTGATTTTTTAACCGTTCTCACAATTCTCACTGCATCTTAGCACTGCATGGGAGACCACCTCCTGCCTCCTACGCTCTCTCCAGTATTCCTGTTTTGCTCGTATTGCAGTAAACTCAGTTATTGTAAATTACGTTTGGATTACAATTTATAAGCGTGCTACCGAAAATGTTAAATAGGCATGAATATGATTTGTAACGTACTCGTTATGACACGCAAACATGCATTCCTGAACGCGAATGTTTTAGTACCTAGTAGGTACCTAGTAGGTACTAATGCGAAAACATTCGCGTTCAGGGTAGGTACTACCTACATGCAATATGACATCATATTATGGCAGTTCAATGATGAAATGATGAAATCGTAGGTCTACCTACTCCAGGACCTAGTCCGAATCACGCTATGTGATAAAAGTAAAGTATCCTTGCATCGAGCTGCATAAAGATAATACGATCCATTCTGATGCTAACATTTAATTCTATTATGTGTGTATTAAAGTATGTTTTCCTTTGTCACAGGACCACCACCAGAGTACCAAAGTCGGCACGAAGCCCCCATCGACATGAGACTGCGGTCGCGTCCCGCGCCACCGCCCTACATCCGGCCTTCGGTTATAAAAAACAATGATACACCACCTGGTAAGAAATGTTACCTTATAGTGATCAAATGTACTTATAACCTTTTCCTACCTCTTTAATGTCGTTACTGTTTTTGACTAATGGAATCGCTAGTATCATCAAGAAGGAACATAGCACTGAACTGTTCACTGTCTATCGCTCTAAATAGGATGTACCTATCTGCTGCTTAGTAATAAATCTACTGTACAGCTTTAGCTAAATAGTTGTAACCAATAGAATTTTTGTTTTGGGCAGTTCAAAGAGTCCCATAGTCCGCTCCAGCCATCATAAGCCTTTCATTGTGCGCTAGATCTTAGATCGTAGGAGAAAACATATAATGCAGGCTTCTGGCAAAGTCGCGAAATAATCAGTAGATATACAAAATTCGTAAAGGAATCCTTTCTCCCGCAGGCTCGGTGTCGATGTGCGATCCGGTAATAGACGAGCACTTCCGTCGGTCTCTCGGCGACGACTACATGAATCTCTTTAAGAAAAACACAGACCACCTCCCCGGGACTAAACCTAACACAGAGGACCGTGCCAGCAGTCCTATCCAGTTCAAAAACGACGAGCCCCCGCCCAAACCCACCAAGATCATAGCTATGGAGGTCGACGACGCTAGCGTCTCAGTCGACGATCACTTTGCAAAAGCCCTAGGCGACACCTGGAAGCAAATACAAAACTCGCGATTAAAAGAAACGGAAAAGATCACATCCACCAAAGGCGTCGATGACCACTTCAACAAAGCGCTCGGCGAAACGTGGAAGAAGATACAATCCGCCAAAATCTTGGACAGCGAGAAACCTAAAGACCAAACAACGAAAATAATTTCTAGGAGCGGTGTCGTTATATAATGACTATTAAACCAGCCGGCGGTTCGTTTATGGCTCCGTTAAACGAGGCGTTTTCATGATGCCAGCTGAAGCGTCAATAAATTCCCACTTGTTTAACATAACGCAAGCTATTATTTTAATAATGGGTACGAGTAATGTGCCAGTAATATTTACTCTCGAGTAATTAGGATCCATGACAATTCTGTTACCTGTAGGTTTTGGGATGATGTTTATATGATAATTATAGGTCGGATTCCAATAATTATATCTAGGTGTGCGTTATCTGAAATACCAAACTGTCTGTTAATAAGTGCGGCGGCTAACTTATGTGCAAATTGTATGTACGGATGAATCGTAGGAATAAAAGTTCATGCAACATATTCACAATCATATTTCGCGTTGATTTTATAATCACAATGCTGTATTACACCTGTTTACATTTAACCTTGGTGATAGCAGTCACGCAAGAGTCTTCGTTTGTGCACTCTGACATAGCTTCGCCAGCAATGGCGGATTTACTTATTTTCCTAGTCGAGGTTGTTAATTTTTTTTACCCTTTTCTACAATTGCCAGTGCCTAGTTAATTTATGTTGGTACAATTAAGTTGAAATTGCACATTTTAATTCTTTCTATATTCTGAGCTAATGAAAGATCAATAATGTCCCTAAATTTGCAGCCCCTAAAATCTGGCTCTAAGCCTACTTAGCCTACTGGTAAATCCGCTGCTGTTGGTCAGTAATTCTATCGTAAGTAGTTACAGTACTGGTTTTACTCTAAAACGCATTGTGCAAGCGATTTTTTTAGTAAATTCATACCCAGTGGTCAGCAATACGTCAGCTCTGATGTGTCAGGTTGGCAGGCGCAGGAGTAGCGCCGCACAGGACAAGATAGCAGATAGATAAGATAATTGGATCAGGACATAGTCAATTAGTAGTCACCATACACAATGTAAGTTATTACCTCAATATGAGCGTTTTTGCACAATTCACTAATAATTTATAAGATATAATTCTAAGTTTTGTAAATATTGATTCGGATTAAGTGTCGGAGATGTTGATAATTTTATTCTGTGTGTAATGTTCCTTTTTATAAAACGTTTTATGTTTAAGTGTTAAAACTGAATGATCAGTTTTTGCTATTCTAATTTGTAGGTGAAATTCTAAGTGGAAATATGTTTTAGGATGAACAATATCTTGGTGCACTCTAAAATTGTTATATCTAAGGTGAATCCATATTGAGGCACACAACAGAATGTGCACGTGTAAATCTACTTGCAAGACGTGTAGAGGCACCGTTCATTCCGTTGGTAAAACTCGGAAGAGATGTGAACCATGTAATTTGCAGTTTTAAACCACTTGGTGTCAATTTGTATTCAGTGCATTCAAATAACCTCGAGTTTTAAACATTTACCATGGCCTCATTGTTGTATAGCTCTCAACTTAGATAGCTACTGGTATCCTCTAATATTTGCTACTAATGACAGCTGGCTGTCTTGGTTTTAACAGTATAATTATTGTAAGGTATATCCAGATTTCCTAAATGTATGTAAATAACGATTTCCGATTTATGCACTATAATTAAGGCAATATTATTGTTGAAGAAAAGTAAATACACATAGCCTCTAAATCAATAGTTTTATTTCGTTTCCAGAAATAATCAAAACTTTGTATGCAGGCTGCAGGCGAAATTTGCAAGTCAAAAACTTAACGTACATATCTTATTTTATTAAATACGTAGGTATTACGAAAAAAAAAATTACATCTACTTAAACTAAGTTTATCATTTTATAATTAGTCTATACCAAAAACAATCCTCTATTAATTCCGAACTGCCTTTAAGAAAGTGCGATATTATTAGTAAATCAATTAGTGCGATAGAAACATAATCTAATAGAAGAAACATATTTCTTAATAACACTACTTTCTTAATCTATACGTATTATCTTACAACTATTACCAACCAAGGACATTTCCTTTGTTAATTCAGAACAAAAAAAAACTGAATCTGGTAAAGTCAACGACAAAAGTCGCTGAACAATCACACTTATTTCTATTATCCTCATCATCTTAGACACCAATTTTTGACCTCATCATCACCTAAAATCAGGTGTGTTATGTTGTGGTCAAAATGATACCATGTGAAATGTAAAAAAACCAATAATAATTACCGATTTGAAACACATTTGGAAAATCGAGAACGATCAGATACTTTTGTCGCTGACTGTACAAGGTACAACTGTTGGAGCCCTTAAAAAAGTTCTATACATGCATGTTAGAGAAAAAGTAATTAATTTTTACAAAGTTTTCTTATTGTTAGGTGTTTCTCTTCGCGTTTCTTTTTGAGCTGTAGACATCCACATTCAAGCACTGAATTCGAATGGTGCTAGAGGATTGTCAAAACTCTATTCACGCACTCGAACCCAGTAGTCGAATTATGGATATTGGTGAACTAAGACGAAAACTCGATGCTGAAGCGGTTTCAGGAATTTGATGCTCAACAGCGATATGTCTTCGGTTGCATTGTAGGAAGATCAGGAGAATTCTGAAAATGAGAAGGTTGCTATATGAACACTATAGAATAAGTAATTGGTAGTTATTAACAACAGGCTCACTGATAAAACCTAGTTAGTAAAAGAGTACCTAATTCAGGTACTCAGATATCGTCAGAGTAGGTAGGTACTTCTAACAACGCGTAAGAAATATTTTTGCAGTTGAAAGATTATATTATTTGACTTGTACCTAAATCTAAAAATGTATCGGCGGAGTCACCGACGTAAGCACACACTTTCTTCTCTCTAGGTAAATATAAAACTGTCTTTATTATATGTATCTAACAATAGGTAAACAGATATGTGTGTTACTTTACAAAAAGCCTATGTAAACGTTGTCTTATTATACTGCGTCGCTCCGCCGATATTCGCCGTTCGGTGAGTAAACGATTTCTCGAGTGGAGACCGCACATAACTACCCGCAAAATTGTGTGGTTTGGGGCGTTCCTTGCCGACTGCTGACGTACGGATTCGCTAACTCTATCGCGAAGGGTAGGGGTAAGTATATCCCAACATCAAAAGATAACCAAACAAAGATCGAGACAGAGATGAAAGCAATATTTGTTTAGTGTGATAGGGCTGCAGCAAGTTTACGATGTAAGTTTGTGAAAATATTAGACGCACATAAGTGAACGTTGGAGAACATTTAATAGCTCTATTAATTGGTAAAAGCCTGGCCTCGGAAGTCTCACCCCACAGACTGAGGAGGTATATACCGATCTTGGAGTAACGAAAATGTTGAAGAAAATTAATTACTTAGAAGGCAATTTTTGTGAAAAATTGCTCGTAAGCCCTCTGAGTATTGTAGATACAGTCAGCAACAAAAGTAGCTGATCATACAAAATTTTCTAAATGTGTTTTAGATCAGAAATGCGTGGTTTTCTTTACATTTGACAAGGTGGCGCTCTGACCACAACTTATCACACCTGATTTTAAGTGATAATGTGGGCAAGGTTGGTGTTTAAGATGATGGCGGTAGTCGAAAATTGTGTTATTGTCGAGCGACTTTTGTCGTTGACTGTACCTATGTTTTAATTTACGGAGTGCATTAACGAGTCCTTGTCATTTAAATAACAGGAGAACAAGTATAAGGTATAAGTAGACATTTTACTCAATTACTTTGAAAGAAAAACTCTTTTTTTTGTAGTCAATTAACGGCCGTTTTCTATATCCTATCTATCCACGGTTTGCCCTACTGGAGATAGAAATGTGATGTAAGCTCCATAGAAGTAATGTCAAATTTCTATCTCTAGAAGGGCAAACTGTGGATAGATAGATCGGTTATTGAAACCGGCCATAAGTTGATTGAATATAGTTAGTTAACTTCAAAAAAAAGTTGGACGTTCTAATTTGATTTTTATTACAATTCTAGGGAAAAATGACTCCATTTACAGCACGATCTCCGCCTTCAATTAGCAGACACAGAACATTAATACATTATGTAATAACTATACCTGTAAAATGTAGGTAAACAATTCCCGCAAAATTATTCAATTACATTAAAGTTCCAAGGCTTTCTAAGGGTTTCTTAGAAGCGCCAGCATGCGTCCTTCCAACAGTTGCTTTGCTACCTACTAGGTAGGTACTTGTTACCAAGTAACCTGGCGAGCACGTGCGGAGTCGTTACCTATGGCTATTGACATTTTGACGTGGACTCCTCGGGCCGCGGTGAACATTTTCATTATTTACATGTACCTACTTACAAGCTACCCTGTACCTTTCCGGTATCGATCCACCACCTCGGCCAGTGCCACGCCGCCCCGCGACCGCCTCCCCTCATCCAAGACATGCGGGATACAAAATATGAAAATAATTTGGTTCATGTACCTATAACTAAAAAGATGATTCGGGAAAGTGACTGTTTTATTATGTGGACGTGTATTCGTTAAAAATTTAACAAGGCTCTCTTTTTAATTAATAATTATGATGGCTGTTATGCTGTTTTGCCAAGCAGCTTAGGTGTAGAATATAGATACAATCTATCTCTAACATTTTTAATTTAGGTACCTAAGTAAGTAAATTGGAAAATGATGATCCTTTAGGTAGGTTATGTAGGTATACATTATACATTCAACAAGAACGTTACGTAGCGTAAAAAATGAGGTTATTCTATGAATACGAAGTTAAATTACAGAGGTACAAAATTTTGAATCTAAACGATCAATTCACCGCTTCGCTACGGCGAAATTTTAATTAATCACACACCTATCTTGTAGACAATTACAAAAGAGATTTTCACGGTATACCTACTAATAACATATTTAAATGAATCCACATTAAAGTTTTATGGGTAGATACGTACGTACGTTAATTCACTTGTTTTATGCTACTTTGTATGCAAAAGACGTTTTAATCAATTTAACTCCCGCCTGAATTTTAAAATTGCTCCTGGGGCTGACTTTTAACTAAATATTTATTAAGTAGATAGAAAATGATTATTCATGAACTTTGGAGATGTAGGTACTTATATTTCAGATGTAAAACCTACCTATATTAAAATGGGTATCTGTTGGTGAAAAACTGAGAAAAGTAATGTTGAATGCCTATAGTCCGTTGTAGGTAGGTATCTACGTGTCTAAAACAATAAGACGAGTGAACATAAACTTGATCTGCTATCCAATATTCAATGATGGTAGGTATAATGGTTACCTTTTTATGTATTCAGGGTGGAATATTTTGCTTTCTTTCACTTCACTAAACAACTTCTCTTCCTTTTTATTTACAGCTTATCTAGGTACTGCTGCTTTTTTGAAGCGTATAGAAACCATTTCTATCCCTAAAAAAATTTTTGGCGAAAATTACTACCGCGGCAGGTCTAAAGGACGGCAGACGAGTCTATTCTTCTACTATGACTGGACCGAAGTTTAATCGCTGTCACAAGGAAGACAAGAAAGCACGGGAAGCTCTGCTTAAAAAATAAGATACTATACCTATATCTATACTAACGTTAAAAAAATCCAGATTTATAAATAGAAGAGCTAAAGACATCCCGGTACGGGTCTAATATTTGTGCAATGAAATAGGTAGGTAGGCATAATAATAAATAGGATGTGAACATTTAAAACTATGGAAGAACACTTCTCAGTGACATACCCACAAACAGACAGATAGCTCTCACGGTCTCACCATAGCAAATAACGATTAGGTACTTTTTCTTCTAAAAACTGTAAGGATATTTAAGTTAGATAGACGAACTCAATTACCAGAACGAAGTTTTTAGTTTCAGCGCGTACCTTCAAGTTGATTAGGCAAAAGGAAACTTATAGCAACTCTTAGCGTTATATTTAAAAACTTAACTTTAAAATTCACTTTGTCACTCGTGCACACACGTTGTACCCCGTGGTGTTCCAAGTGCGGTACATTGCAAGAACTGATGCTGCTAGCTCAGGAATAGTTATTTAAAGCGAGGATTTGTTCCGCGCGAGGAACCCAGGACAATTAGTTGGCGCATCCCGTCGGCTGCCGGCCTGCACACAAAGCATGTAAGGGGATACTTCCTCTAACAAAGGATCTAGTTCTAGAGACGGTCTTTTCCGAAGCTGTGTACACAGTAGTGGTCGTTTGTGCAGGGGTTATTGACACTTTGCATCTAATGTTTTGTCTTAAGCCTGACAATAGGGAAATGAAAGTTAAAAGGTTGCTCACGTTTCAACTTAACTACCTACGTAGTACCTACCTGCAGGTACTTGGAATTTCGATTACATAGTCAGATATAACATCGTTCATAAGTGTCCATTAAGTACTCATTCGGATACTGTTCAACATCATGAATATTGTTAGGTACCTACATTAAACCATTTAGTAGGTACTTACTTAATGTTGTTATGATAACTTGATAAGTAGATATTTATAAGTATCAAAGTCAATGTACTTATTACAAATTTTGTCAAAAACAAACTGCAAACAAGATCACTCGCTTGGGAACAAGATATTTTTTATCTCATAAAAAGTATGTTTTCCACGAAATTCAGATTACATGGGTAGTCACGTTAACTTAGACGGGAAAAGTTTGCCGATACTTCGCCCAAAACAGATTACTAATGAGAGATTTTTCATACACCATATAATATTATATAGGTAAGTATACCTAAGGCTATGAGGTCGAAGTTAGCACTAGCGTACCTAAATGAACATAAAAAACTAGGTTATCTAAATTTTTATCTTTAATTTGTCTGGTCTGTGCCTGACTGCCTGTAACTACTTACATGAAAACTATTTTTACAAAACTAACTGAAATCGGAAAGTCGTTGAACCTGTTTGGTTGAACCTTCTGGTACCATCTTTGGGGTTCAATAGAGAAAAAAACGTCTAATTTCGCTTACGAAATCGTAGACAAAAGCTATCTCAACAATATTTCCTTAGATAAAGGTAGGTACATAAACAAGAATCTTTAAAGGAACTTGTTTCTACATAGTTACCCGAATACTTGGGTTTCACATATCAAAAGAATTCTCATTTATCGTGAATAAAATAAAATATGAAATAATACAGGTGGCACCAACAAACCCCTTGTGAAAGCTTAGGCGCCAAGCTTTGTCATTCGACACTACGGAGAGATACGTAGAACTCGAGATCCAACTTTATGAATAGAATACAATAGATAGGGATCATTGTTAAATTAGGAATACAGCCCTAATTAGTAAATAAAGGATATAATTATGTCACCTTTGTTATTTCTATAACCGATCTATCCACGATTTGCCATTCTGGAGATAGGAATTTGAGAACAGCCTCAGTTGTATGCTGAGCCGGGACCTATTTCTGACAACGCGCAATGTCGTATTTGTTTCATGTGTAATTGTTACTGTTTGTCTTTGTTCTTGTATTGTGCGATGTCAGAAATAAATACATTTTCATTTATATATAAGCTACTATGGAAAAGTAATGTCAAATTTCTATCTCTAGGAGGGCAAACCGTGGATAGATCGGGTATTGGGTATGGTCATTAGAGTGGTACCTATCTAAACCAGCGAATTTGAACAAAAAATGTAGGTAAGTAGAACCTCTACTCTGATACCTATAATTTAATTATACATTTGCTCGAAGATTCCCAGACTCAATAGATTCAGTGAAATAAAAGGAGACAATATTCGACTTTATCACCGTCGCTTAATCGCACCTAAAGGAACCCTTAAAAGGCTCATTTATATCGTTACACAGGAGAAAATGTACCGTAGACTGCCGGCGATAATAAACTGGGGCATGTAAACAGGTGTCAAATAGGCCTTTTTGATTGTGTGCCCGAACAAACAGGAGTAGAGTAGGAACGTAGGTAGGCATCTTATACTGAAAATAAACGTAAATGCTGTGTCAGCACTTATTGTTGAAGTATCCTACCTATATACCTACCTACCTGGGTAAGGTAATCTTTCAGCCTGATCCTTTTAAGTGAAGTAGCAGGCAAACATGCTTCATTTCGGCCTCATCATTTATCTCAAAAGCTGGTAGAACTACCAGTTATTCCTATTTTCTTTTTAATTGTGTTGTGTGTGTTGTTTGGGCTGTGGTCACAATCACACGCCTTTACCCTATAAAAGCGACCGAACTCCAAAATATCTACCGTCTATTTTGGAGTTGAACAATGGCAATTGTTATCTGTGAATTTTTTCTAGGTATTAGGTACATTCCTACCGAAATTGTCCACTAAGAATTAGTGGGTAGGTAGGTACTTCAAAGTTTTGGTTTTAATCATAATTACACCTATAGCTATACAGATATCTCAACAAGGTAACTTATGGTAGAGCTAGACTACCTACCTATCTATATCTACCCAGATATGGTAGAGTTTTCTATAACAGGCCAACATATACCTACCTTCTTCTGAACCGATAAATTCTATGTAAGAATGTAGTTAGGTACTAAAAGATCATTCAACAATGATTACCTAATAATACCTACCTAATTGCTCAATTGATACTGAGACGGTTCTTGTATAAGTATATATTTAAGGTAAACTCACGCTACTAGTAGGTACATTAAATAAGTAGGCTCACAAGAGGGGAGTCCGTAACCGAAACCTCTTAAACTTTGCCAATTAATATAAATTCAAAGTTGTGCTTCAGTGAAATATGAAATGTTTAAATAAAAAACAACAAGGGCTGTTTGTTATACGAACCGCGCCAAAGTATGGAATTTCACAAGCAAACTCACATTATTCACGTAATGTTGATTATAAAGTTTTGCGGATTACGAAATACATCCGACATAGCTTTCAGAATTTACAGGTTGAAGTGGCAATGGGCAGGCTACATCGCTCGACGAACCGATAACCGATGGGAAAGAAAGGTTCTCGAGTGGGCGACCACGAACCAGAAGACATTCTGTAGGTAGGCCCCACTATGGTGCAGGACCGACGACATTGAAAGAGTCGCAGGGAGCCAATAGATACAAAGGTCTAATAGCCGTTCATGATGGCGTTCAAAGGGGGAGGCCTATGTTCAGCAGTGGACTTCTTCCGACTGATGATGAAATATATCAAAACATTGTTCGTTGGTAGTAGATAGGTACATACATACCTACCTACCCTATAAAAGTATAATAACCTAGACTAGGGATGTCCTCGAAAAATTTCGATGGTTAAATAACTGAGTATGTTAGAGTAGGACAAGAAGGCAGAACAATAGAACCCTTCGTAAATATCTCTTATTTCTCGAGTCTTCGTTGAATATTTACCGGCTTAACCGCTTCTTAGAGTTTAATATTACTCCCCTAAGCATAGAGATAACCAAAAGGGGAAGATAGGTTAGGCTTCTCGAGCGCGGTGTGGATAGCATAAAGCTTGATTGGGTTGCTTGCTTTTAGCCTTAGTGACAGTGCGACTGGCATTTGTGTTTCACGTATTGATACGAGTACTTAGCTAATATTGTTATCTCGGTAATACTTTTCTAGTCCTTTTATCTTTGTTGTTTAGTACATTGCACGAGACAATATGATATTGTTTAGCTGTGTAGTTAGTTATAGATACTTAATTAATAAGAGCAGTTGATAAACGAGCTGTGTGAAAAGCTAACTCATCTTCCTCTTTGGTAAAATCATAGCCCTGATACGAGTTTTCACACAGAAAACAAAGAAGGTGAGAAGACATATAAGTACTAGGTATCTGCGTTACAGCGGTTATTACAAAAATACCTCGCTACATTTGACTTAGTTACTACAAGTTGGGACCCACTTACAGAGATCTCGAAATTACTTAGATAACTTCCTAATGGAAGGGAAGGACAGCGTAGTAGGTGCCCCAAGTTTGTAATGAACACATGCTATCGAGGCCGTTACGTAGGCATAGGCAACCCTCCATAACTTCTGACCAACTATTTACTGGAACACACTACGCCGAGGCTGGCCAAGCGTAGCGTGCTGCAGTAAATATAAATCTAGTTCATTGCAGTTTTATCCTTTATTCGCCAAATTTTTATAGCTGCATAGATTAATTTCAGTGAAAATAAATTTGCGAAATCGGTCGTTCAATTTGATGTCTGCATTCATTTCATTCTACTAATACAGTGTATTAGTAGAATGAAATGGGTCATGTATGTTTGTACATTTATAAGTCTGTTAGTAAAAGGTTAAGTGTAGCAAACTCTGTTAGTAAAAGGGTTAGTGTAGCAAACTCTGTTAGTAAAAGGGTTAGTGTAGCAAACTCTCTTAGTAAAAGGGTTAGTGTAGCAAACTCTCTTAGTAAAAGGGTTAGTGTAGCAAACTCTCTTAGTAAAAAGGTTAGTGTAGCAAACTCCATTAGTAAAAGGGTTAGTGTAGTAAACTCTCTTTGTAAAAGGGTTAGTGTAGCAAACTTGCTTAATAAAAGGGTTAGTGTAGCAAACTCTCTTAGTAAAAGGGTTAGTGTAGCAAAATCTTTTACGTCGACGACGTCGACACAGTAGTTCACGTAACTACGCTGTAGACGATCAGGGCGCTCTGGGCGGGTCGGCGGCAGCGAGGGCGGGCGGCAGTTGAAAACATGAAAAGGTGACGGCAAACAGCAGCTCTGCGGCTCCAGCCGCTTGAGCCTGCGAACTGTGGACACAGGGCGATAAGCCACTCGAACTGAATACCTACTTATAGCGATTTTGAGGTTCCATGTCAAATTTAGATACTTACCTACTGTTTATTATAATTGTCCTGGGTCCTTGACCAATGCGAGTGATACTACACTTATTGATTTTGATCTAAATCCGAGATATTGAGGTACCTAAATAGGTACCTATATTTCCCTTTTTCTATCTACGCTTATCCAGATCATTTGGGGCAGAATTCACAGTCTGTCAGTACCTACTATGCATTTGAGCTACCCAATTACAACGCTCATATTCCACCTTTTCATCCAGCCTATTTATGAACCACGTTTTGTGCCAAGTAGGTAATTTTACCCAAATCGTACATTGACCTCTACTTTCGTATGGATTATGCGCACAATAACTAAGTCGCCCGCCGGCCGGGTAGATAGTTAGGTATATTATTCTTTGGCTTCATTGGATATCTTCTTAATACGGTTAGGTACATAATTATATAAGTACTTAATACTAATAGGCGGATATTGATTCGTTTACTACAACATCCGATGTGCCTTTTATCTTTAACAGACTGCGTTAATTAAATTTCTAAAAGTTGTTCCTTTACTTATTCCCAGCGGAAGTAGGTATACGTACCTATCTACTCTACATGTAAAGGATCTAAGTAATCATTGCGTCCCATTAGAAGAGAGGCTGAGATCAAACAAAATCGTTTCATCAAAGAATTAAACCGTTAATTCGGTATCGAGAACTAAACCAGACATCCAGGTCACTTAGACACTTATTGATCTTTCGTAAACATGAGATGGGACCTTTATTAATAGGTACTATCTATTTATGGGTCACAAAACAAACTGCCGCGGATATGTTAAGCTAGAAGCTGGCAACGCCTCATAAGTCCATAGGCGACGGTGGCCGTTTACCATTAGGTACTGTGTGCTAGGTTTCCATTCTATTACATAAGAAAAGAAGCTAGGTATTAGTAGGTAGTAAAAGGTAGGTTACCTACACCTGATCGACTTACACATTGTCTTTTAAGTAAGCGCTAACACAAGTAGCTATCTACTCAACGGCCAGAAACTCGAGTGTACTTAATTAGATATAACGTTTCAATAGGAGCATATGTAAGGACATATTAGTTCTCGTACTCTTGCCAGTAGAAGAACCTGGCAGGGGCATAAGGAAACGGTGCTTATATATATAGGTAGGTATACCTACATATTGCAAGAGCGCGAAAACAACATCATCATCAGCTTTTTTACGTCCCCGCTGCTAGGACTCTGGCCTTCTCTCAGAGAGAGAGTTCTCGCAGAGCGCGAAAACATGATGAAGTTTTATTATTCAATGTCTTGGTGGCGAAACTTCCGACTTGATAATGCATAACTTACTTCGTGTTCAGAAATTCATTAAATTCGCAGCCGCGCGCCGCGAAGTATTGTTGGTTTGCTTTCCTAACAGTCTGGTAAATATTTCTTGACCGTATTCAAACACGAGCACCAACGAATAAAATACCAACACCAAACTTTATTTCCTAAAGTCGCATTGGACGGTCTCTGACAAAAGTTTGAACAATCCTCGCGTCTGTCTTCGAAACTTCGGAAATTCACATCTGCTTCGAATGCATTCTAGTAGGTAGCTGGAATGACGTTAACCTAGTATTTGTAACCCAGAACCTATGTCATTATCGAGCTGGCATACAGAAAAAGAAGTTGAACATTGGCGTGTTATGCGCCAATTACTACAGCAATAAGGGTGTAAGTATTCAAGTTAACGAACAAAATGGTTATAGCTATCTATTACAAACTGAATGTTTACCTACAAGTAGTCATACTCATACCTAGTGTAATATAATAACCAAGCTGGAGGTTTATACTAATACTAACATTTTCTTCTTCACATGAATAATACTTATGTACCTACCTTGAATTTTGTACCCTTCTCATTATTATAAATAGTGACAACAATCCTTTCCATATTATGCTCAAATTATCTATTGAATCTGTTTAGCGATTGATGTCGCGTTTCAATAACCGATCTATCTATACACAGTTTTCACGACTGGAAATGGAAATTTGACATAAGCTCAATAGAAGTAATGTCAAATTTATGTCAAACCGTGCATAGATGGGTAATTGAAACCGGCCGTTGTTGGCGTGAAAAACTGGCAGTCAAACAAACAGCTACTTTCGCATTTATAATATAGTTAAGGATGGTTTATAATGCTATTGTAAGAAAACTTGGTTATATCCGCCTTCGCAACAACCGACTGCGTCACTAGACATTCAAGTGCGAAGGCAAATGGAAAACGTAGCACTCTATTTAACAGAAACTTTTCGCTTCACGGTTCGCAACTTGAGCGCAATTTTAGCTTTCATAATAGAGATGCTTGTGAGATCTTTCTCAAAGTCAGTATGAAGCTATGTAGTATGAAGGGTAGGGAACTGAACGGTAAACTTTTCTACGCGGAAACGCTCTCCCTGCCTATAGCTACGTTGCTACAAAAATCCCATAGGTTGGTAGGTTGTTTATATTTTTTGCAAAGACGCTCGTAAAGGGTCGTTTCGTAATACATGATTATATAAAAAGATTTACTTATTTAGCTAGCAGAGAATCATATTTACTAACACTAAGCACGAAACTACTGCATAGCCTACCTACTTACCCGAGGTGTAATGTGCATATTACTGCACATATGTGGAGTAAACCTTTTAACTAAGTTTGCAGTGTACATGCACCATTGCATGCACATTTAATTTGAGCCGTTGAGCCGTAATAATTTAGCAGGTACAAGGACATTAATGTTATTGCTTCACGAAACAAAAACTAATTTAACTGTAGAAAACGGTAGAAATTGTGTTCATTGTAGGTATGCCTAGTACCTACTAATGTAGTCATTTTGTTTATTCCCTTTTCACGCTATTTACATACAGTAGGTAGATACGGTCAACGACAAAACTCGCTGAACAATGTCAATTTTTCCGATTACCTTCGTCATCTTTTGGCCGCATCATCACTTACGCCCGAAACTAATAATCGATCCTGTTCCGTTATCCGCGGTTTTGGATCGATATGTCATGTCATAATATTATGTCATTTTCGTACTAGTATGTCAAGTTTTACTACTAAAATGACATATTATGACATGACATAAAATTCAAACCGCGGATAACGGATCAGAATCAATCAAAAAAATCAAAAATATATTTATTCAATAGGATACATTGTGATCACTTTGAAACGTCAACTTAAAACTAGCTACGCTTAAAACTATCGATTATTAATTTCGGGCGTAAATATCAGGTGTTTTGTGTTGTGGCCAACGCTACCTTGTAAGTTGTAAAACAAACCAAAACGTTACTGATCTAGAGCACATTTGTGAAATCAAGTATGATCAGATACTTTTGTTGCTGACTGTACCAATACTAATACAATTTACCTCGATGACATAGAAACTTTATTCAGTACACGGTTACACGGTTTCAGAGCCGTCGCCGCGGCCTTGACGCGAAATAAATAGCCTGCTTTCCAGAACCTAACTTGCCTAACACACCTCAAAGTAATCAAACGCCTAAACTGGGATTTCAAATATTGAGTTCGATAATTAACTGTAGCCCTAATACAGGCTTTGATAGTTTTCAAAAACTATAAAAGCTTTCGTTTCCTTTCGCCTTTTGCCCGGACCACACTAAGGTCAACGTCAAGGGAAATGTCAATGCCTATCTTCGCGATAAATATTGCGTTAATTATTAACGCTATTATGTGAGTGGCTACACTTGAACGGTCAACGTTATCGGCTAACGTCAAACGCCAATTCGAATGCCGTTGTCCAATGTCGTGGCCACACTTATGTCAAACGTCAATCATCGCGCTATTGAACGGCATTTTCCGTTAGTGTGGCCCCAGCATTACCGAGACTTGGCGGAACTAAAATCGATAATACGGGTTATTTTAAATCGTTTTGTTCGCATTCCAACAAAGTTTGCGGGTTGCTTTTTGAATTTAGGCAGTACGAGTTGCAAGTTGACGGTGGTAAACGTTGACGTTGGCGGTGGTAAACGTTGACGTTTACGAATACTTTTATCGTTTTCGTAAACCGTAATTGCTACCTATTTTCTAAATACCCAATACACAAATACATATATCTGAAAAACCATTTAGTTATGTATGTAGGAGCATATATGTAGTAAGTAACATAGTTTCATTCAGATCGTTCCAAACATAGTTGATAGTGTTGTGTGTTCCGGCAGCCTCACTTGAGAGCCAGTTCCGAAACATGGCGCCCGCCAGCGCTACTCTGCAATATATAAATATAAAAAGGATGTTAGTACATTAGTACAAGTACCTACAGTCAGCGACAAAAGTAGCTGATCATACTCGATTTTCCAAATGTGTTTTAAATCAATTACGTTTGGGTTTTTTTTACAACTTTCAGGGTAGTTTTTGACAATAACACAACACACATGATGTTGAGTGATATGCGATCAAAGTTTGTTGTTTAAAATGATGAAGGTAATCGGAAAATTTGCTATTGTTCAGCGACTTTTGTCGTTGACTGTACCTACTACCTACCTATGTATTTTTGATGTCTAAACAAGCATTTCTAACTATGATAACGATTTAAGTAGTTTAAAATGCCAACGCACTGCCTACTATACTAAGCAGCATAGATGACTATTCAGTATAGATGCAAACATAGAACCTTTGAACAGTCCGGGAAAATTATGATAACATTATGGGAACATTATTCGCAAACCTCCGATCATTCTCTAGGTAAACAGAAACACGCTTCGAGCGTTTTCCAATTCGCTTCTTCTGCGAATCCGATCGAGATTCTACAATTAAACGAGAAGTGGAGAGGACTGCAAATAAAAATTGATAGTCCTTTAGAAATACACGATACGGAAAACATTTTGCAAACCATCTTCTGCGGTTAGGGAAGGGACACATAAAGATATAAATAATGCTGAGCCAAAGTTGTAGAGTTAATTACAATGGAAAAAATTATAATTACGGTGAGGGATGTTATAGAGGAATCTTGAGCGCACAGACTCAATATAAGTCGCCCGAGATAAATATTATTTGCAGCTGAGTGATACACTCAATACTTTTATGTTAATTCAATGAGAAATGAAAAAAAAAACCAGCCAGTATGTATTTGTTTGATAACCAACCTAACCTTTAAACAGTTTATAGCATTTTGTTTATAGAGAAATATGTAGGCGCTTGCATCGAGTTTTACGCGCTATTTTCATATTCATACCTTTGCCTACTTCATACGTTCCTACCAAAAATTCTATTTTAAGATTTGTTTACCTGACACAGGCTGATGAAGATGGCACCACATCTACAATGACCTACTCATGTATGTAATATGTGCTAAGGTTCATACTTTGAACTTAAGAACATGATTAAGAACGAACAACGCCACCCAGATTTGACCTCCGAGTTATTCCATTATTGATATCGAGGCATAACTACATTTCGTTCAATATAAAAAGGCTGATTTTATATAACTTTTTATGAGTAAGTCATGATACTACCTTTTATATGTACAGAACCACAGAACACAACGGTTGACAATTTACGCCAATCTCCGGTCAGACCGCAACGCTCGAGGAGCCATAACCAGCTACCCCGTCTCTTACCACGGCCTACAACCACATATAGCTTCATCCCTTTCTCAAATGTCAGGTGTCGAAGCGGATGGCTCTGAAATTGCCGTGGCTACACGTTACAGTTTTTTAGTTGGGTAGAGCAGCAGATTTCTCCTACCATATTAATTATCAGTAGATATTATATTTCTTTCTTTAATTAAAATGTTTAGAAAGGTGCGTATACTAAATTACCTACGTATGTATAAAACTGGAAATTATTTGTTAATGACTTTTGGCTTAGGTAATTAAGTCACTATAATAGGTGGGAGAGGCTCCTGAAATAGTGTTCAGACTAGTGTTTGTACTAGGTTCATCTTATCTATTGGGTGGACTCATTAAAATGTTTCACACACATTTTTTTAGGCTCTATAATGGATAGTTTAAACTATAAACATGTTGTTATTACTTATTATTATTAATTTATTAATCTTAGGCAAAAAATGTGGGACATATTTCTGTATTGTATTGTACCCGGTAAGTAATTGGTTTTTTAATATGATAACTTTCCCATCAATGAGTCAAATAACGTTTTAATTGATATCGGTTGACGAACAACAAAGGAAGCCATATTTATTAATTGGCCTTCAATACAAAAAAATACATTGGAAAGCACTTTGCGCGAACAATTTAAAGATTTTTGACTAACGAGGGTCGGCGAGAATAAAAGGGTATTATGTACCTTTGGTATTTTTCCGACTGAAGGCAAGAATATTTTGTAGTACGTAGGTACCTAACTACTTACTAAGTAATTATTTGGCTTTGTATTTAACGCCCGATATTAATAATCGATCCTGATCCGTTATTCGCGGTTTTGAATCGATATGTCATGTCATAATATGTCATTTTAGTATTACTAGGGCTTCACATTTTACTACTAAAATGACATATAATGACATGGCATATCGATCCAAATCCACGGATAACGGATCAGTATCGATTTTATTAATTTCGGGCGTAAGTGGCCTTGATTGATCTTGATCTATTCGTTACAGTAGAGATAGGTACCTATAGGTTACTGTCAGTATTAAAATAAATATCAGCAGAGAAAATATCCAATAGGATGCTGTGGAAGCTCCTACAAAGCGTCTTTAAGTTTCCTACTACTAACGGGAGCTAGGTGTAAAATGTACAAAAGGCTGCAGTCTCTTATCTTCGATATTTGTAAAACAAGCCGGAGTAAAATGAGACTGGCTGCTTTGTCAGCTTGCGATGTAAGTAGTGTATGAAAAAAAAAATGTAGGCATTCAGTATATACAAAAATAACTGCAGCATCTTTTATATTTAACGTGTTTTCCGGTTGTCAAAAATGTTGCGAAGACGGGGCGGGTCGCTAGTAACACACGCTAACAAACATCTAAAGTGAAACAAAATAGATCTAGAACTAAACCAACAAATTAGGAGAGCAGCTATACTTTCCGTTTGACATTTCTCCTTTAGTTCGTACTTCGTAGCCAAGTTCTACGGAAACCTCGCGCGGACGTGTCGTATTGGTCCAAATCCAAAGCTAAATAGGAAGGAACCTATGTTTGCTAGCAAAAGTTCAGCAATTGTCCCCCTGGAAGTCTAACTCTTGATAACTTACAAGCTTACGACTGTTAGATACTTCGGTAAATAACTACTTAGCTCCTGTACAGGTACAAAACTTTCCCCAAATCACGAGTCTTGAAGTTAGTCTGTTGTTTTTACGATATTGCTTGCCGTTCATTACGAAATTCAGCTTTACCAGTTTTGACCTTTTTGCTTTAGAAGTTCAGATAAGATAGATATCTCATCTGATTGAAAGCGTCTAAATTACGTTTCTTAAGGGAGTCAATTAACTTTAGGTTAGGAAGGAAACGAGATATAAATTGGACGAGGAAATGGACGGACGTGTCCAAAATCTGTGTTCGGGACAGCAATTTGTAAATATTTGATGTCGTTAAACTTTCACACCTGGACGGTGCTCTCGCCGAGCGTCCTATTTCACGAAATAACCCGATGACCTGATTCATAACTCAAGGCTAAAACGCAATAGGTTCGATAAATCGTCAGCCGCACGACATGGAGTTTGATCGCAAAAAGACACTGAAGTATGTTTCGTGGTTTTTTTTTGACGTGGATTAAGCTATGGTGATTTGATTTGCGATACCCAGAAATACGATTGCTTTCTATAGATACCTACTATCCTGAACAAATACTAGATGCCTTTGCGCCCAAGACTACGGGGCGTATGGAAATGGATTTACTTAGGTAGGTATACGTTTCAGGAAATAATCGTTGTTACCTTAAGCTCAGAATATCAATTGATGTATCTACCAGTACTTTTTATACTAAACAGGCTAGTACAGTAATGGATATGAGCCTTCTTACAATGAGGAAGACCAAAACAGTCGTGTTATGCAAAAATCGGCTCTGCGACAATATTATTTACCCTGTTGGCCTAAATCTAAATAATTGGAAACAGGGTTAGAAGTAGAAGACAAGCGTGAAGGCCGCGCTAGAATTTTATATAAGCCGGCGGCAAGGCCTCGCTCTCTTTATAAGCAGCCTTGGAACGGGATAATAGAACAGATTTTTATCGAATGGTAACTTTAATTATTTTGCTAATGTTTTTAAATTTGTACATCATACCAATCTGTTATCTGTTTTGTTACACTTTTAGTTTACTGAAGACTCTTTAGTCATATCCCATTGTAACACTATCTCTAAGACTTTTTTTTCCTTTATGTTGCTCTATTTTTCTGTTGTTGTGGTGAAACAATAAAGCGTTATCTATCTATCTATCTACTAATATTATATAAGTATAAGTTTTTGAGTAGTATGGATGTTTGTTACTCTTATATACACGCAAAAACTACTGAACGGATTTGAGTGAATTTTGGAATGGAGATAGCTTGGATTAAAACATAGGCTACTTTTTATCCCGCAAAAAGGTTCCTGTGGGGTAACGGGAAGACGCGGGGCGCAGCTAGTTTCTTATAAACTGGGACGAATTTCTATGCTGCTACCTGTTCCCCTGCGTATACGCGTGAGTTACTACAGTTTATCGCGATGGTATTAAATATGCTGTTTCCTCCCTAGTGTTCAAGCTATATATGCTATAGCTACTATGGAAAGATCTACATACAATCAAGATCTGTTCAACGGCTTAGACATGAAAAGGTAACAAACAGACAGTCAACATCTTATTTACTTTCGCATTACTTTCATATTTTCAGGGTTCAATAATAATATATTAATGGAGGTACCATTAAGTTATTAATAAAAACTGAGTAAAATGTCTCATTGCCGAGTGGTTGAGACATATCTGATAACGTGTACAAATAAGGGCACGCACGAATAAATATTATGATACCGAACTAGGGCCTTCTATTTCTAGAGGATATTGATTAAAATCGCAGTGTGGGCGATACCGTGAGAGAAAACTACTACCTATGTATAATACTACCCTCGCTGATGCTACGACTATTATAGCTTTTGATATCTGACCATACTTACCTATAGTCTATACAGGTATAGCTATAGTCTATATAGGGATTGCAATCCGGAAAACCGGATCCGGTGTCATTTAACGTTTACCGGATCCGGTGCTAGCAATTTTTGGCAAGATAATAGAGCTGTTGCATGAGTAGGTAGTTTAAATGCGTTGCGCATGATGTTCATGCGTGTGAGTCGTTTGAAGCAGAGTTGTCAAGTCAAATCATGTTGGTGACTGTTATATATATAAGGCTTGTTTGTTAGCATTCTCAAATACTTTATGTGAAAATTATTGTGATCTCAACGCAGTAAATTACGTAAGGTACTTAGGTACTAAAATAATTGATCTATTTGTAAAAGTGAAATCTAGAAAGACTGAGCTACTCGTTACATCATTAAAATTTTACTAGTTACCTATTAGGTACATTACTAGATTTTAATTGTTTGTTCGTTGCCTAATCTTATCATTGGATTGGAAATGAAATAGATTTTTATAAAGTACTTATATTAAGTACATATATGATATTTGATTAATAGTTAATTTTGAACCAAAAAGTGAAAATCATCCTGATGTGATCAATCCGGCTGGATCCGGCTAGATTGATCAACGGAATTCAGGCCGCATCCGGCTGGACTGAAAATGACGCCGGATTGTAATCCCTATACCTAGGTCTAGTGTCTGGCACTCAGTGATGAAACAGATAGTGCCACTGCGTCTAGGGATAGTATAGGTACTTACAATCCTCGTTCAAATGTCATGGCTCAAGTGCTATTTAAATGGCAGTGATCTACCCTCTATCTTGCTACAGAACTACTAACTACTTTACTCCTATAACGTCTAACTTAATTACAAACATTCTCTGTACTAAGCGTACAATGTGAGAACGTTATTACTCATAGCTACCCTCGCACAACTGACATTTTCTGCTCATGACAGATTTGATGTGGGCGAGGGTACCTGAAGTTTGAACGTACATAGTGCACCTTAAGGCACTGGTCTCGAAAGCCTTACACGGCAAGTGACAGAAGGGGTACCTCATCTCGATCTGGGAGTAACGAAAAGGATTTTAAAAAATTGCTAAAAATAAATCAAATCATACTGTTTTCAAATATTAACCTAGTCTTCTGAGTACCTATTGTATTTCTTAATATGTTGATGATACTAACAAGTGCGAGTATATTTTGTTATTTAAAGAGATCTGGAGAAAAAAGATTGTAACTTTAAGAAAGGGGGCACTTGCCATATTTTTTTCAATGCATCCTACTTAATATTATACCTAAATGCGAAAGTTTGTATGTATGGATGGATTGATGGATGGATGTTTGTTACTCTTTCACGCAAAAACTACTGAACAGAACCAAATGAAATTTGAAATGGAGATAGCTATACCCTGGATTAACGTATAGGCTACTTTATATCCCGGAAAAAGGTTCCTGCGGTATAACGGGAAGACGCGGGTTTTTTGCATATTTTCTTCTAAAGGCTTTCTGCTATGCATCATGTAAATGACATAATCTTTTATTTACATTTTTTTACATTCATAATTACAGAGAAAAATAGTTATATTTAACCCCGACATTTAGCTTAATCTCGGAATCGTCGTCTTAATTGTAGAGCCAGCGAATAATAGAGATCCAATGATTATACAATTACAGTTAGGTACCTACTAGGTATAGGCTATGGTATAGGTATATTCGTACCTATTCTTACTAGATCGCACTGGAAATGGGGGTTAACTAATTCTTCTTTGTAATTGTAATCACACAAATAAATATATTAATATATAACTAAAATAACAAGAGGAAGGTATGATCTGTAGTCCAAGCTAACAATACTAATCCAAGTTAACGATCAAAAAATCGAGCCTAAGTTATCAAACTTTTTTTTTGAGTATGTCCAAGTATGTACATACTCAAAAACCATTAAAAATAGCGGGTCGGGTGTTATCTACCATGGTAGCGGAATACTTTTACTGAATAATCCATCGCATAAAGAAACTCCGTGGCTTATAATAAAATAGAAACTAATTTATGTTCCCAGTTGAAATAAGACCATTTAGCCAACTTTGCTAGTTAAACTTTTATAATTACCACTGTTCATTGGAAACAGTCCAAGTGTTTTCAACTAATAAATCCCTTAGATATAGCTAAGCAGTTACAGGTATAGATTTACTACTGTCTATGATTTGAATTATGGTAGGTAGGTAGTACAGACAGCGACAAAAGTAGCAGAGCATACTCGTTTTTTCAAATGTATTTTAAATCACTAATTTTTGGATTTTTGTACAACTTACAAGGTAGCGTTTGGCCACAGCACAACACACCTGATGTTCTCGATTTTTTAAATGTATTTTAGATCACTAATGTTTGGATTTTTGTACAACTTACAAGGTAGCGTTTGGCCACAGCACAACACACCTGATGTTAAGTGATAATGCGGTCAACGGTTGCTGTTTAAGATGATGAAGGATATCGGAAAATTTGTTATTGTTCAGCGACTTTTGTCGTTGACCGTACCTAGAATTACGTAATTTTTATTTCAATGAAATTGTTTGCTGAACTTCAACTTTGATTACTTTTTATTTTCCGATTTCTGTACCCAACGGGTGCCAACGAGGCTATTGATCGCAAAACAAACAACTGTTGATGAATAATGGAAAAATTTTGATTGCTTTCGCTTCATGGAAAATTCAATCTCAAAAATTAAATACGATAGAGCAGTTATTTGTAATACGACAGAGACTCGTACAGTTAAGGCATATTATATAATTATGCGAAAATCACAACCCCGCTGAGGGCGTGGTTTGACTTGGTATTTAGTTTTCTGTGAATGTATGTGCAACAAATTACTTATGTAATAAAGGAAAATATTATTGATGTAGAAAAATCCTGTTAATATTTTAATTGTGAAAGTTTGTGTAACGGCTATACGGATTTTCATAAAATTTATTTTTATAATGAGTATATTCTTTACTACATTTCTTTACTTTAGGTTTTAGCATAGAATATTTATCCCGAATAAATTTACAGTTCCTGTGGGGGTACCCAAAGGGATAACACGGTAACCGTGGGCCCAAGCTAGTTTCTACATGAACACGATAGTAAAACTGTACACGGCACTTGCAAAATGTGCTTCGAGTTGAGATAAATAGGTAAATCAAATTACGGCCAGTTTCAATAACATCTAGTATTATCCATCTACGGTATGTCCTAGAGATAGAAGTTTGGCATTACCTCAATAGAGCTTAAGTCAAATTTAAGAAATCTTGGATAGATAATAGTTTATTGAAATCATTTAGAAAAAGATAAGGACTTGTCATTCCTATATTCAACCGTCGAAAAACAAGGTCTGAGGTTCCCAAGTCGTCGTCTATAATTTTTATTATTAACTTATTGTCTTGGGTAAGGTACGAAATACATAGAAAATATATAACTTTAGGCAGGTACTAGGCACATAGAGCTTCCAAATAAACGACTTTTATGTAGGTAGGTAGGTACCTAGACTACCTACGTACTTAACTAGGTATCGAGTATTTGTATTATTCATACACTTATTACGCTTACGTATAATCAAAGACTTATCTTAATTACTAGCAAATAATTAATGTCTTCACCTGAAAGAGGCAAAACACAAAAAGTAATTTTGGAAGGCATCATTTTCTTTCCACCAGAGACACGAGACGGGACCAAATTGAAGCTAATAAGACGGAATGGTGTTTGTTACTCGTCTGTTTTCATTTTCTTTGTACCGACTGAATCTTTATTGAAGTGGCTCAAGTGGCGTTAATTTTAATACATTCTGTCATTTATTTCTGCCAATGTTCACCAATAAATCAAGGCATTTCAAAGCACAAAATGCCTTTTACCGTGCTCAAAAAACTGCGGTCAGAAATACTATTTGTTACTTTTGTACGGCTCGGAAGTGGTAAACAGCGATTTTGGCTGTTGGTAAAAAGTTATTCAACTTTTACTTTCCCTTCATTTTGTTTTAACATGCGGTCGGTGACTGGCCAGATTCAAACAAAAGAATACCATTTTTCATTTCAGTTGTAACGAAGTTTTATAAATTAAGTCGTGCCCACAAACATTTCATTTTTAAATGCTGCTGTTTCACAGAAAGCTTTCATAATAAAATAGAGTTATTTCTAGATAATAAAGGTAAGTCGTAACTGGGTCTCGTCCCAAAAGGAAAGTAGGTGGGAACTAAGCGCTCCTCGCGCCCCGTTTTATTTGACCACCTCCATTTCAAACACACCCCTTTACCTTCGCCATGAGCATAACCGACTTTATGCAAACATAAAACTTTTCATCCCATCTTTGCCGTAAGTAGCTTTCAGCTCCGCTGAATAAAACCTTCGGAAATCTGAATTATGAAAACGACGAGCACTGAAATAACTGTAATAAAGATTCTGCCCTGTACGTCAGTCACAAAAAAAGAACCTAATACTAACAGTAGACAACTGAATGCTAAAATTGAGACTCTTGTATCCTCCAACGCCTCCTATTTTTCTTCTCATTAAATTCTTGGCGGGTTTCGAGACAATTCAGCTTTCCCTCGGGACGTTCTTTATTGCTTAGTGTCGCGGAGAAGGTAGCGTGTCTCTCAAGATAAAGAGTAGAGCTAACGTACGTAAAATGAATCAATTATGTATTAATGTACCACACCACCATTTCATACCTCATTTTATCAATGACTCACATTCAGAATAGGTACTCAACATCGGAACATTTGACCGCAATTCTCATGTTAACTAACACTCAATCATTTGCCTAGTTACGTTTAATCATAGCCACTGAAATATCCGCAGTTACCCTCATCTGTTCGTCTCGCTAGTCGCGCGGGAGCAACAATAGAACTCATCCACCCCTAAAGCGGCAGTTCTATTCTCGTCGGGGTTGTCATTGACCCAGTTCTACGGGCAAACAGGCGTGGAGCTGCAACTCGGTTCTATTATGTTAAATTGTGTTTAAATAAAGGTAAATGGCTTAATGCAAACAGGGCGATGCGATGCCAGACGGCGCGCCGCCACCCCTACCACATCAGGCAAGCTGCACAATGCTCATTTACCCAGACCTGACGAGCTAAATCTTATTACTAGCTGGTGTAAGCCTCCGAGCGGTATTGTTCGACGCCCAGCGAAGCTCTTCAATATATTTCCATTCGTGTTCGACATGCTCAGACCTAGCTTTACTAGAATTTGCGTTTATCTGTTTGAAGTACGAGTAGATATTAATGTTGCTTTTTCACGAGGTTTATCGGATTTACTGCTCATCTGTTATACAACCTAAATGTCATTGATACATGAAGTAATCTGCAAGAAAAGCAAGCTATAATATATAATGCCTAAATAAACTCTTCCTACCGATAGCAAGTTCTAGAAAGGTAGGTAGTAGGTACACTGGTATAGAAACTTTATACCTAAATTACAAGGGATTACTCGATCGCTCTTTTTAAAGATAGGTACCAATCTACAGGTAGGTAATTAACTAATTTTAGTTAGTCGTATTTCAATGAAAACTGCTTTCGATTTGCGTTTCAATAAGAAAGTATGATTTTTATACTAAGTTTTTTTTTTTTACTCTTTACAGGGTAGCGTTTGACCACAAGTCACCTGATGTTAAGTGACGATGTGGTCGAAGATGGCGCCACGCTACACCTGGACTGGGAACTGGCTCTCAAGTCTCAAGTGAGGCTGCCGGAACACACCGATAGTTACTTATACCTATGAGTTTCACATTGAACTTAGTCTTTATTCTACAAATTCTTTAAAATACTGCGACATTTAAAATGTCCGCCGCTTTCCCATTTACTACCTCCATCTTCATAAAGCGACAGCGAGCGAATTCCAAAGTTAATTTAATTTTTGATGTGGTTTTTCTAGAGTTGACACCGCTTGCCTTTTGTGGTCTCGCAGAGAGAGGACAGGCCGTTTGAAGATATTTAATTTACATTTAATTATATTTTAAGATTGTACACCATCGCAGTTAAATATTATGTTTGATTGACTTTACAAATTATTACCATTTAAAAAAATATTTTAAGGCACTTTAATTGTTTCTTTACTTTTTGGACGTTGAATATAATGGTTTTACTTTTTTTCGTTTTGTTTTATAACTGTAAACGGAGACCGATTATAATCGGTACGCTATGGTTTCATCACGATATTTACCTTCGCCGGAAGCTCAAGCTCATTGTAGGATTCAAACCCACGCCGACTTCACTACCACAGAAATCATCGCTTCAAAACCTATGTATAAATGCAAAAATAATTAGAAAAATACTTTTTACTTTCGTATGAGGTACATGATTATCAGAACACAAATCTTTACGTGTCAGCCGGTCGTAGCAGTGCGGTAAAATTAGCCAACTTTTCAGTAAAGCATGTTCCTACATATTACGCGACAAGTAGTCAAGCTTTACATTTGATTGACTAGGTATCTTCTTACAATAAGCGTCCTTACTTAGGTAAATATACGCTTATTGTGTGTACCCAGTATACTTTCCTTAGGGAAGGTAGGTACTACAGGTAAATACATACGTTAAGCCTCCTCTCGAGTACATATATATTATAGAGAAAACAATTTACCACAAACGGTTTAGCGAGACCGAAAAATCAACAAACACAAATTGCCTCCCAATTGAGATTGCTTCGCAGAAAAATCTCAACCATAGAAAAATCAGGAAAATATAATTCTGTTATAAAGGTTCAATTACACTCGACGAATTGGGGTGGTGAGAGTGTGCTAATAGGAAACATTTTCCGGATGGCCAAGAGTCTTGATTATTCGCATGGTGTTCTGTTTTTCATCAGGCCTTCTTTATTTTAGGTCGATTACTGGACTTGTTTTTGACTTTTTCTTGAGCGAATCAGAGATAAATCTTTATAACCCCGCGACTGCTCGACTCTCTATAGACTACTCGAAGAACTTTAGACTTTTTAGAGCGTTGCTCTAAAGTCAGTACTAAATCATCTAAGCAAATATTTACCCAGCTAAAGTTGTAGAAATATACAACGCACGTCAAAGACATATTTCGGCGACATGTTTGTTCAATAACGTAATTTATTGAAGCTGCATGGGAACTAAATGATGGCGAGAAAAGATTTTTGTACGTGAGCCTTTATATACATTAATAAAAATAATGGCAATAGCAAGTCTGATCACGATCTCTGGTAGCATCTCCACATAGCTAAGGCTGAGTGTTCTTGTTATTAAATAACTTTTATCGAGCTACGTCCCGGCGATCTGGCCTCCCCGCTACCGAGCACGGCCCCTACCCCTCAACGGAGGAACTTATTACAAAAAATATCTACAAATAGAGCATTGAGAAAACGAAATCATCATAGAAATGTGATTGGGAAACGGTAGATATCTCACTGTAAATTGCCACAAGTCTTGTTAGAAATGAAAACGCAAACTTTACACAATGTAGCATTCCAGACTTTATGATTTGATTTGCAGATGTCGGATAGAGAGAGGGACATGGGTAAATTATCGATATAATACGGGGTAAAAGTATTTTTTATCAGGCGATGTTATTGAATAAAATATTCGAAGAATATTAAATCAGGTTGACGAACTCAATATCTGAACAAAACAATTTTGTCGTATAAACTTTATATATAACCTACTCGCATGTAATTGGAAGATATTTTATGAAGCTCTGTTTTGTTGTTTCTTTGTATCCAAGGACTTCACATAAAGTCTGAAGGAACCTTGACCTGACTTTTTAAACCGCAAAAAAAGATTTCAAGTTTCTAGTCGTCTGTATAATAGCGCATAAATTTTGCCCTCTGATAATTATACCGATTTACATTTTTCTTTTTCAAGACCTACCAATGTTCTTTTATAAAAATGTCATGTCATTATAGGCCTCGAAGCTACGCCACGGTAATAATGATTGGGTTAAACAAGACCGTAATTCGGCTCGTGAGAACGATGTAAGAATTTGTTGCAGCTCAAAAAGTTGGATCAGTGTATGTATCAGGTGACCCAATGGACCAGTGGTACTCGTAGTTTCAGATTCTTTAAACACAAAAAAATGTTATTTAAATCAAGAGTTACGGACTATTTGCAAGAGAGCTTGGTTGCAGGGCATTGTCAAGTGTTCGCCTGGCTAGCCACTAATCCTTAGCCAAGCACCTATCGGTGTTCCGGCACGCTCACTTGAGAGCCAGTTCAGCCAGTTCCCAATAGGCGTAGGAGTAGCACGTGCACAACTGCACATCTTAACTTTAATCACGTGAATCAATTTGTAGGACATTTAAAATACGTGTTGGGTGGGAGAAGGAAAATAGATAGTCCCCAATGAAATAAAATTAAATGTTTTTATTGAAAGAATTATTATTATCATCAACATTATCAGCCAATTACTTTCCTACTACTGAGACACAACCTTCTCTAAGAGAGATAATATCCTACTAATATTATAAACGTGAAAGTTTGTAAGTATGGATGGATGGATGGATGCTTGTTACTCTTTCACGCAAAAACTACTGAACGGATCTGAATGAAATTTGGAATGGAAATAGCTTATACCCTGGAATAACATACTTATATGCTCCTTTTTATCCCGGAAAAAAATTCCTGCGGGATAAGAGGAAGACGCGGGTGAAACCGCGGCGCGCAACTAGTATAGCATAATTTCTACCACGCTGGCCCAGTGCTTTTTGTGGCCCTTGAATTTTGTCTGCATATAAACTACAATAAAAAGCCTATTATCCTTTTTATCACACCTATAAAACCTTTGGTAATGCCAAGGAAGTGTTGTGATGTTAATGAACTGAGGTTCGTGAAAATATTTTCATTACTGAAGCAGTAGGCGCATTAATAACGAAATAGTTGCACGATTGTCCCGTAATATATGCGAGAGAGGACGTACACGTAACGTAGCGGGCGCTACGTTTACGTTGAAATAATAATAAAATAATATCGCAGCGAGTAAAAAGTACCCGTTAGTTTAAACGATGTAGTAGCAGGAATGAAATAAATTATCTTTGTTTTCTTCTTCTTTTACTGTACTGAAATACATTTTAACAACTTTAATTTTAAAGATAGACCTTATTCATACAAGATAAAGTCCTTTAAACTTATTTTGTACCTAATGAAAGAATTTATAGCATAGATAGTCCAACACAAGCATTAAAAAAAATTAAGCTTGCAGTAGAGTCCGATACTACTTCTTTTAGGTATATCTGTCTCTAAATCGAAACCACGAGAAAGCGTAGTACGTAGAGCGTTCACCTCTTTAATCCGCCAAAGTAAATAACAGATTTACCACTACTATACAATACAGTGACCCACCTAAACAATATATAAAACTAGTGGGGTGCACCCCGCGGTTTCACCCGCGTCTTCCCGTTATTCCGCAGGAACCTTTTTCCGGGATAAAAAGTAGCCTGTGTTAATCCTATAAGCTATCTCCATTCCAAATTTCATTCAAATCCGATGAGTAGTTTTTGCGTGAAAGAGTAACAAATATCCATCCATCCATACTTACAAACTTTCACGTTTATAAAATTAGTAGATTAAGCTTCCGATATAGTGAAACCACAAGGCGTAGGTATGTAGTTCAGTCCTACTGTCTTTGCCGAAGTAAATAACAGATTCACGTAAACATAATAATTTATGCATATTAAAAACTATTTAATCGGTCATAGAATAGTTGTTATAGAATTAAACGTGTATAAAATTAGCTTCTGACATCTATAGGTAGGTACTTTTAGATGTGCTATTAAAACCGCGACACAACAAGGCGTAGGTAGGTAAGTAGAGCTTTCAGCGCTTTATTTATTGCCAAAGTAAACACGATTTTCCTAATTATAATATTATGTAAAAGTAATAGGAATGGAAAAACTATGGGTAGTACTCGTATTCCTCATAAATAAAAATAATCTTTCGCCATGATTAGGTTGAACCTGTAATCGCGACTTGGTGTAAGTAGAGCTTTTAGCTCTACATTTTTAAAGTAATATGCAGATTAACATACTCGTATATGAATATTAAAAACTAAAATCAGCCATGGCACAATTTTTTCAAACAAGAAAACATTGAAAATGTAAGCTTCCGGCATGATTAGGTACTTTTGAACCTGTGCTAGAACAGCGAATAGGTGCACGTAGCTCTACATTTTTTGCCATAGCAAAAACATATTTACGTACATAAATATCAAAAGCTATAATCAGCACAGCTTTTCCAAATAATGAAAACGAAAAAGAAGCTTCCGGCATGATTTGGTGCTTTTGAATCTGAACTACTACTGCGACAAG
Organism: Opisthograptis luteolata; assembly: GCA_931315375.2. NCBI lineage: Eukaryota > Metazoa > Arthropoda > Insecta > Lepidoptera > Geometridae > Opisthograptis > Opisthograptis luteolata. The sequence goes on along the minus strand of OV928038.1, from coordinate 5,752,156 downwards.
CGTACGTAGAGCGTAGAACTTTCAGCTCTACAATCTATGCCAAAGTAAATAACCTATAATTTTCACGTTTCAGCTGCATAAATTACGCAGATACATACAAACAAGAATGAGTGGAGTACGTAATGCAATAAACAGAAGCGAAACAAGAAAACTAATTTTCTATTCCAAGAAAATTGCTGGTAAATAAACATATATATGTAAAAGATGCTAATCGAAAGTTGTTTACAGAGCACCGGCACGTTACATCGATTTGTTTGTACGTAATAACATAACATAGGTATCGATCGAGCCGAGTCGAAGTCTACGGGATTAAGTTATGCAGGGGGTTATTTATGAGCAGCGTTAAGTTTTAGCGGTCGTCAATATGCGAACGATAGTCAAGCAGAAGGAGACCGAGAAGAGCATTCGGCGTCAGACGGTCTGCGACCCTTCCATCACGACCAGCCACTTTGGCTCACTGCGTTATTATATTAGGCACCTACTTACTTTAGTGACGACGTCGTGGCAGGCTATCAAAGCAGCAACTAACTGCCGTGGATGGATGGGCTTAAGTAAATATGCTTGTTACGATACACCTAATAGGTAATAAAATAACGAGCCGAGGTGTACAAGAATAATAAAAGTGGCGTAAAATGAGTATTATAACTATGCAGTTGCTGGGATAATAGGAACTGGCTTTTGCCAGTGGCACAACGCTTGAAATTTTCCCGCGTGTACTCGTATGCTTTATCAAGAATATTTCAGCGCTCAGGCATAACAGCGCGATTTTAGACAATAGACATAGATAGAAGAGTTAATTTTTATCTATATCTTTTTTTTTATCTTTTTGATCTAATCTTATGAAAATCCCTTCTGTGGTTTTCGAGTCTAAGCTACAAACAAACACAGTCAAAGATACTAAAAAACATTTAGTATTACGTGATTTAGGTGTGGCTCAACGAACTATCAATTTTTTAAAGATGTCTTCTATTACACACTCATTTGTTTTTTAAAGTCTTAAGGTATATTTTCACAAGGACACTAACAATAGCATCCTTAGTTTTTTTTTGCTAATCTTTAGGAAAAACATAGAATGATATTGAAATTTATCATACTTTGCCTTTTTGTAGGTTCTTTACATAAATATTTGTTAGTACTGATATGCTGTTATTCATTTTTGCATATCGGCCTAACCTTTTGATAAGAATCCGTTTCTACCTAACTTATCTACTACGCTTATTGTCGCATAGCTGTTTCGTAACTATTTGGAACCAGTGGTCGAAATTCTAATCCTTATCCGAGGAAAGGACGGAATTCAGGGTGATGTCTACTCCCCTTTGAAATATTCCAAGGTATTAGGTAACTATTTTCCCACTTAAAGACGATACTTATATACTTCCATCGATATACGTATATAAAATTACCGCGGTATGTATATACATACGTTTACAGAGAATCTATTTACTCCTGAAATTGCCGCCAATTTCAGTGTAAATAAGTAGGTGTTGTTATAAATTATCGTCACATCATGAATCAACTTTGCTTTCAGCGTTGACGTTATTAAGTTACGTTATTATTATGCGTGAATTAGAAAAAAGTAAACGGCGGCCTAAACTCCAAACCAATTTAGTATATTTATGGTTTTATTTACTAGAAGTGCCCTGTGTTTAGTGACCGATACGGGCGGAGCCATGCGCAATAGCTAGTGAGTCTGCCATGTAGTGTTTTAAATTTAAGACAACTGCATAGATGTAAAAGCCTCCAAACAAAATCCTAAAGATCAAGTGGAGGCTTGAGGACGTATTATATATGATGCCTGAGGAGCTCAAAGCCTTCACATCTGAAGATAAGGCACGCACGGCCGCCACTGTGAAATTTCATCACGAATCGCGATCACGACCCTCTGTTTAGTCTTTATTTACTTTACAGCAAAAAATTAAAGCGGCTACGTTTCCTCATCAACGCCGCCTTCTTGAGTTTCTTTCTTATTTTATGGCTCTCTAATTTGTAAGACTCATTCATTAAACTTTCGTCCGCATGTTAATATGCTTCAAGTGTCCAATGAGGCTTTACTTGTAGGCAGTTCAGGGATACATTATTACTCTCTCTGCGTTGATTTGTTACGAAGATAACTGAATAATACTGTAGTGTACATTTCCTAAACGAGGACTGAGGTTATGTTTCCGGCAACCAAGGATACCTGTCTGCACAAATCTTTGCACTTGTTAACGTTTATTCTAAAAATCCAGGTAATGTAAGCTTTAGTATAAAAAGTAATCATATAAAAGCATGGTTGGACATTGTGTAAATATAAAACATACGCTTTAGCTTAATCCGGTAAGCGGTCGTGTAAACAGCCTTAGTACCAGCAAGGATATGAATATAATACGCTACTGCAAAATACGTCGACCAAATTTCCTATCCGGTCGCGACCCTGACGTCATCAAGGGGATTAATGTATCACTGAGCCAGGATTGACGTCCAATTCCAAGTTAAAAAAATGACAAATTTATTTTAAAAAATTCTCTAAAAGTTTCGTTCTTCTTTTTACTGATCGTTTCAGTGGTTCATCTGAATTACAATTAAATCAATATGCCTGTATAAAAGGCGGCTATTGAAACCTGTATTACCAATATTGAAATATTATGTATTTGCATCTTTTAAAGAGTAAGTAAGTAATCCATGTGTCTACGCTAAAGCGCCATAATAAATTAATGGGAGCTATTAAAAATCACGAGATATTACGTAAAAGGCAAAGCAAATAAGATTTGTATAGGTTAATGATTAATTTGTTTGAAACGTAACTAGTATCTGCGTAGCTGTTAACAAACAAATAAATAGACAGTAGAATGAATATTAAAGCACATACTAACCTAATCTTGCATAATATTCATAATAAAACATACCTTTACGAGACAATAAACTAACCACCAACCTACTGTTTATTTGTTGTTCGTGGTTCTCACGTCAATCAAAACGCAGCTGTCTTCACTACGTACGATAGATATACGACCCTTCACATGTCTACTACATTAAACCTGACAATGCTTCACAATTTTTTCATACAACGTGACGACAGAACGAGTTCTATAGGTATATTGAGAGAAAATACGAGGTAATATGCAAAGGTAAAGAAGACATCAAAGCAGGGCGCGAGGCGCCCGTTACAAATAGAAATAAAGCTATAAATCACGTCCCACTCGGTCCCACACGGAATCCTATGAACGATTCCAGTGTACGACAATATTGTGAACGACAAATACCTCCATAAAAAAGGGTGCTGGCTGGGTCTAGATTCATACGTGAATACAATGGATTCGTTTATTGAATAGCCAATTTTGTCCTTTCCTCGACAATATTGTTTGTTTCGCCAAGAAAAATAAGGCGAAGTTATTCTGTTCTGCACACGAACAACATTCTACACTGGCTACCTACTTATTTATCATTTATTTTCAAAGATAACTTTCTACATCAAATACACGGGCGTTTACGAGTACCTAAGTCTTGTATACCGTTGTCACGAAATAAATTTTTACTTCTATCTTTATTCTACCTTTACCGTAAAACTGCGCCTAACCTTAGGCCTAACAGAGCCTATCGAGTTATTTCTGTACTCACATCAAAGTTATTTTTTTGCCTATGCTATGTTTATTATGGTTTTTGGGATTTTAGGTCATACGGACTCAGGTCTCAATTTAGGTACCTGTGGTAAACTCATTGAATTGTGTTGTAGTAACATCGGGGTGTTAAATATGTTTGATAAACATGTTGAATACAAAGCCGTGATGGTAATGTGAAAATTATGGGCTTCTAATTCTATTGTAATCGCAGCGCAGACGGAGTAATGAGAAAAACAAAGTTGAAAGGTTACATTTAAAATTGACTCCCTGAAGAGTAATAAAATACATACCGAAGATTGCTGCAGTCGTATAGTAAATGGTGAAACCAAATTAACTTTTAAGGTTATAATTAATATGTAGAAGTAATTTCTCCATCATCATCATCTTCTTTACTATATTCCAATACATTTGAACTACACACAATAATCTTCAATATGAATTTCAGAACTTGTTCGTAGGCGTAACTTCTAACTAGGTGCTAATTAATATTTGAAACCGAGCGCTCTATTGCGTAGCGTGTAATAAATCAGCAAAGGATTGCGTGTAACCCGAGAGCCCGGTGTCCGGTGTCGACCAACCTCCCTTGCTGCCTACAACTGTGTATTTCAAATACCTACAGCTACCAACGGAATAGCTACACAATATCGGATAACGTAGGTAAGGTAATCTAGACGACTTAGAAATTACACAAAATCTGGGAAATTAAGAATTATAAAGCGAAAGACGAGTCTAAGACTTGAACAGAGGTTAGTAGCTAAATGACTAGCCTTTTTCTGTTTTTTATAGGTTACGTGTGATTTAATGATTCTATTCAAATTTCTACTTATAGGTTAATAAAGATTCATTGGCTGATATAAGATTCTATGCAGTAGATATTGTAGGACAGAGAAATTGCCCTGTGGAGCCGATAATTGAGTATCGTGATAATCTTAGATGCAATCTTGTCGAGAAATTTGCATTTATATTACACAATACTGCAACAGTGTAGTTCACCTATATCATAACGTTATAACAGGATAAATATCTACCTAGCTACCTACCTATAATAATGTGTAGGTAAATATATAGGTAGTTACACATATGAAAACAGAAGCGTTTTCTGTGAAAAGCTGAACCTAATCCAGTTCCAAAGAAAAGTTAGTCGAAGGAGTGAAGGCAAATAAATGCTGGTGCAATACTGACAATTCCAGGAACAGCAAAATGCAAGGTCTGCGACATTTATACTAACATGCACTGGATTAGCATGGTAGATTACAGACCTACATTACGGCCCATAGAGTTTCTCCCTGCGGAAAAATCTAAAAAGTCGGACAAGAAACTACAAATAAACAGGTGACAATGAACGACCAATATTTTAAAACTAATTAAATCCGTTTTTACTATAAATATGCCTAATATCAACGCCGTAGTTGAGGGTGGCGTTTAATTTGTTTTATATAGATCGTTTAGATAACGTCCATCACGAACGTCGATAAATGTTTAACGGTCATTAGTTGAAGTGTCACAGCCTAAATTGGGATAATGTTTTTGTCAAGAACCGTTTCGGTTTATAGGGTTGGAAAAGCAAGTGTCCGATTCTTGTCTTTTATTTATTTCAGGAGTATAAATAAATCTATACTATATAATATTATCAAGCTGCAGAGTTTGTTTGTTTGTTTGTTTGAACGCACTAATCTCAGGAAGTACTGGTCCGATTTGAAAAATTCCTTCAGTGTTGGATAGTCCATTTATCGAGGAAGGCTATAAGCTATATTTTATTTCCAAAAAAATTAGGGTTCCATAAGAAAATTGCTATTTTGTAACCCAAGGTGTGAAATCGATAACATATTTTTGCGTGCGCGAGGCTTTAAAGTAGGTACTATCGGTACATCTATACATTCAAAAGTGAAGTACCACTGACTGATTAATCACGAAATATCAAAAACTACAAGACCTACGAAACTTAGACTTGGCATATATGTTTTTTTGTAAGATGTAGACATGAATTAAGAAAAGATGTGTGTATATTCTTCCTCTAAGGTTGTAAGGGGATCCAATGGGGTGTCAAAGTGAGTATGGAAAAATATAAATTTTCGCGCGGGCGAATGTACAGGGCGGGTCGCTAGTAGGTAATAATATAAAACATGCGATACTAATTTGAATATGTACCTAATAGTGAATATGTATATGGTGGTATAACTTTCCATCCCATCATCTTTCCTTTCTTTTTAGAAGGTTGGTTGTATTATTAAATATTCTATGGTATAACAGAGTTTATCCGGGCCCGAAGGTCCTCGTGTAAACTCCAATTCTGTTATCCAACTGTTCTAAAATTTTGCAAGTATAATGTGAGGTTTGTTATTTATAAAAATAACGATTGTTTTGAAAAAATCTATTTAAAATTGTTTTTTATATTTAAAACAATCAACGTGATGACATTTACGAAGACTCAAGTCTCTCAGATTGACTTCTTATTGTAACATGTTTTTTTCTTCTTCACTTTACTAAAATTCTAAAACCGTAAACCGTACTTAATTACGAAATTTTTGCAGCCCCTAGAGAAAGGAATAAAATTGATTGAAAATGTCAAATCAAAACTGCTTTTATTCACAAAATCATTAATTTACCCAAATCGAATCGAGCGGCACGAGGCAGGCAAGGTGGGCCTCCTTCTATGTTATAAGTTAGAAATCATGTTATTTATCAAAAAACCTCTTCATAACCTATTTATGAAACAACACGTTCACGTCTTTCACGTATCACGAGAAGTACCAAATACGTTCCCGTCAACTGTAAAAAAACGTATAAACTGAAAAAGGGCTACTGCACCCATAAAATAACCTGAAAATTGCCGTAACGTGCCGCTGGCGGTGGACATGACGTCAGCAACGCGTACACGACTACAAAGGCTATCACGTGGCTCGAGCACAGAATACTCACGTTGCTTTCAATTTGTGTGGGTTGTTAACTTTACATGGAACAAGAGCTTAATTAATGGTCAGTCTGATTTTAACAGGCTTTCGTTATTTAATGAAGATATCATATTCCCTACTGTTCTTATGGCTTTGCCCATGTGGATATAATATCAAAACGAAATTAAAATTACCTATCTTTATCCAGGACCTAGATACTACGTAGGTTCCAACAAAAAAGATTAGAAAAAGCAAATTAATTTCTTTTTCTTGAAAAAAAAATTTTGTCGGTAAGTACCGAACTACCTACCTACCTTTACATACCTGAGTATTTCAAGGAAGTGCCTACCAATATTCTACAAGAACAATTTTTGAACGAAGGATTTTTTCACCTTGGTGAACCGATACTAAGACTTTAATTTTTTGATGGTTACCTTTTTTGTTTTCATTTTATACCAAGGGAAAGTGAAATGATATTAATCCTGCTTCCGATTTGTTCAGAGGAATCAATTTTCATCATTAATGTATACTCAGTGTACTTAAGTAATGGTGTTGTGTTATATTAATACCTTTACCTATAGTTAGTCAAACAAAGCGTTTATCTATCTCATCGCGGAGCTATTCACGAACGTCGGATACGTTTTCGAACTTAAAAAGAAAGTTCTGAATTAATTGATTTCCGATCCGACCAATTCGAGAAAACGCAATTCACAAAATCTATCGGATTGGTACGGAAACTACGGAATGTTAGAAAATAGATTACCTGATAAACCACAAAACTGCCAGTAGCAACGATTTTTTTCAAGAAATTCTTAAAATATCCTATTAGGGAGCTGGTAGGTAGTTTGTAGTTTGCATACAGCTAATATTATGATATCTCTCTACAAGGTTCCCGCTACGAGGGGTAGTTTTATCCTAAACCAATAAATGGTATGGAAATCATTCATAAATTGACAACTATCAAACAATAAGATACATGATATATTGGTTTGGGGATCTTTCAGGATCATTACATTAGTCACGTCATTTTCGGTATAACATTCCCCCGATCCGCAGAAAACGCTTCGCTTCTACCTACATTTATATTGCGAACGGCGAAGGAGTGGAACACTCAACCAGTGTCTTTGTTTCCCGATAAGTACAATTTGGGACTCTTCAGGTCAAGAGTGAATAGGTATCTTATAGAGCATGCTTCACCATCGACCTCGCCATCAGTTACCAAGAGAAACTATAATAGATTGTGGTCAAATGCTTAGGTACATACTTAGAGACAATTTAGTAAAAGAAATAGCAAACCAACCCGTGCAAAGCTGTGGGGTCGCACAGCTTTGCACGGGTTATACAAAAATTTTAATACAAAATTTTAAGAAAATCGATTCAGGCGATTTAAGAAGCAAGGCTTTTTTCATAAAACTGAATAATATATTTCCGTTACCTATTCCAAATTTTGTTAACTTCCCATTATACTTATAACATTGCGAGTGTCACAAGCGTCTTCCTTATCTTGAACAGAAAACAGAAATTTACTTGTGTACCTAATCTACAAGTAGAATAATTTTACTTGCAAAATAAAAGTTTTTTATTCCAACAAAGCCAAGAAATAAACTGAATCAATAGAAAGAAAATTATAGTGCAACTAGCCATAACAATGAATTTTCGCCCTATGTTTTTACTTTTACCTTTCTTGTGTGTAACTGGTAGGTATAGGTAAGTACAGTTAAAATATTACGACAGGCTGCATTACCTAGGCTGTATAATGAACCTGAGCCTTGTTTATAGTTCCATTAATTTAAGTATGTTGATAATAATCACATTCTTGAAACTGGGGCAAGTATAAATAAACTTTTAGCAAACTTAGGCCCATATTGACGCTCAAGTGTCAATCAATGCTCGAGTAGCGATTAATGCCCGAATAATCGATCCTGATCCGTTATCTGCGGTTTTGGATCGATATGTCATGTCATAATATGTCACCGCGGATAACGGATCAGGATCGATTATTTATTAATTTCGGTCGTAAGTGACGCACTTGTATGAACTGACAGCGTCACATCTGTGCTCAAGTAGGTATGTACCGATTATCACTTGAGCGTCGTCCTAAAGTACGGGCGTTAGACTCTTACTACATGGTGATTTCGCGATTTTATCGTAACGTAGTGTTTTTCATCTCTAAGATCTGTGGCGTTACATGACGTAGGACCCGCTCAGTTGGTTAAAGCGCCAGTACGTTTTTCCAAAGATTCAAGATCCGCTACATGGCCGTTATTATCTATATTATAATTAGACCATTAATTATTTATTGTTGTCAAATTTAAGCTAAAGTTCTTAAATTTTAGCATAATGTATGCATACGATTAAGGACCTATTTTTCACATAATCACACAATGATAATTATGTTCGTTGCCCGATTGAATTCAAAAGTTCGCAAAGAATGTTTCTGGAGTTGATATCAAAGCTATAGATTCGTATTTGCTTTTGCAAGCATGTAGGAGGGTTTCATGTATAGAAGGGTCAGCATTTTGACGCTGAGAGGTCATTGACACGAAGCGTCCAAGATTTTCATACGTTTATTTTCGCATAGGGTGAGGTCATGACAATTAACAGTAGGTACTCCGTTTTTGAGACCTATATAGATACAGTTATTTAACAATTTGTACACAGTATCTGAAAGAGTAATGAAGTAGAAAGAGTTGGTTAACAAACGATAAATAAGGTAGCTCAAAGCTATCTGTTACGGACAGCCTTCAATATCATACAGTACCTGTGTTCCTATTGAATAACTACGTTATTAAATACGACGAACATCATTATTTTATATGACATATTTTACTTAGGGGAGAGATAGTCATGCTGGTACATGGGTATCCATAACAGATAGTACCCACTTCTAAGTAAAAAACCATTAAAAAAACTACGTAAATTTTACAAAATGACAATTTAAACAAGAAGGTAGCATCTAATGATATCCGAGCACAGGAAATGTAGTACTAATGAAATGAAGTTCTTGAACTTACCGCAAACGTTTATTGCAAATTGGCTTTGTCTGGGCGGACTCCCGCCAAATCGACGCGATCACCGAATACACAGAACGCATTTCACGTTTAACGAAGTAGTCAACGATCGATAAATACTCGTTCACACCCAAAGCCGAGCGAGCGCTGCCCGAGGCACGCCGTCCATCCGACGACGCTTCCACACCACATAATATTACTTATTAGTTATTAATTTACACGCACGTCCACTCATGAGAAAAGCAACTTGAGACGACCACAGCGTTCGAAACCTTAATACTTCCCTTCGCTGCAAATATTAGATGACAGATTCGAAGTCGTGGCCAATCGAACGAATATTTTGCACGGCAGACTCAATTTCCCGTTTTATCAATTCACCTGACAGTCTTACAATTTTCACTCCAATATCTATTTCACGCGAAGTTTTAAGAACACGACGGAGTAACGGAAACTTCGAAACGCGTCAGCCGAATACCAAAATAATATGAACAATATGGGGGCCAGGAACCGGAGTCGCGTAATAATAAGAGTGCGTGGGGATGGTTCGGAGGGTGCATTGTGCACCGGCGAATTTTGGAAGGGCCCGCTCCGAAAGCCCTTGTTTGTTCCCCCTAGCACTTGCGCAAGATGCGAACCAGTTTTGATTTTTGTGAATCAGCCGTGGATTTAGCCCGTTCACAAGGGGTCTTTTATCCCGATACGCCGTTACCAACCGACAACCCGTAACCATTGTGATTAAACCAACGCATGGGCTGAGTAGCAAATTGAAAAGTTTCTAAATTAAAATGAAGATCTTATCAGTTGAAATTGAGATAGCCTTTAACATTTGCCTACGCGACCATGAGCATGAGGGAAGGGGCACATGTACCTTTATGGAGCATATGCAAAGCCATAGTTAATCCCACCTTGGTAATAATAATAATAATAATAATGTGATAGATTGTGAGTGTGCAGGCAAGTCTGTGACAGTTATTCAGCTTCGTAATAACAACAGAAAATGTTTTCATTAAATTTTGTCTACGAATAAAATTTGGTATTATTTTTGGAATATATACCCTACCTATGCTTTATCTAAACAGGAAAACCGCGGTGAATCAGCGAAGCACCAATAGGAGATAATGATATAGCCACGGTTTTTCTACTTTTTAGCAGCAAAATCATCTTTATCCGTTTGACACTTTTTGTCCTAAAGAGGATCCAGGCGATTTGATCTTGAACACATTGGTTTTTATTACTTACATAGGGTAGGCTTCTGTTTGATTACGTCATTCCGCTGATGTTAAACGATAATGTGATCGACGACGGTAGAGTTATCCTGACATGTTTGCACAATGTTCGTGAGATATTGTTTTTCTACTATATGTAGGTAGGTAACTAATAAAGTGTAGCTAGTTCAAGTCAGATAATCAAATTTCAGTAGAAATAAAGTTTACCTGCCTACTTTCTTGATACGATTATTTTTTATTCTGGCAAGATATTCAGCGTAATCTAATTAGCATACTTACATTACAATACATATTATATACTTACCTACTTACGCTGGTAGCAGAGATGCTCACGAGAAGTAAATTAGAATAACCAGATAAAACTGAATAGCTCCGAAATCGTGGGAATTCTGTCGTAATCGGTTCAGGTGATTAGTTAGCTAGCTGTATGTAAGCAGTTGAGTTTTTTTTTTAATTGGGAAGGCTTGAATGGCTAAATCCGAAACAATAAGCTAGGTATATCTAAAAATGCTCATAAGAGTTATGAGCTCAATTTTGATAATATACCTAATAGAAACATCGAGATAAGGTTTTTGAAAAAATCCACTTCTCTAGCCGAGAATCGAACTCGTCGCTTTTACAACAACAACAAACACTGTACTGTTGCACTAATCGGATTAGTGCAAAACTATTGTTATGCTGATAAGGATAGGGATCGTTTCCTCTAAACTAACATAATAAAATCTGATAAACCGAAAAATATATGTAAGTACCTATTTCAGTTTCTTTGCCCATATTTAAACCACCACAAGTCCACAGCCACGATTATCGGGTTGCCAACTATACTGTTTTCAACAGTATACTGTTTTTCACTAAATTATACTTTTTACTGTCGAACAAAAATAATGTATACAAAATACTGTTTTCAGCATGCAAACACATAATTACGTGTTATATACTTAGACGCTCACACAAATTTGTTTCAGTCAGACGAATTTAAAAACATAACTAAAATTGTCTCATATCTACTTTCTGTTCCCGCCACCTCGGAATTTACTGAAAGATTTTTTCAGTAATTAATGCTAAGTGGCGGTAGGATAGAAATAGGGCATCTATTAATTTAATAAAAAATGAGCTACTCATTTATTTTAATTTCAGTTATAATTGTGGTGAAGCGTATGAAGTTTTTAAAAAAGATTGTAAATTAGTAGTTTGTGCGAGAAGTTCTAAAAAACATGTATTTAAAACAATAAATAAATGAAATACTGTTCATTTTTCTAAAATACTGTTTAATATTCTTCACAGACCTGAATATACCTTATTTCTTGTAAAAAAAATGTTGGTAACCCTAGCCACGATATACCTAACAGTTAATTCAAAAAGTGTGGAGCGCCTCTTTAAACTGATTAAAAGTAGGTAGGTATAATGGCTTTTTCCGGGATAATAAGTAGCCTATGTATTAATCCAGGGTATAAGCTATCTGCAATTCAAATTTTATCAAAAGCAGTTTAGTAGTTGCGGTGATACGTGGTAAAAACCATTCACACACACAGAATACACAGAAACTTTCGTATTTAGAATAGGTATTAGTAGGAAGTAGGATGTAAAATATTGTTTACCTACGTGTGTATTTGTGTTCGTTACCACTCAGCTCTGTATCGACAGAACGGCAGTACACTGTATAGTACCTATATATGTAGTTCAGGTCCTAAAATATTCATTATGCCGGATAAAGATACACCCTGCGGGATAACGGTAAAATTTACTGGTGTACCACGGGGCCTGTAACTCTGTATGTTAAAAATAATTGAAAACTACGTTCAGATCAGTTCTACTTTCTCTCTATGTACCTACCTACCTATCACCTCTCTTCCCTCCACCTTATTATATTGTAATGGCATTACAACGTGTTTAAATAAAAAATAATACAATGGTTAAAGCATACCTAATGAATAATTACTTTATGCTATACCTACTATTCTAGCGAATGCACAAAACGATAAAACTGCTCGTAAGTGATCGTTTAAAAGCGTGTCAAGAAAATTAAATATTAATTTACGATTAAAGTCAAGCGTTATTAAATCATCATCTTCAAAGCATTTCCGAACGAAATACGCGATTTCCTCAGAGAGTAGCTAGATGGCGCGGCCGAGGGTTTTGTTAATTTCACCGTAGTGTAGCGCTGCGCAGTAGTATCGATCTAGCGAAGGCCCGTCAGTATTTACACGACTAAAAATACAAATGAGAAAAACGGTTCAAACCAGAGTGCAATGTGAAAAATACGAAATGTTTATCGTCAAATCGGCTTTATAAATAGTCCTGCATCTCTCAGTAAATTATTTACTTTAGAAAATAAGTGTATCTGGTACTCGATATGGAATTATTACAGCGCGAGCGGCTGGCAACTCACAAATGTCTATGAATTTGACCCCGAAGCTCGTGTCCGGAGCAGAAGGAGAGTGTGGTGCAGGGCCAGGCCCATCGTTTTTGGTCTTCATCTCGCTGAATATTGTGTAAAATGGGCACATAATAGGTAAATAATCTATTTTAAACGCTCTTTTTTAATCGGTACTATCTCGCGAACGTTTAGCAGGTTCAAACGCTGCCATTAAAAATACATCGCGAGCCATTCGTACGAGTTACCTACTAAGGCCAAGAATATCGTCAAAAGTCGCGCAATAATCATTTCATACCTATGTAATTTAAAATATCAGTGTTTTTTTTAACTTGAGTCATTAGGGATATTCATCGGATGGTTAAATTAGGGCACGTATTTCTGACTTTTTTTGTGAAATAATGTCCTCGAAATTTTGGTGAATGTGTTGAGACAATGGTGTATCGATTATTTTGCGCAAACTAAATGTCATCCCAGTGCCGTAGTGTTAATATTAGAAGTCTGTTTGTGACTACGATTACTATTGTCTAGGCATCTACGCGTTTTATATTAAGCATGCAGAACTTCAATTTAGTTTGAGTGACCAAAATAGTGTCGTCGAGTCTCATTCGGATGATTTTCGGCCGCTCTTTGACAATATCTATTTTCTGAACATTTCGTGAGTATGAATAGACTGAGAAATAGTCTTAATATTGATAGCTTCCATTTTTGAAAGTATTCTACCTATATAGGTCAACTATTTCTAGTGTAATAAAAATCAATAACGCATTGATATTTAGGCTAGGTATAAAATTAATAACACCTCTAATAGACAGATAGATTGATAACATTCGCAAAGGTAATATTTCTGCTTTTAATAACATTATCAAACAGTTTATTAATCAAATTAAGGTTTAGCTATTAAGGCAATTAAAAATTGAAGTCCGGGTTTTACACATTTTTCTCATAGATTTAGGGCTTTTCATTATAACGTGCTAAGATCACGAACAAACAACACAATAAAACTGAAACATAATGCTACCAGCAGCAGGGCAGGGCGCAAGCTACTGGTGGTTAGGGCTGGTTGCTTATTAACTTGCTATATTTTTTTATTTCAAATACCTTACGTTTGACTGCAATCTCATCAGATACTCTCATCTGATACTAAGCGATGATGCGGTCGACAATCGACAGTGAAGTATGCTTGCTTAGATTAGCGCCAGATACCTATTAACGCTCATTTTAAAGCTTCTCAAATTAGTAGTACTTACATATTATTTTTTTATTCAATTGATTTATTCTGATTATCATCGCCGTAATATTTAACATTGAGACAAATACTGAAGCTGTTGTGACGTTTCATCAATTTATTTTATCTCTTACATATTAAACACGAGGCTGTCGTTTTAATAGGTGTTTGTATTTTTTGTTACAGTTTCCTATCGTGCGGTGAAGATCTGTGCTCAAAGTCAACGCAGTAAGTTTTTCGTATAAAAACGTTTAAGTACCGCGTTCAAAATGTCTAATCCGAATCGTGAAAATGTTAGTACTCGATTCTCCGATAATTATGACTTGAAGGAAGAATTAGGAAAAGGGGCATTTTCAATCGTAAGAAGAGCGGTGCAGAAGTCTACGGGATATGAATTTGCTGCCAAAATCATCAACACGAAAAAGCTCTCGGCTAGAGATTTTCAAAAGTTGGAAAGGGAAGCTCGAATTTGTCGTAAGCTCCAACATCCCAACATTGTCAGGCTACATGACTCCATTCAAGAGGAACATTTCCACTACCTTGTCTTTGACTTGGTCACTGGAGGGGAGTTGTTTGAAGATATCGTAGCTCGTGAATTTTATTCCGAAGCAGACGCCTCTCACTGTATACAGCAAATTCTGGAATCGGTTCATCATTGTCATCATAATGGCGTAGTGCACAGGGACTTAAAACCCGAAAACCTTCTACTAGCCAGCAAGGCTAAGGGAGCTGCTGTTAAATTAGCTGATTTCGGGTTAGCTATTGAAGTTCAAGGAGACCAACAAGCATGGTTTGGATTTGCAGGAACTCCAGGATACTTATCTCCTGAAGTACTTAAAAAAGAACCCTATGGTAAGCCAGTCGACATCTGGGCCTGCGGTGTTATCCTCTACATTTTGCTTGTTGGCTATCCGCCATTTTGGGATGAAGATCAACATCGACTTTACGGGCAAATTAAAGCTGGTGCTTATGACTATCCTTCGCCGGAGTGGGACACAGTTACTCCCGAAGCGAAAAGCCTCATCAATCAAATGCTTACTGTTAACCCAAGCAAAAGGATAACAGCTTCGGAGGCATTGAAGCACCCATGGATTTGCCACCGGGAGCGTGTGGCTTCTGTCATGCACAGACAGGAGACTGTAGATTGCTTGAAGAAATTCAACGCTCGTCGCAAGCTAAAAGGTGCAATTTTGACAACTATGCTTGCTACGCGCAATTTCTCTGGAAAGTCTATGGTGAACAAGAAGAGTGATGGATCTCAAGTAAAAGAGTCAACTGACAGCAGTACTACTCTGGAAGATGACGATTTGGATAAAGAAAAGAAGGGCGTAGACAGAGCATGCACTGTCATCTCAAAAGAACACGATGAGGAGGCGCTTACAAAAGCTGATTCTTTCGGAAAAGCTCGTGGTGATAGCACCGCATCATTGCGTCGGGCAGAAGTGATCAAGTTTACTGAACTGCTTATAGATGCCATTTACAACGGTGATTACGAAACTTATTCCAAATTATGCGATCCGAATGTGACTGCGTTTGATCCTGAAGCTCTAGGAAATCTTATTGAAGGAGTAGAATTCCATAAGTTCTTTATTGAAAACACTCCGAGCCACATTAAAACTAACACGACAATTCTGAATCCCAGAGTGCATCTTCTCGGAGAAGATGTTGCTGTGATAGCCTACGTTTGCGTTACACAGAGTGTGGACGCCGAAGGAAGACGAGCTACGCACCAGTCACAAGAGACCCGCATATGGCACAAACGTCATAATAAGTGGACAGCAATACATTTCCATCGCTCCTAACTAGTCCCAGTACCCAGATAAGAACGTCAGAGGATGATTGTCATATGAAGCGAATAATTTGCGGTAAATGCACGGACATGACTAACAAATAAAAACGACATAATCTTCTGACGTGAAGTATGAAGTTTACTATCAAATTCTGCTAAAGTTACACGAATTTTATTAGAGTTCTTTGTAATCCCAAAAATTAAGTTAATTTACTATATAGGTAAATGTTATCTACACCAGTGTAAGCTATTTGAAAATTGATTCTTGTCCGTTTATAACTTGAAAACTTTCAACGTGGCTAAATATGTGATAAGTACCTACAGTTTAAATATCCAATGCTTTGCGCTAGTTTTAGTAGTGTACAAATTCTGATCTCTGCTACAATCGAAAATCATCAACGAATTCAAAGCAAATTATTGCTGATACTAATCAACAAACAGAAATCTCACTTTAACATCAGATCTGATACTAATGAATCTATGTACCTTAAAGTAAATCAACAAATATTTTCAAGATTTAGGATTATTAGCACATTTCTCAATAAGTCTCTCTACATTTTTAACTATGAATGTTTTGTCGTGCTTAAAATGGTGTTCTATTTGTTATCAAATACCTAGCTAGTAAGATTTAAGTATAATAAAATTAATAAATCATGCAGTTATTGGCACTATGCATTTAGACGTATCTGAGATGACTTCTAGCTTATGACAAATATTGATCTGTGTAATAAATAAATTTTCAGTTATAGTTATTTTATCTACTTAATTAGTATTTGCGTCTTACCTAGCTTAGTGCAATTTTTCTAATGTATTATAATTTTAGTGAATTATATCAATTTCGTCAATTTTAGATTTTAATGTTAACATTACAATGTATTATGATGATTGTCGCTTTTCTGGCTAGCTCTCAGTATTATTAGTTTGTTTTACATGACTAAAATTTCACTTTGGCTAAAATAATTTGCTTAGTTGGTTTATGTAACTGATAATTAAAATACTTACATGTTCCTAAATGAGGAGTTAGCTTAGAATTTCAGAAGTGTTAACTGTGCAATATAATGGTCTGCTGGATTTGTATTATCGAGAGATTGAGAAGAGCTTCAACCGTGATATTAAGATGTATTTTATTAATTTAAAGGTGTTTATTGCACAGTTTCACTTTTAAAATGCGCTTTTAACGTTCTTCACTAAACTTTTAATCTACAGTGAAGTCAGTATTTTCTAGAAATATAATTATTAGGTATTATAAATTACATTTAATTCTCGTTTTACAAATATGTAACATACTTTAGTATAATTAGCAAAGTTAATCTGTACCTAATTAAAAGCAGAAAAGTCGGAATAGTGCATAATAGGCTATCTACTTAAATGTGTTATCATAGTGGTATTTTCACTGTACTATTCAAAGTACATAGAACTGTGCCATGATCATTGAATTTAGTGCCAATAACTGTAAAACTAAAAATGTATTCTAGTCTTTATTGTTATCTACGCATATTTAGTATTTAATCAACGTTTTTAAATTAATTTTGAATTTTATAATAGTATACCTACACAAAATAGTAACACTATACATTATGTAAATAGATATATGGGTTTTACAACGTTGCATGTTTCGGACTTTATAGTTACCATTATTGTGAGAAGTGTCTTCTCGGAAAACATTTATAGATTGTTATGTAACTAAATCTAATTGAAATTGTTTAAGTATTTATTTTTGTTACTGGCTCTCACACAATGTTTTATAGTTTTGAGCTACGATCGCTAGCACCTGAACATAGTACAGTAGTAGTCGACCAATTGCTGAATCTGTCACTGCAGGTACCTAGTCGTGTTTATAATCTTACGGCTAACAAACTCTTGGTAGAACCACAGCTCGGCAGTTCTCTGCTAAATAGTTAACACTAATAGTTACCTACCTAGTTATTTAATATACAGTAGTTCGTTTTTTGAGTGTTTTATAATATTATATTAATTTACCGACTGAAATACCCTTCAAAGTTCTTCTTAAGATTTGAGATCATTAGGCGGAAGAATTGCAACGTGGTACTTATAAGAAAACCTTTGACGATATCCGATTTGTTTTCCTTAAATGACGTCCTGTACAATGCCGACACAGCCTGCCATTTTATGTAATAAAACGCGCTAAAAACGCGGTTTCCGTGAAGAGTTGGCCTTGTTCATGCGAATAACTATCTAACTACCTATTCAGAGTCACTGTAGTTGCCTATATTCATGAGGAAAATAGGCACACGCACTATATCAATAAATTCCGTAATACATACTGTACCTATAGGCTATACAAAACTTTATTTTATTATGTAGGTAGCGGGTGGGGACGGTAGTACCTACATACTTACTTACATACCAACCTCATTGATTAAGGAGGTGCCCTAGATCAGCATTACTATCGATATGTTAAAACTGCCTACCCGTTATGACATTATCTACTTCATCCCATGAGGGAAATTTATACGTGTTTACCTACCGAGACATCGGCGTCGTATTAAAATGTTTTCAAGCAAGAATAAATTATCTTGAGTCAAAGCAAGATGCACAAACTTATCATAGATCTTCCAGGTCTCTTACAAATTATCACAAAGACAGTATACTTTTAAGAAAATCTATTTTGTGTCTTGTCTTCCCTGTAGTGTTCCATAAAATGAAAGGATAATTAGGTACATACCATTATTCCTTTGGATATTTCTATTTCAAAATTTATTCTGCTCTTGGCATTTGTGAATAGTGCACCTTTACCTGTTTGCATGCATTTATCTCACCGGCTTAACATTTAGGAGAGCTTTTTAAAAATAATATTTCGACGTTTTCTATTGGCTGCTATTTTATTAATACCTATCTTAACAATAAATTATATTAGAGATTTTAATTAATTTAAAATTCGAAATAACCTATGTACTTAATCGTTTACTACCATGTAACCATTTGTATAGTAATCAAATATTGTGCATGTCCACAAATAACTTTGTGCTCAAGGTGTGTCTCTAAATATGAATATGTTCCAAATGGTTTCATGGTGCTTAGGTAAAATTTTAATAAGGGTGCAGTGCAATATGGTAACAAAATCTTTGAGATATTCTATGTGTTGTTAATACCTATAATATATTTGAATAGTCATATCACACACTGCGGTATTGTCTTCTGCAGTATGTCAAAGTGTGGTAAGATTTTATTGATGGTAGAAAATGACTCAGGCAACAGTCCACATCTATGTGACCCATCAATAAAAATTATTATGATGTGTAATTTTGTCTAAGATAATATCCATTATTTCTAAATGGTCATTTAGCTAGAGAATAAACTGCTTTGTATCAAATTTTTAAACTAAATCTATTAAATGTTGCAAATGTTATTTTTAAATCTATATCACATTATATTGAAGTCACTAGGGTGTGTTTTATGTGTCTACGTTGAGCATATAGATGTGCAATGTGTTTAGCCAAATGTTACAATCAATATTGCACCCTTGAATAGATAAGTGGTTGAGATTATTTTTTTATGTTTGTAGTAAGAACTTAACCAACCAAAGTATTTTGTACTTTAATGCACCGAAAATCATTTAGAAGTTTCTCTTTATTAATGAAGACAGCTAAATTTGTTGTTGAATATTTTCCATGTACGTGGAAGTGTAGGTATTAAAGAATTGTCAGTAAATTTGTATTCAAAGTAATTTCTTGAACCTCTGCATTGCCGACTTATCATGTAAAATTCATATTCTAAAATAAAGTTCTTTTGATCTAAATTAAAATTTTAATCAAACACAATCCTCATAACAAACTCTCTACTTCAAAAAAACACTACTTACTATTTAGAAAAATTGATAGGTATTACAAATGAGTTATTGATATGTCATTATTAAAGATATGATATAATATATATATATAATTATTATCTCAGTGTCAGTTCTATAAGCCATAAGGTATGCCAAATATTTGAAAAATGTATCAAAATCTGTCCACGAATTTCCGAGACAATAAGGAGCAAACAAAAATAATTGAAATACTAAATTCAGTGACCTCTAGTTGATCCCAGTCATTTTACTTAAATATGACACATATATTCAATGTCCAGAAATGGCAAATTTACAGTTTTATTACAGTAATAATAGTTAATAGCATTTCTACTATACTAATCTACATACCTAACAGCTCATCAAGTCTAAATTACATTTCAATATTTATAGATACATATCAATAGAAGATAAACTATGATATAACAATGGCAACATACAACCTTATGAGATCTCCAGAAGCTTCATTTTTGTATAAACACCCTTACAGCCGTCAAGGGATACGTCAAAGTTCTTCAATATCTTTTCCAACTCATTATTGCCGAGTTCTCTGATACCAAATTCAGTCTCTATACACTTCTTTAAATGGTCCTCCTTCAATGGCTCAAACTTAATAAGCTTCTTAAATGCATCGATGTATTTAAAATTGTGTAGAAGCTTGTTAGGAAAAGATTCATCACACTGCCCTCCAAAATCTTGGGCAGCATTATCACAGTGGTAAATAAGGATAATAGTAATGTTGTTATCTAAATTCTGACTCTTGGTAATAACATCCTTTATATGAGTTTTAACTTCCATATCTTGGGCACTCAGGTCGTCAACAATAATGGTGGTGTGTTTACAGAGTGCGAGACCAATCATAAAGTCAGTTGTAAATGTGTCCATAAAACTTGGCATTGTATAATGGTATACATTTGAATAGTAACCAATATGTTCCAATATCAGCGATGCAGTGAAAGTCTTGCCCACACCTGTGCCACCGTAAAAGAATAATATTTTATTTCTCTCTCCCAGACTTAATGCCTCAACCAAACTATCAACAGCGCGAGATTGTCCATACAATTTAGAGGAAATACTTCTTCTCAGTTCTTCAATGTTCATGTCGTGGCTACACTGGAAGTTCCTAATTTGTTGAGTAATTGCTGATAGTAATAATATGACTATAGCACAGACGATCTTAGTTTTCATGGTAATGTAAGGCCTAGTCTCTACTTTCTTTAAATTAATATGGAACTTTTTTATATTTGTTGGCTGCTGAGTATCGTTAATAAGCGGCTGTACTAGCAACTCGTTCGCAGGCTGTACACGAGTAATATCAGCTTCCAAGTTAGTCTCGATTTCACTTGCAGGGGTGTTATACGAGATATCCATTGCGTTATTAGAATGAGCGCTCAAATCAATGTCCATTGGCTCGTAACTGATGTTGAGGTTATCCATGTTTGTTTTAAATTATAAAGTTATATGTAGCCTTTTGCTAATGAAAATATGGTGGTATCTATACCCCCTGCATGGATGAATTCCTTCAAGCCTTAAATTTCAGGATTTGTCCATGAAATGGAATAATCCTTCACTTATTTGAATAACACAGGACGCAAACAATAGCTAGTACTATTATTAAAGTTTAAATTGAAAATTGAGAGCAATGAAATAAAACTTTACTTCTTTGGATTTTCAAATTTGAAATTTCAAATAATTTATCACAAACAACAAATTATGTCAAAATTTACAAATGTCAAAGTCAATACTGTCAAAACTTTTTGGCTTTGACACTGGGAGCGTAACAATGACAACCTGTCACCATCCTTCGTCCACGCTGCCTGGGAGTGGGAGCTTTCCAGGCAGCTATAAAGCACAGAATTACACACACATCTTTACCTAACTTAGTATTACTCTAGAATTTAGCAATCAATAATATAAATAAAGTTAAAAAAAGATGAAAATAAAGTATACCATGTATGTACGATATTATATTTTTAAATAGTACGGTTGACTGAAATACACTGTACGATTAGAGATGGGCACTGGGTAAATACTCAAAAAGTAAATACTGAGAAGAAAGGAAAATATGGGTATTTATCCGTTTTTACTCATTTTTACTGAGTATTTATCCAAATACGTGAGTAAATATTTTTACGTGAAAATTGCAACATATCATTGCTGGTTTTAGCTCCAATTCGTGTTATTAGATTATGTTATGATAGATTAGGACCTATCTTTGCTTCTACAATAGTGATTTATGCCTTTACGACTACAAAGAGTGAGATATAATCGTGAGATATAAGTAAGGATTAAAAATCCTGAAAAAAAATTTGATCATATATTTGAATAACAATCAAAATTACGAAAGTTCAGACATTTTCTTTGAAATTTGAATAATATTTTTTTTCTAAGGTCTATAAACAATGATATATTTTACTCGTAATCAAAATAAATTTAATCCCACATATCCCACATATAATTATGTAAAAAGGAGAGCCAAGTTCAATACAAAAATTATGCTTGGCTGTGGGCTTCACCGCATAAAGAATGGAGATGTAAATGAGTGCTAAGTTCTATGCAAAATCAAAATATATGTATTTATAGGAGCAAAATAACATGATGAACAAGTATTACACTCTATTTCTTTGCTTTATTGGATACCTATAACAATTGCTGTTATTTAAAAAAAAATGTCAGATCTTAAAGTAGGTTAGATTTGACTTGACAGTTTTATCAGAATTAAAAATATATATACTTATAAATTGAATAACTTTATAAAATGAATAATGTAATGAATTATATGTCAAAATTTCATTTAGTTGGTACGGTCGCCTGTAATAACAAGTAATATCTACGTTTAATAGTTTCAAATAATATCTAAGTATTAAATTTCTGAAAAATGTACTCAGTATAAACTTAAAATTATGTAACCATGTAACCCAGTCGGGTTAGACAAAAAATAGCCTCCACATTGCATTAATTCCTATCCCGACAATTATTGCATTAGCTTTTAGAAGGGTCAGTGGGAGTCTAAACTGAAAACAGCGATCATCCTCGACCTCGACATTAGCCGCCATTTTGGTTTTTAGTTTTTCGTTAATAACTTGGCTCTTTTTCACTTCTCGAGAAAAAATATTATGGCTTAAGTTGTTCATTATTTGATTTTCTACATTAACTGCCCCATTTATTTTTTTGCTAGTGTTATAGTAAAGTAGGTAGCTAGTGGAACTTTATAAACTTTACACGGACTTTTTTGGAGCAACTAGAAAAGTCACTGTCACAACTTTATTTCAATTTGCCACACTCGTACACATTAACGAACACATAATGGTTAATAATCCACCAATATCACACAAGACATTATCACTCGAAGAAACACAATTTATGGAAATAAAAACGAAATTTTCATGTTGACAGATCGATTGCCGCCTTTTAAGCCTCAGAAAAAAAGCAAATAAAAATTATTGACACCCTTGTTCCAAACAACTTCGTTTATCTACACTTATTCCTTAGTCAAAGTTAAATGAGATTTTACTATAATAATTAAATTTCCCCGTCTTTTCCCGCTTAATTCGAAAAATATCGGTCGTACGAAAAAAAAATGGAAAATTAAATGTAGGAAATTAATTAATGAACAACTTCAGACATATATTTTTTTTCGAGAAGTGAGCATGGGGCAAGTTATAAACGAAAAACGAAAAACCAAGATGGCGGCTAATGTCGAGATCGAGGTTGATCGCTATTTTGAATTTAGACCACTGACCCTTCGAAAAATTAATGCAATAATTGTTGGGATAGGAATTAATGCAATGTGGAGGCCATTTTTCGTCTAACCCGACGGGGTTATATGGTTACATAAATTTTAAGTTTATGTCGAGTACATTTTTCAGAAATTTAATACCATGAAATTATTTTAAACTATAAAACGTAGTTAATTCTTGTTATTACAGGCGACCGTACAAACAAAATGAAATTTTAACATAATTAATACACGTCAATTTTCCATTGCAACTCGCATTATTCCTTTGAAATGACGTCAGAGTATTTACTCTCAGTTTGGATAAAAACTCGAGAAGAAACGGGTATTTATGAGTATTTACTGTCCAGCGGATAAATACTCGGGAAAGAACCCATCGCTATGTACGATGCATGCATGCATGATACAACATACAACCAAAACAAACCTTACATTCTCTTTGCATACAACTGGCAACACTGACAACCAACATACCGAGTTTTTTTATTTTGATTCTTCAATCTTCATGTCAAATCAAGACATCAAGAATAAACGTTAGTTTCGAAATAATGAGTGGTGATATTACAAAAAATAATGGACCAATTTATAAATCAACGCCTCCACCAAATACTAGAAAAGTTCGGAATCCTTTTGACAGAGCGCTGATAGATAGACTACACAAGCCTATATGCAGGTAAGATTTCATATATTCCCTTGTCTGTCTCATGCATACAAATTGTTTGTGTGGCTCCCTCGCAGTTCTTGAATGGCAATGCTACTAATTTGTATAATATTATGTCTGCAGTCCCGGTATGTGCAAAAAATATAAGAAGAAAGACACTGGCACGTTTAGCTGGGACATAGATCAGACGTGTGCCTTGGTACCGGCAGACATCGTCGCTTGCAATAGCCAGTTCGAACCGTCGCCAGATCCAGCGCTCGAAAGAATAGCTGAAGAAGCTAATGAGAAGTATAGACATTCATTCTTTTTCATGGCTTCGATATTTCTATTTCAAAAGGTCGTGTTTTTGTAGGTCCCTAAACTTCACTAACAGTAAAAAGTTAAGTAAAGTAAGTTAAGTTAATGTTTCTATAAATCTGATGTCTGATGATGGTCTAAACGTGACCTAAATAAACTTTGTATTCTGTCTAAATTTAAAAGTCATGCAAATTTACTTTGAGTAGTTATAGGTCATTGACCACATACTATGGGTAGTTGTAGGTCGTTGACCTATCACTTTTATGTAATAATTAGCATACATTTTCATAGATGTTGAATTCTAACTTCTTTTTCTTGTTTCTCTAACTGAGATACTTACACTACTTGTGCAAAATGCAAAATGTGGAAATTTCACATGGGGGTAAATAAATCCACATAATTAGAATGATAATAATAATTTTAGTAATGCTATTATCTCCACCATAAAACAGCCAAAGTTTAGTTTCCAAAGGACTAATTTTCTTTAAATAATGCTGTTTAAATGAAA
The DNA here is from genome assembly GCA_931315375.2 of Opisthograptis luteolata. NCBI lineage: Eukaryota > Metazoa > Arthropoda > Insecta > Lepidoptera > Geometridae > Opisthograptis > Opisthograptis luteolata. The sequence continues at coordinate 5,727,028 of OV928038.1, read as the reverse complement.
AAAAGAAGTTTAAGCTGTAGTGTTAGATAAAAGGTGAAAATAATAAGCTTTTTTTCTTCATAAGAAGTAATACATAATTGTATTTTTATTGAGTATAAATGCTATTTGTTTTTAGGTTTTTCACTCAGGAGATGGTAATGCCAAGTCCTCTCCTGGAAACGTCTAAAAAGGAAAAACCTTTAATTCACACTTCCTGCGATGCCAACATGCTAATAAACAGCTTTGTCAATGAAGAAAAAACATTTATCACTAGAGATTGTAAGTAAAAGTGAAATGGTTTGGTTAGATTTTAGCTCATAATCTTTCAATAGGTACTAGATTCACCCAGCAGGCCTGCCCGCAGCTGTCAGCTTTTTCCATTGTTATTTTTAACATGTCACATGTCTTTTGCAATATGTACACAAAAAAGTGTTTTGCAAAAGACATGTGTAATATTGTTAAACTACATGATTAAATGCAAAATCGAAGCCCTATGCTTAAAAACAAATGATTTTCATACAATACACCATAAATAAGCTTATAAACACATGACATACACCATAAACATTCAGTTTCAGCACAAACAGTCCTAACATTGCCGCCAGAGTTGCCACCAGAAATAGAAAAGATTCTTCAACCATTCTTCACATTTACACAGGTGATTGTACTGTAGCTTACTCTATCTGTAAACCATTATCTTAGTATCATCTTCCAGGCATTTTGCTGTTGATTTTGGCTACTACGATTAAAGTAGTGCTCGTCCGGCTTGCTACCCTCAAAATAAGAATCTGTCTCCAAGCACCTATTGGTGTGTTCCGGCAGTCTCACTTTAGAGCCAGTCCAGGTGTAGCTTAGTGCCATCTTCAACCACAGCTGAACCCTTTTTAGTAAGATTATAAGAATTTAAACTGCATGTGTCTGGTTAAAAGTCTTCAAATTGTATTTTATTACACAAAAGTACATATAGACAAATAGTTTAACTATAGGTATGAATGTTGAGAGAGTACTGAAAAGTACCCTGAACCCCTAACTCAACAAATACCCGCAGACTTTTGTTAGTTTCGTCATGTTTGTTGATTAAATTCATATAACAAAAAAAACCACCTAAATCTAAAGTTGTCTTTGTCTAGTTTGTGCAAACTCACTTTGAAGCTATAAATAGGTAGGTAGACAAAAGTTAACTTCTGGTTAAACACAAGCCTAAAGGAACCCAGTTTCTTAATTTTTTTATTTGGCGAGATGTTGTTCTAATAGCCTTAGGTACTTGAAATGAAAGCCTATTCGACTACAAATTATCACTCAACATCAGGTGACATGTAAGATAAATAAAAGTAAAGATTTTTCGTATTTAAATCAATAGTGTTATCTCCACCAGGATCAAGATATATCCGGCGAGTATGAGATCACTGCCAACGGCTCCTTACGGCGTAAGCTGTTCTTTGAAGAACACAGTGATATGGAGCATTACGATTCGGAGCAGACCGATGATGAGACGCATGTTGATACGCGAACACCGTCCAGTTTCGAAACTCACACTCCAATCAAATTCAGTCCTGATTTGGTGAGTGCATGAAGGAGTACGAATTATTATTTTACTAGTTGCGCCCCGTGGTTTCATCCGCGTCTTCCCGTTATCCCGCAGGAACATTTTTCCGGAAAAGCCTATGAGTTAATCCAGGGTATAAGCTATCTCCATTCCAAATTTCATCAAAATTGGTTAAGTAGTTACGGTGATACGTGGTAAGAAACATTTACACAAACTTATAATATTAGTAGGTTTTTAAAAATAAGCAGATTTCACAGTGAAATTTTCAATTAGTCGTCCAATATAGGTACCGATATTTTTACCGGGTTTCCACGACAGTTGCTGAGCGGTTTCTGTGGCCAGTGTTGATGATATCTTTGAAGATTTAAACTGATTTCACATTGCTTTACGCAAGAACTACTGACCTCTGGATGAAATTTGGAATATAGATAGCTTACACCGTGAATTAAAACTACTACTTTTTATCCCGGAATAAGTTTCCTACGGGATAGTCATTAGTACTTTATTCAATAGGATACATTGTGATCACTTTAAAACGTCAAACTTAAAACTAGCGACGCCTCTTCCACCCTCCCTACGCCGGCAAAAGAATAGGCAAGAAACGCCCGGCAGGTAATTTTTTTGGCGAGACCCGGGTGAAACCGCGGGGCGCAGCTAGTGTTGAATATAAAACTCTCCTATTAGTGCAGTCATGTAAAAAGATGTGAAATTTTGGGCCTACCTATACTTTTTCAATACACATTTGCAGGGTGAAAATTGCGTCACCAAAGGGATGAAACGAACTTTTGGCACGCCTCTCAAGAAAGCTCCATCGAGCAAGCCTTGCTACAGAAACAAGATATTAGATGTAGTGGACTTTGGAGAAGCGTGTCCCTTCAGCCCGATCGAGTTCCGGACGCCAAAGAGGACCGATCAGGAATCGATGACGTCATCATCGTTGGCTTCCGCGTCTATTTCACCGGTGACCAAAGTCACTTCTAGTGATGAAGAGGTGGGTCCTTGATTTTGTGTAAATTATCACGTAAATCGAAACTATCATCGTCTTAATTCTTTTAGGTCTTTTCCATAGAAGAATGCAATGGGTTATTTTCCGTGTCGATATACGCTTATACAATGTTGTAGGTTACCTTGACTTTAGTACTACATTAGTAATTTACCCTTTTTAATAAACATGTAGGTAATGGGTTTGTAGTCTTCAAAAACGACCTTAGATTTCCTAAAACGAGAACAGGACTAACTTACTATAATAATATTATTAACTAACTAACTATTTATCTAAGAGGTATTCACTACTAAAGCCCCATAATCGATTGCCACCCTTCAATTCAATAGGCATAAGCACACCAAACGAAGATACTAAACATTGTTGTTTGTAGGTAAAACTTTTTGTGACATGTTTCAGAAATACAATTTTACATCGCCCGAATCCGAAACCATGGCTACATGCCTCAACTGCGTCGGCTCAAAAGACGGTGAAAAGAAAGGCCTGTGCTTCTGTAAAATAAACCCGAACAAAATAAGTCTACATCGGAGCAAGTCTCTTAAGGAATCGCCACCTAGAAGCAGGAAAGGGTCTATATCGGAAAGGCGGAGTTTGAGCATGTCAAGCCTGCATAGGAGTCGGTCTGTGCAGAAACTGGACTTCAGCATGGACATGAGCATAGATGGATCAATGCATGACAACTCGCGAGGTAAAATATTCACTATTCATTGAAACTTAGATAAAAAGAAAAAAAAAATGCCTGTGTATTTCACGCCTAAACTACTGAACCGATTTAAATGAAATTTGGTACAGAGATGGTCTAGAGTCTGAGAAAGGACTTAAGCTAATTTTTCTCGCGATAACCTGTAACACACGCGTGGGGAACCGCGGAGAACAGCTAGTAGCTAGCTATTTCGCCCGCGTGAAAGTTGAATTCTTTCCAGGATTTACAATATGTATTTTTTCACAAAGTTTATCACCCCTTTAGGGGTCATTAACAGAAAATCCTGTATTTGTGCACCCCTATACCATTATCTATGTATGTACATTCTAAGTATCATGTTTCTAGGATTTATTGTTTGTTGTTAGTTGATTGTCAATCAGTTAGGCAATCAACAACAAGACGGTTTATCGTACTAATATTACAAACGTGAAAGTTTGTGAGTATGGATAGATGGATGGATGTTTGTTACTCCTTCACACGCGAAAACTACTTAACGGATCTGAATGAAATTCGGAATGGAGATAGCTTATACCCTGAACACATACGCTACTTTTTATCTCGGAAAAGTGGTCCTGCGGGATAACGGGAAAACGCGGGTGAAACTACGGGGTGCAACTAGTAATTAATATTTTAGATTAAATGACTAATAGCAAGTGTTAATACACTTAGAATGGTCTTATGCCTCAAAATGACCTGTCACCTATCAGACAACTCAGGAGGAGAAGGATAATCAGTGAAATATATCCATAATGTACTTTTAAAAATTTCCTATATAATAAGCTTAGTTATACCTACCTATATTACAGTTCAAGCATTTATGATTTTTTTTTTAGCCGGATCAGAATACAATACTTTACACGATAAGGAAGCTAATTGGTCACTTGTGGAGGAACCAAGCATCAGTCACCTGGTCAAAGTTGAATCGGCCAAGTCTCAGAAAAGCGAAATATGGTCATCTACTAAATTGCAGAGTGTGACAGCAATAGAGGAAACCCCTATCAAGGGAAAGACTAAAGGCGATGTGCGATCTCATGAAATTAGCAAAATTCGCGAGGCTATGCCGCTAAGCCCCCTCGAAATGTCCTTGGATAGTAGCTCGGATAATTTCGATAATCCACTTAGTTTGGAAGATAAAAAGATAGACTTTAACACCGTTGATCTCAAGTTCTTGACTGAAAACGTATCTCAATTTAACTATACCGCCAACAACGCGCTCAAAGCTGGCGACAACGTCTCATCTAGTTTTAAGAGAGTAGACAGTGGCTTTAACGAAAATACATTTTACGCTAACGCTTCTAGTTATTACGAAAGTGCCATAAAACCTTCAGAACTGACTGTTACTAATGTATCTAAAACTAGTAGTAAGAATGCCTTGAAAGAAATATCTAATGTTCATTGGATGAGGGTCGATAGCGGATTCAAAGATGAAAACTCTACTGATAGTATGCAGTTCTACAACGCAAGTGAGACACAGCCTAAAAAAATTGCTACTTCCCACTTCTCTGAAGTAAAACTTGATAATAAAGAGAACGCAGAGGATTTCGACAGATTTCTAGTTCAATCTACCAACAAAAATGACGCTATGTCAATGTCCGATATTTTTACTGACGACATGACGTTCAATTGCCATTTTGCATCGACCCCATCCAAGAACAAATCGCGCAAAGCTGATTCTTAACATTAGCTTAGTTTTAAGGGCTATTTCTTTTTTAGACGGTAATTATGAATTTTATACGCATTTATTATGTAGGTAGATTTTTGAAGTTATTCCATTTTTATTTATTATGGATAACTTTTAGACAATTTTTGTGTAATTTAATTAGGATAATTCAATATTATTGCATGAAATTATTAATATTTTTTTGTAACTATTGATTGTTGTGTTTACTTGAGTTAAGTAAAATAAAGAATTTCATGAAAGTTCAGACATTGAAATTACTGGTTTTAAAGTAAAAAAAAAATATTTTAATTCCTGTGACGATGATCAATGATGTTGATGATGTTTAATTGAGAATGGCATGTTGAATTGCCTCTGACACCTGACAGTTACACAAGTGCAATTCTATTTGTCTTATGACCTCCTTAATTAATTGGGAACTGCGTACATTCATCATGATATCGTGTTTATTTACAAGAACAATATATTGGAACAATAGAATTCTAAATTGGCGTGTTGTTTTTGTTCGACATCCGAACTTTGAAAGCTACAATCTAAAGCTATTAATTTGTTAATTAACGTTGTTTATTCTAAGAATTTGGTTAATTATGGATCATTATCAGAACTGTAGTTTCAAAGTCCATGTATTGTTTACTTCGTTTTTATCTGGATTTTAACATTAATACAAGTTAATAAAAAGGTGTTGTTTATTATGTTTGCTTTGCTATGATTGTGTGTGCTAATAGGTAGGTGTAGATGGTATAATATAATACTAGTTTGATTCGATTTAAAACTCGTTATTTACAAAAGAATTAGTGGTCTGCAAGTTTATCAACTAATAGACTTCATAATCTATTATGTCATAATATCTAATAATAATACGAGAAACCGATTATAAAATTACCGCTATTCTTGCAATTTTGCACACAAACGTAGCAACCCGCACTAAGATCGTGTTTATGTATTCACAATCGGCGAGACTGCTCGTGCGTCAATCGTTTTTTAACAAATAACAGTTTGATAACGTCGTAACCCCTGTTATCAGCATCCCGGAACGTCTGCGGGCTATAAGAGACTGTTAGGTAACTTCACGACTTGTGCCCGACGGTGGTGCGCGGTGCATTCCCAACGATCTATATAAAGGACAGGCGACGTACACACATTTCATTTTACATTAAACTGTCAACTGGACAAATACCTACAGTGCCGTTCTGCCATTCGGGTCAAACACTGAACGTATTTTATTGTTATTCGAATGATAAAGCGGTGACGTAGCGTGCACGCGTCCCTTACCGGCTTTTCAGTTTCATCTACTTGTGTTCGAAATAAGTTCGAAAATGTACAACAAAACAAGTGCAACGTTGATGCTTCAGACTATTATGGTTCTGATGGACAAGCAGAATTCTACTCACGTCACCAATTTTCCGGGCGGATATAGCGGTTAGTTTATTTGATATTTTTCCCTGTTAAGATTTTTAAGTAAGGCCCTTAATTCCATAGCTTTATAATAGATATTTTGGATGTTTGTGATATGTTTGTTTTATATATGACGATGTGGTCGAAGTTGACGCCACGCTACGCCTGGTTTGGTAACTGGTTCTCAAGTGAGGCTGCTGTAACCCACTCTTAGATTCTTAACTTGAGAGTAGTAGCTAGCCAGGAGAGCACTAGAGAAGGCCCTACCACAAAACTGGTTTCATCACGATGTTTTCCGTCACCGAAAACTCAAGCTCATTACAGGATTCAAATTCGAACCTGCAACCTACAGGTCGCATGTCGACGTCACTACCACTGAGTCATCATCAGAATCCTAGTGTAGCGTATATAACGTTATTAATATTATAATAACACATGCCCATATTTATCAAAACATCTGAATAGAAGGCAGATTTCTAACTAATCTGTTTTTGTACGTAGACTATTATTAAAAGAATTACAATATTAGTTTTATTTTTTGTTTGCTTTATATTAATTTTGAAAATGTACTGTTTGGCATTGTTATAAAGTTTAAATTACTGTTCGCAGATGATATGGAGTTGGAGCGATGTTACGGACAGTACGGTTGCTTCTCGATAGCTTACCCTTGGACGGAACACCGGCCGGACAACTATTTCCCATCGTCATCTGAAGCAATGGGAGTACAGTAAGTGTGCATTTTCTTCTACTGCACTGTTCCTGCCAACTTCGCTCGCGATATGCCCGCGGCATAAAGCCAGCCGCGCCGACTATGCCCGGCATTGTTTACCTCACCAGCTTTCCTAAAGCGTAGCGTAATGAAAAATAACTTACATTTTCTTCATTTCTTTCTGATCACAAGTCACCGGATGTTAAGTAACGATGCGTTCAAAGGTGATGATACCACGCAAGGCAACTAAGGACTATCTCTCAAGTGAGGCTGCCGAAATACACCGATAGGTGCTTAGCGACAGAAGATAGTTATAGCCAGACGAACAGTAGTCAATGCCGGAACTCAATGTTCTTTTCTATATAGATAGCATACATTTTAATGATTACAGTAAACAGTTCTCTTCAGCAAGTTTTATAACTTGCGGGACTTGATGCATGTGCAAACTCGTATCTCAGGGATGTTCTAAGAAATTTCTGAAGCTATTGCTACTGGAAACACTGCTTTAGAAAAGCTCTCTCATCGCTCTCATGACCAAAACTTATTCGATAGAAAAGCTACTGAAAGTTAAAAAGTGCAGAGTAGTCTAGTCTTATATTATTACGATACGAATAATGATCGAGTATTTCTAAAACTTTTAGTCCTACTTGATAGGTGCATAACAATTCCTAATGCAAAACTATTTAAGTGATATTTTGGCGCCTAAAAATAACTTAGGTGTTACTGTAAGAAGTGGGCGTGGTGTATAGTTGACAGAAAAAGTAATTAACGACATTGTTTTAAAAATAACTTTATTCAGATAACGTGGTCCAATGTGCTTGATAACGGCGCCGACCACAATAGGGCTGCTCTTATCAATGCTAGTGCTCAGGGGGCGTGTTTCGACACCAATACTAAAGATCGATACTGCGAAATCAGTTATTGTTATTACTCCTACAGTCAACGACAAAAGTCGCTGAACAATCACCCTTTTTTTTTTACTATCCTCATCATCTTAGACACCAATTTTTTACCTCATCATCACCTAAAATCAGGTGTGTTTAGTTTGACATAATATTACAGTTTTTACACCGCATGTCACTTGAAAAAAAAATTACGTTATATTTGCTAAGACGTTGGGTGAGATTGGGCTTGACCCCCTTCCCCCCAAAAACTCCTCACTGATTTAATAGACGGCCTCTAATTTGCGCGAGCCTTTATAGGTATTTAACGAGAACCCATTAAATGGTTTCGAGACAACTATCGGGTTTCGAGTATCACATTCTGGATTGCTAATAAATTACAATAATAATAAAGTCCAAGATATACTTTCCAGAACTTCGCTATCTGTATCCTCAACGGCGTAAACAACTTCTCTGTGTGTCTTTAGGGTCCTAATTACTAGATCCGCTTCATATCACAACTATACAGTACAAAAAACATACAGTATGGACTCTAAGTATTTCGTAAAATATGATATTCGCATACCTGGAAAAGTTATGGTCAGACGCGCGACAGTGCTTGACAATGCTTGAGATTTGTACTGACAAAAATGATTTTTTATTGCAATATCATACCAAATTTTAATAACGGTATTTCGACAAAGAGAATTAATTGCTAGACATGTAAACAAATATTTAAAAAAAAGTTATAATCAAACTGAAATATTGTCCTTACTGGAAAGGGTACAATGTAAAGTCCAGATTACACAGTCTGAAGATAAGACTGGGGGCTCGTCCGTGACATCAATCAATCAAGCCGGCGAGACTAAACAAATACATACGGCAATTGCAGTGTGACGTACATGATAAACTATTTTATTGTTATAGTTGCAACTTGTAACGGTATCTTATCGTAGGTGTCGGTCGGACTTTGAACAGTTCTCGATCTTTTCTCGGTTATTTTGTCTCAAGCGTTTGTAATAAGGTAAAAGTTTTAGGGCAGGATTTATAAACATCAGTAAAATGTCATACCATCATTATCAGCCTTTCACGTTCCCACTGCTGGGACTCTGGCCTTCTCTCAGTGAGAGAGTATGGGCTGTAATCTACCACGCTGGCCCAGTGCGGGTGTCATACCAAATTTATGTAAATTTGATCTTATTGACAAATATAGCACGAAAAATTTGACAATAAGATCAAATTTAACGAAATTTGGCATGACATTTTACTTACGGACGTTTATAAAATTGTCCCTGAATGAATTTATTTGGCAGCAACAAAGCACAACATCTATACCTAATTACCTACGATAATTCAAATTAACAGCTTTTCATGTATATGAAAGTATATCCGGTACTTACATCAAAAAATATATTTTTTAATTGTCTGTCTGTCTGACCGATTTTGATGGGACTTTTACTCGCAGATAACTAATGTTATAAGGAGTAACTTACTTTTATTTTAGAAATTTGAACCTGGGGATGTTCAAAGGATACTCGAATTAAACTGTTGTTCACGCGGGTGAAACAGCTAGTTTATTCTAAAATTAAAGTTCGGGTACGTGTTTATTTTATGTGTAGTTGGGAGAACGATAATACAGCTTTAAAGAGGTTTCTTGCCAACTACTCATACATAGCTCTGACCCCTGAACTATAGGTTGTCCTGTATCTATCTAGGAAGCTTTTAGGTTTATTTGATTATCTAGAAATTTGCTTCAATAGATAACAGTGTCTCTAATCTCTGCCGCTAACATTGAACCATAACATAATTAGTTTTATTATTATTATATAACATACTTAACTCATAATAACGAACCTATAATCTTTCTATCTTTCTATAATTCTCTATGCTATAGTAATATGATACATTACAGATACGCGACGTTTACTAAAAGAAACCGGAAAATACCAGTTTTACTACAAGCTGATAATAAGCAGAAGATACTTAACGCTAATCTCGACCCTCGAGGACCGTTCTACTTCATATCGCACGGATTTCTGGAAGGCGGCCATAAAGTTTGGGTATGTAGAGTATTTAGTTCAAATCAATATAATAATAAGTCAAGTCAAGTTTCAAGTCTTAAAGTCGAGAGTGAATAGCACCTCATCTCATGGGCCAGCGTGATCCACCCTCGACTGCATCGTCGCTTACCACCAGATGAGATGTGGACAAACGCAGGCCCATTAATATATTTAAAAAAAACCAGCGTGTAAGCAGGTACTCACAATACACTGGCAATGCTACAGCTCACTGGTCGGTGCGAAGCAATGTGATAACCGCCTTTGTGGCAATGATGGTAAGACAAAGTACCTACGCATAATCAACAAGATTCAATAAAAGTATCTGATGAACGGTGAGGAACGAAAGTTAGGCAAAGTATGCAGAATACTTATTTGTACAGATACAGAAGGATCACTCTGCTTGATGGTAGGGTATTTTCTAGTGCTCGCCTGGCTAGCTACCATCCTCAAGTTAAGAATCTGTCCCAAGCACCTTTAGGCGTGTTCCAGCAGCCTCACCTTAGATACAGTTCCCAATCCAGGTGTAGCGTGACACCACCTTCGACCACATAGTCACGTAAAATCAGGTGAGCTGTGGTTTACCAGGGTAGCGTTAAAACGCTATACCCTGTAAGTAGTAAAAAAATAATCCGTAAAGACATTTAGAGGATGTCAGTCCTATACAATTTCGAAACAATTTTGGAAAAAGCTATTATACAATAGATGCGTATCAACAATAGAATGGAGGTCACTTGTGGTGACTCACAGATATGACAGCATTTTTGCTGCGTCACATGTTAGGTCTGACAAAAGTCGATGTAAGTACCTACTTGTAGTTTCGCAATGCGGAACTGAAACGTGGAATTTGCACCTAAATAATTGTAAATGAGGTATTGCGGCTAAGGGTAGAACATGACGACCTTTATTCTATGAAAGAATTCAATTTGCGGCGATCAATCACGATAGTTGTGATCAGTAATAGATCACATGTCGGAGGAATAAAGGTCACGGATGCTGAAGTTTTGTTTTCATATTCGCTCGTACATCTTTGTAGCTGTTTGTACAACACATAATATAATAATTATTAATAATAATAATAAAATACATCAGAAATTCAGTAGGTACTACACATTGCCTTGAGCGTTAATCGTGTAGGTAGCTAGTCATTTATTAGCTTGTCTTGCAAGAGCCTTTATTTATCTATGTGTCTAATCATAATCACAGAGCAGAGAGATCCACTGGATTTCGCGTTTTCATATGCGACTGTTTCCCTGCAAAAGTATGCCGACATCACAAGCGGTCCTAATTCATGTAATTTTCTGTCGTAAGATGCAACGATAAATTTGACCTTTTCAGTCAGACTTCAATAAAATAAATGAACGGTTAAATGACGTCATACGGACATGATGACATTGCATTGAAATGTTGTGTATGTTATTGTTTCCAGATCCAACAAATGGCGAATGCCCTCCTGAACCTTGAAGGAAACGAGGCGGCGACGGTTGTGGTTGTAGACTGGCGATCGGGTTCCCAACCACCTTATGGTCAGGCGGTGTCTAATATAAGGCTCATTGGAGTCATGACTGCGCATCTTATACATAATATCTATGTATGTAACTTATCATAATTAGCCTGTGTCAGGGCTCCCACACAAAACTGCGACTTTGCATCGCATGCAATATCTGCGAGCTCGCACGAATTCATCACAAGAACTTCCGATCTGATTCGCATCGCGCCGCATCGCATCGCAGTTTTGTGTGCGAGCCCTCAGTCCACTGATATACATATACCTGTATTTTATATTTACTTAAATTAGAAAGAGACATCAATAAGTATCACGCTTTTTTTCAGTACTGTCGATAGTTGTGTATGAATACTTACATTTTAGACTAAAACAACACGATGCAAGAAATCATGGAATTTATATGCGAATATCTCCTTACAGTTAGAGTATTAATTTTTCTAAGTAGCGTTGTTATTAGTGGCCAGTTTCTACATATTAGTGATACGAGTATTATAAAAATTATCTAAATAATATCGTTTATTTTCAGGATGCCTTGGGATTATCGCATCTGGACAATTTCCATTTCATTGGGCATTCGCTAGGGGCGCATCTGGGAGGCTACTGTGGTCATTCGTTACAAAAAGTAAGTTGTTACTTCTATATGTATAAAAAATATATATATACACACACATTTATTACCTTTCTGGTCTAAAACGTATCTAGTTGACATTACTAATGTTATACTTTTTATAATATGCAGTTCTTAATCAAATATACATTACAGTTTTGGCTAGATTTTGTTACACTTTAAAATATAAATTGGAAATATTCTGCTAAAGTAGGCAATCTTCCTTTTCCCAAAATGTTTGAATTCAATCAAATATGAATAATAGTTGTTTTAATATTTTTTATTTCGTTGCAGAAATTCAACATTAAACTGGGCAGAATCACCGGACTAGATCCGGCGGCGCCGTACTTTACCGACACAGTGTCTATCGTACGCTTGGACCGGTCGGACGCGAAATATGTAGACATCATTCACAGTAACGCCATGCCACTGTATTTCTCAGGTAACTATATATTGCAGTTTAAGGCCGATCACAAACAGACCGTCTAAACTATCTTACTTTTACTGGCGCTAAGAATCCAATACAAAATGCATCTTCGCCAGGAGGCTCGGTCCTGTCCGCGAATTTGGTTAGAGAACAATATTAAAAACAGATAAGAATCCGGCATGTGAGAGATAGGTCTTGTTGCACCTGCAAAAATAAAAATAAAATTAGCATTAGGTACTTACAAAGACTTGAATTACTAGTTATAATCTAGGTTACTTCATTAACACTCCATAACTTTTAAAGAGCCTACCTCTTGTTGTTTGTTAATTGTTTTAATTGTTTTTTAACAATTTGGGATCAAACTTGCCCATTACAGTTCAGTGCCGCCCAGAATTTTAATATCAACAGCCAGAAATGCACTGCGCTCGTCACCCTGACATGCTATTACACTGGCAACACTGAATTACTTATTTCACTTCTATTTACAGGTTTCGGGATATCAGAACCGATAGGTCACGTGGATTTCTATCCTAACGGCGGATCCACGCAGCCTGGCTGTAAGACAGTGGACTCGCGCGGCCGGAGCGACAGTGAAATGTACCAGCAAGTAGTAAAACTAGTAGGCTGCAACCACGAAAGAAGTTACCAGTACTTCATTGAGAGCGTCAATCCGTCGTGTCCCTTTATGGCGGTCCAATGCGAGTCCTTTGATGTAAGTACGACTTTCTCGGACTTCCTTACCGATTTCAGCATTTTGCGGAAATGAAAGTTAGATCTAATAACTTAGATACCGTTTCCCACAGTTACATTTTGTAAACAGTTAAAATACATCCACAGCCCAGGTGTAGCGTGGCGCCACCTCTACATGAGTCACTTAACTTTAGGTGACTTGTGATGCTAGTCTGTAAAAAATAAAATAAACATATACTAACACGAATTATTTTATACTAGCTGCGCCCCGCGGTTTCAACCGCGTGAACTACACTTTATCGTGATAAAAAGTAGCCTATGTCCTTTCTCACACGGAGAAAAAAGACCTTCCGAAATACCGGTTTCCTTCTGAGTCTAAAGGGAAGGACTTGTGATTCAGAAGGAAAACTAAGGTAAAAAAGGTAGGTCAGAAGGAAAGCCAGAATTTTTTTCTCAGTGCAGGCTCTGGACTATCTATGGAAGCGTAACAGCCAGACAGAGTTATTTTAGTATTTATAATATTAGTGGCGATTGAATAGATCTTTCTCGCTATTAATTCGCAAAAAGAAGAAGAAGTGTGCTAAAACAATTACCACCAAAAAAGATAAACTATAAACCTAAAATTTTCACTTTTTCTCCCCAGGCTTTCCAGGCTGGCAACTGCACGACATGTGACAACAAGCACTACTGCATACCGATGGGCTACCACTCGTACAGCATATACAGGCGTCTGCAGCTTGGCGGACTCGTCGACACCAACTCTAATATCGCGCTGTACTCGCTCACTGCTAGTTCGAAACCTTTTTGCAGTAAGTATTGATGGAGATAAACATAATCATTCCACAAATCCACACATATATACACGTACCCAGTGCCTACTAATATTAAAAACGTGAAAGTTTGTGAGTATGGATGTTACTCCTTCACGCAAAAACTCCTGAACGGATTTTGATGTAATCTAGAATGGAGATAGCTTATACCCTGGAATAACACAATGACTATTTTTTATCCTGCTAGATAACGGGAAGACACGGGTGAAACCGCGGGGCGCAGCTAGTTTACGATTATGTTGTAGGTAATATAGTATATGTGGAACACCCAAAATACCTCTTTTCGTAACCTATTTTTTTCGGCGAAAATCTCTCCGATCATCAAGCCGTTTAGCTATGGTCATTAAAATTAGAATTTGGTTTTGGAACGGGATATTTAATAGGTATTTGATATTCCAAGAGCGATGGTGGCCGAACGGTTAGGCGTGCGACTTACAAGACGCCGACACAGAGTTCGAATCCTCTCGGCTCCGCACCTATGACTTAATAAGTTATGTGCGGATTTGCCATCGCTCAAAACGGTGAAAGAAAACATCGCGAGGAAACCGGCATGCCCAAGAACTGCAACATTGAAGGGCATGCGACATCTACCAACCCGCACTGGGCCAGCGCGGTAGATTACAGCCCATACTCTCTCTCTGAGAGAAGGCCAGAGTCCCAGCAGTGGGAACGTAAAAGGCTGATAATGATGATGATGATGTTCCAAGTACCATAGTCACGCAGGTATTTGCAACAGCAACGTTGCCGAAATATCGAGAACTCAAACAAATAGGTTAAAAAATTGGCACAATGTTTCTTCCACCAAAAGCTTTAGCTGATTGTAGGATTTGAACCTGGTCTTACAAAATCCTATCTTTTGCTTCTTAGGAGTCCACTACGAAGTTGTGCTGAAGGTATCAAACTCAACGGAGAGCGTCCGCCACGGGCCCGAACCGGGGAAGCTGTCTATCACCTTAGTGGACAAGAACAATAACAGAAGCAATCACAAGTTTCTGGACGAGGAACAGTAAGCAATATTTAACTTTTTCAACTAACTATAGGCTAGTTTACTGTAGTATTTGGGTTTTAGCAGCTTTGATTTTTTTCCCACTGATGCCTGAATAACTCCCATCTATCTGTATTTTCTCAAATGTTCGTTGAAGTCTGAGAAAAGTTGTAATGAAGAGAAAAATTAAAAAATATATATATATATATATATATCGCAAGTATTTGCTTTGTGTCTGGGTGTTGTGGATCCCCGATCCTCGTAGTTTCTGATACCCTAGATACAGGGAAACCTAGTTAGGGGTCAGAGCCTATGTATGTGATTGTGCGGGCACTATTATCTACTATATAAAAATAAGTCGGGTTTTCCTTCCTGACGCTATAACTCCAGAACGCACGAACCGATTTCCACGGTTTTGCATTCGTTGGAAAGGTCTCGGGCTCCGTGAGGTTTATAGCAAAGAAAATTCAGGAAAAATTTCAACAGAAAAGCGGGAAAATCTTACATAAAACGAAGCCATCTGGTGGCGAAACGGAGTTCGCCGTGTTTGCTAGTTATTATTATATAAAAATAATGGGAAATAAGAAAACCCGGGATGGCTGAAAGTGCTTTTTAACCGACTTCAAAAAAGGTTCTCAATTCAAATGTTTTTTCTATGGGATTTTTTTATGAACTCATGACCTGCCTTATATCTGTATAACCGGGGCAGGTTGCTATTAAAAACACTACATTTATACAGACTTGCCTAAGCTGTGTAGTATTTAGTAATTTAATTTGAAGGTCTAACTTAGCTAGATAGATAAAAAATGGGAGTTGAGAAAAATGTAGGGAAACTCAGCGTTCAGTTATGAAAACGTAACGAGTTAACGCAGTTTTGAGTATAATAAATTACAAGCATCTAAAAATTTCCAAGAAGCCAACAAGTTAGGCTTTATATAAATAAATGAGAAACATTTTTATCACCTCACATTTTGAATCGGCTATTGGCGATTGTGCTATCATGAACTTTAGGTACGAAATTTCATTATCAAAAGATGAACTTTTGCCAACGTACATGAAAAACAATGTAGTGATAAATGACAAACATTTTTTTGTTAACCTATAATGCGTCAGAATGTAGGTCAAATCCGGCTTCTAATAAAAATAAAAACATGCGAATGAAAACAATATCAAATACCTACCTACCATGCTCATAAGTAGCTAGTAAGAAATTTTTGTTTGACTAACCTTTTAATGATTTACACACGCTATCGAATTAATGAAAAAAAAAAATGATATCAGAAAAATTAGTAAGGGCATAATATTGACTAACATGGACTTGAACAATAAAACGTTTTTTTTGCAGAAAATTTTACAAGCCCGGCGATGTCGAGAAGAAGTTGGTAGCAGTCAAAGACACGGGCCACCCGCCTATCTCGGTAATCGTTGAGTGGAAGTACGAGACCAACCTGTTCAATCCGATCACGTGGCGCCTGCTCAAGTCGCCTAGCATATACATCGAGTATCTGAAGCTCTCGTCCATTGAGTACAATACTGAGTAAGTTCGTGTAACCTACTTCACATTTCTCTAAATTCCCCCGCACATAAATGGTAGAAGGTAGAAAGTAAGAAGTTTTAAAATACTTCAACTAGCGGGCAGACGTTTCAAGTACTCACCTGGCTAGCTACCATCCAAAAGTTAAGAATCTGTCGCCAAGCATCTATCAGTGAGTTCCATCCCCACTTGAGAGCCAGTTCCCAATCCAGCTGTAGCATGGCGTCAACATCAGATGACTTTTAGTAACAAGTAAAAATAAAAAAGGCTCGCGCACATTCTGGTGGGTTGATGATTGATGATGATGATGACGAATTGATGACACACGCAACTAGTGGGCTGCAAACTGCGTATAATAAATCATTCACGCCTACGCTGTCCTGGCGAGCGTAAGGTTTTAAAAGTACAAAAAGTGGTGTACAAAGAAGTTTTTTTAAAGAGCTTTTATTTCTATTTCAGCATCACCGTGTGTCCGAAACTTAATAAGCCGGTCGTCGCGAACTTGCCCACCATCATGAAGACAAAGTACTGTCGGTACAAAAAATGAGCTTCATACAGTTTCGAGTGTAGATCACTTTATTTCGGATACAAATCTTTGTAACTCTCGAACAATGCAATGTGCCTGCAAAAGTATTCTAAAACAGTATCTCAGTATTTTAGTGACACATGCGCATATTGTATGTATGTAAGTATTGGTATTGTACATTTTGTGACAAACAAAATGATTTATTTTATTAACTATTTGTAAATTTTAGAGGGTAGTTCAGTAAAAATAAAGTTAAACATAATTAATTATAATGTTTTTTAAGTTATGTCTAAAATACTTAAATTTAAATAAGTAATAAATTGCTAACATTCAAACATGTTTTCAGTGGGTACTTAATACACAAAAGATGTAATTTTCTAATATATAAAAAGGGCTTCACCGTTTTTTTTTTGTGTATATAATATAATAAGACCTACCATATTATTATATACAACACGTCATAGGATTTTTTTATCGCAATAAAGTGTAAAGTCAGTGTGTCTACGCGGGTGAAACCGGGAGGCGTAGCTAGTAAAGATAATAAATGTATTCAGACGACCGCTATAAATTATACCTACTTAAAACAAAAGAGCATGAAGATACTTGAGATTATATTATTATGCGTAGAATCTGTGATTATAATAAATGTTTTACCTAAGTGATAAAATATTGTTACGAGAAACTATAGCAACTATGTATGAGAAGTAATTATTTTTAAACTAGATGTTTTTACTAATTAAATTAACTAAGTACGATGTTTTGCCTTCGCAAATGAATTTTGATTCCTACATATTTTATTATTTATTTAATAAATGATTACATTTTTGCAAATGGATCTATAATTTATTATTCCTCGTATGTACATATTATTTCCAAGGAAAAAGTGACTCGCACTCGTCTCATGAATGGAAATGGAGGCGAGGCCAAAGAGGATGTTTATGTTGTCACCAAGTGGTCTGATGTGATAGCTATAAAAAAATAAATTATGAAGCCTTTTTTTTTTGTTTTGTTATGGCGTCACACGATTAGTGTATTTGCCAGTGTCACGTATATAAAATATTTCAAACTCAGTTGAATCAAGTTTAAATGATGATGATGATGAGATGAAGGGATGAGGATAGTGTTAAGTAAAGTAGTGGCGCTTTGCTTAAACTTTATACGGACTATTTTGGAGCAACTCGAAATGTCACTTTGACAACTTTATTTCATTTTTCCACACTCGTACACATTAACGAACACATAATGGTTAATAATCCACCAATATTACACATTATCACTCGAAGAAACACAAGTTTTGGAAATTAAAAACAAAATTTTCACGTTGACAATTCGATTGCCGCCAAAAAGTCCAAATATGAAGCCGTCATTCTATTATTTCCTTTATTTGACAGTGACATTCCTTAACTTTGACGATCTGTCAGGATGATCAGCTCTTTTCTTTTCATGTCAATATGCTAAGTCATAAGTCAATGTCATGTTGACAATTTGACATTTCACGTAGTTCACAAACGAGACGTATGGGTATTGTTGGTGTGTTGTTGAATTCATAATTCAATACAATACGTAACACCCACTTATAATCAGTTATATCACACCGCGCCCTGCATCCATAACTGCATTTGAAAGGGACAAAGCAACAGGACTTGTGTTGTAACAATGGGCGACTCGCGTAAGAAGAAAAAGTTCTACTTTCGGAAACGTAGAAACAAATACTTCTTGGAACCCGGCTTTAGAGGTTTCTTCTGCACGTGTAACTTCAGGGAGAAAGATTGCGTCAAGGAGGTGTACAACTTGCTGAACGAGTACGCTGGGAAGTTGTATCCTGACCTTGGAGTGGAGGAGAAGCCGCCTGTGGCTGACCCGGCTGAGCCTGAGGACAAGTCCGAGAGCGAATCAGAGGATGAGACTGACATTGGAGACATGCTCCGACGAGAAGTGGATTTCATAAAAAAAGACTCACAGAAATCTCTCAGACACAAACGGTTCCAAGTTGTTGAAACAGGAGCTTCAAACTGCATTTTTGTCAAGACGAACTTACCCAGTCCGGAAGAGCTCACTATGGCCATAATTAAAGACTTGCACACATCAAAGCTACAAAAGACCAGACATGTGCTACGTCTACTACCGATAATGGCAACATGTAAAGCTAACCTACCCGATATAATGGAAAGTGCGGGCAAACTGTGTGACAAATATTTCCTGAAGGAACCATCAACATTTGCTGTGATTTTCAACAAAAGATTTAACAACAGTGTGTCACGAGATCTGATCATCAAAGAGTTAGCAGAGCTTGTGGTCCTAAAAAACGGAGGAAACAAAGCAGATTTAAAAAATCCGGGGCTTTGTATAATTGTTGAAATTATAAAAGGAATGTGCTTACTAAGCATTGTAGATAATTACTTTGCTTATAAGAAATACAATTTGAACGAGATTTGCAAGGAAGAGCCATCAAATGACAATGAAGGAACACAAGCTAAGAAATTCAAAAGTAATGCATTAGCAGTAGCGTCTACCGAGGATCAAAATGATAGTCAAATATAACTTAATTATATTATTATATTCACTATTCTATCTACAAATTTGTCTGTAGATTTTTCTACTTATATGCTACTACTATTGAATGTCTATACCAATTCTTGAACCAAAAGTTGTGTCTACATATTCTTCACTTTTTCATTAAATTATACTTAACTACATTAAATGTTATACATGTGAAGAGCAACATATTTTTATTGTTACACAACCAATTCACTTCATTGTGCCTGTTCATCTAGAGACTAATGATTATGCCAATGTTTAAACAGATGTATCATAAAGAGGTAAAGGTTATATAAGAGTTAACACGTTATTAGCTTTATACAAGTCATAAACAATGATGCATTGTGGACAGTGTACGCTGGTTATGCAAGACCTTTTATATAACAAAATATAGTACAGTTAGGTAAGTAACGTTGACCTGTCAGGTACTTAGTTACATAACCGAAGCTGTGGGATACTAGAGCCGTGAATTAAGCAATAGGACAAGGCATGACCTGCCTAGATAGAAGCCAAGTCAAAGAGAATGTAACAAGTAAGCATTCCTTGAATGAGGGCAAAAAGTGAATTAGTAAAGTAAAATCGCTGTTGGTTTAGTAAAGTAAATTATCTTGGCTTGTAAATAAGCATAAGTCTTTTTCCCATTAATTATTGTGTAATTAATCATATGGTAAAACGTGGTAAAATCTTTTATTGTGGAATTTACGATGTTATACGATTATTAAAGTTATTCACTAGATGGCGTTGAGAGTAAAAGTTATTAAGTACTAGCTGTTCCTAGCGGTTTCACCCGCGTGGGCTACATTTTATCAAGATAAAAGTATCCTATGTCCTTCCTCAGGGTTCAAACTATCTCCGTACATAATTTCATTTATATGGGTTTAGTAGTTTAAGCGTGAAAGCGATACAGACAGACAGAGAGTTACTTCGCCTTTATAGTATTAGTAGGGATTTAAGTCTTTTTCATAAATACCTAGATAAATTTATTATTAGTCTTCTCACTTTTTTATCTTAGAAACTTAGTAAATGATTTGATTTGTTGGTTTAGCTTAGCTCCATCTCCACTTTAGAACCGGAATTTTGACTGACACCTAAAGGGCCTCAGTGCTCTATTTCTCTCTGCGCACTATTTGCTAACTGTTGGCTAGAGGCCAGTAGTAACATGTTTGTGATGTAAAAGTAAAAAAACAGATGGCGTGGCCTGTTTTAACGACTATTTATTTTTTCCGGAATTCTAAGTACCAAAATTATAGTTTTCCTTCTCAGCTTTAATATAGTTATTTTTGGTGGATAATCAGCCTGTTTCAGTCCACCGCTGGACAGGTCTCTCCCAAAGTATGCCACTGATCCCGATTTTCAGCTCTTCTCATCCAATCCAACCGCGGCCAGCCTCTTTGATCGTCGTTCCACCTAGCCGGAGGACTACACGTTTGCCGAGTCGCGGTCTCCACTCAACAACACATTTGCTCCGACGGGTACCTGTCGGTTCTTTGGCTAATATATCCAGCCAGCCCATTGCTACATCAGCTTGCTGACCTTATGTCGATTACCTTTGTTCTCTGTCCCATCACTTCATGTCTGATTAGTTCTGAGAAACTCTGACCATAGTCCATTGATTGATCACTATTTATTATTTGATACGCAGTTTACAGATGATGTCAAGACTAGGTTGTTCTCTGGATCCTGTGACGGAGCAGCTAATCAAAAGTTTCCAAGGGCAGCCGCAGTATGGAATTGTGCCAATATAATTCGGTAATAAATAACTGTTTTTGATAACAATATAAACATTTCCACTCGGATTATTGTTGAAACTTGAGAATGATAACTGATTTTTGTGGTACAAATAGAAACAAAAAATAGATATAAGTAGGTATAGGTAATGCGTTGTCTTGAACCAGTTGCTTTTCGTCGGTTAAAAAAAACTGATCTTATTATTGTTTGCGTGGTAGTAGAGCATTATCTAGTGTTCGCCTGGCTATCTAGGTACCAAGTTAAGAATATGTCGCCAAGCACTTATCGGTATTTTCTGACAGCTAATAATAATGCCCTAAAAGCTAAAATACAAAAGCGTGTTTAACGTAAGTTACCTACCTACATAACTAATTAGGACATTCTTTAATAAGAGGCTCTTGTATCGAGTAAGTATCTAATTATAAGTAAACGAGCCGTATCCACTCACCCAGGAATCTAATTCGAGTCATGCAGTGGACATCAGCTAATGATATCCCCTGATGGTCGTTAGGGTCGGTTCCCCGTTTTATTTTTTCCCTCGGGTGATTCAGTCAGCTAGTTCCCTTTTTCAACGCAACTATTTTTACTGAACCAGTGAAAAATTCGTCACTGAATAAGGACAAATGACGGGCCTAAATCAGCATGAATAAACCATGAGTACCTAATGTCCTAAGATTTATAAAATGTTTTAACAGATTCAAGACGGGGAAATAGAATAAACACATTTATCTCGGAAAGTTTTAATTGTTATCGTTCTTTCGAGAACAAATAAATAGCCATTTTTGCTCTTTTCATTGCCTATACTATGTAAATTGTAAATACACTGCATTTCCTTTGTTTACTTTTCGCTATTCTGTACCTATCTAGAGACAGGATAAGGTTATTTTTAGAACTCTACTTACATGGAGCAGTTAGCAGACTAAAGTTGTGTATTTATAGGTAGATTGTTAATCATTTTATTTAGTACCTATAGGTACCTATAGGTACTCATTACATAGGTACCTACTCATTACACTTAGGTGCCTCACTATATAGAGGTATTATTGCACCTACATAGCTAGGTAAAAAAGTTACTTTTCAAGGTACAGGTAGGTACCTGCAAAGCAAATGTTCAATATCGCTCGTGAACGTTGGATGATTTTACCTGCCACCGTTTTTGGAAACAGTACTATGTAAGTACATACTAAAATTCCGCCACAATTTCTGAAGCAGTCGTGGGTATTATATATCAAGCACTTCGCTGCGCTCGCTTTGATACGGAGTTCGCGTTGACACGTAGAGCCTAGAAATGAACAAATCTTTGCGAGTGGAACTACTATTATACTACAATTTTATCTTGTAATATGTATTTCCCCGAAGAGTTAAGCCAGGCGCGCACTACGATATTTTCAACGCACGGTAAAATTTCGTATTATGAAAGTAGTAGTGTATCGTAGAGTTTTGTATTTTGCGCACTACAGACTTTTTACCGCTACAGTGACTTCATACAATTGGAAACTACAAATCAGGCGACATTAAACCGCGACGGCACTTTTTTTATTGTGCGGCGAAAAACTCGTAGATGCACGCCTGTCCTAAGTTTATAACCTTTTGTAAATGAATGTGTAAAAGCGTGGGTGATGGATGGCACCGCAAAGTAGGTAGGTGCATATAGATCTACTTGTACCTATGTAAAAATTGTAACAAACTATGTACGGATCATACAACGTTGAAAGAAATAGTTGTGTGGAAACAAGTAGGTGTACTTACCTAGGTTAATTTAAGTTTTCATATTGTGACATTTGCTTTCCGCACAGGCCATGCCAGTATACTAAGCTGCATTTACATAAGGCGGGTATGTCGTTTGAATCACATCAAGGTATTTTATAGTGGTAGGGTTCTTTGCAGAGTCTGCTTTGGGAAGTACTACATACTACTACACCTTTAATAGTTATTCAACCGGCATGCTGTAGTGTGCCCATGCACATTACAGTGTTCTGGATTGAACGCAATGTTTCCAGTGAAATTACAGGGCATAAAAGATTTATCATCTGAGCGCAGTGCGTTAAACTGTTAAAGTTGAAAATTCTGGCTCGCACTGAACTGTAATAGTCAAGCGTCACGCTTACCATCAGGCGAGTGAATTGTTCATCTCGTCAGTTACATATAAAGGTTCAGTTACATTTAAACTTCAAACTTCAATATATTTTATTTAGTATAATACAACATGTAATCACTAAAACGTCAAACTTAAAACTAGTAGTTACGCCTGTTCCAACCTCCTTACGCCGGCAAAAGAACAGGCAAGAAACGCCCGGCAGGTTATTTTTTCGGCGCGGTCACATTTTAATTGTTGTCCTTATTACTAATTAATTAAATTAGAGCAAGTTCACTACAATCCCAAGCTAATAAGCTTTACTAATAAAATGTATCTTTATACGGACTTGAAATTTTGCTATCGACCAGTCTTGATGCGAGATACATAGGTACAACTTACTTACTATTACATTTATTTCCTGATGATTATTTGCCATTTTGTAGTGTAATTGTAATTGTAAATTGTAATCAACAACTGTTTAAAGACGAAGTTGGCAAACGGCAATTATTTACAGTTCAAATACAGCAAGCAGGTTCATGAATAAGGACTTTTAGACCCTCACTATAAAGGTAATAATCTACATTTTTGTACCCTCGTTACCTACCTTACCCATCTGTAAAGAGAAATGCAGATATTTGGACCGTATTTGGGGTCGAGTGGGGTTTTAAGGGAAGTGGTTGATTTCTTTTCAGATATGCTCTACCTAACTACTAAACCATGCTATACGTAGTATAAAGATCTACTATTGAATTGAATTAAACTCTTCATAAGTTTTTAATATTTAAAGACAGATTATCTCTGAACTGAGTAAGTGGATATAATAATTCATAATCATTATGTTTATTGGCCCTTGTATCGTGCGTTGCCGTACACAATTAATTACGTTGATGTTTCAAACTGTTTGCGAAGTTCACTAATTTGAACGTAATGAGCTAAACTTGTCGTAATGCCAATATAAGTAGGTACTCTAGGGGAGAAAATGTTTGGCAGGTGCCCTTTTGGCAGGATAGACATAAAGTTTTAATTTTAGAGGACTCACGACACTCATTTTTTAAATCGATTTTTGGTTCTAGGGATTTTTTAATACAGGTAACCAGCTAAACTTATGGAAAGCAGATCAGTTCTTGCTGGGGTCTTCAATTAGATTTAGCCTTGTTTTTCAGTAGAATCCCTATATAATCCATCATCCGAGGGACAGGAAGGCCACTGCAATCCGAGGGACTAATGGCATCAATTGTTACCAACATAATACTTAGGTATACAACCTACAAAGAGTTCCAATTGAAACTCGTAAAAAGAACTTAATAATTGAAGACTAGGAATGAGAAGAGCTCTTTCTATTTAGAAATGTGTTTTTTTAAGTTTAGTTTGACTCTCTGCAGTTGACATGTGTGTTGTCCTCGGAATTGTGTTCAGACAAAGGCCGCGTCAAACAAACCCCGTACGGAACGGATATTGATGAGGGAGGACCTCCCGCGGCCTGCGATACAGAACTTTCTATTAACGGCTTACGTGATAGGCTAACACTTGGAGAGAACAGTCCTTTCAATGTGAATCTGTATAATAAAAATATATCTGTAATGATAAACCTACGTATCTATATCTATAAGAATCAAATTCCTGTCTAAATGATAGACAACGCACAGCCTAAACCGCTAGTCCTAGAAACTTGAAGAGGGTATGTTTGTCTTGATGCGTAGGAGTGTACTAAGCTAGGATTTCTTAAAAATTCAACCCCTAAGGGGGTAAAAATGGGTGAATTTTATATTAACCTAAATACGTAATAAGAAAACTAGGTAAGATTTCACCATAACACACAGCATACCTACTGCTCTTCACGTAAAAGGGTCAAAAAGCAAAACGCTTCAACAATACTTGCCTATCTAGTAAACTTTACACAAAAACGTCTATCCCTTATCAGAAACCATAATGTTTGTGTACCATGTGGTTCATGTACATGTACATGAGCCAGAAAACGAGAGGTAAGAAAAACCACAGTCAACTATAAACTTCTACTGAAAGGTCGAATCATGGGCATCCCAAGGGAGCGATTTTCCTGTTTTTTGTTGGACCTTTCCTTAACCAGCCATAGTTACGAAACATTTCACTAAATAAGCTTCAAAATACGTTGTTTCATTTCTAAAACTAGAGATCAGATGTTTATTTTACAGTAACATTATTTCCATTTCCAATGTTACCTACTGCACACCTACTTAGTTTATGTTTGATGTGTTTTCCTCAATCCCAAACATTGAGAAATTTTGTGTATCTCCTCCGGTTTTTGTTTTCTTCCCACAAAGCTCCTCTCCCCTACATTATAAACTTTAGTAAATTGTGGTGGTTTTTAATTTTTTTCGTAAGTTTAGGCAACTTTTGTTGTGACTTGCTCAACTTTTCCAACGATGATAATATTCTTATAGAAACTTGGCGGACGCAAGAACAAGTAGTTAATAGGAATTTGCATTTTTCATTCGGGAAGTTTTAAGGAATTTAGGACGGGCGAGGAAAACTTGCGAAAGTACAATCTGTGTTCAGGATGAAACATACAGGATTTAAAAATTAGCGGTTAATAAGGTCAGATTGCGTCGGATGGTGAAAATGTATTGCGGCGCAGTTCTGGCGATGGTGTCATGTTCCGCGCTCGCTTCTGTCGTGTCACGCGACAAATTGCCAGCTAGTAATTGGCGGCGAGACTGTCGCGATGCAAAGCCTCCGAATTGGGTTACACATTACTTTTATAGTGAAAAATCGCTGGCGCAACATATGCGAGCTGCGTCCGTTGCGGCGTGTTCCCATTAAACGGTGGCGAGCGCTAAATTTAATACAATATCTTTTCGCTTAATTTTGTAAGAGCAACAATATTTTCCTCAAAGTGTTAAGTTTGCTCAATGCCTTCGCTACGTCATACGTTGGAAATGTTCCATGCATATTATGTTACGCAAACAAATGTTATTTGTTTCGTACAAATCTGACGATAAAAGCGTTACTAAGAAATTGAAACCACATTGAAAATCTGCAGCAAGCATCTGCGCTCCGAGTGTTTCGGCCATATTATGTAGAAGTGAGCGGAATAAGCCGTACTATGTTACAAATCCGGGACTCGGGTTGGATTTGCCGGTGTCCGTTTTGCGCTTGTTATTCCAACGGTGGCAGACCGAGAGCACAGCTTAAGTGTGGCTCACATATAAGGCTCACACTCACCTAGACTGCTAGACTCCTACTTATCTATATTTCTGAACAAACTGAATCGAAATTGTACGAGTGCATGTAACAGATTGACAATTGCTTACTACACTTGCTATTTGGTTTGTTCATTTTTCACACAGCCATCGATCAACGTGATAATTTATGGGCCACCGAGTGACAAAGGCTTTTATACCAGAAAAGAGCACGGTTTCCCATATGGGAATCTCCATAGTGGTAAATCTGTAAAGCAAAGCCAGTATTAGAATAAATTAGCCCAGTACCAACCCATTCAAAAACCCAGCTTTGCAGAATTGCTGTTTATTCAATTGTGAAAATTTGTGAATCGTTTCTGCTCCTCTGATTTTAATAAACGAGTAAATCCAATTTGGCAAGGTGAAACCTACCAACATTCCAAGGATTTGTGGCTATACCTTAGAAATAGCACTAAGTATGAATCAGGCAATAGGTACCTATCTAAGAAGTAAGGATAAGTTACTGAAGTGTTAAGAGCTTTGAATCTAGGTTCATTAAAGCTTTTAGGTACTCTAAAGTCAAGCCGTTTCACCATAATATAATATATACTCTACCTGCTATTGGAGAGTTTGCTCCGGATTTTTAAACTCCAAGTTTATGCTTCGCATTAATTAGAAAATTAAAATTATCTTGTACCTAGCACAAGTTTATGCATTAAATTACTTTAAAGAGCGCTTCAGTTCTTCCGCGCAAATTAAACAGAAACGGAATAATTATCATGTGAGTACTATTATTATTGCGTTGCAATTATTGTGTTGATAATATTAAGAGAGATGGACGGTTTGCAATCATAGCACATTTAGTAATTCACCAATATTCAGTGGTAACGATTTACCCAAAACTGTCGTACATTTCAAATGACATCCATTGGTTAAACGGCTGATGAAATGTTTATGTGTACGGGCCTAAGAGTGATATAGCGAAACAATAATATATTTTATGACATTCATATTATTCAAGTTGTAAAATGTCCTCGAATGTAAACGACTGTTTACATTCCACAGTGGGAACACCCTGGTAGAGATTATGATTACTTCAATTTTCAAAGAAGTACTTACCTACCAACGTAAAAAATAAGGTGCAAATATTTGAAATATTCCAGGTGGTCCTCTTGAGTAGTAGGTATATTTATTGTGGGAGTTGAGGAAATGAGTAATGCTTGTATTTCGACGCCACTGGTTTAACCGCATATAACGCAGAATTAACTTCATGGTGCGTAAGACAAAGCATTTGCGGAAACGCTCATCGTATTTTCCCACACTTGGAGATGCGTTAGAGACTATAAACATGACTGTTACATTTTGGTTTGATGTTCCGTGACCGCAATACGGAGGGTTTGATAATACTGTGTAATTGTTTCAGGGCTTGCGTTGTAATAAAAATGTTAAATTTAATTTGGGGCTACGTCTTTTTGAGAAATAATAGTTAGTTGAACTGACGATCATAAAAATTGGCGCTTAAAGAAATTGTATGTAGTTTATCAGATTCGGAAGGGCATTCTATAATTTATTATTAACTAGCTGCGCCCCGCAGTTTCACCCACGTCTTCCCGTTATCCCGTAGGAACCTTTTCCGGGATAAAAAGTATTCTATGTCCGTTTCCTGGTCCTAAGCTACCTCCCCACCAATTTTCAGCCAAATCGGTTCAGCCGTTCTTGAGTTATAAATAGTGTAACTAACACGACTTTCTTCTAAATATATAGATTGTGGCGTATTTTTTAATAGAAATAGACTCACATCATGATTTAAACCATTAACCACCAGAGTCAGACTTGATAACGGTTTACTTGTTGATTTGTCTAAATAGTTTTTACCCATCAGTGGACAGATATTTATGTACAAATACCTATATTTAAAAAATATGTCAAAATACTGTCTTAAAATATGAAACTCCTTTTCATTATAAAGGAAGTGACTGATATTTGAAAAAACATTCTGGATTTCGATTGTTGTACATATAGGTAGGTATATATGGCTCCGTTTACAATGGACTTAATCATCATCATCATAGATTACACCATCGCCGTATAATTAAGCGACGGCAAGTCCCCACATAGGTACCAAAACGACTTAGTTCATAAATTAAATCTTTTAGTCTCATTCTCATGACATGACTCGCGTCGAGGGTGCCGCTATAACAGTGGAACTGGATTCCATAACGCGGAAGTTAGAACCCAGCTGTAAGTTTAACGAGCCGCCGTTTCAACAGAACCCGTGTTTATGGTCGCAGCGAGACCGCGACAATTAAATTTCACAATGACTTCATGTTACAAACGCCGTGAGTTGTTCTAAATTTTTTTTTATTTTAGCTTGTTGATAACGTCAAACGTGCGTTTTTGTGATGGTGAGCGGGCAAATGCTGGTATTCATTTTATTTATACCTGGTTTAATTGTTTTTCACACTAGGCTGCACATTTTTAGTTCCTCGCCTTCTCAAACGCTCTTCTTTCATAAACAGGGTTATTGAAAAAATACTTAGTCAACTTCTGTATATAATAAAAAAACAACCTTTCCTATAGGTATATTACATTACTTATTACATAAAATAACAATATTTCTTTATTATGGATAAAATTAACACTGTCTTTAGATATTAGTATCACCAATACATGGTGTATTGGGGTATAGTTTAGAACCAGCTACATAAAATGATTAAAAAATCTTATGCTTATGAGATTTTTGAGCTGAACGACAACAAGAACAATCATATTGTATCCTATATAGATTTTATTATATGATTTCCTAGCCCTACCAATAAAAGCATAACAAATATTTATAAATTTATCGATTATATTACTTATAAATGTTTTTGTATGGAAAAAAATTAACCTATAAAAGTTCTGCATGTTTTGAATAACCCTGTACTTTAATTCTAAATTACAACAAAAGTAAAAAACTAGCGACTTTGGATTTTGGTCACGTAACCCGAAACATGTGTGGAGAATGAACTCTTATGTGATAAAATATGAAGGTGACTTTATCGCTGGACAATGTATCATTCCTTTCTACCTTCAAAGAACCACCAAATAAAGAAATTAAGTACCCAATTCCCAAGAAGGGACTCGTTAGATGTGAAACAGGATATTATGTACAACCATATAAAAAAACAAACTGTAGAAACTTCTTGTTTTCTTTGTATAAATTATAAATAGAGCTTTGATTGGTAGTTATAAAGAATTAAGAGGACGATTTTGAGATGAATCTGATAGTTGATAGGCTAATTACATCCAATTTTTTTCTGTAATTATTATACAAAGTAAAATAATGACCAAAATGTGTTTATATATTAAAAAAAGTATGCGTTCCCTTTTTAAAGTTACCACCATTTTTCTCTTAAACTTTATATTACAATATTTTTTACTACCATCACAATCACACTGGGTATCCAGTAGGACTTTATGTTATTTTTCGAAAATACTGCCTTGTTTTTTTTTTGAGTTTTTATTACTCCCAGGTCGGCATGAGTTATCCCTTCTACCACCGGCGGGGTGAGCCTATTAATAGCAAGGCCTTAGGTACATATGTATTCTGTTTTGCGTCATATTTCATTTATACAGATCATCATATCCCTAAGAGTAAGCACTTGTAGTACTTGTACACATTTATAAGATACAGCTGACTTTACCTACCATTTGCACAATTTCGGTGGAACTGAAATTAGGGTCCTGCCTTCTAGCCTATTTGGCAAGTAAAGGTTGTGTAGAGACACGTGACAAAATTACCAGCACCTGTAACTTTGATGAGGTGGTTGAATACTAATCCAATTTATCAGACAGATCAAAGACCTCTCGCATCAAAGAGAATTTCAAGCTTCAAGAGGAATGGCAAATAATGCCAAATTGAGTTACATAGTTACTTTATAAAGTTTAGGTTTTAGATTTACAATATGAAAACCTTACATTTATAACAGGATAACATCCGTAATAATGATTTACTTTGAGCTCTCAATATTTCGCCGCTGTTGCAGCTGCCAAGATCGCAGGATGATCCCGTAAGTTATATATGTATATGTAAATGCATGGAATCCATAGGTCGATTTATACTTGTTGTTTTCAATTTTAAGTACGTAATACGCCTGTGAAGTTCATCCTTAACAAAAAATATCAATTAAAAAATATAATTAACTACATTTTTAAGAAGTAAAAATATGTTTATTCATGGGGGTTAATATTTGGAACCACTAAACTTGGAAGTAAATTTTTTACTAGTAATAATTAGCCTTCACGGGTGAACGTGACGCTATGACACAAAGAAGGATCAATTCCAATTTAACTGATCAAACGCTCGATATAATGTAAGCATTTAAGGATTTAAAATTCCAAGAAAAGGGAAGTTCTGAAAGCGGAGTTTAGTCACGATCCACTCGTAGACCCTCGTAGCTACTTCGTAGTATTCTGTTAGGTGATATTTAGCCCTCTACAGTGGTAAAATTTCAAATTCCTACTATGTAGCCTTATTTTAGATAATATGCAAGGCTTTCAAATTTAAAGAAAAAATAAGATTTGAGTATTGAAATTTGTCACCAGTCACCACCCACACGTAGACACTCGTAGCTACTTTGTAGCCTTATTTAAAATCATATCCAAGCAGTTACTGCTTCTAAATTCAAAAAAAGAAATTAAAAAAACAGACTTTAGTCATGACCCACACCACCCCTAGGCACCCGTGACTATTTTGTAGCCTTATTTTACAGTAACGGTATCCAAATTCCAAGATAAGGGAAGTTCTGAAAATATAATTTGTCACCATCCACCCGTAGACACTCGTAGCTACTTTGTAGCCTTATTTTAGATGATATCCAAACAGTTTTGGCTTCCAAATCCCAAGAAAAGAGAAGTTTTGGAAATATAATTTAGTCACGACACTAGACACCTGTAGCTACTTTGTAGCCTTATTTGAGATAACATCCAAGCCGTTGCGTCTTCCAAATTTCAAGGAAAGGGAATTTTTGAAACTAGAATTTGTCACCACCCACCAGTAGAAACACTCGTAGCTACTTTTTAGCCTTATTTTAAATGACATCCAAGCAGTCACGGCTTCCAAATCCAAATACATACCAAGAAAAAGGAAGTTTTGAAAACATAATTTAGTCACGACCCGTAGGCACTCGTAGTTACTTCGTAGCCTTTTAGTTAATAATAATAATAATAATAATAATATAGCTTTATTTGATTCCACATTGATGACATAAATTAGTTTAAATAATTCTAATAATTGTATTATATTCTTAAGTTTAACAAAAATCATGCAGTATTTAATTATCTAACGTGGACCCCCTCAGGGTAAAAGCCTCCTCCAAGGAATTCCATTTGCCCCTATCTTTAGCAGTGGTCATCCAGTCTCTTCCTGCTTTGGATATAATCTCGTCCTTTTAGTTAATAGGACTTCTAAATTATAAAATAAAGTGATATTTGAATTTATTCATCAAAATCGTTCATTGTAGTATACGAGACTCAATTCAATTTTCTTTCCCTGTAGTTACAATATATAATTTTCAAACTATCTAAATGTTTGCTATTACGTTGTATGAGTAACTTTATTTTATAGCTTGGCTAACTTTGTTGATTGGGATAAAAGCGCTGAAACTGGGTGAAAAAACTCCCAGCTTATAGTTTTAATTCTGTAACGAGGCACATTCTCTGCGAGGGTTAGTATTCTCCCAAACATTTAAGTATAATAAACACCTGCTAGCCACAAGAGGTTTCATTTTTATAATTTTGAAAATTCGGTGTTTATGAAAGCTTTTTAAGTATCCTTTAATTAATAGAGATTTAGTGCAAATAAACTAGACCTAGTTAAGCATTACAATTCAATTTAAAAACCTGGATCACTTTGTCACGTATGACTAGTCAAATGCTAACCTGTATTATAAAGAAAAGGTTTTGTAAATATCTTTGGTACGTTTGAAAAATATCTCTATTCGCCACCATCTTACGTATTTTTCTTATTGAGACACGATAATGACACCCTCTAGAAAAGTACTGCGTGGTCGAAGCTTATCTTCTAAAGTTAGGTTATTCACACCTTTATTGCAAACCATAACATTTGGTCAAGTTTTATCTTCCACCCCAATATTAGCATCCTACCATTCAGAAAGCATCTCTTAAATATGCATAATTTACCAGAATACCTTATTTTTACTGCCACATATCTTTCCATCAGTTTTGCGGTAAGAATGAATGTGTGGTAAAATTTTATGCATCCATCAGAGGTATTACGTAATCTGTGTCCTTGGTTTTATTGCGCGAATGGAAGCAAAGCAAGATAGAGTGGCTTGTTGAATGGATGTCGTAGGAATTCAAATTAAGGTTGCGTTCTGACCCAAAGCTTTCCCGCCAATTTTTCTCTCGGTCACGTATAATCTATGAAAAAGCGTGTCTGTTGGAATAATGTAAGTAAACGGATCTCTTTTATGGAGCGAGAAGATGGAACAAGCTCACCTTATATTCAGCAGTAATCATCTATCTATCTACTATATATATAAGAATCAGTTTTGACTGACTGATATCAACGCACAGCTTAAACCGCTGGTCATAAAAACTTAAAATTTTGAACGTGTGTGTTGAAACGTATTATCTTATAGGTAAGGTCCGCCTAGAACTTGACCTATGTAGCACCGCAACTATTACATCTCTTGTTTGCGTATGTCCAGTTGTGGGTAGCCCAATTGAATTCAATTGTATCGAAATAGAATCACTTGACCATATGTTATGTTAATGTAGCTCATATTATTACAATTTACTGTTTAGGTGACAATATAACACAACCAATTAAGACCCATTTTAAAATAATGTTGATGGAAAAGCTGCCAAAAACAAATATAAAAATCTGTTGATGAGATCGCTACTAAACTTCACAGGATCAGCCACTAGCCTAATCTAAAGCTTCTGTTGTCCAATCGTTATGGAGCATACACACATCACACATCGATTTATATCTAAAAAAGATAAAAGTCATCGATCATTATAAACCAGATAAATTTTTTTTAGAAATTCAAAAAAGGCTGCGGTGAAAATGGAACCGTTTAATGCAATTAGTCGTATACTCGTGTGACGAATATAAAGTTTTTTTTCAAGTTATTAAATTATCAGCAAATAACTTTCTACATCCATTGAACTCCGTACATTCGTAGTATTTTGTAGGCATGGTAATCTCACGGAAGCGATAAATAAGGGCCGTACACCAGGACGTCGAAACTTATAGCCCATTCCCTTTGTTACAACTTTTACGCTCCGTTATAATTGAGCGGAACGGATCCGCCTCGGTTTGCGTTATCTGGTGACGGAGGGCCTCCTTGCATTACGAAACTCGTATATGTACTTACCCTCCCCCTTACTTCCTCACCAGTGCTAACTAACATTGTAAATCTGAAACTTTGTTCGTATTCAAATCACGACAAAACAGTTCAACGGATTGGAAGGAAATTTTGGACGTGGGTATTTCACAAATAGGGATTTTGGTTTTTTGTTTGGTGAAATGGAAATAATCATACAGAAAAAAGATAATCATCATTTGACACGAATATTCAAATGAATAAAACCTGTTATGTTCCCACTGCTGGGGCTAAGGCCTGTTGTCAGAGAGAGATAGAGAGCATGGGCTGCAACATTGTTGTTCTGGGAAATGCCGGTTATCCTAATATGTTTTCCTTTACCGTTTTGGATTTGAACACCTATTCACACCTTCACGTTTTTACAACAGTTTGTTAATTTTTCGGTATGGTCAACAGTACATAATCTTCAGAGAGTTTAAGTTTTGTTGGCCCATATCATTATCTTATATATGAAAATAAATTACTGTTCGTTAGCCTTGCTAAACCTCGAGAACGGCTGGACCGATTTGGATAATTTTGATCTTGAAATATATGTGGAAGTTCAGGGAAGGTTTAAAAGGTGACTTTTATTGGCGATACGAAGTTCGCCGGGTCAGCTAGTTAGTAATAAATGAAGTTATAGTTAAAAACAATGCTAAATAGGCGAGGGGCCTTTTCCAAGATTCTAAAAATATGTAGGTCACAAAACTAACCATTTAAAAAGATGCATGAACTCAATAATCTATTCAAAGATGACTTAGTCACTCGAAGTGCATCAAAACCGTCCAATTAAGTCACTCTAGCTGGTGTAATTTTAATGAGATGCCTAGAACTATAATCCGATGTGAGAGGCCTGACTAGTGTGGGGCCGATGACAGGCGAAGAGGGCGTGAATGAACGCCGAGCCTCCGAGATGGCGATAGAGCAGGCGCCACTCCACGCGGCCCTCGCTACCGCACTGCACGCCGACTCAGCAAAAACTAGCCAACTTCACACATGCCCACACACCCACTACCATCCATATTTTAATATTTAACAACAAAAATATTTGCATAATAATGCTCTTCGCTTATCGTGATAAAGTTCCCCGAGCGAGCATATATCAGTGCAGGCGCAAAGTTTTTGTCCGTTGTAAAATATTCTTTACGTTTGAACTGCCAGAGCGACGTAAGCGCTTTAACTTTTTTTACTAACTTTCATTCTACGCGAATTTATACAAAAGCCAGGCAGTGATAATGTCTTCCATTTGTTAAAAGACGAGAATTACAGCCGCCGCCGCCGCTGACGACAGAAAAGAATAAAAGGGTTGTCTTTGTTGGTAGCTGGAGGAATACATTTTATGCAACCGCTTGAGCGGTGCACGTACATTTCTATCGTATAATCACGCTATTGTGGGACCCTTGTTACTCAGTGGTTCTTTAGAGCTTACTTTAAAAGGAGGTGTTTTGAATTTTATAGCCTTTTTACCGAGCTTAAAAGCTTTCCATGCAATATCTGGAATGGATGTACCTATCATGTGCATCAAAGCTACAAAAACGTAAATCAAAAAGTACGATAACCCTACCGTGATAGACACTGCTAAAAAAAATACGAATGTCAACGAAATTTGAGTCTTTGATAAAAGCTCTCTGTGTGATAGAAGCGAGGGCTCTATCGAAATTGGGGACAAAGGTGTCCGAACGAAAACATCCCGAGGCCTGCCGGATATTGTGCCTAAGCCCCTTATTGCTGAATTTTGATACAATCTCAATGTGTCACTAGTCACATATTTAATACATACTGAGTATCCATTTTGCGTATATATGAATCTCTCTTTTGTTATCAAAACCTTTGTAAAGTTTTGTGGAGACCAAAGCAAAGTGCTTTATGCCTTTGTTTTAGGTAGGTATTTTAAATATGAGCACGAATATTTGTGCCTGAGTCTTGAATATTTCTATCTATAAAAGTATTTATTTCCCTATATAAGTATGTATGTATATCGTTGTCTAGTACCCATAACACAAGTTTCGAGCTTAATTTGGGGCTAGATCAATTTGTGTGCAATAGTCCCTGATATTTATTTATTTATATTTATATATAAGATCTGAAATGTCATACTTTCAGATTATTAACTACTTACTTGGCGCGAATAATGCTAGTAAAATTTATTTCGTCGAAATCCGTCTTTTGCTGTACTATAAATTTACGTGATATAAATAATTCATAAACGACTACAATTTTATATTATTATACTTAGTCGGTCCGTGAAGATGCTAGCACGTCTCTTTATTCACTTAATAACAAAAAATTCACCGAGATATCCGTAAGCCACGGTTAAATGGAATTCAAAATGAAAAGTTTTATCGCAGTAAAATTGAAATTTTACCTATTGCAGGGTAACTAAAGCATGAAAACAAGGATATAATCGAACGCCGATTTATTACTCCGGCTAGAAGTATTCAGATATTGGTTTTAAAGTTAAGACTTAATCAGTTCATCGTTTAATTTCATAATTTATACCAAATTTTGCGTGGGTACAGATGTAATTCCATAACTCTATTAAGGTTTAATTCATCTCAATTTAGCAACTTGGCAATTAAAGTCGTCTGTGTATCAATATTCAGACAGATTCTACCCATCAATTAATTGTGAGATCGCAGTCATGCATTGTATTGAATGTCATTGCATAGCTGATCAAAAAGTTTTAATTCAATATCCTCACTCTATAAACCCTGCCTTAAGAGGTGCTTGCTCAACGGAATACATTTATAGTATAACTGAACCAAAAATTACAGTTTCAATGACGGTGAATGAAAGCTTCGTAATAACACCGTTATGTGTGAAGAATTAAATAAATTCAAACATTCTCGTTGCTCCTTCCTAACTCGATCCAACTCCCTAAATTCAACTTAATTTTCACGCT
The DNA here is from genome assembly GCA_931315375.2 of Opisthograptis luteolata. NCBI lineage: Eukaryota > Metazoa > Arthropoda > Insecta > Lepidoptera > Geometridae > Opisthograptis > Opisthograptis luteolata. The sequence continues at coordinate 5,690,195 of OV928038.1, read as the reverse complement.
TCGCCGCTACTGAGAGTGCTTACATAAAAATATATAGATCTGCTTAACTCCGTTTAAGTTCTCTCGATAGATTTTATTCGAATTATTTGTAGAGAATGGTCGTGGAATTAGAGAAACTTTCTGTCTAATTGACTTTTGTGCGAACTTTAAAAGAAAGCAACACGGGATGAGAACAGTGCCATCGGATCTATTTTATTTAGCTCGCTGTAGAGTAAATTTAATTAAGTCGAAAGGGCTCTTGACTTTTTTTTCAATCTGTAAGGCTGGCCAGTTAAAAAGTTGGCGAGTCTTGTAGCGACAACCGTTGAAGAGTGCTTAAACTTATTCAGCGCAACTTCAGAGCAACATTAGGCTACCTCTGTACAAGTTACGTTAAATAAATGAAATGTTTTTCCACTCTGGAGCCAGAAATCCGCACATAAAACTTGGCAAAGTGCTTGCGTTAGTTCAAAAATTATCTAAGTGCTTGTTATTGACGCATTCACTCGCATTCAGGAGTTTTTGGTCTAGGTCTGAGTTTTGTTTATTTGACTTTTATTTAATACATTTAACTGACTAAGTGTTAGAATGAACTTAATATACGTATACGTCGATGCTCTGAGGTACATTTGAATCGGAACTAAGGTGTCCTGTAAAATACATCGTGAACCCCTACTTTTGGTGTTTGTATTCACTATTGCAGCTGGTTTACAATGGCTATCACTTTTCACCATTCATAATGGTTTGTCACTAGAAAGAATTAGCTGTACATAGTGATTAATGGAATGTTTTGAAATATGCATATACTTAGTTTTTTTTTATAGTATTTCATACGTTCTTAAATTTTTCAAAAAAAATTATACATCTATTCATTATTTCTTGGTAAACAAGTAGGTAGCTTGTTAAAGTAATAAATAGCAAGAAAAACACTATCCATTGCCATTGCAACAATTTATAAGACTGTCAAGATAGTCATTCATCACTGCTGTAGACATCAACACGGGCATACTTAACGTCACAAGACGTAATGTTGGATAAATGTTTAGAAAATTGAGTTTGTAAAGTTTTTTGTGAACGTGAGTTAGGAAAGTTTAACGCAGGGTTCTGTCTCCTTTAACGTCTCTTTCACTGTTTTTATTGCATCGCAAGCGAGTTCACCCCTGTCAAGCGAACTTTGCGAGGTTAAATACCTACTGTTACCTTATGTTGTGTTGTATAGACTCGAAACTATTGTTTTTTTTTGTTGGAGATAGAGAGAGAAAGAGCGAGAAAGAAAGAGGTATAGAGAGGGTGTCTATGCGAGAGCGAGAGAAATAGAAAGAGTGACTAAGCGAGAGCGAGAGAAATAGAAAGAGTAAGCGAGAGCGTGAAAGATAGAGAGGTTGAGTAAGCGAGAGCGAGAGAGATAGAGAGAGTGAGTATGCGAGAGCGAGAGAGAGAGCAAGGGAGAAAGTACTGCGCTTGATGTGCTTATAAAGTACCAACAAAAATTAGTAAAGGAAAGCCTAGCAGTAGTGATTTATGTTAGAGAGATGTTGCAGGCCCATTTTCTCATTTATTTTCGGCGACTTGATTTCCCATGATGGCGCGAGTGGGCTTGCGGGCAAAAGTTCAGACTGTAACAGTGAAAAAAGGAGTACCTATATGTCAACTGCCGTATCCTGAAATAAGAATAATTTAAGTAACGTACAAATATATATATGGTATCTTTATCAGATCGCTTGAACTAACCAAAGATGGTCTAAAGAGAGTTTAAACGACCCTTGATATTCGGCAATGTGCCCATAGCACTAATCAGATTACTATTGTGAAATATAAAAGAACCCAACGTAAAATGCATACTTCACGTTAGAAACTAATATTTAAATGAATGTAGATTTTAATACATATCAATGAAATAGAATAAATTAAAAAAATCAAATGAATATTCAGCAGCTATTTCAATTTTTTCCAATTGAATGAGCGGGTGAGCGCAAACACAGTCAAATTAAGTCAATGTGTCCTACACACTCGGGGAATGGATTGGACACATTATTCTACGTTACGAGGTATACTTAGGTATATACGAACGATAAAATACCTTTTACGGCCCTAACGAACAAGTCTTATGATCGAATTTTCACCTACTTAACAATTGTTATTTTCCTACTAGTTACTATCTATAGGTATATTAGGTTAGGTTTACATTTTGCTCATAAAATATTGGTAGTTCAGGCGTCAATTCAGTTGCAAAATAGAGTGAATCTGTTAGTGGAGGCGCAAACGCAAATAACATAGTCAATATATAAAAAAAAATTGACAAATTTTAATCTAACCAAGGCATAAGTAATCATAATGCATGTTCACCGCACGCACCGCCACAGTTGTTCCTTTAACTGCCGACGCACACAAGCTACTTTTAGCGGCAGCTATAGACGATTTTCTTGTGTATTTCTACTCTTACGACGACGCGTCAAAATGCGATGTACCATGGAATATAGATGATAGCTGCTTCTAAAAATAGCGCGTGTGCATAGACCCTATAATAGGTTCGGTTAAGTCAAGAGAAAGATTGTAAAGCTCGTGCACAACACACACAAGTTCCGCGGTTGACTTCACGCCCTCATTGAGGTAATCTTGTGGGAAATCAAGACAACCACAGCTGAGCAACCTGTTATTTTCCAACACCAACCTTGTAAGACCTCTTTAGACGTGGTCGCCACCACAATCTACGAGCTTAACGAGGGTCTCGCAAATGTGGCTGGAATATTGATGTACATTATTGTCGCAGATCTAGATAACTAGAGTTGTATATTATTATCAGTAAGTATTATTATCAGTAAGTAATAAAAATAGTTTCTTTAGTTTGTGAAAAACAAAACGTTACATATAATTTAATATCTTAAATTAGAAAATAATTCTTACGTAGGCTCTATAGCACTACGTTCTAAGAGATACATTATTTTTCATAAGCTTTTTAAGCTTCCTTCAAAGTTCGATACGAAGAACGAGATCATAGATAGGTTACCTATAATAAAACTAAGATTGATTATATTACAGTATAAAGTAACACAAAAATGCACACATTACATAACATATTATTAATGCACATATAAAAGTCCGCAACCGCATGTACAGCAACCGTGGTCTACTATGTTATTATATAAATATTTTATTTGAACGACCAATTGGCCATCGCGCAAACATTTCATATTCACAGTGAATACGAAAGGATTGCTTATTAATTGGATTGTCGTGACACGTACCGAGCACGACGACGGGAAATCGGTTGATGTGAATTGCTCTTAATTCGAACCCTGGCCCCCAATAAAATATATGACGCTTTCCCACTCCACCGCATCGAAAACAGGATATGAATAGCAAACAAATTATTAATCCAGAGATTAATGCAAACGGAAAGGATTTATGTTTGTTTCGTAAATTGTGTACCGTGTTTTCGACGATTAAGTAAGTTATAAATGACCCATCCGACGTGGAATGGGTGTAAGTTGATAAGGGACGAAATAAATTATTATTTTAGGATGTTCTGTCTAGCTCTTACTAGGGTTACGGAGAATCTTCTCTGTCAACGATAGAAATAATAGAGACAGGCGGATGTGTGTTTTATTTGTATTTTATAGAGTGGAAAACAAGTGACGGCGTGCAGTCACCGTCGCCTATGGACATTTCAACACTGGGGAATTGCCGATGCGTTACCCATCTGAAGAAGTCTTTCTTCATTAAAGTGTGTATGTAGTACATAAATTAATAAAAAACATAGATATTTACATAAAAAGTAAAATAGTAACAAATAAAACATTGCAGTTAGGTCACCTTCTGTAACTATATGGCTCGAAAAGCTGGAGACATTCCCTCGTTGATTATATTCATTACATTGTTATTTCAAGAAACCATCAAGTTATGATAATATTATAGACACTGTGACAAAATAATATCGCAGTCAAGTTTTCTGTTAATCTAGGTCAATAGCGGATTAGACTGATAAGATACAAGGCAGGGCCTCGATAAGTCATTAAAATTCGGGCGTCAATCTGTTAGAATACTCGGGAATTCTGCGGAAACTCATAAAAGTTTTTAATGACAGCCCCCGGCGTCTAAATTCTACAATTTATAATCCTGGTTATAAATAATTTACAGAAACAATGGGTATTGGAAATCTCGAAATTTTATTGTTTGCCATTTTCAATTCATGAAGTGGGGTCTAATCGATCCGTTTATATTTGTTTAAATTACTCAATGTAACCATCTTAGGTATTCTTGATTGCTTTCAAATACATGATTAATTCTTCGTTTTATTAGAACTTCGTAAATTGTTTCCTCACTAGCTACGCCTCACGCTTTCACCTATGAGCCTGTGTCACGTTCTAGGCCATAAATTATGCATGCAATAAATGCATGTCGATGAGACAGCAAACGCCCCTTGTTACTTCTTACAAGGTACCGTTTGACTACAACTGGCTCTCAAGTGACCCTTTCTCATTTGCATACCTAAATGTGAAGATATCCAAAACCTAATTACTGTTGACAGACTGTCATAGCTGACAAACCCTTTTTGAAGCATTAAAAACAAAGTTTATCAAGGATTCAGGGAGTAAGGTCTACATCATAATTATGTATGTGTATACCTACTTAGTTTTGTACATCCATACGATAAGCTATCCAAATTTTAAATACAGCAGTTACTATAATATTTTTAGTATGTTACCCACGATAAGCCCCTGTAGTGCTAGGTAGGGATATGATACTTCTGATATATGGATATAGGGATAAAATGATATCGGTTTCGGATACTGTACTGATATGTAATTATTTCGGATTATCCGTTAGTTTCGGATAGTCTCGGTTACGGATATTAGATTGAAGTAAAATATGAACACAAATAGTACCTATGTAATAATTTGGTTTTATTTATAGGTTTTATCTCGTCGCAAGCCGTGAAAAGAAACGTTTTACGTCGTTTTATTTTGACACCGCCCTTATACGAAACTATCCGAAACTTGTGAAACGGATATGGTTACGGATATATTTTTAATTTCGGATATCCGATAGTTTCGGTTACGGTTACGGAGCTCCATAACATCCTTGGTAGCATTTCTATGAATTCTCGCTCCTGCTAGCATCAGTTACAATATAATCGTCAGATACGCTCACGTTGCGAGTGCACGTAGAAGTTTATTTCGTCTGAACGGCAATGTCTCTTATCAAAACATGGCTGCAGTTTATTGAGGACGATTATGTTTGGGTGGCTAGTTTAGTTTAGCTAAGTTTAGTGCTATATTTTGTGTTCTCAATCTTATTTTTGGTAGTGGATAATTGATAGATATTTAATATAAACGTTCTAGAAAAAGAGAAATAATATACAGCTAAATTAAAAGATTCAGCAATTTTAGAGGTTTTAATCAAAAATATTTAGATACTTTTCTTAATTGAACAATACAAATTAATTCATAAATCTTAGGTTAGGTTGGCTCTTGACTTCTGTAAAGAAACTAATCAAATCAAATTAAGCAAATTGTTTTAATTGTCATAAATACTAAAAAAAGTACTCTATATACAATATTATGATATTCAAAGGAAGTAATCAATAGTGATAAGTTATCAATCCTCTTGTCTTTGTGGAGTATAATATTCGAGAGAAAAGATTTTGACCGTTAACTACAATGAAAGAGAACAATGATGAAGGAGAAAATAAACGCTCATATACCATTTTTATTAAATTCTAACATCTATCACGTTACGTTAGACCACAAGTCAGTCATCTAGATGTTAAGCGACGATGTGGTCAGTGGCATCTCGCTACGCCTAAATTGGGAACAGGGTCTGAGGAGAGCCTGCCAGAATATACGATAGGTAGGCACTTGGCAATGGATTTACCTAAGGGTGGTGCTAGCACAAGATAATGTCCTACTACTGAGCACAATCGCGTCAGTTTATCTGTTACCATAGGAAAGTTCAAAGCATATCTCGGTTATGAAACCAAATGAACCCTTCTGCTACTGCTAGGTGTAATAATAAAACAGCAAACACGGTAGGTATTTTAGGCTGTTCAGGCGGTCCCGACCGCGGCCGGTAAAGAATCGCAGTCGTTTCTGAAGTTATCTGCGTCCCAACAAGGGTCGCACATCCTTCCGTAATTGTTATTCGCAATGGTGGGGTGCCTGTCCACGGACGAAATATATAATAGAGAGCACAAGACGAACTTAAAACATCTAAGCTAGTTACATACACGAAACAACGCGTTGCTCATAAGGTCCAAGGAAGACTCAGGAAACTGTTAATTTTCAAATCGACTTTAACACCAAATGGACACAAATGCAAATGCATGCATTTAGAGTTTCCTACATGCATTTAAGTAGCCTACTCACGGTACAATGGTACAATGTGCTGTGATCTAAGAAATTGCAACGTAAGTAGGTGTGTGGTGGTTCAACTTATGTTGGCATTTGCTGGCTCACAACAGATTGTAACAAACAAATTAATAGTCAGATTGCAACGTGAGTAGGTACTTTATACTTGCAATAGGTGTATTATATTCGCAACACGCAGACGGCAGATGACTTAATAGGAAGTTTACGAAGACAATTATAACATATCATACTTTTTTATCATAAACTCGGCATTTGTTTGATACATTTTATCTCAATAATAGACTGAAATAAATATATTTTCTTATTATTACGATGGGCTAACATTAGTGTTGGTAAAGCAATGAAATAAACGAAATATAACGATCAGTAATGGTGTAATGGCACACCATTGGCTTAATTGCTCGACGGCTCCTTGAAAACGGCAGTGACGTAAATATCCAGTGCGCACTGATGAATTTGAGGCTAGCCATAAACCCCAGTGCGGATGTCCGGATCTTCACAACTACTTGTTAATTAAACACAGTTGGCTATCACGTCCCGACTATCCAGGTGGATACGGGTTCACAGCCGATAATGGTGGAATTAATACGAAAATTCGAAACCATCCCAAAGTTTATAGACAACTCACGACTTTCACGAACGTTAGCCATAGGGTCCAATAATGTCGAAGGGTGGGATAACGATGGCCCAAAGTTTTAATTAAACAGCAACATCTGCCGAGCTCGTTACGTTACTTACACGACAATTATTGTTATGAGTACCTAGCACGAGAAAACATATTAAGAAGGTTACAGTTGGGGTGATATATTCGGCTTCATACATAGAACATGAACAGCAGACTACAGGACAAAACGTTTGGCGATTTTATCGTAGCAATTTCAAAGATTACAATGTTGCCACACGAATTTAGCAAAAGCGAGGTCGAGTAGAGGTATACAAGCAAAGAATGGACATTTTGATGTGAACGTAACAATGTCGTCGTGCAGCGAGCCGTCCTTCAGTCGCTTTACATAGGAGACTAGCGAGTCTGTGTGAATCCGAACAATTTTCCGGCACATTTCCGAGCGAGCTAACGAACAGAAACGCAGGGGACGCGGCCAATTGCCGGATAAATGCACCTCAATTACTATATTGCGGCAAAAATGTTCCTCCTAATGTTCTTTTGGCTATGGCTGCTATGTTTTTATTTCGTTCAATGATAAGTAACATTTCGGACTGTGGGTAGGATTTAATTTTTGCTCGTTTCTCGCAGGGTACAGTGACTTTATTTCTACTTCTTCAAAATTACGAGGTCCGTTGTTTTGTGCATAGCGAATTGTGTTTGCGTATAGTTTGTGTGTGCTACGTTGCTCTGGTGGGTAAGTAGATTAGAACTCAAATAGTGCTGTTTGTGAGGTGGTACCTATGAACGTTACCAACTAATAACTGTCTACAATCTCGATACGTATGCTGTTTCATAAACAAGTTTCGTAGCGTATCTTCGAAACGGAATATACTTGTTTAAGCAAAACATCATTGCCAGCTTTGTGCAAAAATATAAAAAAACATTTTTATACAACTAGATAACGGAGAAACATACGTGTTTTTCAGCGGTTACCATCGCCTATAACATCGCGTTACCTCAAAGATCACGTGCACTGAAGACGTGACGACCCTACATGGCCATACGTATGTCATCTTGAGACCTCTACTTTTGCCTCACCCCAATTGTCTCGTTGCTTATCTGCATCGTGTGCCTTAAATTTCACTGGAACCCATTCGCACTGAAACACAGCAATTCTGCTTACTGCTGGCAAAAATAGGAAAGAGCTGTACAAGCTATTTTACAAAAAAGTCAAAAAAAGAGATCCAAAAAGAGAAACATGCAGCTATTTTTATAGCAGCCGAAAAGTCAATAACGCAACAGTAACTTCTATTGTTCAATAACATATGCCAGTAGTTCAGCAAACACCGAAAGTAAATCAACCATTTTGTAGAAAACAAGTGCAAACGTCTCATTTCCACAGTAGTTTGACTTGAAAAATACGAGAGCTATGTGCGCGCATTAGGTTCGGTCGTTACTCCGGTCTCAGCGGTCGGGGGTTCGAGTCCTGGACTTGCAGTGACTAATAGCTGCGGTGCCGTAAAATATGTCCCCTGTAAGTGGTCGACATAACAAGCAACTGGCTTCGAGCACGCATCGTCTGACTTAGAGACTAGCGAAATGCAACTTTTCTTCTTTATTGAGCTCATACGTTACTTAAAGCATTTTTAAGACGATGTCTGAATATTAATTTGGCCTGATTTTTATTGTGGAGCTCGCCCAGTTTCCAACGAAAGTTTCCGCCGTTTCTTTTTCATTTATCATCTTATTGTGAAAACTTTTTTGCAGATCTCAATATTTTGTATGGATCTTTTGATCTTGGTCTTCAATCAACTTGATATTGACCTTCCCATTTCTTTGACAGGATTTACATTTTAGGTAACTTTTTTTTAATTTTGGTTTTAATTTCTATCTTTAATTTTGATATCTTAAACGGTAGCGTGACCATCACAAGTGACCTCACGACGTGGTCGAAAGTCGTACTGCGCAACGTTTGAAATGGGAGCTGGCTCTCAAGAGAGGCTGCCGGAACACACCGATAGTACTAAAGAAAAGTCATGCATTCGTTTAACGATGATGTGGTAAGCAAAAATAATGTTCTAGGTTCATAAAAATTCGTTCAAAGTACAGCGTGGATTACGTTGTTTGTAACTTATAACGACAATAATAGATAAAGATACTACACTGGAATCCCTATGAATTAGATTCCTTCTCCAAAACATTCCCGCTTAGCTAGCGAAATAAGACATTATGAGTATTATTTCCTTTCAGGAAGGAAAACAAAAACCCTCAATTTTGCCTAATGTGCCTTTGGAACGTTCACAGAGACAAATAAGTTGCAATAATCTCCGTGGCCCACTCGTGCTCATTATTCTTTCAGCGCGCGCTCTAAGTGACTCCATTGTCGCTCTCACTTCCTTCCCGGCAGGAAATCATTTCAATTTAAACCGAACATTGAAAAAATATTCACGTTTTTTGGGGGAATTTGTGAATGTAATGGAACCAGGTTACCTCCTCCTCCTTCGGAGCGGTTCATTGATATGTTGACTGGCACTCAAAATGTTTTGAAAAAATAATTATCTGTTCCAAATGCTTGAAAACGTGAAAATATGTTTTTTTTGTGAGGAATAAGAATTAAAGCGGTTAAAATCACTATTATGAAAAACTTTAACTTTATTTTGTATTTAAATAACTTATTAATCATTAGTATGATTAGACCCATATATTAACATACTTACCCTTCTAAGACCTGCAATATCTCCGAAGATTTAAAGTTCAAAAATTTATTATCATATAATATTTTGTTTTATACTTCGTAATGTAGAGTGACTACATATAATAATATAAGATTGTAGGTACATTGAGTATATAGTACAAGTATACTTTGGTAGAGATCGGGGGCGTGCGAGATATTTATGACATCCGCCGCTTGCCGAAGCTCGCGAGCTTCAAAGTTAATAAAACGATGACACAAAATGTAAAATTTCCTAAAATCTTGAATAAGCGTCGACTTTACGTTTACGTCGCCTAGCAAAATGCCAGACCTAGAATATTCTTCTACCTACATACTGGTGTCGATTCGGTTTTGCATTCTCTAAAACTAAACTAAGTTTGACAGGTCTAAGAGTAATGCTGTCCTTTTTTTACTTCAGTGGTTAGAAAAAAACAGCAATACTATTAGACCTGTCAAACTTAGTTTAGTTTTAGAGAATGCAAAACCGAATCGACACCACTGTCTACCTACTTAAATATGTTAGGTTCTTTTTTTCATGGGAATACAAAGTTACCGCATGATTGAAATGAAGCTCCTAAGTCTTACTTCGAAGAAATTTCGTTTATTTCGCAGCTCTCATCGCGCAAATATATTTTTTTACTTTTCGTGGATTTCATAATGAATTATCGGTATCACCATTGAATTCATGCGGGAAGAGGTCGCGGAGCGGCGGATCTCATGAACCGGATTGAATTTAGTACAAACTGCGGATATTACGTACAATAGGCCCGAAGGTACGGACTGAGGATTTGATGATATAAAAATACATAAAAAAATGCATGCTTGGTGACAGGAGTGCGGTAAATATCTACGAAAAATGATGTTTTATAAACATAGTTATACACTATATTTTTACAAGTAATCCAATACTAATAATGCATTTTCTACCAAGATGTGAATAAATATAAATCTATCTTTATAAATAAAAATATGATATTTTTGATACTATGTGCTTGACTTGAGAGCGGCTGGATCGATTGGGATTTCATAAAATGATAATAATAATTTTAATGTTGTGTAATATCGTTCTAGACCAAACAAAGTTATTCGAGAAAAAAATATTGTTGAAAAACGTTAGAGAATTGCGAAAGCGCTTTTTTCTATGGAATTTTTGTATGAAGTCAATAATATCTGCTGCAGCAATATCAACTATTTGTATTTATAGTTGAATACTCGTTTAAAACTGGAGGGAGTCACATGTATAAAAATAAAATAAAAAAGGTCGTTCAACTGATCTCTATAAACAAAGAAGCCACTCATCGGTAGATGAACGAATGAATGAATGAACTGACTACATTATGTTCTCACCTTTTTAGGGTTCCGTATCCAAAGGGTAGAACGGGACCCTAATACTAAGACTCCGCTGTCCGCCCGTCTGTCTGTCTGTCTGTCCATCTGTCACCACTCAGGCTGTATCTCAATAACCGTGATAGTTAGACAGTTGAAATTTTCACAGATGATATATTTCTGTTGCCGCTATAACAACAAATACTAAAAAACAGAATGAAATAAATATTGAAGGGGCTCCCATACAACAATCGTGTTTTTTTTGCCGTTCTTATATATGATGGTACGGAACCCTTCCTGCGTGAATCCAACTCGCACTTGGCCGGTTTTTTAAAAGTAATCGTACATTTCGAAGACGATGTAAGACCGTGGCCACGGGTGGAACTGCCCCCTCCCTTGGCTACGTCCATAAGAGATATTACGTACAATGGGCCCTGAGGATGCGCGATTGTCGGTTACATTTCTTATCTGTTACGTATTGCCGCTCTCCACAGCTGAATGTAAAACGTTATTGAGCCTTTAGACTGTGATATTGGACTTCGAACGTTGATATTCCTTGGAGCAAACCCTCACTGGGAAGACACCAATAATTTAATATTCATATCTAAATTCTAATATCGGTTTCGTTTGATAACGGTCTAACGATGTTCCGGAGGTAGAGAACGGCGTGCTGTATTTAAGGTGTGCCCCCCCCCCCTTACGGTTAAAGGTTTGAAAAATTTAACACATACATACTTTATGAACATATGAAGCAAGTCTCAAAAGTCTATTGTCTGTCACAACGTTTGAAACCAGCATTGTGTGACTATGGCTCGAATACTTACGAGCAGTTTATCTAAACGAGGCGTCTGGTGTGACCCTCGCCACGTCTGTATCCCACCTTTACCCTGAAGGGGTAGAGCTTGAAAAATAAGCGGTTATTTATCAAGCCTCTGGAAAATTTTATGGTAAGAAATGTTGAAAATTGAGACGTAACATTTATTTTTAAAGTTCTTTATTCCTGTTGGATTAAAGGGTCATAAATTACTTACATACTTTATTATTATAGCGCAGTGAAACTTCACATACGAGTACGTTGAGATGAGATCAGTTGGAGAGCAAATGTTGGTCAAATCACAGCTTATCGCTCTTATTAATTTTATTATTCTCTTAATAATTTTACTCGGTTGTTAGTCTGGCTAACTTTTCAGTGCAATAACTCGGTGGTATTTATACACTAGTTTTATCTACTTTACAAATAAAGGTATTGTCACACATTAGTATAATTATGAAGAGTGATATTATAAAATGGGAGTTGTTTGTAGCATGTATATATTACGTAAGTTTGTAATGTATATAGGATGTATTAATCTTTTGAACTACAGATCCAATTCGGAAAATTCTTTCTGTTAGACGTTACTGTTAGAAAGCTACAGTATTCCCGAGTGATATAGGCTATGTTTTATTTATATTAGCCGCCCGTGCGATGCCTGGGCGGGTCTCCCCCTCTTTTAGTCGAACTGTATAGTTTCTCGGCAAAAACACCTAAAAATAAAGCTGGTTTCAGTTCTGATTGGTAGATACATCTAATCAATAACACTTGGAGTTGAACTCCATCTTGGTCTACGAAAACAATAAAAGCTAGAGATGAAACACTAATCCAATCCACATTAGAGGACGGAGCAACGGATTTAGGACTTAGGGTGCTTGCAAAAAGCGGCAGGTTTACGGCACAAATTTCGTCGGTGCAGATTGATCTATATTTTCTTTGGATTGATCATTCGGCAGTTCAATTATGAACTCTATGTCCTTGGCCGAAGCAGCACCGTACCTACCAGTAATCGGTACGAACGACCGGCCTCTTATGTAAACACCTTAACACCATAATCGCACTCTAGGAGCAGAGGTTTCCCATGAAACAGAAAAATCCCTCTAGATAGGTATTTTTTTACTGCTGGGCTTTATATTGATAGTTCATTCAACCATTAAAGAAAACTTATTCCAAGTGATTTACCTATAACTAAAAAACGACTCCCATCAGGTATATAATAACTACAGAAAAGAGGTTATCTATACTAATATTACAAAGAGGAAAGATTTGATTGTTTGTTTTTTTGTTTGTTTGCATCGAATAGGCTCCGAAACTACTGAACCGATTTTAAAAATTCTTTCACTGTTGGAAAGCTGCACTATCTGTGACGGATATAGGCTATATTATATTTCCATAAAAATTAGGGATCCGTAAGAAAATAGCGAATCGAAAATCTATTTTTGCGTGCGCTGTAAAAACTATTGACAATGGAACAAAATAATGTATTACGGGTTTGTAGGTCCCATTAAAATTTACAAAAAATTCCACGAGAGCATATGTCTACTAACTATTATAGTTATGCCACATAAAGTGTTTTTTTTAATAAAAAAATTTAATTTAAATGCCGCTTCTAGAAAAGACTCTTTATTATATATTCTAATATTGATTTATTAAATTTATTACTTCAAACTAAAAATAACAAAGAAATAAAAACAAATAAATCTAAACTAATAACTAAAATACATTATTAAAAGAAGTCCCTTTAGGCAAGGTACCGAAGATACTGGCAGCGTTCCCCCTTTGAATGGCTAGACTAATTCTTTGGCCCAGGTAGCTGCCAGATCTTCGGTCTCCGGTGATGTCGACTAACCTTTTTGTTATTTCCTTAAAAAGGCTTAAAGCGCTAGGACCCCACGGACCAAGGGTCTCGACACTCTTTATTTGTATATTGGTTAATACCAATTTCTTAGCAAAATAAATTACGACTGTTTCAATACCTTTTTTTCAATAACTTTTTGAACCATTCAATTTGGACATTCCATTCGAAAGATATCACGATATTAGAAAAAAAGTTGCGTGGTAGCCGCTCATTCTGCTCGACAATGTAGGCATCACTGGGGTCGCACGGGTGGAAAGGTTTATGTGCGTATAAAATATTATAATTTTAAAATTTTAAATTTTTGTTATTACCCGTGTGAAGCCGAGGCGGTCCGCTAGTATGTTAAGTATGTCTCATAATAATGTGTATATCTAATGATATGACCACGTCTTTTGTGTGAAGGTTCATCACCTTTCACTTTGCATCAAAGTTCTGACTCTTTTATGAAAGGTACTATAAATAAATGCAATTATTCACCGAAACTTTCCAAACTCGAAACGAAAATCTAATCGGATTAACTTTACCCAAAACTTTATAATTAATGATCCGCTAATCTTCTCTAAGACTGACATGAGGGTGGGAGTTTGCGTTTACTAAATCTGACTTTTTAATGTTTCTAAACCGTTTCTCACATCCTAAGCTAAAATGTTACCTATTAACATTTTGTGTGTTTACACTGGGTTCGAATTCTTTGCCATTTTTCATACTTTGGGAAGGATGAAAGGTTGAACTTCTCTCAAATACAGTAAAGTATATTCTGTATTTATGTTAGATATGGATGTTAATTTGGCGACTGTTCAGTAACGTTTCTAGTGCACAATAGCTATTGAAACTCGGGGTATAAGCAAGTAGTACAAATAGCTACTGGAGATAGTTTGACGGTCGAGGAAGGTAAGGCAGGAGACAGCCGAGGTTGTTGCAAGGTAGAAACTGAAGCGAAGAGAAATATTTAAATGATTTTATGCTAAGCAAACGTTGTGTGACGTAACGTAGGCGATCATAGTTAATATCGGGACACATAGTTGCCAATGTACTCATTAGTACTGGCCTAATAAGTAAATTGAAATGCTCCGTTTATTTTCAAACTTTATCGAACTTCAATTAGGCATTTTGAAACATACGATAGCTAAGTCTTTTTTAACGAGTTCAGGGAATTTTTGGAAGAACTTTTCGGTTGGATATTTGCGTAAATTGTTAAGAGTAACCAAAAATGTAAAGGAAACCTTGTAAAGTTTACACACAGCATAGTATACTGTAACAATTTTATAAAACTGCTATCATTATTTCATTAAAGAACGCGATATCATTTTACTTCTTCAACGTGACATTATTATTCTCGATGACACGTTTGTTTATGCTCTTTTTTCGAGGCTCAATCATCAAAGGTCACCTAATTCAAAGCTTCGATACTCCACAAAAATATTAAAGCCCATTTCGTTTCCTTATTTAAACCGTAATCTTTACTTTGATGTACTTGGTCGGTATCTCGCCCTCGCTCGCCGCCCGCCCCAGTCTCCGCGCTCCCCAGTTCGCAAGTGTTTGAGATAACAACTGCCACGCGACAAGTGCCCAAGCAACTTGCGCTGCCAGCTTTCTGTAAATGCAGCTCGCCCACTGTTGTTTTTGGAAGAGCCGAAGAAACGCTTTTGAGTCTTGAAGGGGTTATGTGAGAAACAGTCGCTTTGTTGCTCTTCTCAAAGGTGCCTCGCAAATGTTAACTGTTCAAAATACATATCGTACTCACTGCTGCAGCTAAAATAATATTTACTACAAATATAGAGAACTTCTTAGAAAATATCTTTGTAATTACATAGGTACTTTTAATTTTATCTTGCACTAGCGGCCTGCCCCGCGGCTTTACCTGCTTGGAAGTTGACATTTTCTTAAAAACTTTTATACACAATTTTACCCACTTTAAGGTTGATTTTCGAAAAATCCTTTCTTAGAAAGCTATTCTCCAAATATCATGTCTCTATCAGTAATGGTAGAGTCCGGACTTTGAATGTTAATGCTTATATTATTATAGATTTAATGTCTGCTCAATCAATGATTTGCTTATCTGTTCTAGTGTATCAAAATTAGCTTTTCACATACATTCCCTTTTAGACCTGGTGGGGAGTCAGTCCATTTGGGCCAAGCAATAAAGGTATTCACAAAAGACAGTTTACGTCCCACCAAACCAATAATAGGTAAGTTCTAACACTGAGCGAAGTTTGGAAATCTTTCGAGAATTTCGTAGTGCACCACTCGACCGAGGAGCACGTATTCTCAAGCGGTGTAGTTTTGAAGTTGAGATAACAGCTGCGAGAGGCCGTGGGAGCTGCAAGAGGCAGCAGGGCAGTGCAGGGGAGAGAATGGCTCTCAAGAAACGCTCTGACTGCTTCGAATATACTCGAATTATACAAATTTATAACTCCTCGAGTTTTTGAGTTAGGAGATTTTTAATTTAAAGTGCGGAGAAACGTTTCTTGGAAACGCTTGTAATTACAACTCATTTTGCCGTCGTTTTAAAAGATTTTTATAATGTAATATTTGTTATTAAATGTTAATAATAAGGTAAGATGTTTTAGTTTAATTGTGGTTAGTTGTGTTAAGTCTTTTATTTAGTTCCAATACTTATTGAATTATTATTATGTATAAAGTTATAAACACATACTAGCTCTAAGATCTTTCCTTTTATGTTGTCCTATTTTTCTGTTGTTGTGGTGAAACAATAAAGCGTTATTTATCTATCAATCTATCTATAAATAAACTTCTATTACAGTAAAGTTGTTAAGGAATTTGATGATATTATTATTATTTATTTATCACTCAGTCTATATTAGTATACATTTAATATTAGTTAGTTCTTTAATTATTTTGTTTTCTATACTTTTAGCAACAGTAATTATTTTAGGAGTATTTAAATTCACTCCAATACAATATTGAAACTACGTTTCGACTTCTATTAGAAACGTGAAACCTTAAAGTAATCTAGGCATTAATTGAATACGTGTATAAGGTACTATTTTAATTTTCGTTTGAACGATGCCAATGGTAGCCTTTGTTCGGCCTCGTTAACGGGCTACTTCAAAGTCAAGCACAAAGGACTCCGTTCACAGTTACCTAGACTATGAACCCTTTATTGTTCTTTATCTCTTTACTCCCACTTCTGAGCTGTACGTGTGTAGTTTAACATTAGTTCAGTGTACCTACGCGTATATAGGTCGAGAATTAACATGGCTTTGTTACGAAGTTATTCTGTGGAACACGATGCTATATAAATACAAAAGTCATTGTGAAGAAACTGTAGTTAAGTATCATAGACCGAAGGGCTGACAGCTACCTCGGACAAAGAATTAGTCTAGCCATCCAAAGGGGGAACGCTACCAGTATCTTCGGAACCTTGCCTAAGGAGACACCTTTTAATAATATATTGTAGTTATTAGTTTAGGTTTTTTAATTTATTGATAAAGTAAGTACATGTTTTTGTTATATTTAGTATCTTTTAGAGATCATGTAGTTCAGTGGTGGTGATGTTGACTTGCTTTTTTAACCCCTGACGCAAAAAGAGGGGTGTTATAAATTTGACGTGTCTGTTTGTCTGTCTGTCTGTGGCACCGTACCTAGCTCGCGAACACTCGCGAACAGATGAGCCTATTTCAATTTAGTTTTTTTGTATGAAAGGTGAGTTACGGGCGAGTGTTTTTAGCTATGTTTGATGATTACTTTATGTACCAATATTTAAAGTAAATAAATCATTTTTTTTAATTTGACCCGCAATTAGCTATTGATTTGGTGAAGGAAAACATCGTGATTACATTTTTATACTTACCTACTTCTT
Source organism: Opisthograptis luteolata (assembly GCA_931315375.2). Classification (NCBI taxonomy): domain Eukaryota; kingdom Metazoa; phylum Arthropoda; class Insecta; order Lepidoptera; family Geometridae; genus Opisthograptis; species Opisthograptis luteolata. Next base: position 5,672,713 of record OV928038.1, on the reverse strand, counting down.
ATTACAAGGTTGAGTTTGACCGCAAGTAACATAGCATCTGATTTTTTAACTTATCAATTAATCGTATCGAAACATTTTTAAGGATACATTTTTGTTTGTTTTTGATTTTAATTATAGCTTATTGGGTATTTTTTAGTGCTGACCTGGCTATCTACTACCCTAAGTTAAGAAAACATAAACCTTATCTGCTGAGGTATCTACCAATCTGATTAACTGTACTATGAAAGGCAGTTCCTCTTTAAGTAATAGGTTCAGTTTTGTTAATTTTTATAAATATTTCATTTTTTTGTTTTTCATTCTATTGATGATGTACCATGACTTTTTTAGATTATACTGATTCGCTCTTGTCTTGAAAAAACCAAGTTATCTCATCAGGAAATATCGAGTCTTGTTTCATATTTAGATTTTTTTCAAGGAGCGCCCGCGGTTTATTTCATTATTAACTAACGACAAAACGGAGGAGGATCTCAAGTCGACACGTGTATATTTTTTTATAGGTTTTAATCAAAATAATATTTTACTACAGAATTCAAATTGTGCATCTCTGAAAAGTTCTTCAGTTCTTTATAATTAACTAGTCACTGATTAACGCTTGGATGTAGAATGTTGCTGTATCTTGCTGATTAATAATTCTTCAAAAAAACTCATACTTAGCTGGTTAGCAATTTTTAAAGCTATTCATCTTAGCACTCAAACAGCTAAATTTAAGCGAATGCAAGTACAATACTTGTAAGTTGGGCTAGTAAAAAAAACTCCACCTGCGAGACTGAGTAATGAAGTTCCGTCATTATAAGTTCCAAAGAGCAACCGGTTTTTTTAATATTCTCCGTTTGAGTTGTAAAAAAAACTATTTTAGGGTGAAACCAAACGAGCGTAGTTTTGTGAGTCGCGTATTTTCGGTCGCTCATTTTACGTTCAACTGAATTTTCAACTCATTTTACGTCGTCGTGTGGCACTAACTGCCTTTTTGTATGATACCGAATGCAGCAGAATTTATGCTACCGAAATTCTGCGACTCATGACCCACAAAATTACGCTCGTTTGGTTTCACCCTTGTAATCTACTTACGTACATGTAACGAGAAAAGAGAGAAAAGACAAGTATTTTTTAATTATACAAGTTAAAAAAAAACTTGTATAGAAGATAGCATTATAAAACAAAGGCCTGGCTCTTTTACTCAGTCTCAAAACTACGCAAGTCTGAAAGAGAGGGGAGCTGCCCCTGTGCTACCCTCTTTCTTGATCCGCCCTTGTATATGAATACGATTTTGTGCGCGTTATTGTTAATAGTATTTGTATTTAAAAGTTTCAGTTTGTTTTTGTTGCGAAGTCTACACAAAATTACCTCACAAAGACTAGTGAAAAGAACAAATTTTTATTACAACCACAATTTTCAGGTAATTAGAGTTTGTTGTAAGTTTAGGCGCTAATGTCACGAACGATTTCGCCCGCATAGAAACACAAAGCTTGACAAGAACTTTAAGCAAGAGCCAAGGTAATTGCTAAAGGTATAGAACAGGCTGGATATATAGATAGTGAAGACAACACTACAATTTTAGTCACGTAATTATTTTTGGGTGATTATTAACCGACTTAAAAAAGGTTCTAAATTCGTCTTCTTAATTCATCGTAATCTATATTTTTTATGTATGTTTGGGCATAATTTCTTTGTTTATTAATTTTGTTGGGCTTAGTTTATACAAAGTATTCGCTTTTTAATTTCATTAGTATAGAATCCTTGAATTCGAAAGTAGACCAGTAAACTTCTCAAAATCAATTAGTACTTCTAAACAAATTTTGATGGTTACGAAAGTATTATTAGTATTACTTACTAAAATGTGGGAAAAAATCCATTTAGAAAAACAACCGATTTAAAACCCACAAAGTCACCAAGCCACATCGTGACTTAAAACCAAACTGACTTCTGACTTCTGGTCAGACATACGCTATCATGCATGCTAGAAAAGTAACAGACAAGGAATAACTTTAGTTTCGAAACCCTAAACTCTGTAGTAGAAAGAAAACAAACAACGAAATAAAACCAAAGCCATCACCTCCGAAACTAAAGATTTCTTTTCATTTTAAAGTTTTTGAAGACGCTTATTTCTTTTGTAATAAGAAGTATTTTAATTAATACCAACCGCGTTTAGGTACTTATATCTGTTTGTTGATGAATATTGAACGGTTTCCCGTGAGTGCCTTCACTTAGAGAGTGTCTAAGCTCTTACAGAAGTATCTATTATTTCCAAGGCAATTATGTTCAGGGCCTCGTTTTACTCTCAGATAGGTTCGTAAGTATCAGCGTGCGTTGAATGGCTATGGGACCCGAATAATTTATTTGCTCAGTAATTACCTGTCCTGGGACGAGGACAGCGCTAGTTGTTTGTTTTATAGAAACGGGCGGGGTGGGGGAACCGCTTGTGTAGAACGCTAAAGTATTTCTCCCAAGATCGTTTATTACAAGATTTTATCGTCGTTGAACAATTTATTTTTAAAAGTATCGTCAATTTATTAAAGTCCCACTTCTTGCGGGTGAACGGATACTTTCTTAAGTGCTTTTTCACAATAACATTACAAATAGGTATAATTACTTGACACATAATCTGGATAAAGTCGCTACATTTTTTAACTTACTCAATACTCAATAACTTATTGCTAACTTAATTACTCCCCTATTTAAAAAAAATGTCTAAAGATAGATTTAGGACAGCAGTATGTCTTTTAAAAATCTTTTGGCTGTACTGATAGTTAATTATCTACCTACCTTCAAATAGGTACGACAATTATTATTGTTCCCCGCATTCTGTTAAACAAAGTGATTGCAATGAAACAAAGAAATGTTTAAGCATGCTTAGCGTTCTGCTGGCTAAAAACTAGCTAGTTTCGTAGACTAACAGTAGAATCTAATAATCGAATGTAATCAAGTTCTAGCCGGATTCGGTAAAACGGACAGCCTCTGCTGCTATCTCGGACCAGAAAATAAGGTGTGAGGGAGGAAAGAGACGGATATATGACATGTAGAAGCGTAACAAGGAGGTCCGATGTCCGTAATCCCAACTACGCCAGGCTTAGGAAATGAAAGCCAACCGAACCCAAATTCATTAATGTTATCGTGTTTGCCATTCCAACACTTGCAACGGAACGGAAATTGCAGATAACTTAAACGCAACCTTAGTTTTACCGCTAATTGAATGTGCATAGTTCAATATACCTAAATGTTACGTAAGTATAGGCATCTACGTATCTTTCCAACGTAAACGAGGTGGATGTGTAATTATACCAGATATATTGAGGAATAAGAAATTAGTTGGTTTCTCGTCTGGAAGCATAAATAACCATACAGCGGTTAGTGACAGTCCAGATAGTTGATTCTACGCATAAACACATTCATCATCATCAGCCGCTTACGTTCCCAGAGAGGGCCAAATCTACCACACTGGCCCAGTGATGTTTGTTTGATATCGCATGCCTGTTTTCTTCACCGTTTCGAGCGATGTTAATTCTGCACTATGGTCGATTATTGATCGATATGTTTTATCTCAAATATAGTCAAAAATGTATCAAGATGACAAGTGATTGTTTTTTTTTTCTCTTTTAACATCAAAAAACCGACATTTGTCATAGTTTAAGCACAGAGATGGACTCGTAAAGCGTACGCGTTGCCGTTTGGCCCCTACCACAAATAAAAAACTAGATGAACTTTAATTACGACATAAGGGAAATGTTTAAATCACTCTGAAGAAAAATAATTCCCAAGCGAAATAACTCTTTTTGGACGTTTCGGAATGCTCACGGAATCTCTGTGGAAACCAATTAATTCTCGATTAAAATAACAAGAGCCCCGCAGTTGGTGTAAGAAGGTAGGTTCTATGTAACTTACCTATGTGTTTAGTCGACCAATGTACTCGTAGTGCTGTAGTGTTAACAGCTGAACAGTGAGCTGCAAAGCGCGAAGTTGCAAATTTGATTCCCGCTACGGGACAAATATTTGCAATAAAAAAACACGAGTATTTGTTTTATGTTTAGGTGTTATACCTATTTAAATTAAACTTAATTCCGGTTTAAGTACTTAGTTTTACATACGAAAATATTGAGTCGTAGAATGTAAATGTAATGTAATGTAAATGTAAATATAGGGGACAATTGCACACAAATTGGCCTAGCCCCAAATTAAGCTCGAAACTTGTGTTATGGGTACTAAAAATTCACAATTTCACTTCACAATCGGGAAACAGCTTAAAGGTTATACTTACGAGTATCTTTGGTAGAGACATAATATGATCCATCAAGATCTATTCGTTTCTATTGTCTCCAGTCATCATATTAGGGATATATATATTCGCGAAAATTACAATTCCTTGGCAGAAAACCCCATTTATTTAACAAGGTAAACAGGCAGGTGGTCTTTTAGTTAATCTGGTACCTCTTAACTGACATTGTATAGGGGTGTCAAACGGAGTATTACTTGCTCAGTGGGGGCGTCTATCAGTACAATGACCGTAATTATTTACCCTGGCGGGGCGTCGATGCCACGATGTTAATGCAAGATTATATTAGATTATATTTGAATTAATTTAATATTACCAATGTATACAAGGCATAAAGAGTTTTAACATATATTATCTCAGGGTGACGACCGCAGTGCGTTGCCGCGCAATAATTTAAAAAGTTGACTTTCTCATCTTTAAAAAAATCAGTAACATAAAATGTGTTCTCAAACAATCATGATTATATCTAATTATAATTTTTATAAATTCGTAAAATTTTTAAAAAAATATTATTGTTATAAATTCAAATTCAAAATATATTTACTCAATAGGATACATTGTGATCACTTTAAAACGTCAACTTAAAACTAGCTACGCCTGTTCCAACCTCCTTACGCCGGCAAAAGAACAGGCAAGAAACGCCAGGCAGGTAATTTTTTTGGCGCGATCACATTGACAATTTTATTCTTATTACTAAATGATTGAATTGGAGCAAGTTCACTAAAATCCCAAGCTTTTTTTTGTCATCTAATAGTCCGATATTTTTTAATTAGCTTTACTAATAAGATTTCTCTTGTTTGGTTGCACACGTTGGGATATGGGAACATGAATATTAATGAATATATACATATTTAATACTAGCTGCGCCCGTGGTTTCACCTACGTCTTCCCGTTATCCTACAGGAACCCTTTTCCGGGATAAAAAGTAAAAAGTCTATGTCTTAATCCAGGATTTATGCTATCTCTGTTCCAAATTTCACTCAAATCCGTTCAGTAGCTTTTGCGTGAAAGAGCAACAAACATACATACATACATAAGTACTCACAAACTTTCGCGTTTATAATATTAGTAGGATGTTTGCAAGTAACTACATACAAGATAACTAATTCAGTACCAATGTATTTGTGAAGCCAATGTTCTCGTGAAAGGAATCGCAACGGAATGTGTTTCGTAAAGATCCAATCCTCCAAATAGCATTAAAAACATCCACTGCACGGGTATTTTAAGAAACCATCTTCGCGTAACTTTTACCTACATTTTCGCAGACAAAATACCGTTTTCAATTTACTCTCACTGCATCCTTTATCGTCGACGGATATAAACTTACTTACCTTACGTATATTAGATCTCATCTTGGAGCGGAGTTTCACACACATCTCTTTTACATTTTCCATGCAAATTCAATATCTATCCGATTCTTGATATCTTTGTTTACCTGGATATTAACATGTCACATAGAGTACTTATAGTACGTTCTTATTAAGTCACTTCGAAGACGGGGTAAGGGAAGGAATAAAAACCTTTGTTTAGATAATGTATCTTTTTACCCACGTGAGGTACAGTTTATCGCGATAAAAAGTATGATATGTCCGTCCTCAGGGTTCAAACTACCTCCGTATCAAATTTCATGTAAATCAGTTCAGTAGTTTAGGAGTGAAAGCGAGACAGGCAGACAGACGGAGTTACTTTCGCATTTATAATATTAAAGAAGGGATTTTTCTTGTTTCTACCACAACGCTTTTACATGAAATAGGATTCACGAATTTCACTAGTTTAAGAATAAGTTGAATCATTTATTTGCAACAAATTATACAAAAATACAAACAAATACATTATGTAGAAATAAGAAAAAATAAAAAAAAATATTGTTGCAAACCGGCCTCAAGTCAGCGTCGTGCTGGTCGTTTGATCAGCGCTGGTCTTTCGTTGAAGCCGCTTTTGATGACGTCACTGGCATGAAGGTAGTTTCTGGGGTTTCTGATAACTTAAAACTATTGAACCGATCTTGATGAAATTGGTATGGAGATAGTTTGAACCCTGAGAAAGGACATAAAAACTCACCTACTTTTTATTTCGATAAACTAAAAGCGGGTAAAGCCCCGGGAAACCACTAGTAAAAAATAAATAAATGTGAAAACTAAATGTGAGTATTTTTGTGTAAAGGTAATGCTATCGAGACCAAGGAACCGGAAGTCAAAGTCATGTTCAAGTTTCTTTGACGAATTTTTTTTCATTACACTGTGCTGCCGAGCAGAAAACATGTCTTTACCTTTTTTGGTGTTATTATTCATTTTCCGGAGAAATCGAAGTACCTACTTATTTATAACATCTACGATATACCTGGTTTATGTTTTTATAATAATAATAAAGCAACGTATGTATGTACAATTATGTTTTTAACTGTGAACACAACAACGTTGTTTAGTGCTCGCCTGGCTAGCTACCCATTCAAGTTAAGAATCTGTCGCCAAGCACCTATCGGTGTCTTCCGGCAGCCTCACTTGAGAGCCAGTTTCCAATCCGGGTGTAGGGTGCCGCATCTTCACTTAACATCAAGAGCATTGTGGCAATCTTGTGGTCAAACGCTACCTTATAAAAGGTAATAAAAGAGAAAAAAAGAGTAGGTATGCCTGTTATATTTTCTTTGTTCTCTGAACTTACAAAATATTTCATTTTGTAGAGAAAGTTGTAGAGATTTCATCTCAAATTTCTGGACGGAATTATATCCCAAGCATATTAAAATTTAGGAACGTATATACAACTAGATTCTTAGTAGGGACCTTTTTATACGTTTCGAGTGACATAACGAAACGATGTCGGTTTTTTTACATTACTATGTTTTATTCATATTATTACTTTGGTGGTCTGTGTATGAAAGGGTCGTTAGACTTTCAGAGCCAAGCCTCGCGGGTACAAATGCCAGAAAAGGAGCTTCAACATAAAGTAATTTATCTAATGTTAGTCTTACCTTCCAGACATGATTCTATTTTGACATAATACAAAAATATTAATACTCTCCTTATGTATCTCGATATTGGTATATATCTTACAAGGTTGCATTTGACCACAAGTCTGACGATGTGGTCGAATAAGGTTAATAAGGACCTTATTCTCATGTTTCGCTACTGTCCGATCCGAACAATGCTTGACGACAGATTCTTAACTTTAAGGTTATATAGCTGATATTAAAATTATTTAGGCTGAAAAGTTCTTTAGTGAAAGTTTGCCATTCAAAATCGCAATCAAAACTAGCAGGCATTACTTTGTAAACGGTGTTTTAGTTAAACAGCAAATTAAGCATGAAATTAATGTTCCAGTCCATTGAAAATGTTTCCATCGTTTAAATGTTTAATGTCACAACAAACAAGTTACGAGATCTCGCATTGGCGTAAGCTTTGACGGAACTGGGACACGGCCTGCGAATATTGGTCGCCATGCACTTCTGGCAATGTGGCAGCACCTGTAATAACGCCAAACTGTTTGCTCTGTTTAATTAACATCACTTGAATTTTTAACTTTGCCTACATACATGTAGGCATATCAGCAGCTGCGTGGTTTGGAAATTGTAACTAGTGTTGTTGACCGCTAGGTATTTAATTAAATTGGCACGTTCGGTGGTATTGAACGTTTGGTTTGCCCGAATTTTAGTTTTGGATTTCAACGCAATAATTGCCTATTTGATTTTATTAACAGATTGCGTTAATTTGTTGCTATTATAGCCAACTTCCTACAGTATTTAAAATAATCTACACTAACATAAAAATAGGTAATAGGTAAAATATGGTCTCTGACACCTCCGGATTGATGTATTTTTTTACGTAGAGATAGTTTATGGGCTAGAAACATTCATCATCATCGACAGCCTTTTTACGTTCCCACTGCTGGGACTCAGGCCTTCTCTCAGAGAAAAAGCATGGACCGTAAACTACCACGCTGGCCCAGTGCGGGTTGGTAGATGTCGCATGCCCTTGAATGTTACAGCTCTTAGACATGTCGGTTTCCTCACGATGTTTTTTGAAAGCGAGCTACTTATCTATCTAATAGGTACCTTTAAAGGAGCAGTTCTTGTATATGGAAATGTAAGAGCCAGAAGAATATCTCATAGGTAACATAGGTAGATAGGCTAGGTAGGTATGACACATTCACGAAAAAGAAAAAACATATTACAGTTCCGCCAATACCTAAAATACATACATAGCCCGCGCGGAGGGCGGTGAGCATCGCGAAAAATAAAGTATTACTCGTATATATTCTACATCTTAGTTCTACATAGTAATAATAATAGTAACATTACATTGATAGCGACGGGAAGGCAGCGGGCCATCAAGCTAGAATTTGCCCTTTTCGCGGGCAAATACCTACTCCATTTTCGTATCCTATAAATAAACCTTCTCAATGTGACATGAAACAAAGGTTCTCGCCTCGCGAACATTAACCTCCTTCGTATAATAAGACCATATGCGGCGGCACGCTACGGCAATAAGGTTGTATGCGCGCTCCAAATAGTCTTATAATGCGACATATAATATTATTATTTCTGGCAAATATCCACATTTCCTCCACTGCAATTGCGTTTGGAGTGTGATCCCACAGTAACAAAGGCGGGTGGGCACAATTTATGAATTAACTTTGTAAGCTTTGAGGGCGGATTGCAGGAAACTTGACTTGACTTCTCGAGTTGACATTAACCCCTTACATTCCCAGTTCTACCTCCGCGGAATGTTTTATAAATGTTTCATAAATTTCATAAAAGTTTGTGCGCTCCCACAAACTTCAAGATAGGCTGAATACTAAGTAGCGGTTCAGTAAAGAATTAAATTATATAGGCGTGTCAAAGTCACTCAATATTCTAGTGAAAAATTGAAAAAAAACTATAATAAAAAGGAGTCATAATAAAAATAGAGAAGTCCTCCTGATAAACGTGACGTAAACCTGTAGTACATTGCGACAACTCTATCAAAGAATAGGAATGTGTAGCAGAATTTATATACTTTACAAAGAGAGTACTTACTTAAATTTATCTTGCTTACGAAATAGCTTACTATCGTTGCAATGGCATTAAAAAACTAAATAAAAGGAGCAATTCCTTTAGAACCCCTATGTCAGTAACTGCAGTAATGAATTTAAAGTTTGATTGGTAGGTACTTTGTCTTATTTGAATCGCTTCGAATAGTTTGAAGATACACTCGGTTTCCTGAAGCCCTTGAGCCCGGCTTGTGTATGGTGGACGGCGTATAAATAGTGTTCGGATTTAGGGATACTATTTAAAACATAACAAGAGTTATAAAACAGGGATTTCCTTTATTTTCAAGTTTTATGTAATTAACAGTTACGTACTGAGATAATGTTATCCGTGAAGCAAAACATCACTATTTTACTTAAAACTTTCTATTATTAAAACTAAGTTATGTACAAGTATAAAATTCACTACATAAAACTCACTTTTGATAATATTTCATTACCTGCATAGTTTATTTTCAATCACTAAATCTTTAGTCTAGCACTGAGTTTAGAAGAAAGATTTCAATAAGTATTTCCATTCCTCCGATCATCGAATTGACCTGTGAAAAAAATGATTACTTATTTTAGTTAGCCCAACGACATCATCAACCACAGAATTGGTAAAAAAATCAGTTTAGCATGTTCCATAGGTAGGTCCTAATCTTGAATTGATTTTGTTGAAATTTTGCATGTAAATAAGGTTCAAAGAGACCAACATGGGATGCTTTTACACACAACGATACAATCATCCCGTGGAAAAACGGTAAAATCTCAAGATGTTAAAATCTTTGTGTACCTATCCGTATGAAACCGGGGCGAATCGCCAATTCTAAGTTCTATTTAAGATCTACAGACGATAGAAGGCCAATGCAGTGGCTTATCGATTGGCCAAGACTCTTTAATCTAAGCGAAAACATCTTCAAAGCAAACTAGCTGTAATGTATTAGCTTCGTAAATGTTTAGTACACGTTAAAATGCTCACCAGTGTCTGTGGAGTAAACAATTGATGAGCGTCAGCACGCCGACGTGCGACGTCGAGCGTCTCAGACCTGAAACAATAAGCGACGTCAGATGAAAGCATGGCAAATATTGGCTGAAATAATCCATCGGAAATGTGCATTACCATAGTATAGCGCGAGTAAATGTTGATAACAACGTATAGCGTATAGTTGGTAGAGATAGCAATAATGGTTGAAACGGTGTATTAGTTAGTCAACGATAAAAAGTAACCTATTTCCTTTCCCAGAATTTAAAGACTTATTACTATCTCCATACCGAATTTCGTTAGTTAGAGTTCGAAGTTAGATCTCTTCAGCTCTTTCGGCGAGAAAAGATAACAAAGAGACAGAGGGCCAGAGTTATTTTCGGATTTATAATCCTAGTAAGGATTAGACGTTTCGATGTGGCGCAGAAAGCGAATAACCATCTCCGAAGCGTTACGTCGCAGGTCCGATTCCAGCTAAGGAACCAATATTTGTGAATTGAAATAATAAAGCAAGTATTATGTTGTGGATCCCCGATCCGCGTTATATATAAACACAATGCTATTTTAGCTTTGCAACTTCTTGCAAGTCAACCGCTCTCTCTCTCTCTCTGTCATGTATAGGATTAACATTTTACAATAGGTAAGATTGCCACGCGACTATCACCACTAGGACCATAACGCGACCCGGGAAATGAGCTCACATAATCTCCTCTCCTCTATTTTCTATCTAATTTATATGGAAATTAGATAATGCCATTGAATATTGAGCATAAAAGCTCTAATTTATTCCTCGCAATTGCGTTATGAGCACAATGAAGACGCTTAAACAGAATTAGCAGTCGCGATTGTGCATCGACGCAGAAGCGCGGCGCAGCGTACCGTCGAAGACGCGAAATGAATATTCAGTCCCATGATCTAACGACTGCCGCTGTTTGCAGGCTTTATGATGCTTTCGATATTAAAATGCATTATGACGTGCAAAATATTAAAAAGTATGTAGTGGTCAACGTATGTTTAGTAGGTAACAAAACTCTGAGCTTGTTTGTAAACACACCTACTAGTACTGTACGCGCTGTGGTTACAGGTTCGACATGGATCGCATATGCATGCATGCAGTTTAGATTGCACCTTTATCGAGTCAAGAGTCGAGAATTCAGCTACATATTGGCTTCGGATGTGTTTTACCAAGCGCGTAAATAATCTTATAACAACAAAGCTTTGTACCTTCAAGCAAACGTGTTTCCCATATTTTGAACGTCCATATTATTATATTATGTTCGTTCATACACAAAACAGAATTTGTAATCTGAACTAAGTAACTGTTCCAGTACCAAAAATGTTACCAAGTTCTCTTTCTAAAAATCTCAGAAAATACGGTCTGATAAAAATATTTCTCCTCGTTTCCATAGATACTCACGTAGATGTATTTGGTTTTGGCTTTGATCTTTATTCCTGAAGAACCCTTTCTTTATGAGCAAATGTTGGGATCCCTTCGTAAATATCATTTTATAGTTCAAGAGGCGGGACCCTGAATGAATATGAAGGCACCTTACTTATACAGGTTTTCGTAGAAACTCGGATTTAGAAGCTGGTAAGTATAACGTTTTTTCAGGCTTACTTCTTAAAAGCACACTTAAGTATATAACGTTGTACATTTGAAAGTTTAACATAATGCTATACTCTAGTGTCATTATAAATTAATTTATGCCGCTAACTAACTTTTCAGGGCAAATAGTCAAAGTAGTTTTAGGCTAAAACCAACAACGCGCGGGGTAAGACGTCACTTTGTTGGGACGCGGTAATCTTGGTAATAGAAACTTCTTCGGAACTTGTAGTATGAGCTATCAAATTTTATGATTCACGTCATAAGATCTACTAAAACTAGCTGTAGGTACCTGGTACATACTATGGCAGCGTAATGGTCCTTCAATTTCATACTGTAAAATTATGCGTTTGAATACTATCTATGAAAATGTGCTCTTTTCTTTTTGTACTAGTGACGAGTATGAGTCAAAATAACAATAACCGCGTCTGTTTTATCATCGATACCTATTCTAGTTTTCATTTAAATTTTATTGGGTAGCATTAAACCACAGATTACGTGATGTTGACGATGAGACCAAAAATGGCACCACGTTACGCCTGTATTGGGAACTAGCTGTCGAGTGTATAAAATATGCAAAAGTGGAAACTTTAGTTACCGAAACGTTTAGGCTACTCTGAAAAAAGTCTTGTTTTGGGGAAAATCAGTAACTATGACATTTGTTTTGTTCTAGAATGTATTTACCTGAGTTCGAGTCCCGACTCCCCATCACAGGAGCAATCTGCGGTCGTTCTTCATCCAAGAGAAGCACGCCACTGTTCGACCACACTGACAGCACACGAGCCACGCATGTCACATTCAATCGGCCCTTCAACACACAAAATTTCGAGTGATAAGTAAAATATATAAAATACCAGCGACCCGCCCCATTTCCGCACGGGCAGTACGTACGTGAAAAAGTTTTCAGAATCCAATCAATAGTTTCAAAGATTACTAAAAACACATAAACTTGCGAACAACTTTAGCTGTCTTAAACATTACAAATATAATGCTTTTAATTTAAAATGAATTCTGTGTTTTTAAGGAGTTACCTTTTCTATAGGTATGTATGTCTGTGCCTTCTTATAATAATACTAAGAAATGAATTTAGTACTTAGAATTTTACTTTTATGTTAATTCCATTCGTGTCAAGACAGTTTCATTTCATTTCATCGTCAAATTAAAATAAAAAGATCCAAGACCGTATTTTTTTACTCACTTTTCGAAAATGCACCGACTGTACCCTTATAACAAGCTGGCTGAACGAGGATGATTTATTGGATTTCTCCTCTTCAGTACTAATGTTCAATTTATTTGCTATTTGCTCTAGTCTCGGCAAAAGGCGGATGGTCTCCTTGTTTTTCCGACTGCTATCACCGTCGGGAATGCCCTCTATGCCTGCAATATTGCCCGGAATGTCTATTACGTTATCGGTCACCGGTTCCTCGTAGCCAGATATTGCGTCCCACGGACTGAATATAATTCTATTTGCATCTTCAAGCGACGTGTCGGTTATCACAGGTTTTCTCCGCGGGTACGACGGGTCGTGGAGTGGGATGTTGAGTCCTTTCACCTGCGAGCCAATCATTTTCGTATTATCGTTGAGGGGTTGAAACTCTTCAAATGATTGGGTTCATGCATATCTAAATGTCGGTAAGTGTGATGCGCTACATCTTGGTTAGTTCAAGATAAACGCTCTTAAGTTTTTTTTACTTCTTACAGATTATCGTTTGACCTCAAGTCACCTGATGTTCAGGGTCGATTTGTTTGAAGTTGGTGGCACTATACAGTTGGATTGGGAACTGAGTCTCAAATGGGCCCACCAGATACATCGATAGACGCTTTGTGACAGATTCTTAAATTGAGGGCATTATTATTATTGGCTTTAGAGAATACCACCAAGCCAATAGTTAACACTTTTGTCCTATCAAATTGTAAGTTAAAATCTGTGCTCAGGATACGAGTAGGAAACATTGTCGTTGATGATGCTTATTGCTTATATCCATCAGCAGTAGGCCGATAATCATATATGCCTTCACAATTCAAGCAATGTACCTACACAAGTAATTTTGGTTAGGGTTTTCTTACCTCTTGCCCGTTCAGCAACCACGTTAGGTTCGCAGGTGGGTCAGCAGGAAGCGACGAGCAGTTCGCGCGAAGCATGTCGCCCACGGAGTACCAACTCTTCTGGGCCCGCACCGTCGGCCCCTCGGTTGGAAGCTCTGAATACAGGGTGAACTGGTTAACGAAAGACGAGTAGTATAGTTAATTAGCTAAAAGTTATTTTAACACTAATCTTTAAAATTACCGTGAATAGGGACGTCATGTGCCAAAGTGTTCCACCTTCGCCTGCGCCGACACTTACCATCAGGTGAGATGAAGATAACTTTCTACGATGCAAGCCGTAACGCAAGACAACGTGAATTATAAAATCATTACTAAGTTAGAATTGATTTTTCATATCGAGTTTTATATATGTATTTGGTTTGTTCGTTCTATACAAAGACATGCAGAACATAGTATCTAAACTCTTCTATACTCTTTGTTAAAAAATGAAGTCCACTGTAGTAAGTTTAGTTGATATTAAATTATACATTATTATAGGGCCTTGGTACATTTCAAGTTCATGTTCATTCAAGAGGTTTTAAGTAGAAAATTCCATGACTGACTAAGTATATCTCTCTCTAAAAGAAGGCCAAAGTCTCAACAAGGAAACGTAAAAAGGCTGATAATGATGACGATTGCTAGCAAACTAGTCTTCGCTACAAAGTTGCTACGAAAGAATCAATGAGTTTGGTTCAAAATTGTGAAACCATTCTATAGTTCGGTAAGGTCGGTATATTGAAATCACAACCAGGTGAAGACATTCCTAATACTTAATGACTGTGCGGCGATGAGCGATCTCTACCCCATTATCCTAACGAGTTGTGCCCACCAAAATTGACTGATCCATTGCACCTTTGATGTCTATGTCGGTTTTAATTGGATTAGAGAATCTGAAGTAGTACTGAAATTGATGCGAATTTTAAAAAAGATTCTTGTTAGAGTTGTATAATTAATAACTGAAGAGTCTGGTTCCAATCTCTATTTCGGTGTTCAGGTGTTCAATGTTTACGTCAAGTTACAATCAACTCCTATTATTACAAATACATACAGGCCTAAGAATACATTCGATAAATGCAAAAAGGCTTAGAAAAAATCCTAAAAAGTGAGTACATAAATAAAATTACCAGGAAAGCGATAGATAGGTAGATCATATCGCCCAGTTTTCCACTAAGCCTGATGGAACCAAAACCTTTGTCATCTAAAGGTCAATTTAAACCGCACACAGGTATTGTGAGATTGGCTTCAGAACTTTAAATTGTTTAGATTCAAGGAATCGACTTGCCGTAAACAAAGCTCAAAATTTACGGTGAAACCCTTGGACGATGAATGGTTGTAAAACCTGAAATATTGTAAAATAAAATTTAAACTTTTTTTTGGCATCCTATTTTCCTAATTCCCACAAAACAGATGCCTTAATTATAAGCATAACGGACTATCGCTTTACGCACATAGAACTAGGAAATGTTTAAGAGAAATATTACTTCGAATTTGTAGAGTATTAGTTATACTATCAATTTAAATTGGGATCAACAATGATACGCATATTGCAGGTCAGTGAGTGTGGTTGGATTATTGCAACCACAGTCAAACATGGGCTAACAGTCCTAACTCCAAACGGCCGTTTCGATCGTTACACCATTATCCTAGAGTTTACCCTAATCACCGGCATTCACCTTTGATGCCTAGTATAGACTCTAGACACGACATAATCCTTAAAATTTCTGGTGAGGAGAAACCGAATTTCAGAATATATAATGCTACATAAGCAAGAAACAATACGATCATGCATGTTGGTACTTTATGCGTTTTTTAATGAAGATTATATAGAGTGCAAAACGTAGTCTTGGAAGACATCATTGCAGGCCGGGCTACTTTTTATCCCGGAAAAAAGTACCTGCGGGATAATGGGAAGACGCGGTTGAAACTACGGGGCGCAACTTGTTGGATATAATTAAGATAGAATAATAAGCAATCTATCATATGTACCATACAAATTAGCATAATAATATAGAAGACGTTGATATAATAATTAACAAAACAGCAAACTAAAGTAACTGACAACTGTCAACATAACTACCGTCAGCGAACTATTATTAGGTATTCCATAAAGCCCTCAATTTAGAACTTGATCTAAACTTTACATTTAGCCACGGACTGGGGGAGTGGGTTTAGGGTGTCCGGTACCTCTCCCTTCCCTCTCTAGTCTTGCAAAAACGCTAATACTCTCCGAATATCCTTCTTCATCTTATGTATCTGTGCCCCAAAATACCTACAAAATAGCTACACGGTGAAAAATTTTCAGTTCAAATTACCAAGGTGGCATAAATTATTATTATTGATATAATTAAATTATCATTTGACTGCTATGCAAGAACCTTAGCGTTATGCAAGATATTACAGGGAAAAACTAGTTAACCTTTGTGCATTGTTGGACGTTATAGCTACGTCTGTGCATTTACTAGACGTAAATATCTACGTAGACATCTCAATCCCGTTTGTAGCTAAACCAGCCATTGTGTCTAAGTGCTTATATTGCTTTCATGCTACACAGTATTTAATGGTACCTACAATTTACCTAAACCCAGCCGGTATATCCAATGACTGGCAAGCGGTGGCCGTACATTGCGCAAGATAATTTAAACGCAACACAACTACTCCGCCTCTCAACTCAAACTAATTAAATAGCCACTCCGACGTGAAAATAAATTGAAATTATTGTTCGCACTCGCTGAATTGAAATTGTAAACAATGATAGTTTCGAACATTAGAGGACGCTGCGCAAAATATGTAGTTTGATTTAACATTGGTGATGTACGTGCGTCGAATCTACATTGCATATTCATCTTCCATACTCCTGTTCCGTTTCGCTCACGAATTTCACAGAAAGTGGTTAAAACGCTGAACAGCCAAAATGGCGGGCCAAACTAAAACTCGGCGTGCTTTTGTTTGCCAGCAGCGCCCTCTATTACAGCGAAGCGGTGGAACTCGGCGCGGAGCAAAGTTTTAAGTGTTTACATTCCTGTTTTGTCGCTTTTTGCCAATTCTACTTAATGGGAACGTAAGGAGTTTTCAGCACCTCGTTTAATTTAGTCTTTGTGGTTGAATTTTGCTGTTTATTTAAATGATCAAAATTGTATTTAAAATCTTACTTTTCGAACAACATTATCTTATTCCAAAGCAAATTTTGTAATTTAATTGCTGGTCATCTACGAATTCTATAAGTACGAATAGTTAATTAGATGTGAGGTTGTATAGCAAAACTCTTTGTGCGCATTAGTGATGTAGGAGCGTAGGTATCCATCGTGAAAGGAATAGCTTTTTGTCGAACGTATGGATGTATGTCAGGATTGTCAGGTAGTGATTATGTTGGAATCAGGTGCGTAGATCATGCCTCTCCACTTAAATATACCACTTTGTACCCAACCCTTCAAACCGAACAAAGTAACGATACTTAGCAGCGTTTATATAGTACATAATATATAGTGTATTGTTCCCAGTCCAGGTGTAGCGTGGCGCCATCTTCGACCACATCGTCACTTAAGCATAAAAAAAAGCTCAAAAGCTACCCTGTAATAAGTAAAAAAAATAAAAAAACATTGATATAGTAAGCAGCAGTATTTCCCCGAACGAGCTCTCACTACCCAAAAGAGTTATAAATGCAAGGATATACAGAAGTTTAACTCTTTATTGTCACGCCACAAGCACTAGTACATACAAAAAGACCCAAACTCGAATTTGTTTATTTAATAGGATACATTTGTGATCACTTCAAAACGTCAAACTTAAGACTAGCTACGCCTGTTCCAACCTCCTTACGCCTGCAAAAGAACAGACAAGAAACGCCCGGCAGGTAACTTTTTAGGCGCGATCACATTTTTAGTTTCATTCTTATCACTAGTTGATTGAATTGTTTTTTTTTTAAATTAAGTACACTAAATTTTAAACTACAACTATAGTATTACAATGTATTTATTAATATACCTATCTCTAGCTTGTTGAGAAATGTATAACGTTACTAGCTGGGCCCCGCGGTTACGCCTACAGTTTTCCGTTATCCCGCAGAAACTTTTTCGGGATAATACGGGTTTTGGGTAACCTATGTATCAATGCAGAGTATAAGCTATCTCCATTCCAAATTTTACTCAAATCCGTCGAGCCATTTAAGCGTGCAGAAGTAACAAACATATGCACTCATTAACAAACTTTCGCATCTATAATAATATTAGTGTTATTATTATTATTTTTTGTGTGATAGATTAGTAAACAAGCAGACGGCCCGCCTGATGGAAAGCGGTCACCGTCGCCTAAGGACATCTGCAACATCAGGGGAGTTGCCGATGCGTTGCCGACCTTCAAGAACTCTTTTCACACCCATCTTGTAGGATTGCAATCTGATTGCAATTTATTAAATATAGGTAGTTTAGTTCTTAGTATTTAGAATTAGGTTTTATAACGGGATAATTACCATGTATTTGTTTTTGTTTGAGTTCTCGATATTTCGGCACTGTTGCAAGCGCCATGATCACGAGAATACTAAAAGTTTCTGCGGGTAGGATTGTTGATGTTATAACGGGCAGACGTATTTATCTACCCGCCTCCTCGCACGTTTTTTGCTTACGATGACATTACCATTTTCACACAAGTCACTCGCAACTCGATTCAAATCTCGACACACAAAACTCACGGTATCGCCTCGCGAGCTATTATGACAGGTGCTTTTTCTGCTGTCACACAACCGTCCCGTTATAAAACCTAATTCTAATGTTTTTGACCATGGTAGTTAAAACAGTATCATAGTATCTAGTTTAATTTTCTATCCAATTGTATATATTTTGTTGTTTTGTTATTAAATATATTTATTAAACAGTTAAGTCACCTTTAGATTTAAGCACGTTGAACTCTGCGTTATATACGCTTGCACAATTTGCAAATGGCTTGCATCCAAAAATTTGTCAGTCTGTCCGCCATATTTTCAACGTACGGACGTTAGTTTCCGATTTCTATCAATTTATCTACTAGATCTAGTTCAGCCAATTAAATCGCGAAACCGTGACTCAGCCAACTGTGAAATAACACTGGTGATTTTGGATTTATCTCTAGTTCACTTTAAAATTGAAATGGTCTACATTTGCGGTACTTTTGAGATTCAAAAGAATTCTACAAAAGCGAAAACTATGCAATTTGTTGGCAACTAGGAGGCAAGAAATAAATTAAATCTGAAAATTCTACAAATACTTTTTTTCTTGCGTGTTTGAAAAATTCAATGGGATTATTCAATGTATATATATCTGCGCAATATGAATTCCACACAATAGCATTTGATGCACATTCGCTATCCTTCACAGTCATTATTTTTATTAAAAAAAAATAATGTAACGGAGTAACGAGACATGCAAGTCGTCTGATGCTAAGCGTCACGCTTGTCTGTAATAGTTGAGTGCTGCCAGAACTTTGAACTTCGACATATCCTGCGCAGTATTACACCACGCTCGTCACTCTAAGATTTAAATGTCAAATCTCTTTATACCCCGCAGTTTTAGTGGACACATTGCCCTTCAATCCAGATAATCTGGAAAATAAATCTGGATTTTTTTGCACACTGCTGCTTGAGCCCTACCGCTACAAGGGTGTTGATTTTGTTGTACATTTTCTAATACTAAACGAAATTTGACAAGTCTAAAAGTAATGCTACCCTTTTCTGACTACGTAAGTAAAAAAGTTAGGTATGTACCTACTTACTTGAAAATGCACAATAGAATGGGACTACTACCATATACTCAATACTCATAACAAATTGTATAACAAATCTTCCCCGCCTATGCAGGTACCTGCCAACCGAACAGATCCTCAATAATCGTAAATTAACCAAGATAAACCTTAATCAAACATCCCTTGTGTTCGATTCAGCATTTATTGCTTAACAATAGTTCTGATTTACGGTCCAGGTTTGCAGAACCGCGGTGGGATTGTTCAAGATATTTATATGTTGATTGCTTGAGCAAACTAAGATTAAGTTCTCGATAACTATTTAACAAAGTGTTGTGTCTTCACACAAACCTATAGAGTAATTATACAATTGTATAAAATATGTAATGTCATTTGAGAAGCTTAAAAGACATCATGAAGCATGCCACAAAAAAATATTCTGTGCAACCAAATTGTTTGCATCGAATGGGAAGATAATTTCACATTAAAAACATATAAAAGAGCATATAAAAGTTTATTGAAAAAGACAAAGTAACATTTACATTTATAATATTAACTATAAGTAGATGGAAGTATGGATATTCTCGAATTAAATTTCAAAACAAGATAACTTCATATCTTAACAAAACCTTTTATCTTTTTGTTAGTTAAAGTAAAAGTACAAGCTGAAAATTTAAATGTGATTAATAAACAACGCACTATAAAGGAAGAGTTGCGGGAAATGGACTTAAGTTTATTAATTTATTTGCCAACTCATACCGTAGATCAGATTAAGTACGGATAGACCTTTCTATCCTTCGGGATTATATAAAGCCCGTTTTATCACGCCACCCAATATTTCCTGAAATACCTACTGACACTATAGAATAAGGCATATTATATTCGTTTACATAGACGTGAGCAAGATGTATCGATATGAAATAAACTTTGAGACAATAACAAATAGTGTAGGTACATATACGTTACTAGCTGTTCCCCGCGGTTTCACCCGCGTGGGCTACAGCTTTATGCATGCAAAGTCTCAGCCCGATCGGTTTAAAATTGACAAAGTTTCATACAAAGTTTCATCCCCTATTTTATCCCCGTGGGGGTAGAATTAATCAAAATCCTTTCTTTGCGGGTGCCTACGTCATAACATCTACCTGCATGCCAAATTTCAGCCCGATCCGTCCAGTGGTGTGGGCTGTGCGTTGATAGATCACTATGTCGGTCAGTCAGTCACCTTTGAGTTATATATATTTAGATTTAGATCATTCATGGGCAGGAAATCTATTTACGTTAAACAATCTCTTTCGGGCTGATAAGGAGCTTAATAATAGTAGTACTTACATAGTATAGCAATGCTGATGGCTATAAACTAAGCTCAGAGATACATTAAACTACATTCCATTAGTGTAAATGGGTAATTAGTTAGTTTATCATAAATCATTATCACAGTCATCTTAATATCACGTGACTTGTGGTTAAACGCTGCCGTGACAGATGTTAAAAATGTACATTTTAATATTTGTGGCGCAGAAAATATTATAGTTGCAACCCAGATTGTGAACGGTATTATGACTTTTTGAACAGTTCAACAATGGTCAATACTTTTTAGAAGAAATATGAAAGTTGCGAGTCCTCAAAGTTAAGTGAATTAGGTATTTTAGGTAATAGTATATTCTAGGTCTATGTTCTCTATCTTCTCCCACAAAATTCACTTTTCGTATTGTGTGGGTGGTCAAACGAAAAACTACCCCTAGTAAAAAACCCATAAAAGTAGTGAAGCACCTAATATTTCGTTCAGAAAGGAGTTTTGATATATACCTACCTACATACATTTTTTGTTATCTATTTTATAAGTAGACTAATAATAATCGTTCTATAATTCTTTATTGTTCTATATTTCTTGCAAAGACAGTAACCATATTTTTATTGTTTGCAAAGTACTTGATTAATTTTTTGTGAAAATTCTCCTTGAAACAATATAACATAAGTAGGCAGCAACAGAAGGCTTAAATAAATAGAATTTTATGAAATAGAATTCTCTACATATCCATACCGAGAGAAAATTGAATTAGAGGCTTTACCTAAAAGCCTTTCACATCACAAAAAATAACACGCATAAAAGTTTTTCGATATAACTTCCATGTCATTTATATACCAGAACAAACTTGGGATAACTAACTACCAATTGGTTCCAACCTATCTGTAAATATATAACCATCATATCTCACATAAAATTGATCAGTCATTACCTAGTCTCGTTCGTGCTAGACGCTACTGATTTTATTTTGCCATAAAAATCCAAAAATATAAAATATTTTACCATAAGATGGGGCTGGGTATTGTATGAAGCAAAATCTCTTAGCAGGCATGTTTGTTGTGTTAACAAACATTGTTAATCATCATCATCAGTCCACAGCTGGACATCTAAGCCACTCCTAAGGTACGCCATTGAGCTCGGTCTTCGACTCTTTTGCTCCAACAAAAATTGTTACTTGTTACTTTTTTAAACGAAGATGGTAAAAAGAAAAATATCAGTAGGTATCAGCAATTCCTGAGTAATAATATCTAATTCCACCCACTTTTGGGTAAACTTGGGAAAACCACTTATAACGCTTTAGGACGCCAAGCGCAGCACATCCGAATTTCTGGACCAATTTTATTACACTGTACATGTCAGTAGCACAAGGCACCTTTGGACATTGGCATCCTTCCTTCTCCTCATTTATAATAAGACTAGCTTTTGTCCATAGCTTCGCCTACGTGGCGATAGAATCTCTCACGCATAGAGCGGTTCCGGTGAGCTATTCCCAAATTACTCTATTATTTTGTTCTCAAAAGATAATAATCACGTTCATTGATTCTCAAACTACTTCACCAGAATTAATTCTATACATTTTTAAGTTGCATTCGACTATTCAAAGGGAAAAGTGTTACAGTGATTGTACGTCATCAATTCCCAAACTGCTCCATCGAAAAAACATCGAAATATTATTTATTCATTCCACTCCATGAGATGTTTAAGGGGTACAGTCAGTCGCAGTATGAGGCAGTTGAGATTCAAGCTTCGTCATTTATAAGTAAACACCAAAGTTACCAAATCATGTTTATTTTGAATAGCTGAGTGGCAGTGACTTGCAATGAAGTCGTGACTTTGAATTTTGCAAAAACCTTTCTGTGATGGAGAACACCGGTAGGATGTTTTCTGGATTATGGTTTATATTGTTTTTTCAAACAATATCTCGTGTAGGTACTCACCGATGACCCTCATGTAGGCGCTCTTGTAGACGGTGTGGAAGAAGGGAGCGTCCGCTGAGACCTCGCAGCGGTAGCGCCCGCTCAGGCCCCGAGCAGCACCCCGGAGGACGACCTGCTGGGCTCCCGAGCGAGACACCTGTATTTCACAAAAAATAATGTCATCTTTCATGTCGATTTAAAACACTATACTCAGCGATGGTGGCCGTACGGTAACGCGTGCGACTTCGAGTTCGAATTCTTTCGGCCCCGCACTTATGACTAAATAAGTTATGTGCGCATTTGCCATCGCTCAAATACGGTCAAGGAAAAACATCGTGAGGAAACTGGCATGTCCGCGAACTGCACTATTCAAGGGCATGCGACAACTACCAACCCGCACTGGGCCAGCGTGGTAGATCACAGCCCATACTCTTTCTCTCTGAAATGGCCAGAGTCCCAGCAGTGGGAACGTAAAAAAGGCGGATAATGATAAAGATTCGGTTAGACCCCGCAACGTGTTGTGGTCAATAGACCTAGAAATATCTTTCTTCATTTTTTTATGTTAGCCACTAGGGATTTTTTTCTACCATTTGAAACATTTTTCCGTTATTCCAGAAACTCTAGTTTGAGAGTGCTAGCCAAGATTCTCGATAACAAGCCTGCGGGTTCACAAACGCGGTCGAGAGCCGAGTGTGGACTTCCAATATCTTATTGGTCTAGTGACAAAAATGATATTTCCATTTATTGCCAAACGAAAATATGAATAGACAAACTATTGACGTCACATTTTTGGTGATGATTCCAACCCTAAGTTTCACGTTGTTTAAGGTAAGCTGTATTTGTCCATTTACATTTAGAATGAAGTCTGAAGCCTTCTTGAAACGCTTCTCATTGTATAAACTTTTTATGGTACCTTGCAGATGCGAAAATTTTATTTACCTACATTACTTATATTTTGACAACCCAAGAATGATATTCAAAATGAGGTCGTGCGAAATCATATGCACTCAATAAAGCTGGATACAATGATAAATAACCAACAGTACTGCCGGCTGTACATTCTCGTCGAGAATGTTTGGTTTACTATTGTTTAGATTGGTTTTAAATTAAAGATTAATGACTTTTATGTGGTTTTATTTAGATAACTTGTATTTTACAACCTTTCTTGAATCAGCGCAGTGATGCCAGTATATAGTTCTTGAATTTTATACAAATATAACAAGTTTTAATCATTCTTAGATATATATAAGTTATTGAATGAATACTAACAGTATGTTAGTTAGTTTTTTAAAAGTATGTTAGGTATATGAATTTAAAGTAAATACAATATCAAGTTCTATGAAGTTTAGTTACACACATATTACAATAGATGTATTAATTTTAGATACATAACTTAGGTTTTATGATATTATAGATAGGTACATTTTATTTATGTAACAAAGTATTACAATGGAACTGAAACTTAATTTTTGTAAGTGGTTTAGTAAGTATATCTGCCACTTGTAAATCTGTGGGACAATAATTTACCACAATATTTCCTTTTACAAATTGTTCATGTATGAAATAATATCTTACATCTATATGTTTTGATCTTTTGTTAAATGATCCAGTTTTAATAAGCTGGATTGAGCTTTGATTGTCTATATTTAGGGTAATTTTCATTTTAGAATCAAGTAGTTCACTCAATAGTGATTTTAAATATAATGTTTCTTTACAGCAATCTGCAGCTGCTATGTATTCAGCTTCAGTTGAACTTAAAGCGACTATTGGTTGTCGTTTAGAACACCAAGAAATTGGTCCACCACCAAACATTATAACAAAACCTGTGGTGCTACGTCTGGTAGTTTTATCATTTGCATAATCTGAGTCACAATATGAATTTAACATAGTTACATCTCCATTTTTCTTAAACATAATACCCTTATGTTTACTTCCTACGAGGTATTTTAAAATCTTTTTTACAGCGACAACATCACTTTCAGATGGGTTCTCAATACTTCTACTAGCTTTATTTACTGCTTGAGCTATGTCTGGCCTAGATTTGGTAGATACATATAACAATGCTCCTACACATTCTCTGTATGGAAAGTTTGTCTGTGGCATATCAAACTCATTTTCTTTACTGTTTTGACAAGGTATACATGTAGGTTTTGCATTACTCATATTGAAGTTTGCTAGCAAGTTTTCTATGTAGTTTTCTTGTTTTAAAATTATTCCTGATTGATCTCTTAATATTTCTAAGCCAACAAAGTTTTTAGGTTCTTTGAATATTTTAATCTGAAACTCCTTCTCCAAATTACATAGAATACTTTCTATTTGTTGCCTATTTTTAGATATTATAATACCATCGTCTACATAGATAGCTATTATTACAGTTTTGTTTACATTGGTAAATACACATCGTTCAGTTTTAGTAGGAGATAATCCTAATTTTAACATTGTTTGAGTAAATGTCTTATTCCATGTTATTGGGGCTTGTTTTAGCCCGTACAAAGCTTTATTTAATTTACATATTTTGTTTGGTTCTTTGTTATAACCATCAGGGATATTCATGTAAATATCATCAGTTAATTCTCCATATAGGAAAGCAGTTCTTACATCAAAAGTTACAATTTCTGAATCATTTGAAGCAGCTAACGCAAACAAAGATTTAAGGGTAGATTGGCTTACCACTGGACTGTAGATATCGTTGAAGTCTATACCTTTTTGTTCAAAACCTCTTACAACGAGTCGTGCCTTATAGGTACCATCTGCTTTCTGACGAAATACCCATTTGTTGCTTAATATTTTCTTACCTATTGCTTCTTCTTTATTTACTAACTTCCATGTATTATTTTTATGTAGTGATTCCTTCTCCGAATCTATTGCCTTCTCCCAATTGGCTTTCTCTTTTCCAGATGTTGCTTCTGTGTATGTTAGCAGTACATAGTCATGGAGTCTTTCTGGTAGTTTTCTTGTCCTTTCGCTTCTTCTTGATCCTTCTTCATTGTTAAGTATATTTATTTCTGGTATTAGTGTCTCTTGTCTCAGTGAATCATCTTCTTCTTCTTCTATGTATGGTAGATTTATTTCTTCTTCTATGATCTGTTCTTGGTTACTCATATCAGTATTCTCCTGTACTTCATTAGTCATTGTATTGTCTGTTGTTGTTATTTTATTTCCGTCTTCATTTAGTTTTTCTTCATTTGTTGTTTCTTTGCATATTACTATATCTCGGTGAATCTCTACTCTTCTTTTTTCTGCATTCCATAGCCGGTATCCGTTATTTGCATATCCAATCATTACAAGCTTCTTGCCTCTAGGATCTAGTTTCCTTATTGGACCCAATTGCTTTGCATATACTGGACATCCAAATACTTGTAGGTTTGAAAGATTCGGTTTTCTTGAATTCCAAATCTCATGTGGAGTTTTATTATTTATGGTTGTACTAGGCAGCCGGTTTAGTAAGTAGGTTGCACAGTATACCGCTTCACCCCACATTTCATCTTTCAAGTTACTTTCATATAATAAAGCTCTGACCTTTTCCATAATGGTACGATTTAATCGTTCAGCTTTACCGTTCAACTGTGGTGAGTAGGGAACAGTATAGTCCAATTTTATGCCTTTTATAGCACACCATGATTTTAAATCATTGCTTTGATATTCTCCTCCACTACGCACCGTATGCATGATACTTTTTCTTTTTTCTCTCTCTCTATTTCTTCAATGTAATTTTTCAAAATTTCTGGTACTTCACTCTTGTGTTTTAATAAAGCAGTTTTTACTAAGTGGCTGTAATCATCCATAATTGTTAAAAAATAACGCTTTCCATCATGCGTTGTTGTGTCAAATGGCCCACACACATCTGTGTGTAGAATCTGTAAGATTCGATCTGCTCTTTTTCTTTCAGTCTTAAATGGTAGTCTGGTCTGTTTGGCTTTAATGCATGTTTCACACTGTATTTCAGCAGTTTTATCTTCAAATTCGAGCTTTATGCCATCTGCATTGTTTTGTAAATTTTGTAAAATATCTTTTCCGGGATGACCGAGCTTTTTATGCCATTCTAAAGTTGTTTCTTTTGCTAGATAAAGTTTATTTTCTGAGTTTTCTTTTTCTTCTATGTTTATGTAATAAAGATCATTTTCCTTCTTTCCTTTTATTATTGTCTCTCCATTTTTTATAATCTCAACTGAATTTTTGCAGAACAGTACAGAACCGTTGTTTTTGGTCACTGAATTTACAGATAGTAAATTATGTCCCAAATCAGGAACATACAGTGTCTCAGTGAGTGTACACTCTGTACCCTGGACTGATCCGGCTCCCTCAGCTACCATTATGTCATTGTTGGCAACAGAGATTTTTGTTTGATGTGGTTGAAACTCACTCAGTATGTTGAAGTTGTTTGTCATATGTGATGTGCTTCCGGAGTCGACAATAAATTTTATTTTATTACCTTCAATGTTTTGATTCGTGGCCATTAATGCTTTATCTTCTTTTTTACTCTTGTTTCTGAAAAAACAATCTTTTTCTTTGTGGTTTACTTTCTTACATATGCTGCAGGCTTTGCACTGGGACTGAATATGATTTGTTCGCCCACATTTGTAGCATTTTTTGACTGATGACACTTTTAGAGCAACTTTTACTTCCGTATTTTTAGTTGGATTGCGGGTTTCTTCCAATAAAAGACGGTTTGTTAAATTTGTCAGGGTTTTTTCTGTACTTGGAGTGGATTCCCATGCTGTTGCAAAGTATTTGTAGTTCTCAGGTAGACATGTAAGAATTTTTGACATGATTAGCTCTTCATCAATTTTATGCTGCATGTTATTCAACCGCAACGCTAAGCTTCCAATGCCCGTTATTAGTTGGTTTATGTTTTGTGTTTTATCATGTTTATAGTTGAAGAAACCTTGAAGCAGGTTGGATCTATTACGGCTTTCATTGCCTTCGAATATAGCACACAGCTTTTTGTACATTTGATTGGCACTTTTACATCCCATTAAATGGATTTTAAGCTTTTTGTCGATTGTTTGCATGATTAGTTTCTGAGCTTTGGCATCTTTGACTTCATCGAGTAGTTTGGTGGACTCGACGTCGGTACCGATTTGCAAACCATGCGCTTTTAGGTAAATCGCAATTTCAAACTTCCACAAATGAAAAGATTCATCATTGGATAGTTTTTCAATGTTTTGTTCCTCGTTATTCATCATTTTGAGTTGTTTTACACACTTTTTAGTGATATTTTACTTTTTTACGTGGATTTTTTCGGAACTTTAACCTCACTTTTTATTTTTCTTATTGTTTTTGCACTGGTTAGTCTTTTTACGCACTGATTTTACACTGGTCCCATAACCTGTTTGGTTTACTATTGTTTAGATTGGTTTTAAATTAAAGATTAATGACTTTTATGTGGTTTTATTTAGATAACTTGTATTTTACAACCTTTCTTGAATCAGCGCAGTGATGCCAGTATATCGATTATATTTTTCTACCAACAGAGAAAACCTTGAGAAAATCCGAGGAAGGCCGAGAGGGAGTGTGTACAAAGTGCTCTCGTCTCGTCTCGCTCTGTCTCGGCTCTCCTCGCTACCTCTCGGTTTTCTGCGTCCGAGTCTAAGGCTGCTATTCTAGAATGACACTCAAGTGTTGATCAATGCTTGAGTAGCGATTAAGTGAATCGTAAATTGTACGAAACGACAGGCTCAAATCTGTGCGTAAATAGTGATCACCACTTGAGCGTCATTCGAGAATCCTAGGCAACTTACGCCAGAAATTAATAATCGATCCTGATCCTTTATCTGCGGTTTTGGATCGATATGTTATGTCATAATACGTCATTAAAACACTTTTTTTAGTACTAGGGCTTGACATATTACTACTAAAATGACATATTATGACATGACATATCGATCCAAAACCGCGGATAATGGATCAGGATCGATTATTAATTTCGGGCGTTAGTCGATAGCTGCCCTGAGAAAAGCGAGAGCGAGCACATTCACACTCTTCTCGTCAAGGGTTGAGAGTCGAGTGTAGACCCGAGAATTTCGGCGAGAAGTTCTCGACCAGTGTGTATGTGTAAAGCCAGCATAACAATGTATCTACGTGACAAGCGCGCATTAATAATATCGCGAACTCTACTAGCTCTGATATCTATCATCTCATAGTATGTGGTGCTAGCAAGCGGGAGCCACTCTGAAACTTAAATTGCTTTTGTAAAAAGCTCACTCTAAATTTGCAAAAAAATCTATTTCCAATCCGTTTCAATCCGTTGGTTTTGTCGAAAAAAAAGCACTCCCAGATTTTTCAAACAAATATTTTTGTATGCGTATGGAACCAGTGTTAGATAATTATACATATCTAACACTGATACTAGTAATACATCGATGTTTAAACGATTATAATGAAACTAGCTGTTCCCCGCGGTTTCACCCGCGTGGGCTACAGTTTATCGCGAAAAAAGTATCCTATGTCCTTCCTCAGGATTCAAACTGTCAAGCCCTAGTACTAAAATGACATATTATGACATGACATATCGATCCAAAATCGCGAATAACGGATCAGGATCGATTATATTTCAGGCGTAAGCTGATATAATAATTGTGTTAGTAGGTTCATAAAGTGTAGTCTAGAAACATATTATCTACTGCTTCATCGCCATATCTACTAATATAAAAGTGAAACATTGTCTGTTTGTTGCTTTGTGTTTCTTTCACCATTTAAGGGATGTTAAAATAAATAGATTAACACTTAATTGGCACACCACAATACAGAGAAATTTAAAGAACCACAAAGAACTTAACGGTAAGTGTCACAAAGGGCGGTCGAGCGATCTCTTCAAGATAACCCAAAAGCTGAGGAATAGTACGAAACACAAGGTATGTACCAGTTTTGTTGAAATTTTACTAAGAACTATAGAGAGCAAAATGTTTGCGTACTTGTGTGGAGGCATGGTTAGTCTTTATTTACTCCACAGTAATAATAAACACAATGTTCTGTCACCTTGTTTAGTAATAAATGAACTCTGTACAAGGAAGATTTGATTAAAATTTCTGCTCGTATGTAATCAAATTTCCCTTCAATGTAACATTATAATATTTTATCAGATACGAGTATTATAATTTCCGCACTGTATAAGACCGCCAGCCAAATTATCTTGAGGAAACCTACGTACCAAAGAAATGAAGATGAAATCATAAAAATTCATAAAATGCGTATGTTATTTAACATAATTCGAAGGCGCTGAGATAGAACATAGTCTGTGAAATTAAATGCGAGTGATTTTTTAGAACGATAAATGGAGTAGACATTGGTGTCGATTCGATTTTACATTCTCCTAAACTAGACTAAATTTGACAGGTCTAATAGTATTGCTGTCTTTTTCTAACACACTAACCACTTCTAAAGCGCCCTGTAAACGATCAAATTTGTTTGCCAAATTTGTTTGTCAAATTTTACGTTTTCATCAAACATCAACGCAAACGGTCAAACAACAGATCACAAATTTCAAACACGACCAATCAATCCAGATTTTCATCAAACGCGACAAACACGTAGATTGTTTGATAAACGCTTCAAACAAAGCTGCAAACTATCAAATAATTTGCCAAACACGTAAAATTTGTCAAACAAATTTGATCGTTTACAGGGTAGAATAGAATAGAATAATCATTTATTGAAGAATGTGGTATATCAACATGGTAAAAAAATAAATAAAGCGCTTAACACATTCTACCACTACAGTGGTGTGCAATAATATAAACATAAATACATCATTAAATAATTTCATTAACATTTTTTTTTTAAATTACATTCTATTTACATTCTATTTAATTACATTCTATTTTTAGTACTTTACTCTTTTCTAACCACACCAAAAAGGACGACCTGTCAAACTTAGTTTAGTTTTAGAGAATGCAAAGCCGAATCGACACCATTATCGGAGTTTAGTGTCGTTATTGCAGTACATTAGTTGATATTATGGTAACGGCTTAGGGCATATCAGAAATGAAAGCCTCCAATAAACCGTTGTCTCACCTGAAGGTAAGTGATACCTCAAGTAAGTGGTAAGTGATTGACTCGTGCCTTGAAGCTTTTACAAGTTATGTACAACAGCCCTGACGTCGTCCCTCCAAAACCTCTAGACCGATTGTGATGAAATTTACAGGCAATCTTTAAATTAGTCCAGCGCGTGTTCCTGTGAAGTTTGGTAGCGACCGGGTGAACAGTTTTTGTTGTTGTTTTTTTGCTGATTTGTCAACCACTAGAAGTCATCTGGCTATGTATTCAACACGATAAAACTTTCACTCCATACAGAATTCTTTTGAGAATCCAAGAAATTAAATTAATGTACAACTATTTTCTTTGCTGCCTTTATATATTTTTTTAATACACAGCTTTTTAGTTAAATCGAATGCTCTAAGTTTTAAATACGTAGTAACCTTTCATGTCCTCATTTATTCTAGTTCTTATATAGCAAATGGGTGAAGTAGCACATGCAGATTTATTTAGCGCTAATTAGAATCGGTTTCACCTATTTGATTTTTGGCAGACCACTCCACCGTTAGATATAAAGTAAACCACAATTTGCAATACCGGCTTTGAGTTCTATTCTGGAATCTGTAGCCTAAGTACACAAACAAGTAAAGTTAAACGTTTATCGTATTTATCTGTATTTGTAGGAACTCAATTTGCCTCTCCAGCAATTGCATACTTTCTATTGTACCTACCTATAAGCAATTTGTACAAAAAAACTCCAATCCAATATTATTCCTATGCCTTTCTTAATTTACTTTCAATTAAAACCTTCAAGATAATTCTGGCAAGTATGACATTCAACCAACCGATATCATTTGCTGAGGTGATTCAGTTTCTTTGGGTTGAAAAAAACGGCAGTCCCTTTCTGTTCGATATTAGAAAAAAAAACTTTCTTTTTTTAAACTTATATTTTCTCACTGCTGGGCAAAGGTGTCCCCCATTGCTTTCCAAATATCTCGATCCGCCTCGATAAAAAATCTAATTTATAAAAAAAAGTAGATATAGTAGGTAAGTGTTCCATAAAGTTTACCCACGAATAAAAGTTAACAAGCACGGCCGGTAGTATTGGTCAGCAATTAGATTTCGTTTCACCCATTAACTTTTTTGGCAGGCACACTCCGCGCCCATAAACCCCAGCTTGGTCTCCGAAAAACTGTTAAACTGATTTTTAGGTTTAACTAGTTTTCTGGAGCTGAATTTTTCATAAGGATTTGCGAATGAAATTGATTCTGTGTTTTTGTACTTTTCGTTGTACTTTTCTCATTCTGTTGTAATATTTTTAAATAAAATTGTTTTTTTTTTGCAATGCACCTTATTTATTAGTCTAAAAATTGGAGAGCTCACTATTTATCATGGAAGCTCTAAATAGGCACATTTAGGAAAAGAGCATTATTATGGAAACTCCATGAAGTTTATGCTTCAATAACTTATTTTATACAATATTTATGCTAACTACAACAAGTTTGAGCATAATTTTATGGCAACATAAATAAACCCCCAAAGAGTGCTTTAGTTATTGTTATATGTTATGGATCTGGGTGATCCTCATATAATATTATTTCCGTAACAAATTTGTTTTGTAACGCAACACTGTTGAAATATAAAAAGGTACAGGTAAATAAGATGATATTCAAAAGATAGAAAAGCAACTGCCCGGACCCACGTCTATTATTGATTCCAGGTAGATGGCGGTGACGGGAATGTGCTCATGCGTAATTTATATGTGAGTTGGCGAGTAATCCCATTACAAAGATGGTGCGCTTCGCCGTACGCAGCTGGTACGGAATCAAATTGAGCTAAAAGCTTCGATCCATCTTATAGAAACTCAGTCCACTTCGGGAGGCCGACGAACTAAATCATTCCCGTCTACCGAAAGGCGTCTGACCCGATTCTCAAGGGCCACGCCGCAGCACATTCGAGCACGCTGCGATTTACCCTCGATGCCATCTCGATGCAAACTTCAATATTCGTTATACTCCTGAAGGATTTTAATGTATTATTTTGGCACAGTGTTAAAGCTGAGATATGGCAGAGTGCCAGCAGCGAAAGGTTAACGTGGTCGCATCTACGAGATTCTTAAGTGATTTTTTCATCGCAGTCTGCGAAGTAGCAAGATTGTAACGTTCCAGACTTCAGTGATCTGGACCGTCACGTTCACAAATATATGTGGATCATTTTATCATGATGTTTTGTACATACTTTCAGTATCGTCTCCACGATGTAGGAAAATGCTTGTGCGACGCCAACGCCACCTAGTAAGAAACGGTCAAACTAACTAAGTTAGTACTAGATAGTTCATACGATAATAAACATAGATGGCAATAATCTCAATAGAAGGCTGGCTTTAATAATGTAAAATGCAATTTTACGTGCTAAAGTATAAATAAAGAAATAAATAAAAATACAAAAAGTAATTATTATTAGTGGTTGTAAAGAAGCTAATTTTATAAAAGGGGCGAGCGCGCTGGATTCGAGGCATTTCAACAGCAGTCTTCGGTGAGTGAACACGTTCAAGCAGTATTTATTGTGGGTCTATCCCCATCTACCCTCAGTAGTATTTGTTGCGGTCGTTTCTATTATATTTAGTGTTCTTTTGGGGTGTGAATTAACATTGTGATTACAACGTGGCTTGGAGAATAGTGCAAAGCGCGTACTGATAGATTTGTGGTGATTTGTGATTTGTAGTTTTGTGGGCCTATGTTAGAGTCAACGTGGCTTGGAGAATAGTGCAAAGCGCGTACTGATAGATTTGTGGTGATTTGTGATTTGTAGTTTTGTGGGCCTATGATAGAGTCAACGCGGCTTTGTAAATAATTAGATTCGTGCGTATGGTAGATTAATGGTAAAGACGTAATCTCATGGGAAGCTTCGTGGATCGTTTTATTATTTTACAATCATACTAGTTTTCGTGGATAATGAGGGTCAGTGAGGAATATGCCCATCTGCTTGAACGGATTCATTAAACGCAAACATGGTTTTGTGGGTAAAGGCTGTCTACCTTGCGGTGTTAACAGAGCTTTTACTGATAGGGACTCATTGTTAGAGCCGACAACTTTTGGAACGAGCCGGCAGTCGTTTATGCCTTCAACGAAGGAACGACTAATTGTTCCCCTATTCAGTCAGATTCTGTTTATCTGCGACGGAGATTAGTCGAAGAGAATCATGCCATTGTGCATCCGTTTAGCTATATTCAGAGTTGATTGAATCGGTCTATACACTTATATATTTATATATTCCCATACATAGTCCCTGGTCCGTCTCTCTTCTGCATCCCTATTCGACTGCGGTCGGCGGAGGAGAGATAGTAGGGTGGCGTAGGAATAGGTCTAACCGGGGTGCCTCCCCAATCCCGTAGAGATTAGTCAGGTAGATTGTTCAAACATCATGAGCAATTGACTTTGTAAGGCGGTTGTTTTACAGGGAACAACCGACTTGCCGCATTTAAATGTAAATGTGAGGTTAAGCCTCTAGCTTTGATAAAACACACACCAATTCGAATAGGAGTAGTGAGTTAGGGTAGGGAACATAGATGAATAGTAGGTTTAGAATGGGAAGTATACAAAATAGGAATACAAAATTAGGGCCAATATCTTAAATAAATATTCATCAACGATTTTGAAGGTACATCACGAAATTAAATGAATTTCAAGGCGAAATAATGCAACCGTTTTCTAGTAACAATATAATTTATTGCTATCAAACTCTAAACAATAATAATACCAACGCGTACTCTAGGATTTGAACCTAAAAGGAAATACTAATAAAGAAATAATTCATAAATACTTTGATGAGAAAAGGTTACCTAGGAATAATACCATTGCATAAAGAAATGTAAAGACAAATTAGTTTCTCTGTGGAAATTATCACACTCTTTGAATCTATATCGAGTATTCTAGGATATGAATCTGAAAGGAAAGTCTGACAATGACATAATTCATAAATCTTTTGATGAGAAAGTTCATCGTTGGTAAATTTGGTTACACTTGGCAACTTGCGATGCAGTGCCTGTAGTCACTCTCTATTGCTACAAAAGGTTAGAGATACTACGCCGTAGTCACTGACTGATTTTATCAATCATTGGAATAATAAGTACTACTATAAATGGCTTGATATTCAGAGGAGTTCCGAGAGTCTCGATAGTGAGAGTAATTGACTAAACAAAAATCTAAACTAAAATGCAAAGGCGATTATTCAATAATTGAGTTAATATAGGATCGTACATATATACTAGGTTTCCAACGGTTTGGAATGTTAGGTACATTTACGCTTTAGGTAGGAGGACGCCTGTGGGCCAAAGGGGCCTTTCTGTATTTACAAGCTAAGTATGGAAAAGCTCCGCAATATAACTAGATATGATGGAAGTAAGAGTTGCATTGTTGAATAACACTTAAATGTAATCCTTGTACGAAAGTGAAGTATGAAGTCAGACAAATAGTTTGACCTTGCTAAAAGATTATGCCCTCTTGACTTTTTAGCATAAAGACAAATAAAACAGACTAAAACTTTACCAAAGTACTTACTAACTTAAATTACATATCCCAGAATGTACGAAATAAAAGGTACAGAGTTAAGTGAAGGAGGGTTGACCAGTGAGGAAGTCGAGACTCACTGATTGGAGCGGGGTGGTGCTCTTATCTTTATCACAATAACTCTGATTGCGGTTATAACAATTAAAGCCAAATAAATAACCAGCAATTTCTTAGAAAACACTCAGTTCTGACATATCTTCTTATTAAATATTTACCAATAAAACTTAAGCGTCTGCATACATACTCTCCAGGTTGAATTACTTATTATTGTTTCATTGTTATATACTCGTAAATAGGATAGGCAATTACCATTCTTATACTTACAAACAAACTCATGAGAGGCGATGGGGAATCGTAGGCATACTCCAATGTACAACACATGACTAAATATTCTTAAGGCTAGAGCGTTTTCATATAGCTATAAGACGGAACATAATTATATTTATCAGGAACAGTAAAATAGGCAATAAATCAAACTCAGGTAGTACTTAGGTATAATTAGTTTAATTAACTAGGGAATTAGGGCTATCTCAGGTACCTTAAAAGAGTCAGGGTTGCGACGGATACAACGTAGGGAGACGATCACGTGGCCATGGTTTAGTTTAATTAATATTTCTGCAGAAGTAGAGGGCGGAGCGGTTAAAAGGAACGGGGGGCTAGAGTGTATTGAGGGGGGACGTTACAATTGGTGCCGTGACCAGGATTACAGGTGCTTTTGTGGGTCAAATTGCAAGTTTAGGGTATTAGGTAGTCTTAATATAGTGTTGCGGTTCGTCCGCACAATTGTTGCCGTGAAAGAGGAGAGGTACTGAGATAGCGTTTTCACAAAAAAAATAGTTAGTTATAGGCAATTAGGTCAATTTATACACAAGAATATAATTCAATTTAAATCTTTAAGAGTTAAAAAAAAAAAAAAAAAAAAAAAGAAAAAAAAAATAATATAATAATAATAACGTCGTATCGCGTAAAAGTGAGGATAGGCTGCTTCTATTCTGAAATGCACGTGAGTCGTGAGCCATTCTAAATTATGTACATTCATAGCTTAAGTAGACTATATACTACGTATAGATGGAAATCACCCATAGAACGACACAATCGTTAGAGAAGTGAACGAGGTGACCTGCGCCAGATGAAGGTTACTATGGAGTATTCTGTGACGATAGTGCTTGAAACGTCAGGAGGCAAATATCGATATCGATCTGTAGTGATGGGACATTTAAACCCAACCCACTATCGATAACCCATTCCATTTCCTATTTTATGTTTTCAATAGCTTAAGGTTTTTAAATAATGAAACTCAGTTTTAATATTTAAATTTATATTCAGATAAATAATACTACCACTTTGATTCGGAACTTTACAATTTCTTCAATCAAATCAGGTTAAGTTGGGTGTTTATACAAAATTTTGATTGTTTGATATATATAATCCAAATCCAAGAAATAAGAATGGGAAAGTGCCTTTCTTGTACTAGCTACTTACAACTATTACAGCAATCAAATTAATATTAGGTACTATACAAAATTGAATTAACAATTTGATTATAATACAAATCAAAAGAAATTATACACAGAATGGCCGTGTACCTATATTAAATAAACTACTTATTAATTATACATCAATCAAATTAAGATTAGGTATGTACCATACAAGATTTTATTAACTGTCTGATAAATATATGTAATACAAATCCAAGAAAATGACACAGAATAGGCACATGCCATCATACAAATTTGTACTTACAACAGCTATACATCAGTCAAATTAGGTACTATACAATATTGAACAATCTGATATATAGTGCAAATCCTAAGAAATTATATTATTATGCCCAGTATGGGCATGTACCTGTATTAAACAGGCTACATAGAATTATACATTGATTCATCGTTGTAAACCGAGTATAACTAATACATAATAATATAATTGGCTATCGGGTTGGGTGTGGTAACTGGGACCGGGCATTTCAAGATTTTGTGAATATGGTGGGTAGGATATGCTGCAGTACAAAAAAAAAAATATATCAAGCCCGATACCGGCTGGATACGTATTGGCCACATTGCCATTCATGTTGGGCTCTATATCTATGTTCAATGCAAAATCTCTGTTTTTATTTTTCTATTTCTAGAAATGATATTAATTATTAATTATATTACTTGCTCAAGAGTCCTGGTTTCAATTTCTTTTGGGCCAAGTAGGGTTGGGTCACTCACAGGCGGTCTTCTCCTCTTCCTAAGATATTTTTCCTTGAATTGATGGCCACATAATTGTTGTTGGAGCGTTTACATCAGCTATATATTGACTATGTGGCTGTACCAAGTCCAACTAAATTTTCCTCTGGTCTCGAGAGCCAAAAAAAGGCACGAGTTGATTGTTCAGCAACAGTCAGCAGTGCAGCGCGAGCGAGACTGCGAGAAGACATTATTATTCTAAAACAAACATAACCTGAATGAAATAAGTTATTCTGTAACCTAACAAGATGCTATTTCATGTAATTTAAGTCGGCACAGGCTTGGCTCTACTTACGTTTTTGTCTGTTGGCAGTTAGTTGTTGATTGATGATACAGGTTTTTAACCTTGTGATCCTTGTCATTATAGAAATAATATGTAAGATAAAATTTAATGTAATTCTAAAGAGCAACGGTTTTAATTTCAAGTACCTAGTTTTGTTTCTTTGTTAATCGCTTCGCAACTTTCGCAAGCAATCAAAGTGAAAAAGAGAAATTGACGAAACTGTGCGGGACCGGGAAAATATGGCGGGCGTTATTTCACAAAAAAAAAAAAAAATAAAGACACAAACAAAACTTCGTCTGATAGATTATAAATAATGAATTACTGAATGAAATTGAATGAATGAAGCCTGTTCAAAGTGTTCATGTTCACCAATCTCGTCTGGCGCAGGTCACTTCTAAGAGCATAGACGATGTTCTGTGATTACCTGCCGTGTGTATATTCATAGCTATGATTATAGTTAATCTTGCTCGTTTTACAAGTTCAAGGGTCTGAAAAAAAAAAAAAGAAGTATTTAGTAAAGACAACATAAAACTTTTAGGGGTATTTATACAGTTTTAAATAAATAAATAAATAAATAAAATAAATAGATGAATAGAGTTGCTGGAGCACGTTGGCGGGTGTTGGGCAACGTGGGAATCGAAAGCGTAGGGATGGAAACAAAAATGTATATATTATATAGGGTTTAGACTAAAAAAATAAATAAAATGAACAAAAATAACATACGACCACAAGAAATAGTTAGGAGAGTGGTCCGGATCAGCAGGGAAGGGCGATGGACTCTCAGCTAGGCGGGCTTCAGGTAGGATGGGAAGAGATGGTGTGGGTGCTGTAGTAGTAGGTGTAGCAGTAGGAATAATGGAGGAAGAATAGAATAGTGAAATGTCGGGAGTGAGTGAATTGTTTACGGCTAGCTGTACAATAGTTTCAAATAAGTTAGAGGCGAGGGAGTACTGTAATGGTGTCATGGGTGGAAGTGGGTAGTAGTGTGGAGTGGTGTTTGTGAGTGGTAATATAGGGTTTTGTGGTAAAATCTGTTCAGGGTGAGTGTCGGTAGTGAGTGATAGTGTAGGGTTTTGAGTGTCATTAAGTTCCAGAAGAGTGTTCGTCGAAATTGGTTGAGGTTGCCCTTGGTGGTTAGAGCTGGTAGTCTAAAAAAAAAAAAAAAGAGAAATTATAGGGAAAACAGTTTCATCAAAACAAAAAGAAAAACACAACTCTAATTACATAAAAGTAAACAATAAAAAAAATAGGTCGGCCACGCGAAGCGGAGGAAAACGATTTAACCTTATTTAGATTTTGGGCAATAGGTATATAATATGTCCATCTCCAGGTTTGGATCGTCTTTGCGCCGGGTGTCGCGATCGTGATCGTGATCGACTAGTGGTTTCGGGCGTTAGGAGTGAAGGAGTAGCGGACAAACAGACAGACGGGGTTGCGTTCGCTTATAGGATATTTAGAGAATAGGTTATAAAAAAAAAAACTAAAGAGCTTTTCAGGAAGGATGATAACACTGAAAGTGATAGCTAATTAAAATTTACAAATAATATAAATTTTATTTGTAAAATTTATGGTAGTAAGGATTATGAATGTAGTTACCGCTATTGAGGCTTGCAAGGGCGGATGCTGACGTAGATAACACTTTATTTTTCGTTTGATGTCTGCTTCGGTGAGTGGAATGTGAACCATCTTGTTGCACTCTGATAAAAGGATGGCGCGGCATCTTGATTTATATTTATAATCTCTGAAATTAAGGTCTTGACGGTCCCATAGGCAGGGAAATTGTTTGAGCAAGGTATGGAATGAATGATTTCCTTGAGCCATTGCAGATAAATAGATAAATAGTCGGGTTGCAAGCACGTTCAAAATGATTATTACTCGTGTTAAGAATCAAAACAAACTGAACCGAGCCAGAGCTGAGCGATTTGTTAGTTACAGGTTGACGGCAATATTAAGTAACTAAAGATGGGTAATAGAACGAAAAGCGGTTTAACACAGCCACTTTTAAAAATAAACGCAAAAGCGGCCCATGAAACTAAAGCGGACTCCGTTCAAACGTTGACGGCATTTTTTCAAAGTTTAAACAAATGCAAACCTTATTCCGATAGATATACATTTCGGGATAGAATCTGATTGTTATAGGCGTAGGACTCAAAGTAATGAATTTTAATTGTATTGGATTCACATTATTTCAACCTTATTTCTATGCGTAGATGGCGCAATATTAATTGAATTAGATGTCACATTGCGCGGCTAAATTACGTTCTGCTTATTTACGTAATATTTGTGGGGGGACTGGCGACGCCTTGTGTTTGGTTGGTTGGTGTTTTGCAACGAAACCGAAATGTTCCTCCGTCTTCCATTTAATTTTCTCTGGTTCGCTTTTTGTTATTGACAAATTAAGTTCAACGAGGGCTTATTTTGTTTATTTACATTACGCACGCGAATGAGTTTCAAGACTTGTGTGTTATGTAAAAAAAAAAAAAAAAAAAACATCAAAAAAAGCATTATTCATGTATATATATAACATAAATGTAAATATACCGTAGTAGAACCGGTGATTAATGGATTGATAATTCAATTCAGACAGTCGCCTGATAGGTACGAAGGGAAGTTCATTAATTCATAAATATTGTATAGTACTTTGTAGTCTAAAGTATTTATTTAATAAGATACAAAAAAAAAAAAATTAAAATAAATTTAAAAATAAAACTATTCTATATAACAACATATTAAAAACAAATTTATTTAAAGCTAGTAACAACACTTGCAAAGCCACAAATCATTAAACGTTTTTTTTTCAAACTCTCGGCGTTTGTCACTAGTCGCTATTAAACATGTCTCAATTGTCTCAGTTTAATTCAACAAAAAGCGTATAGGCGTTCGACGAATAAAATAGGCGGAACGCTTTAAAGCGCGTTGTCAATTTTGAGCCGTTTATCACATCTTTATTAGTTAACAGTAGATTCCCGCCAAATTTTTATGAACTGAATTATAGTGAAGTTTTTTGCGTTATAATCTAATAGGATTCGCACGGATTAAACATTCAGTCGGAATAGAGTGGAGCGGTTTGGTAGAAAGAAAACAGTCAGTTTGGTAGATAGTCAGGTTTAATAGGCTAAAAATGATATTGTAAATAGATTGCGTATAAATAACAGAAGGTTATAGGTTAGTCTAAGGAAAGTATTAATAGTGTCATAAAGTTTAACAATAGGAAGGTTGAATTGAAAAAAAAAAAAATGAAAAAAATTTAAACATAAATAGGCGCATAAACTCTAGAAAAAAAAAAAAAAACTTATTAACATCATTAATACGGGTTGAAAAAAAAATAATGTTCCGATTATTATCTTAAGAAAATAAAAAACAAGAAAAAAAATGGGTATAGGACTTCTCAAGGTTTGTTAAACAAGTGGCAACACCATTCAAACTGAGTGGATTGACATACGGGGATACCAGGGTAGTTGAAACTCAGCGAATTTAGCGGAGTTTGATGGTTGATAGAAATTTTGTCACGGCTTACTTTGTCATTTCCTTACTTTGAAAAAAAAAATATTATTAGCTAATGAATAGTCAGGTAGCTGTATTGTTACAATAGTAATAATACTATAAACGCGTTCTAGTTATCAGATTATAGGGGGAAGTACACGGTTTAATAAAAAAATCTAATATATTGCCATCATAAATTCTTGTAAATAACAAATCCTAAAAATAAACAAGTAGAGAAAATGAAAAAAAAAAAAAAAACGGTAAGTGGTATGCCATAGGACAAAAGAATGATTGCAGCACCAATTAGCCATTACTTAGATATTATTACAGGCAACACTTGTAGGACTTGCGCGGGAGTTAGTTAAGTTGACAGGAGATGAAAAGTTGTGGTAAAAAAAAAAAAAAACAGAAAAAAACAACTTCATTTTGTATGGTTAGTGATGGCTAAAGGGTGAAAACAATGGGGGTTGTTTACTATTCCATTTTAGGATGTGCAAGTGGGGAAAGATTATATGTGTTAGTGCAAAAGATTAGGAATTTGTTGTAAAAAATATAATCTTCCAGTAACAAAGTGATCGAATACTACATACACTTCAGCTAAAAACAAGACATGACAGTGATAAAAGTAGGTAACTTAAAACAAACGCAATTAAAACATAAGAGCACAAAAATGTAAGTATAGGTGGAATCATGAAGGAATTGGCATTAATTTGCAATCAGGTAAACTTAGGTTGATAAACAGTTTATTCGTAAATAGACTGCGATTATTATTGTCCTTTTTGGGACAGATCTCTTGTATTGATCGACAAACGACCATAAGGTATAAAGATATTTGGTCCATGGATAGTTGCTTTAATTCATTTTCATGCTGTGCGAGGTAACACTAAGACTTAAGATGGTAAAGTGAAATTATGGTAAGTTATGAGCATAGTAAAGTTAATCCTAAAAAGCACAAATCAATTATCGTTACATGAAAGTTAGATTTTCACGCAAATTAGCTTAGCTAATAGAACTCGTGTTTGCTTATTTTGTGAAGGCATGCAATGCATTTAGTTGTTTCGGTTGACGGGATTGTTCTATTAATTTTAGTCACTTTTATATCTATTCTTTACATAAAACCTGAGCTGAGGTGGAGTAACTCATACTTGCTTATGACAAAAATCTGTGTTTTATTCTGTAGATTAAGATTGCCAATTGTGAATTGCTTATAATATTGTTAATTTATGGTAAATTTAGGAATTGATAGAGGGATGTGTTACCTGGCGCCGGTGATTCATTACTTTATCAATTCAAAACAAAAAAAAAAGAGTAAATTATTTGACTGAATATTCCTGATTAAATTTTTGAGGTAAATATTTGAGGTACAGAAGGAAAAAGGTTTGAGATTATTGATCTTCTTTCCCCTTCTACGGTAATATAGAGGTACAGAAGGTAAATGGAAGAGTATTACATTATACTTCTTTACTAGAACAACACTGACTTATTGATAGGGATCTACGTACATTCTTACTTGCTTTGTTTAAATTAAAATTTATTAAGTGCATAACAAAATTGGTCGCTTCAAACTAAAAGGGATGTTGGATTATTTAGGTCTAGGGCAATGGAGTGTGCTAGTTGTAGCTAGGAGTTATGTAAGAAGATTGAAAATGAGATACTATTATATATGTATTTTATTGATATATTATGTATATTTTATATTTGGGAATGAACGTTATAAGCGATTGAATTGTAGAATAGGGACCAAAAATAATTCAACAATACCCTAAGTTGAAAGCTATTTGTCGTTGCTTGAGTTCAGATAGACACTACACTTTACAAGGGCCTTGGTTATGGTGGAGTTTGGTGCTAGGTTAGGTCAGAGGACACTTCATCAGTAATAACTGATTCCATAAAGAGGTCCTACTCTACAATGAGGAAAGACTAAAGTATCCTGCTTACACTCCACACTCTCCGAATCATTGATGATCTGCCATTATGAAATTTCGGCCAGGGTGGGATGTTGCGATCATGAATCGTTATTGCCCAATACCTATTAAAGAAATTTTGGCTTGGATAGGATGGTGTAGGTTAGTTCTCCGCAAACTCTTAAAAAAGTGGGTCTGAAGGGGATAACAATTAATACACTGTATCATTAGGATTGATCTGCCTCACAACCAGGTTTCCTTACAGAGCCAAGATTGTCCTTGTGAGGGTGATTTCTTTTTGTCTTCAATACATTAAAAGCTTTGGACGGGTTCATATGGTGGAGTCATCCATGCTTCGGTTTAAATATACTCTCCTAGTACAACAAGTACACATTGTCTGAAGTCAAGCATTGACAAGTTAAATTACGCACACATTAGAACTTGCGAAAGACTTATGATTATTGAGTTTATCATAAACAGACAAACGGACGGACGTGGAGCGGGAATTGTTTGTGAAATATAGTGATAATATTTCTTTTATTTAGTCTTATATTTGTGAATACATTTTGAGGTTGAAAAATTTTCTCCGGGTTAATATTTAACTACCTGTGTAAATTTTGGGGGTTGGCTGTAACGTTCCAGACTTCAGTGATCTGGACCGTCACGTTCACAAATATATGTGGATCATTTTATCATGATGTTTTGTACATACTTTCAGTATCGTCTCCACGATGTAGGAAAATGCTTGTGCGACGCCAACGCCACCTAGTAAGAAACGGTCAAACTAACTAAGTTAGTACTAGATAGTTCATACGATAATAAACATAGATGGCAATAATCTCAATAGAAGGCTGGCTTTAATAATGTAAAATGCAATTTTACGTGCTAAAGTATAAATAAAGAAATAAATAAAAATACAAAAAGTAATTATTATTAGTGGTTGTAAAGAAGCTAATTTTATAAAAGGGGCGAGCGCGCTGGATTCGAGGCATTTCAACAGCAGTCTTCGGTGAGTGAACACGTTCAAGCAGTATTTATTGTGGGTCTATCCCCATCTACCCTCAGTAGTATTTGTTGCGGTCGTTTCTATTATATTTAGTGTTCTTTTGGGGTGTGAATTAACATTGTGATTACAACGTGGCTTGGAGAATAGTGCAAAGCGCGTACTGATAGATTTGTGGTGATTTGTGATTTGTAGTTTTGTGGGCCTATGTTAGAGTCAACGTGGCTTGGAGAATAGTGCAAAGCGCGTACTGATAGATTTGTGGTGATTTGTGATTTGTAGTTTTGTGGGCCTATGATAGAGTCAACGCGGCTTTGTAAATAATTAGATTCGTGCGTATGGTAGATTAATGGTAAAGACGTAATCTCATGGGAAGCTTCGTGGATCGTTTTATTATTTTACAATCATACTAGTTTTCGTGGATAATGAGGGTCAGTGAGGAATATGCCCATCTGCTTGAACGGATTCATTAAACGCAAACATGGTTTTGTGGGTAAAGGCTGTCTACCTTGCGGTGTTAACAGAGCTTTTACTGATAGGGACTCATTGTTAGAGCCGACAACTTTTGGAACGAGCCGGCAGTCGTTTATGCCTTCAACGAAGGAACGACTAATTGTTCCCC
Source organism: Opisthograptis luteolata (assembly GCA_931315375.2). Classification (NCBI taxonomy): domain Eukaryota; kingdom Metazoa; phylum Arthropoda; class Insecta; order Lepidoptera; family Geometridae; genus Opisthograptis; species Opisthograptis luteolata. The sequence continues at coordinate 5,627,776 of OV928038.1, read as the reverse complement.
TATTCAGTCAGATTCTGTTTATCTGCGACGGAGATTAGTCGAAGAGAATCATGCCATTGTGCATCCGTTTAGCTATATTCAGAGTTGATTGAATCGGTCTATACACTTATATATTTATATATTCCCATACATAGTCCCTGGTCCGTCTCTCTTCTGCATCCCTATTCGACTGCGGTCGGCGGAGGAGAGATAGTAGGGTGGCGTAGGAATAGGTCTAACCGGGGTGCCTCCCCAATCCCGTAGAGATTAGTCAGGTAGATTGTTCAAACATCATGAGCAATTGACTTTGTAAGGCGGTTGTTTTACAGGGAACAACCGACTTGCCGCATTTAAATGTAAATGTGAGGTTAAGCCTCTAGCTTTGATAAAACACACACCAATTCGAATAGGAGTAGTGAGTTAGGGTAGGGAACATAGATGAATAGTAGGTTTAGAATGGGAAGTATACAAAATAGGAATACAAAATTAGGGCCAATATCTTAAATAAATATTCATCAACGATTTTGAAGGTACATCACGAAATTAAATGAATTTCAAGGCGAAATAATGCAACCGTTTTCTAGTAACAATATAATTTATTGCTATCAAACTCTAAACAATAATAATACCAACGCGTACTCTAGGATTTGAACCTAAAAGGAAATACTAATAAAGAAATAATTCATAAATACTTTGATGAGAAAAGGTTACCTAGGAATAATACCATTGCATAAAGAAATGTAAAGACAAATTAGTTTCTCTGTGGAAATTATCACACTCTTTGAATCTATATCGAGTATTCTAGGATATGAATCTGAAAGGAAAGTCTGACAATGACATAATTCATAAATCTTTTGATGAGAAAGTTCATCGTTGGTAAATTTGGTTACACTTGGCAACTTGCGATGCAGTGCCTGTAGTCACTCTCTATTGCTACAAAAGGTTAGAGATACTACGCCGTAGTCACTGACTGATTTTATCAATCATTGGAATAATAAGTACTACTATAAATGGCTTGATATTCAGAGGAGTTCCGAGAGTCTCGATAGTGAGAGTAATTGACTAAACAAAAATCTAAACTAAAATGCAAAGGCGATTATTCAATAATTGAGTTAATATAGGATCGTACATATATACTAGGTTTCCAACGGTTTGGAATGTTAGGTACATTTACGCTTTAGGTAGGAGGACGCCTGTGGGCCAAAGGGGCCTTTCTGTATTTACAAGCTAAGTATGGAAAAGCTCCGCAATATAACTAGATATGATGGAAGTAAGAGTTGCATTGTTGAATAACACTTAAATGTAATCCTTGTACGAAAGTGAAGTATGAAGTCAGACAAATAGTTTGACCTTGCTAAAAGATTATGCCCTCTTGACTTTTTAGCATAAAGACAAATAAAACAGACTAAAACTTTACCAAAGTACTTACTAACTTAAATTACATATCCCAGAATGTACGAAATAAAAGGTACAGAGTTAAGTGAAGGAGGGTTGACCAGTGAGGAAGTCGAGACTCACTGATTGGAGCGGGGTGGTGCTCTTATCTTTATCACAATAACTCTGATTGCGGTTATAACAATTAAAGCCAAATAAATAACCAGCAATTTCTTAGAAAACACTCAGTTCTGACATATCTTCTTATTAAATATTTACCAATAAAACTTAAGCGTCTGCATACATACTCTCCAGGTTGAATTACTTATTATTGTTTCATTGTTATATACTCGTAAATAGGATAGGCAATTACCATTCTTATACTTACAAACAAACTCATGAGAGGCGATGGGGAATCGTAGGCATACTCCAATGTACAACACATGACTAAATATTCTTAAGGCTAGAGCGTTTTCATATAGCTATAAGACGGAACATAATTATATTTATCAGGAACAGTAAAATAGGCAATAAATCAAACTCAGGTAGTACTTAGGTATAATTAGTTTAATTAACTAGGGAATTAGGGCTATCTCAGGTACCTTAAAAGAGTCAGGGTTGCGACGGATACAACGTAGGGAGACGATCACGTGGCCATGGTTTAGTTTAATTAATATTTCTGCAGAAGTAGAGGGCGGAGCGGTTAAAAGGAACGGGGGGCTAGAGTGTATTGAGGGGGGACGTTACAAGATGTCGCGACGCCGTTGACCCATAGTATATATAATCAGTGTTATGGCGTTGTTTATACTCAAGTCGCACCGTTAGTGAGCCATTTACGTAGAAAAGTAACCCTGTTTTCTTTTATCTCAACAGTTACGTCAGAGTAGTTCTCTTTAGACTTTTACTTATTTTGTTTTGCTAAAATGTTTCTTTGACGCCAGTTTATGTTTTTATTAAGTTTTAAGCTTTCAGATAATTAATCACAGTCCTTAAGAAAGTGTTTTTTAATATATATATTTTAAAAGAACACTACCAGAAAATTGGATGAATATACATTGTATTGTAGCAGAAAAAAGCTTTAGAAACCTCTCTTCTTCTAAATAGAATAGTATATTTCAATTGCAATAGTATATTTCAACTCTACCTTTTTTTTTGAAGTGTAAAAAAGTGTACACAGTTCAACACCAACCAAACAAAGATCGCGTAGTAGTACACTCAGCTGAAAATTCAATTACTTACATCAACGCTGATACCCGTCTGCGTGAAGACCCTCGTGTTGGGCAGCTCCTTAGGCACGAAGCGGAAGAACTCTTGCGCACCGTGGTACCACTTCACGGTATACAGAGTCTCGCCAGTATCTAGATTCCATCTGCAGCCGAGCGTGGCACTCGAGCCCACGCCCACTGCCTCGGGCACGCTCAACTGGATGTCTCGGAGACCTAACACGCCTGACAAATAAATTTAAAACATAAGAAATCATCCTTTTCAGCAAAGGAACTGAAGAGCGCTTGGGCGTGAAAAAAGTGAAGTGAAAAATGTGCTCGAGATCCCTCAGGCATTTAACGGCTGTCAATAGGAATGAGTGCAATTCACAGCACCGATTGACTCACAGGCAAGAGAGATACGATATCAACTTGATTTTATTTGAATGATAAATTCGTACCATCAGGAAACGAATATTTATTACGTAAGTTATGTTTGAAAAAGGATTTCCATTTGTCAAAAAAAAGTTATCGAAAAAAATATAATAGTATCGTCATCTTTTCGATACATTTAACATTCTAGGAATAATTCTAAGGTTCTTGTTTATCCCAAGATTACAATTCTCGGAAACCATTATTATAAGGTGAAGGTGGCGTGAAAAAGGCACTGCACATTTATTTCCACACTTCGCGAGCGCTGGTCATTAATTTTCAGTACAAAAAGAAACCATTTATTTGTGAAACTTAAGCTTCGTACAAGTCGCTGCGGTGGCGGTGGCGATGGCGATACATACAAAGCTTTAGCTGAAGTAATTATAGAATGTACTCATAATTAGACTTGCTGTTACCAGAGTTAAGTCCAGCAACACCACGAGCAATCATACTTTCGGTTTCAGCTATAAACCAATGTACCTATACTTGGAATATATAAATCAAGTGAATACGTGATCGAATTGAAGATCAACCCAATACACGATTCCCACCGACATGAACTCATTACAATGTAACCAAATTCAATTTACGAGACCAGCCTCATCATAACATTTCATCTCGCCAGCTATGAATTTAATATTTATTCAAAATTCATTTTCCGTTAGCTCTGTTTATGTGTATTTGCGTTACAAACACCCACTTCCCCTGCCTGGGCTGGTTGCCGTACGTTTTTGTGGTAAACAAGAGCTTAATTTTCGATTTACTGAAGTGTTCATTTGAATTGTAGCTACTTGTTGTTGATATTTTAAGCAGAAAGGTGAAAAATTACCTTGCCGACAAATATTAAATGAAAACATCAGACTACAAAGAACCAAGCGATTATTTAACGCACGGCTTTTCATCTGTTATGAAAACCTCTGCCAAACGCAAAGCACCTAGCGATACAAAAAAGCAAGTATCATTCTCATGTAACCCCTTCAGTAATAAATTCATAGAGGAAAATAGGTTTATGGGGCGGAACTTCCCGTCTCATCAACAAAACCGCTACAGTAATCTTGTTACTTAATTTCCAAATACATTTCTCTTAGTTGGCCATAAACGTCAAGGAGGCAAATAATTCACTAAAAGTTTCGCTAAGTTATATACGAGAATGACGTAAGAGGACGAGCTATGGGCATGAGTGTGCAGTGGGCCGCTCTATGTTTTATAAATGAATGGTCTTGCGTGTTCCGTACCGACAATTTTAGCGATCACCCATACCGAGAGAGATTGGCACTTTACAGAATTTTCGTGAATTGCCCGGTCTTCGGAGGATTCCAATAATCAGCTTTACTTAAGGGATTGGATTCGAAAACTCGATTGTATCCGGAGTGATTTTAATAATTCATCACTTCTGTACAGTTATTCTACTTTACGAGATGGAATCTGATTGAAAAGGTGCACTTATCTTTTTACTTATCTTTTACCATATTAGATTAAGTGCTTGGAAAGTATTGCGGTACTTTATTGAATTGCAATATTATACAATTGAATTGTAGTTATCTCCTTAAGTGTTGCCAGTATGAGTATGAATATCTGTTAATGTAAGCAACTAACTTCCACCGAGCCACAGTAGTATAGCAGCGAGCTGCGAGGCCATGTTGAATGTGATGCAGAGTAAATCCCTGCGACACGTTATGTCACCACTGCCTCCAGACGGCTCTTGCGCGCCATCCCCGTATCTTCCTTCATTTTCAAACCCCCACGCCAAATGGTAGAATGTTCCTTGTCATTGCGAGATTGAACGATCTACCACGCGCTCCGCCCGTGACTAGCCACTATTCTCCGCATCTTCAAGTGACCATGGACCCGATCTGTAACAACATTGATCTGATTACCAAAAGAAAGTAGTGAGAAACTTTGGTTTCCAATTATGTGTAGGAGCCCGTTTATTTTGATTAAAAGTTTGTTGGTAGACGAAACTACAAATCAAACGGCATGCGCTGGGAGTTTCTTGATAGTACCGCTAGCAGCGGACGCGGTACATTTACGGAGCAATAGAAGTAGTATATTACGTATTATACGTTCCCGCTTTGAAGCGAACAAACGCTCCGCTCAATAGCAATAAAACAGGGTGAGAGTAGAAAGATCTTTTCATTAAACTTATCGTAGACGCCGGTGATTTATTGCCTCGCGAGACACTCCATTCACATCGTGCGTTTTGTTGTTTCGAGATCGATTGGATCTGAATAAAATACATTCAGCAATTGAATAGCGCCCGGCGCAATGTTTCAGGGAAAGCGACACTTTTTCAGGCGTGTGGAGGACTAATGGCTTCACGCGCTGCCCTCCGACTTTCGATAAATGGCGGACGCCTGAGTTCGGGTGTCCGCGCCCGTTCTCACCCGGCCCCGAACGTGGCTAATCTATTCGACACCGACACATTTCTCTGCAGTTTCATTGTTCTTTGAAATACTTGTGTTTCTTGTTCTTATTTTGTTACTGGAGTCGAATAATTGCTCGCATTCAGTACCTACTGCAACTAAGGTGAGATTTGGAATATTGATACAAGTTGAGGTATTCAAAGATATTAAAACGTCATCTTCCTTAATTTGTGTACTCGATAGTCCCATAAATTCACAAAACTAGTTTCGAGAAATTGCTACGTAAATGACTTCATAAATGTACGCGTAATTTCCTCTTTTGATCCCCTTTACAAGTAAATTACACACACTCGTAAAACAGATTCGTTAACGGCACCAACCGCCTAGTTAAAGCCAGCTTTGAAATTAGTTCAAGCGGTTAACTCCTTCGTAAGTTTATGCATTTCCCGCGAGCTACCTTCTTATTCAATGACGTAGGTAGCAAGTACTTAGGCAACGCGTCAGTTTTAACTTTGAATTAAATCGTGCGGTGAATATTTCAAGAGACGTTTTGCGAGTTGCCTAGTTTCAGGGAGGGGAGATGCAAGCCTACAACGGCGCACGCCAACAGGCAAGGTAGGGCTTGTTTGGCAAGCTGTCTAACTAATTGCCACGTTACCAACCGACGCTCCACTCTCCTCCTTGTTTATGGGATCCAGGTTGGTAACATTTGGAACTCGTATAAACGGAAAGTGCCTAATGTGTAGTGGCGAAGTGGTGTATTGTTCAACCCTCGGGTAACCCTATGTGGTTTTATTCGTTCGGAACTTTTCTTTTGGGACATTGAGGCGATCTCACGTGTGAATAATCGGAAAATTAAACACGCCTAATTTTCGTAAGCCTCTTGTAATATGTTTCTTTAAGGTATTACGGCTATTATGAAAGATATTGTAGTCAGTGAAAGTACCAGGCGTACAAAACAAAACACAGCCTTGCAAAATCCTACGCAGCACTTAGCCATGGCCGTTATACTTGAAAATATATGGCTATTCTTTACCTATCACAAACGCTCCATTGAGAAGTGCATTTTGCACGGTTCGGCAATACGGCCATCGCAACGTCGCGTCGCGTTCTTCTTAGCACTTTGCTAAATGTTGATAAAGTGACACCTTGAGTTGTATTATATACGTGAACGTAAGAGATTAGTTGTATTTAGCTGTAATATTTGTTGTACAATTTTAGTTAGAAACGACAGCTGCCGCGATACAAAGATCCGTTTTTACCTTCAATTTATAAATTGAAACATTTCATTTATTTAATACTAGCTGTGTCCCGCGGTTTCAACCTCGTGGACTACAATTTGTCGTGATAATAAGTGTCCATCTTCAGGTTTTCAACTATCGCCACGCCAATTTTCATAACCATCTGGTAACAAACAAACAGAGTAACTTTATTTTGTATCATATAAGTATAAAATTATTTTTGTATAGGTAGAGTATTTTCACTTTGCATTACGTTCTGATCTTCTAATCGATAGTCAGCATCTTTTATTTAATTTTGTCGTTGGATGTTCAGAATTGGTTTTCAAGAGATTTATTCAAAACTACACAATAATCGTATATTATGTAGAGCGAGATAGTTCTATCGTTGCTAACAACATCAAACCTGACGTATAAAGGTTTCTTCCGCCGAAACTTTATTTTATTGGACCGTTCGCGCTTCACCACACCGATGTCACTCGTAGTGCTCAGGTAGAGGTAAAGACCACGACGTTGTTCGAACAAAACGTTTTATTTGGCAAATGTGTTTTGGTACCTTTCTCTATACGCTACGGTGCACCCATCACAGTTTTTGAGCGCTTTGCACAAATGTATATTTTATATTATATAGTTACGCCCAGCGGTTACAGCCCCTGTTTTCCTTTTATCTTGGATTAGGATGAAAGTTAAGCTAATTTTAAAGTTATTATGAGATTAAGTGTTAGATTTTATAACAAGCGGCAGGAGTAATGCTTGAGTTTCGTTATCATACGCTAAATAATCTGGCCAACAGTATACCTATCTCAACCATACAAATTTATTCAAATTCATTATTTATTTCGGACAGAGGTACAAAGGTAATTGAAGACCAAATGAAAGTATACATTTTTAAAATATCGTGGTCATTAACATCAGAATTTGGTTTTGAAACGGGGTATTTACCATAAGTAAATTAGTAAAATATATGTATATTTATTTTCTCTCTGCAAAGCTCAAACAAACCTCTGAGAGGCTTTTTCACGTACAATATAAACGTAAAATACATGCATATGTTTGTAGTGTATATGCTACTATTATGTAGTTTGTGTTTATATTACAGTTTATGTTTATTACATCCTTGTATACCGTACCGTTGTTGGTCGAAACTTCAACATGAACCGTTGTTGATGCCTCATTATATTGGTCCATTCACGCTTCACGGAACCCACGACTGTCTTGAAAAATGGACGGTAATATTTCCAATACTAAACTTTAAAGACAAAGATAATGAAAGGATGACTCGTTGTTTCTTAATTGCGGGAACAATCTGTCTTTGTCACTAATATTGGGAATTTAACGTCTTTCATTTATATACTTGAGAAGGAGTAAGGACGTGGAAATGAATAATTTACAATGTTTTTAAGCACGATTTATTCATTCATTGTTTGAAAGACAATTATTTACTTTAACATCGTGTGACGTAGGTAAACCTTTCCAAACAAGCCCAAAATAGAAGGTGAGGCGCAATATATTTTTCTCAAGCATCCGCGTTTTAGCAGTTTTTTTTCTGTGATTGGTTCACAAGAAAAAATGAAAAGGGTAGATGAGCAAGTATTCAAACATAACATTATTAAATATGAAGATGGGGGAGCGTAGTGAAGTGAAAAGTCGTAAGTATTTCTTTTTTTTCCTATCGAATCTAATTTATTGCGCTTTGACCTAACAATGTTCGTCATTCATTATAGTTGTAATGTTTATAGATGCATTAATTTACTTATTGAAAAAAAATCTCTATTTTTTACATATCCTAAAAACTAAGCGAGGGTACCTATAAAAAAATAGACTTTAAATATAATTTCATATATCCTTTAATCAAGATTTATAAAATCTAACTGAACAACTATAAAAAATGTAGAACTATCCCACTAATATCGCATAGATAAAAGGTTCGCGTGTTCAAGATATCTCTTGAAATAAAATACACTTAAAGAGTTCAAAGAATGCAAATTCAACAGACGCTTTAAACTCTAGTAATGTAAAGTTGCGAGCCAGTAAACGTTCTAAGACTTAAGGCCCTGTTTTTAGTAGCCACGTCCCGAAGGCAACTGAGGGTATACCACTGGGAGTATAAAGAAAAAGAAAAAAATCGCTAAAGCAGTAACAATAGTATTTGCAGTAAGTTAAAGGCCCTGACTTTTTTTTTGCACTGACCGCATATCAATCGACCTTACTATGGTATATAAGATAAACTATTCAAACTACTGAAAATGGACTTTGCATATATTTTTTGTGTTAGTTTAAATAAATCTATTCAAGTAGTAGTGATTTGCCTCGCGGCTTCGCTTGCATGCTTGTTGTTATTTTGTCATGCAAACTTTAAGGTCTCATTTGACCCACGTTGGATTAACAAAAATCGTAAAAGTCTAGGTGTTTTTCACTATCAAAGGAAGTTATCCTGAAAGTTTCATGTCTTTAAGACTTGCGGTTGAGGCTTTGCGTTAATAAATCAGTGAATGAGTCAGGACTTTGAGTTTTATAAAACTCTCTGCTATTCATCATGTAAGTTGTCTTTTTTTTCTATTTCGATTATAGAGAAATAGTGGTTTTTTTTTTACTATTTACAGGTTAGCGTTTGACCACATGTCACCTGATGTTAAGTGACGATATGGTCGGAGATGGCGTTTCGCTACACCTGGACTGGAAACTGGCTCTCAAGTGAGGCTGCCGGATCACACCGATAGGTGCTTGGCGACAGATTCTACCACCCAGCTATGGTTTCATCACGATGTTTTCCTTTACCGAAAGCTCAAGCTCATTGAAGGATTCGAACCCACGTCCTACGTATCGCAAGCCGACGTCACTACCACTGAGCCATCATCGCTATCAAAGTGTTGTAATTAATTCCAACTTTTACCTTTATCTTGGAGTCAGTCCCTTAAGCAGCTGAGCACACATCATCACGTCAGGGGCAACTTTATTTTATTACGAGTTCACGCAAGTTGGGCATGCTCGTATCTTGACTTTCCTGACACGCCCAACTTTCAGACATGTTGGACATGTTGCCCGCAACTTAATTCGACACGCTTGTCAACAAAATAAAAAACGTTGGCTAGTTTATAAAAAGGGTCCTCCATAAAAGCGATACTGCTGCCCGTAACTGTAAAAGCTGAAACTGCCTTTGTATCACGTTTGTGCTAGTACTTATATTACAACTAGCTGTTCCCCGTGGTTTCACACGCGTGGGCTACAGTTTATCGCGATAAAAAGTAACCTATGTTCTTTCTTAGGATTTAGACTATCTCTGTACCAAATTTCATTTAAATCGGTTTAGTAGTTTAGGCGTGAAGGACAGGCAGACAGACACAGTTGCTTTCGCATTTACACACACACTAGTTGCACCTCGCGGTGTCACCAGCATCCTCGCGTTATCCCGCAGGTACTAATTTCCGGGATAGAAAGTATGTGTTAGTCCAGGGTTTAAGCTATCTCTATTCCAAATTTCATTAAAATCGGTTAAGCAGTTACGGTGATACGTGGTAAAAAACATTCAAACACACACAAACTTTCGTATTTATAATATTAATAGGATATTAGTAGGGATAGACATTTTAGTACAGATGCCTTGATAAGTAACATTGTATGGATACTTAACTTATTGGAGTCGATTTCCGCTATGGATTACATTTTGGACGTGAAAAAAGGGCAAGCTATTTGTTCTGCATTCTGTATCCCCGATCCATATATGTAGTTTCAGATACCTTAGGTAAAGGGAATACTAGTTAGGGGTATGTGATTGGAGGACTTACTGTAACCGTTACCTACTATTTTTATTCTTGTTCTAGTTGCGCCCTGTAGATTTATCCGCGATATTTCTGACATCCCACAGGAACTTTCTTCCAAGATAGGAGTATTCTATGTGTTAATCCAGGGTATCTCCATTCCAAATTTCATTCAAATACGTTGAGACGTTTCAGAGTAAAACGTAACAAATGCACTCACTTAGAAACTTTCGCGTTTAAAATATGCGTGAATAACGATGTATAAATCAACGAGACGTGAATTATTTTTAGTTTAACAACGCGTTAATTTAAAAAGCCAAAATGAGAAAATTAATTAGAATTAAATTAAATTTGTTAACTAGATATTTCTTTAAACTTCAAACGAACATGCTTAATTATATTATTTTTGGCGAGTTATTAACAGTTACGTACACCTGACCCCTTAATTGAAGGGTTTAATTACTTTTTACATAGAGGCAGTCTTTTATTTTATTACGTAGAGTAAAACAATTTATGTTATAAGCACTAACTATGTTAACTATGTATTTGCGGCGTGATTTTAAAACACTTTTTTATAGACAAGAATCAGGCATAAGATTATGTATACATGTACATCTATCTATCTAAAAGTTTAGTTTCCTAAAGGAGGAAAACTCTTCCTTCTTTGGTCAGTGATTAAATCTTCCGGTCGAAAGTTGTTTCCCTAATTTCTCTGCCCTTCCCATCATTGCAAAAGGTCGGCCACCAAAACTACTCCTGGTCTTAAGAGATAATTTAGCGAAAGTGATTTGTAACAAAATTTGTTGATTTTGTTTCTTTTCTCGTACTATCTAAGTATTATTCAAACTGGTTATAGGTATAATGTATGGAAACTGGAATTGAATATTGGTGTATGATTATGTCAACTCAGTTTTTCACCAAATCTTTGAGTTTGGTTTAGAATATGTGGGTTCACTTGGAATGTTGGAAAAATATAAAATCCCACGCGGACGAACACCGCGGGGCACGTCACTAGTAATGAAACATTTTATATGAATAGCTTTTTTTCAGCAACGGAACAGTTTATGTATGAATATGGTAATGAATAATTTTTTTTTTTATATTCTAACTAGTTGCGCCCTGCGGTTTTCCTGTCATCCCGCAGGAACTATTTTCCGTGATAAAATGTAATCTATGTTCACTATGCCCATTCTAAATTTCAAAAAACATATCAAACAATAACACTCACTCGTTTTCGCATTTATATAGTTGGATGTATAACAATCTGATGTGATTAATAAATTTAACTTACAGAGTAGTAAACGTAAAGAAAAATAATAGTAAACTGAATCCATACTAGACACTATTTATTTATACTCTTACTAATATTTATAATGTTACTAGCTGCGCCCCGCGGTTTCACCCGCGTGGACCACACTTAATCGTGATTAAAAAAAATATAAAAATAGATGTTGGCCGATTCTCAGACCTACCCGATATGCACAAAAAATTTCATCAAAATCGGTCAAGCCGTTTCGGAGGAGTATGGCAACGAAAACTGTGACACGAGAATTTTATATATTAGATAATCAGTGCTCTTACGCTAGCAAAATATTATTATAATACACGAGTTGGTTACAAACACATGTGGTACACACAAACATCTATTTTTTGATATCATTCCGTAGAGTCTTGTTTAGAAAACTCATTCGGATTCCGATCAAGATGTATTATGCGTAGCAGCTTATCATCCGAAGGGAAATATCTTACAGCGACATTACCGGAAAATGAATGGATATTCTTATTTTGCCATTTACATGGTATCTGCCTCGTGTATCATTTATTCAAAGGCTAAACTTGTAAATAAGAGGGAAAATTAGCCAGCAATGTCTTATCATATCTCCTCACGTCACATCTCGCTTTGTGGTCGCAAGCAAGAGAGGTTTCACTGTCATTCTGACATCTGACAGCTGACGTTCCCACGATTTTAACACAACTAAGGGCGCTATTGTACCTACTATAAAAATATTTTCAAGCCGGTTGCTGTGATTACATCTATATATATAAATGAGAGTCGTGTTAGTTACACTATTTATAACTCAAGAACGGCTGAACCGATTTGGCTGAAAATTGGTGGGGTAGCTTAGGACCAGGAAACGGACATAGGATACTTTTTATCCTGGAAAAGGTTCCTACGGGATAACGGGAAGACGTGGGTGAAACCGCGGGGCGCAGCTAGCTAGCTAGCAGTTTTGGATAACTGATGTCATTAATTAAATTGGGAATTGTATCGATAACGTAATTTTCAATGAATTTGCTATACTAATAAAAACTATGGTTTCATTGTACTCCTTTTCTGATAACTCTAAGCCTACCTGCATTATAATGGGTGATACTTAAAGATTGAGTTTCCCGACACTGATGATAATAGCCTTGTACCAAAAAACAGCAAAAAAGACACTAATAAACTGATTTAGCACGGGTTGGGTTAACTTTAAAATAATGTCTTGATTAAGAACAAGAATGGTTGAATTAAGTAGACATAATTAGGTATATCATGTGCGTTTTATAATTATACTAGTTAACCACACCGCAGCTCCATACGGTTAGGAAAATATAAATAGTTGATGTGTTGCAACGATGTAGTGGCGAGTTACCAGGTTATAATAACATAATAAATAAAAACATACACACACACACACACACACACACACACACACACACACACACATACATCTGCACCCTTATTAGATGTCAATCATATAAACGTACCCGTATTAGTTATAGTATTTACAATAGGTAATGCTAATATATAAGAAACCCCGGAAATATACCGCTTTTTTTTGTAACCAATTTTATCGGCGAAGATCTGTCCGAGCATAGGGTAGTTTGAAAAACAGCGCTGCGCTCACATAATAATCGTTATGGGAATGCAGCACATGCTGAAACTGTCCTATTGCCCTATAATTAATTAGATAAGTATAACTGGAACCTAGAATAAGTCTCTGTGTAGTGGCAATAAATTGATTTTTTATTTATTTTAAAAATGTTAAATATGATAGCATAAAAACCCTCCCTATGAAAAATATACATTTATGTGCCAAGTTTCATGGTGATCGGTCAAACTGTGTCGAAGTCTATTAATCTCAAACAGATACCCAACATCAATTTTTATATATGTACCTACCTATAAAAAATAAATTGATGGACCTATTTGAAATTGGTAAATATATAGCATTCTGGCTTACCCTCGATCAAAGGAGGTCAGAATGCTTTACAAGATTGTGCGTGTACCTATTAAGCGAGACTGTAAATGGCGAATGTCCCATAAGGATAATCTAATCAGGTTAATCAAGGGATTAATCATTGAGACAAGGAGAAATAATAATTGCAATTATTATCATTGAGATAATTGGAAATAAAGATTATAAAAGCACCATCAATCCAAGACAAACATTTGCAACAAATAAGTTTATGAATTAGATTTCCTGTTATTGTAACAGTAAATTATTATTAGCAACATATTTTATAGAGGACTAGCTGCTAGTGCCCCGCGGTTTCCCCCGCGTGAACTACAGTTTATCGCAATTCTATGAACTTCCCCAAGGTTTCAATTTCTAAAAAAAAATAGGCTAAGGTACTCCTTGTAATATTAACTATCTGCGAGTGAAAGTCCTCACAAAATCAGTCCATCAGCCGTTTCACAGATTAGCCGGAAAAGATAGACAAAAAAAACTGATGTTTTAATTTCAGTACAGTCAGCGACAAAAGTAGCTGATCGTTCTCGATTTTACAAATGTGTTTCAAATCAGTAATTATTATTGTTTTTTTTACATTTTACATGGAATCATTTTGACCACAACATAACACACCTGATTTTAGGTGATGATGAGGTAAATAATTGGTGTCTAAGATGATGAGGATAATAGAAAAAAGTGTGATTGTTCAGCGGCTTTTGTCGTTAACTGTACCGTATTTACTTTCATATGCATTAGTGAAAAGCTGTTAATTTGAAATTACAAACAGAAACTTCAATTTCATTTATTTGCAGGTACATGTATAGATTATACAAAAAGGAAATGAGTTGAAAAACATAATTCTTTGTACAAAGACGCAGTTGTACATTATCAGCGCGTCTTATCTACATGAATAGGGCGCCAGAATGAAGGAAATCACAGACTATTTAGCTGACAGAACTTGAAATATAGCGGCTGAGGAAGCGAATATAGATAGTGAATTAATATAAACCAGCGACCTCGGATATTATGTCGATATTTTGTCGAGAGCTTGACAGTGTTGGGTCGGCTTGTCTTCCTGATTATAATTGTGTTTTTGGATCTGCATATTTATTTATAGGCAGGAACGCTTATTGGCGAATACTTTCTTTTAACTAACAAGGTTTTTTTAGGGTTCCGTACCCAATGGATAAAACGGGACCCAATTACTAAGACTCCACTGTCCGTCCGTCGGCCTGTCTGTCACCAGACTGTATCTCATGAACAGTAATAGTTAGACAGTTGAAATTTTCACAGATGATGTATTTCTGTTGCCGCTATAACAACAAATACTAAAAGACGGAATAAAATAAATATTTAAGGGGGCTCCCATACAAAAAACGTGTTTTTTTTTCGATTTTACGGAACCCTTCGTGAGCGAGTCCGACTCGCACTTGGCTGGTTTTTTCATATCGTCATACATATACGTATCATGTTATTTATGTAAGTGTTTCATGATCAATATTCGTCAGCTGCGCCCCACAGTTTTCTGTTATCCCGCAAGAACCTTTTTCCAGGATGAAAATTCGTCCATGTGTACATTCAGGGCAAAAGCTATCTCAGTTCCGAATTTCACTAAAATCCGTTGAGAGATTCCAGCGTGCACTATGTTACTAATAAAATACGTACATAGGTAGGTATGTATAGTAAAAATGTGCGTAACAAAAAAGTCTTTCCAATGCAAATCATAGCGATTCCATCAGTGTAAAATTCGGTATTCGCGTCGACAGTAACCCTTTGACGGGTCCTCGTAAACCGCTGTGAGGCATGAGGAGATGACCGGAGACATAAAATTTGGAAACATATAAGGCGATTTAGGATCACAACAATGCGTAAAATAGAGATCGCTGCGTTTTACTTCGGAGTAGCTACTGAATAAATGAACGAATTTGAACCATGTATACGGTCCGTCAAGTATTAAGTTATTTTTTACACAACAATATGCCGGACAGTGTAGAACGCCCACCGGCTAGGTGGAGTGACGACATACGCATCAGTCAGGGGCAACTTTATTTTATTACGAGTTCACGCAAGTTGGGCATGCTCGTATCTTGACTTTCCTGACACGCCCAACTTTCAGACATGTTGGACATGTTGCCCGCAACTTAATTCGACACGCTTGTCAACAAAATAAAAAACGTTGGCTAGTTTATAAAAAGGGTCCTCCATAAAAGCGATACTGCTGCCCGTAACTGTAAAAGCTGAAACTGCCTTTGTATCACGTTTGTGCTAGTACTTATATTACAACTAGCTGTTCCCCGTGGTTTCACACGCGTGGGCTACAGTTTATCGCGATAAAAAGTAACCTATGTTCTTTCTTAGGATTTAGACTATCTCTGTACCAAATTTCATTTAAATCGGTTTAGTAGTTTAGGCGTGAAGGACAGGCAGACAGACACAGTTGCTTTCGCATTTACACACACACTAGTTGCACCTCGCGGTGTCACCAGCATCCTCGCGTTATCCCGCAGGTACTAATTTCCGGGATAGAAAGTATGTGTTAGTCCAGGGTTTAAGCTATCTCTATTCCAAATTTCATTAAAATCGGTTAAGCAGTTACGGTGATACGTGGTAAAAAACATTCAAACACACACAAACTTTCGTATTTATAATATTAATAGGATATTAGTAGGGATAGACATTTTAGTACAGATGCCTTGATAAGTAACATTGTATGGATACTTAACTTATTGGAGTCGATTTCCGCTATGGATTACATTTTGGACGTGAAAAAAGGGCAAGCTATTTGTTCTGCATTCTGTATCCCCGATCCATATATGTAGTTTCAGATACCTTAGGTAAAGGGAATACTAGTTAGGGGTATGTGATTGGAGGACTTACTGTAACCGTTACCTACTATTTTTATTCTTGTTCTAGTTGCGCCCTGTAGATTTATCCGCGATATTTCTGACATCCCACAGGAACTTTCTTCCAAGATAGGAGTATTCTATGTGTTAATCCAGGGTATCTCCATTCCAAATTTCATTCAAATACGTTGAGACGTTTCAGAGTAAAACGTAACAAATGCACTCACTTAGAAACTTTCGCGTTTAAAATATGCGTGAATAACGATGTATAAATCAACGAGACGTGAATTATTTTTAGTTTAACAACGCGTTAATTTAAAAAGCCAAAATGAGAAAATTAATTAGAATTAAATTAAATTTGTTAACTAGATATTTCTTTAAACTTCAAACGAACATGCTTAATTATATTATTTTTGGCGAGTTATTAACAGTTACGTACACCTGACCCCTTAATTGAAGGGTTTAATTACTTTTTACATAGAGGCAGTCTTTTATTTTATTACGTAGAGTAAAACAATTTATGTTATAAGCACTAACTATGTTAACTATGTATTTGCGGCGTGATTTTAAAACACTTTTTTATAGACAAGAATCAGGCATAAGATTATGTATACATGTACATCTATCTATCTAAAAGTTTAGTTTCCTAAAGGAGGAAAACTCTTCCTTCTTTGGTCAGTGATTAAATCTTCCGGTCGAAAGTTGTTTCCCTAATTTCTCTGCCCTTCCCATCATTGCAAAAGGTCGGCCACCAAAACTACTCCTGGTCTTAAGAGATAATTTAGCGAAAGTGATTTGTAACAAAATTTGTTGATTTTGTTTCTTTTCTCGTACTATCTAAGTATTATTCAAACTGGTTATAGGTATAATGTATGGAAACTGGAATTGAATATTGGTGTATGATTATGTCAACTCAGTTTTTCACCAAATCTTTGAGTTTGGTTTAGAATATGTGGGTTCACTTGGAATGTTGGAAAAATATAAAATCCCACGCGGACGAACACCGCGGGGCACGTCACTAGTAATGAAACATTTTATATGAATAGCTTTTTTTCAGCAACGGAACAGTTTATGTATGAATATGGTAATGAATAATTTTTTTTTTTATATTCTAACTAGTTGCGCCCTGCGGTTTTCCTGTCATCCCGCAGGAACTATTTTCCGTGATAAAATGTAATCTATGTTCACTATGCCCATTCTAAATTTCAAAAAACATATCAAACAATAACACTCACTCGTTTTCGCATTTATATAGTTGGATGTATAACAATCTGATGTGATTAATAAATTTAACTTACAGAGTAGTAAACGTAAAGAAAAATAATAGTAAACTGAATCCATACTAGACACTATTTATTTATACTCTTACTAATATTTATAATGTTACTAGCTGCGCCCCGCGGTTTCACCCGCGTGGACCACACTTAATCGTGATTAAAAAAAATATAAAAATAGATGTTGGCCGATTCTCAGACCTACCCGATATGCACAAAAAATTTCATCAAAATCGGTCAAGCCGTTTCGGAGGAGTATGGCAACGAAAACTGTGACACGAGAATTTTATATATTAGATAATCAGTGCTCTTACGCTAGCAAAATATTATTATAATACACGAGTTGGTTACAAACACATGTGGTACACACAAACATCTATTTTTTGATATCATTCCGTAGAGTCTTGTTTAGAAAACTCATTCGGATTCCGATCAAGATGTATTATGCGTAGCAGCTTATCATCCGAAGGGAAATATCTTACAGCGACATTACCGGAAAATGAATGGATATTCTTATTTTGCCATTTACATGGTATCTGCCTCGTGTATCATTTATTCAAAGGCTAAACTTGTAAATAAGAGGGAAAATTAGCCAGCAATGTCTTATCATATCTCCTCACGTCACATCTCGCTTTGTGGTCGTAAATAGGGAAAAGGTTTTGTTTAATAATAGAAAGCCTTTTATGTACTTAGAGAATTTAGTTTAGTTTATGTATATTTCGGCGCTTTGATGATTTTTCAGAGTAGCAAGAGAGGTTTCACTGTCATTCTGACATCTGACAGCTGACGTTCCCACGATTTTAACACAACTAAGGGCGCTATTGTACCTACTATAAAAATATTTTCAAGCCGGTTGCTGTGATTACATCTATATATATAAATGAGAGTCGTGTTAGTTACACTATTTATAACTCAAGAACGGCTGAACCGATTTGGCTGAAAATTGGTGGGGTAGCTTAGGACCAGGAAACGGACATAGGATACTTTTTATCCTGGAAAAGGTTCCTACGGGATAACGGGAAGACGTGGGTGAAACCGCGGGGCGCAGCTAGCTAGCTAGCAGTTTTGGATAACTGATGTCATTAATTAAATTGGGAATTGTATCGATAACGTAATTTTCAATGAATTTGCTATACTAATAAAAACTATGGTTTCATTGTACTCCTTTTCTGATAACTCTAAGCCTACCTGCATTATAATGGGTGATACTTAAAGATTGAGTTTCCCGACACTGATGATAATAGCCTTGTACCAAAAAACAGCAAAAAAGACACTAATAAACTGATTTAGCACGGGTTGGGTTAACTTTAAAATAATGTCTTGATTAAGAACAAGAATGGTTGAATTAAGTAGACATAATTAGGTATATCATGTGCGTTTTATAATTATACTAGTTAACCACACCGCAGCTCCATACGGTTAGGAAAATATAAATAGTTGATGTGTTGCAACGATGTAGTGGCGAGTTACCAGGTTATAATAACATAATAAATAAAAACATACACACACACACACACACACACACACACACACACACACACATACATCTGCACCCTTATTAGATGTCAATCATATAAACGTACCCGTATTAGTTATAGTATTTACAATAGGTAATGCTAATATATAAGAAACCCCGGAAATATACCGCTTTTTTTTGTAACCAATTTTATCGGCGAAGATCTGTCCGAGCATAGGGTAGTTTGAAAAACAGCGCTGCGCTCACATAATAATCGTTATGGGAATGCAGCACATGCTGAAACTGTCCTATTGCCCTATAATTAATTAGATAAGTATAACTGGAACCTAGAATAAGTCTCTGTGTAGTGGCAATAAATTGATTTTTTATTTATTTTAAAAATGTTAAATATGATAGCATAAAAACCCTCCCTATGAAAAATATACATTTATGTGCCAAGTTTCATGGTGATCGGTCAAACTGTGTCGAAGTCTATTAATCTCAAACAGATACCCAACATCAATTTTTATATATGTACCTACCTATAAAAAATAAATTGATGGACCTATTTGAAATTGGTAAATATATAGCATTCTGGCTTACCCTCGATCAAAGGAGGTCAGAATGCTTTACAAGATTGTGCGTGTACCTATTAAGCGAGACTGTAAATGGCGAATGTCCCATAAGGATAATCTAATCAGGTTAATCAAGGGATTAATCATTGAGACAAGGAGAAATAATAATTGCAATTATTATCATTGAGATAATTGGAAATAAAGATTATAAAAGCACCATCAATCCAAGACAAACATTTGCAACAAATAAGTTTATGAATTAGATTTCCTGTTATTGTAACAGTAAATTATTATTAGCAACATATTTTATAGAGGACTAGCTGCTAGTGCCCCGCGGTTTCCCCCGCGTGAACTACAGTTTATCGCAATTCTATGAACTTCCCCAAGGTTTCAATTTCTAAAAAAAAATAGGCTAAGGTACTCCTTGTAATATTAACTATCTGCGAGTGAAAGTCCTCACAAAATCAGTCCATCAGCCGTTTCACAGATTAGCCGGAAAAGATAGACAAAAAAAACTGATGTTTTAATTTCAGTACAGTCAGCGACAAAAGTAGCTGATCGTTCTCGATTTTACAAATGTGTTTCAAATCAGTAATTATTATTGTTTTTTTTACATTTTACATGGAATCATTTTGACCACAACATAACACACCTGATTTTAGGTGATGATGAGGTAAATAATTGGTGTCTAAGATGATGAGGATAATAGAAAAAAGTGTGATTGTTCAGCGGCTTTTGTCGTTAACTGTACCGTATTTACTTTCATATGCATTAGTGAAAAGCTGTTAATTTGAAATTACAAACAGAAACTTCAATTTCATTTATTTGCAGGTACATGTATAGATTATACAAAAAGGAAATGAGTTGAAAAACATAATTCTTTGTACAAAGACGCAGTTGTACATTATCAGCGCGTCTTATCTACATGAATAGGGCGCCAGAATGAAGGAAATCACAGACTATTTAGCTGACAGAACTTGAAATATAGCGGCTGAGGAAGCGAATATAGATAGTGAATTAATATAAACCAGCGACCTCGGATATTATGTCGATATTTTGTCGAGAGCTTGACAGTGTTGGGTCGGCTTGTCTTCCTGATTATAATTGTGTTTTTGGATCTGCATATTTATTTATAGGCAGGAACGCTTATTGGCGAATACTTTCTTTTAACTAACAAGGTTTTTTTAGGGTTCCGTACCCAATGGATAAAACGGGACCCAATTACTAAGACTCCACTGTCCGTCCGTCGGCCTGTCTGTCACCAGACTGTATCTCATGAACAGTAATAGTTAGACAGTTGAAATTTTCACAGATGATGTATTTCTGTTGCCGCTATAACAACAAATACTAAAAGACGGAATAAAATAAATATTTAAGGGGGCTCCCATACAAAAAACGTGTTTTTTTTTCGATTTTACGGAACCCTTCGTGAGCGAGTCCGACTCGCACTTGGCTGGTTTTTTCATATCGTCATACATATACGTATCATGTTATTTATGTAAGTGTTTCATGATCAATATTCGTCAGCTGCGCCCCACAGTTTTCTGTTATCCCGCAAGAACCTTTTTCCAGGATGAAAATTCGTCCATGTGTACATTCAGGGCAAAAGCTATCTCAGTTCCGAATTTCACTAAAATCCGTTGAGAGATTCCAGCGTGCACTATGTTACTAATAAAATACGTACATAGGTAGGTATGTATAGTAAAAATGTGCGTAACAAAAAAGTCTTTCCAATGCAAATCATAGCGATTCCATCAGTGTAAAATTCGGTATTCGCGTCGACAGTAACCCTTTGACGGGTCCTCGTAAACCGCTGTGAGGCATGAGGAGATGACCGGAGACATAAAATTTGGAAACATATAAGGCGATTTAGGATCACAACAATGCGTAAAATAGAGATCGCTGCGTTTTACTTCGGAGTAGCTACTGAATAAATGAACGAATTTGAACCATGTATACGGTCCGTCAAGTATTAAGTTATTTTTTACACAACAATATGCCGGACAGTGTAGAACGCCCACCGGCTAGGTGGAGTGACGACATACGCATCAGTCAGGGGCAACTTTATTTTATTACGAGTTCACGCAAGTTGGGCATGCTCGTATCTTGACTTTCCTGACACGCCCAACTTTCAGACATGTTGGACATGTTGCCCGCAACTTAATTCGACACGCTTGTCAACAAAATAAAAAACGTTGGCTAGTTTATAAAAAGGGTCCTCCATAAAAGCGATACTGCTGCCCGTAACTGTAAAAGCTGAAACTGCCTTTGTATCACGTTTGTGCTAGTACTTATATTACAACTAGCTGTTCCCCGTGGTTTCACACGCGTGGGCTACAGTTTATCGCGATAAAAAGTAACCTATGTTCTTTCTTAGGATTTAGACTATCTCTGTACCAAATTTCATTTAAATCGGTTTAGTAGTTTAGGCGTGAAGGACAGGCAGACAGACACAGTTGCTTTCGCATTTACACACACACTAGTTGCACCTCGCGGTGTCACCAGCATCCTCGCGTTATCCCGCAGGTACTAATTTCCGGGATAGAAAGTATGTGTTAGTCCAGGGTTTAAGCTATCTCTATTCCAAATTTCATTAAAATCGGTTAAGCAGTTACGGTGATACGTGGTAAAAAACATTCAAACACACACAAACTTTCGTATTTATAATATTAATAGGATATTAGTAGGGATAGACATTTTAGTACAGATGCCTTGATAAGTAACATTGTATGGATACTTAACTTATTGGAGTCGATTTCCGCTATGGATTACATTTTGGACGTGAAAAAAGGGCAAGCTATTTGTTCTGCATTCTGTATCCCCGATCCATATATGTAGTTTCAGATACCTTAGGTAAAGGGAATACTAGTTAGGGGTATGTGATTGGAGGACTTACTGTAACCGTTACCTACTATTTTTATTCTTGTTCTAGTTGCGCCCTGTAGATTTATCCGCGATATTTCTGACATCCCACAGGAACTTTCTTCCAAGATAGGAGTATTCTATGTGTTAATCCAGGGTATCTCCATTCCAAATTTCATTCAAATACGTTGAGACGTTTCAGAGTAAAACGTAACAAATGCACTCACTTAGAAACTTTCGCGTTTAAAATATGCGTGAATAACGATGTATAAATCAACGAGACGTGAATTATTTTTAGTTTAACAACGCGTTAATTTAAAAAGCCAAAATGAGAAAATTAATTAGAATTAAATTAAATTTGTTAACTAGATATTTCTTTAAACTTCAAACGAACATGCTTAATTATATTATTTTTGGCGAGTTATTAACAGTTACGTACACCTGACCCCTTAATTGAAGGGTTTAATTACTTTTTACATAGAGGCAGTCTTTTATTTTATTACGTAGAGTAAAACAATTTATGTTATAAGCACTAACTATGTTAACTATGTATTTGCGGCGTGATTTTAAAACACTTTTTTATAGACAAGAATCAGGCATAAGATTATGTATACATGTACATCTATCTATCTAAAAGTTTAGTTTCCTAAAGGAGGAAAACTCTTCCTTCTTTGGTCAGTGATTAAATCTTCCGGTCGAAAGTTGTTTCCCTAATTTCTCTGCCCTTCCCATCATTGCAAAAGGTCGGCCACCAAAACTACTCCTGGTCTTAAGAGATAATTTAGCGAAAGTGATTTGTAACAAAATTTGTTGATTTTGTTTCTTTTCTCGTACTATCTAAGTATTATTCAAACTGGTTATAGGTATAATGTATGGAAACTGGAATTGAATATTGGTGTATGATTATGTCAACTCAGTTTTTCACCAAATCTTTGAGTTTGGTTTAGAATATGTGGGTTCACTTGGAATGTTGGAAAAATATAAAATCCCACGCGGACGAACACCGCGGGGCACGTCACTAGTAATGAAACATTTTATATGAATAGCTTTTTTTCAGCAACGGAACAGTTTATGTATGAATATGGTAATGAATAATTTTTTTTTTTATATTCTAACTAGTTGCGCCCTGCGGTTTTCCTGTCATCCCGCAGGAACTATTTTCCGTGATAAAATGTAATCTATGTTCACTATGCCCATTCTAAATTTCAAAAAACATATCAAACAATAACACTCACTCGTTTTCGCATTTATATAGTTGGATGTATAACAATCTGATGTGATTAATAAATTTAACTTACAGAGTAGTAAACGTAAAGAAAAATAATAGTAAACTGAATCCATACTAGACACTATTTATTTATACTCTTACTAATATTTATAATGTTACTAGCTGCGCCCCGCGGTTTCACCCGCGTGGACCACACTTAATCGTGATTAAAAAAAATATAAAAATAGATGTTGGCCGATTCTCAGACCTACCCGATATGCACAAAAAATTTCATCAAAATCGGTCAAGCCGTTTCGGAGGAGTATGGCAACGAAAACTGTGACACGAGAATTTTATATATTAGATAATCAGTGCTCTTACGCTAGCAAAATATTATTATAATACACGAGTTGGTTACAAACACATGTGGTACACACAAACATCTATTTTTTGATATCATTCCGTAGAGTCTTGTTTAGAAAACTCATTCGGATTCCGATCAAGATGTATTATGCGTAGCAGCTTATCATCCGAAGGGAAATATCTTACAGCGACATTACCGGAAAATGAATGGATATTCTTATTTTGCCATTTACATGGTATCTGCCTCGTGTATCATTTATTCAAAGGCTAAACTTGTAAATAAGAGGGAAAATTAGCCAGCAATGTCTTATCATATCTCCTCACGTCACATCTCGCTTTGTGGTCGTAAATAGGGAAAAGGTTTTGTTTAATAATAGAAAGCCTTTTATGTACTTAGAGAATTTAGTTTAGTTTATGTATATTTCGGCGCTTTGATGATTTTTCAGAGTAGCAAGAGAGGTTTCACTGTCATTCTGACATCTGACAGCTGACGTTCCCACGATTTTAACACAACTAAGGGCGCTATTGTACCTACTATAAAAATATTTTCAAGCCGGTTGCTGTGATTACATCTATATATATAAATGAGAGTCGTGTTAGTTACACTATTTATAACTCAAGAACGGCTGAACCGATTTGGCTGAAAATTGGTGGGGTAGCTTAGGACCAGGAAACGGACATAGGATACTTTTTATCCTGGAAAAGGTTCCTACGGGATAACGGGAAGACGTGGGTGAAACCGCGGGGCGCAGCTAGCTAGCTAGCAGTTTTGGATAACTGATGTCATTAATTAAATTGGGAATTGTATCGATAACGTAATTTTCAATGAATTTGCTATACTAATAAAAACTATGGTTTCATTGTACTCCTTTTCTGATAACTCTAAGCCTACCTGCATTATAATGGGTGATACTTAAAGATTGAGTTTCCCGACACTGATGATAATAGCCTTGTACCAAAAAACAGCAAAAAAGACACTAATAAACTGATTTAGCACGGGTTGGGTTAACTTTAAAATAATGTCTTGATTAAGAACAAGAATGGTTGAATTAAGTAGACATAATTAGGTATATCATGTGCGTTTTATAATTATACTAGTTAACCACACCGCAGCTCCATACGGTTAGGAAAATATAAATAGTTGATGTGTTGCAACGATGTAGTGGCGAGTTACCAGGTTATAATAACATAATAAATAAAAACATACACACACACACACACACACACACACACACACACACACACATACATCTGCACCCTTATTAGATGTCAATCATATAAACGTACCCGTATTAGTTATAGTATTTACAATAGGTAATGCTAATATATAAGAAACCCCGGAAATATACCGCTTTTTTTTGTAACCAATTTTATCGGCGAAGATCTGTCCGAGCATAGGGTAGTTTGAAAAACAGCGCTGCGCTCACATAATAATCGTTATGGGAATGCAGCACATGCTGAAACTGTCCTATTGCCCTATAATTAATTAGATAAGTATAACTGGAACCTAGAATAAGTCTCTGTGTAGTGGCAATAAATTGATTTTTTATTTATTTTAAAAATGTTAAATATGATAGCATAAAAACCCTCCCTATGAAAAATATACATTTATGTGCCAAGTTTCATGGTGATCGGTCAAACTGTGTCGAAGTCTATTAATCTCAAACAGATACCCAACATCAATTTTTATATATGTACCTACCTATAAAAAATAAATTGATGGACCTATTTGAAATTGGTAAATATATAGCATTCTGGCTTACCCTCGATCAAAGGAGGTCAGAATGCTTTACAAGATTGTGCGTGTACCTATTAAGCGAGACTGTAAATGGCGAATGTCCCATAAGGATAATCTAATCAGGTTAATCAAGGGATTAATCATTGAGACAAGGAGAAATAATAATTGCAATTATTATCATTGAGATAATTGGAAATAAAGATTATAAAAGCACCATCAATCCAAGACAAACATTTGCAACAAATAAGTTTATGAATTAGATTTCCTGTTATTGTAACAGTAAATTATTATTAGCAACATATTTTATAGAGGACTAGCTGCTAGTGCCCCGCGGTTTCCCCCGCGTGAACTACAGTTTATCGCAATTCTATGAACTTCCCCAAGGTTTCAATTTCTAAAAAAAAATAGGCTAAGGTACTCCTTGTAATATTAACTATCTGCGAGTGAAAGTCCTCACAAAATCAGTCCATCAGCCGTTTCACAGATTAGCCGGAAAAGATAGACAAAAAAAACTGATGTTTTAATTTCAGTACAGTCAGCGACAAAAGTAGCTGATCGTTCTCGATTTTACAAATGTGTTTCAAATCAGTAATTATTATTGTTTTTTTTACATTTTACATGGAATCATTTTGACCACAACATAACACACCTGATTTTAGGTGATGATGAGGTAAATAATTGGTGTCTAAGATGATGAGGATAATAGAAAAAAGTGTGATTGTTCAGCGGCTTTTGTCGTTAACTGTACCGTATTTACTTTCATATGCATTAGTGAAAAGCTGTTAATTTGAAATTACAAACAGAAACTTCAATTTCATTTATTTGCAGGTACATGTATAGATTATACAAAAAGGAAATGAGTTGAAAAACATAATTCTTTGTACAAAGACGCAGTTGTACATTATCAGCGCGTCTTATCTACATGAATAGGGCGCCAGAATGAAGGAAATCACAGACTATTTAGCTGACAGAACTTGAAATATAGCGGCTGAGGAAGCGAATATAGATAGTGAATTAATATAAACCAGCGACCTCGGATATTATGTCGATATTTTGTCGAGAGCTTGACAGTGTTGGGTCGGCTTGTCTTCCTGATTATAATTGTGTTTTTGGATCTGCATATTTATTTATAGGCAGGAACGCTTATTGGCGAATACTTTCTTTTAACTAACAAGGTTTTTTTAGGGTTCCGTACCCAATGGATAAAACGGGACCCAATTACTAAGACTCCACTGTCCGTCCGTCGGCCTGTCTGTCACCAGACTGTATCTCATGAACAGTAATAGTTAGACAGTTGAAATTTTCACAGATGATGTATTTCTGTTGCCGCTATAACAACAAATACTAAAAGACGGAATAAAATAAATATTTAAGGGGGCTCCCATACAAAAAACGTGTTTTTTTTTCGATTTTACGGAACCCTTCGTGAGCGAGTCCGACTCGCACTTGGCTGGTTTTTTCATATCGTCATACATATACGTATCATGTTATTTATGTAAGTGTTTCATGATCAATATTCGTCAGCTGCGCCCCACAGTTTTCTGTTATCCCGCAAGAACCTTTTTCCAGGATGAAAATTCGTCCATGTGTACATTCAGGGCAAAAGCTATCTCAGTTCCGAATTTCACTAAAATCCGTTGAGAGATTCCAGCGTGCACTATGTTACTAATAAAATACGTACATAGGTAGGTATGTATAGTAAAAATGTGCGTAACAAAAAAGTCTTTCCAATGCAAATCATAGCGATTCCATCAGTGTAAAATTCGGTATTCGCGTCGACAGTAACCCTTTGACGGGTCCTCGTAAACCGCTGTGAGGCATGAGGAGATGACCGGAGACATAAAATTTGGAAACATATAAGGCGATTTAGGATCACAACAATGCGTAAAATAGAGATCGCTGCGTTTTACTTCGGAGTAGCTACTGAATAAATGAACGAATTTGAACCATGTATACGGTCCGTCAAGTATTAAGTTATTTTTTACACAACAATATGCCGGACAGTGTAGAACGCCCACCGGCTAGGTGGAGTGACGACATACGCATAATGGCTGGCAGCGGTTGGATGAGAGAAGCCGAGGATCGGGCTCGATGGCGTACTTTGGGAGAGGCCTATGTCCAGCGGTGGACTGAAACGGGTTGATTATGATGATGATAATGATGTCGGACAGACGGTCCATTGATAAACAAATTTTATCAAGACTAGCTGCGCCTTGAAACTTCGCATGTTGTTTTTACTAAAGTGTTTTTTTGCTGTTTCTTTTGAGAGCTAGTTCACAATACAGATGTAGCTATCCTGTAAGGAATAAGTAAAAAAATCTAAGTATTTACAAATTCTGTATCGATGAACTTAAATGCTTGAATGTTGGAAAATTATTTCTTATCGAGCATCAAGAAAACTAAAAGGAACCAACGCAATTAGAAATTGTAATAACGCCCACATAG
Organism: Opisthograptis luteolata; assembly: GCA_931315375.2. Classification (NCBI taxonomy): domain Eukaryota; kingdom Metazoa; phylum Arthropoda; class Insecta; order Lepidoptera; family Geometridae; genus Opisthograptis; species Opisthograptis luteolata. The sequence continues at coordinate 5,599,449 of OV928038.1, read as the reverse complement.
TAACATAGGTATTTAGTCTGACTCCTATCTAGAATTCACTGTATTTAGAGTATATTAGAAACTATCTAGATGAGGGATCCATTACGAAACAAGTAGGTACTTGCGCGCTTTTGTTTGGGAATCGAACTCGCAATCTCTCCACCTATATGGTCGTCATATTTTTGTAAATTTTTATATAATATCCGCGTTATTCTTGTTTATTTTTAATAATTATTAATCACCCATCTAAGAAGTGCCGCAAAGAACATTGTTAAGCCTGGTTGATCAATTAAGAAAGACTAGGCAAACTCCGAGTTTCATTCTATATTAGTAATGAAGTCATTACACAGTGTCTTTGTTGTTTCCGAATCTCTTTCAACAATCGTTTCAATGGACCAAAATTAAAGCTACCTGTAATTTACTTTCTTATTATTTTCTCTGCCTACTGAATACTTTATTACAGACTTGTAATCAAGGAGGACGTGTTTAAATTTAAACTGCAATCTATAAATTTCCCTTTGCGGTTTACGCAATTGTAAAGGTTACTTTTTGAGAATTTTATTTTTAAAGTAACCTTTCTTTTTCTTTCACTCGATGTTAGCGCTGACATAATTGTTCATCTTTTCTTTTACGTTTTCAGTTGTTTCCGGTATCTTTTTAATATTTCGCCGGTATGCTTCGGGCTTATTAATTTGACGAAATTACGCAATTTTAATATAATTTAAGCCTCAATTTAGCAAATTAACTTAACTTTGATCTGCTGCTTCTTTTCGTATTATTTATGCGAATGATTGTGTCAAAACAGTAGAGAATAATCAATTAATTAATTTAAGTAATTAGCGCTAGTAAAAATGAAACGCCTGTTTGTAGGTTTCTCTGCTGGACCGATATTGCTTAAATTTTGCAGTGACGTTATTTTGCGAAGACCAACATAGGGGGTAACCTTTGACGCAATTTATTTTGGATAATAAACTTTTGCCACAGGAAATCTTTCCAATCTTTGCTTCTTACCCTTGCAAAACCACAGGGCAAGTTGCAAGTTTATATTTTCAAGGTTCATAGTCTCATGTTTTTATTTTCAGCCATCAGATTTTCGCCAAGTGACCTCCTCCTCGTTCTTTGGAGTTAATTTTTCTCTTGTCTTATAATTACTATCTGAGTGCATTAGTAATAATCGGCAATATCAGCCTTAAAGCCATGTAAGACTTCAGAAGGCTTGTCAACTCCGAAACCAGATTTGTACCTAATACGAAATATAGTTTAAAAAACTAAAAAAAAACACTTTAAAAACGCACTGAAAAATATAAAATAATTAAATTGACTTGTATTAGTTACGATATAATGGTTAATTCAAAAAGTGTGGAGCGCTTTTTGGTTGTGTGTACTTTTATTTACCCAGTAAAAGAAGCGCTCCACACTTTTTGAATTAACCATTATATCGTAACTAATACAAGTCAATTTAATTATTTTATATTTTTCAGTGCGTTTTTAAAGTGTTTTTTTTTTAGTTTTTTAAACTATATATTTTTATTTTTTTACTTTTTAGTATTTTGTTACCAAGTTCAATTTATTAGACTCATCAAGACGAATCATATGAGCCCAAACACGAGAGGTTTACTAGTAGCCACTGCAGAGATGCCCTACCCACCTTCCGGTTGCATCATCAGACCCTCGTCACCAAGTTCAATCTATTGGGCTCATCAAGAAGAATCATATGAGCCCAAACACGAGGGGTTTACTAGAAGCCACTGCAGAGATGCCCTACCCACCTTCCGGTTGCATCATCAGACCCTCGTCACCAAGTTCAATCTATTAGGCTCATCAAGACAAATCATATGAGCCCAAACACGAGGGGTTTACTAGCAGCCACTGCAGAGATGCCCTACCCACCTTCCGGCTGCATCATCAGATCAGGTCGATAATACCAAATTATTGCATTGTCACCGAGATTACATACACATACAAAGTTTCAAGTCGATACGACAATTAGAAGTAGGTGAAAATTGACTTCTAAGATTTGATTACATTGTTAGTTAGTTAGTTAGTTAGTTAGTTAGTTAGTTACAAGTCAAGCTAATAAAAGTGTTTTAAAAAGAAGTAACTTCCAAAGTTCAAACCTGCAATAATTTTGAAAATAATCAAATGATTAATTCTAAAGCACAAACCATCGCTACAATTGATGGGCCAAATCAGAAAGTCTAAGAAGCTCGTAATGTAAAGGTCTGTGCCATCATCCAATGGGCGACGGACGAGCGTAGTGGATCAGACCCATACTTTCTCTCTAAGAAAACTCCTGGCTGACTTTGCAGACGTCAATCAGGTTAATAGGCTGATCACCATCAGCCCTTGTTTCTTATCATGATCAGTCAACGCTGCCTGCAGTGAAAAGAAAATTGAAATGTAAGATGTAACCAATGCTTGATCCCTGTGCCACAAAAATTGTCTATATCGTCTCAGCATCGGTAAACCTAATTATAATGGATAATACACAATTTGAGTTATATGTGCGTAAGGCTTTTCCATAATATGTATGTACTTATATTGTATTAAGAAATATTAACTAATTTAAATCTAATCTTTGTAAACTGTTTGCTGTCGGGAAATACAAAATACCCGCGAAAACTACGAGCAAAACCGAACGACATATAGTAGTATACATGACATTTCGATGAAAGCTAGTTTTTATGCTTCAAGTTAAAAGATTTTCAACATCAAGTTACCACGCACTTAAAGCACTTAAATTCTCGCACCTATTGTTTATAGATGATATTCGTCATTTACTGACTATCATTTTACAATATGACAGACAACGTCACATAATTACAACTTCACAACATTAGAAACTAAAAACAAAACAGAACAGCAAAATTTCAATAAATACATCCAATAAACACTTACGTACTCCTTGAATGATCCAATATCACACAAAATATTAAAAACAGTTAAAAAAAAACTCAAGTAGTTGTTTTCACAAGTTTGAATATCGTTTCAACGGTCGACGAGCACTTATATATCGAGTCCAATTTCGCTCGTAGCTGTGCTACGACACACGGCGTAGCTCCGTAGCGCGCTACGGTGGGCGGTAGGACCGGGACCGGCGAACGATACGCGTCCCCGAGACCAACTGAGCGCCCCACTGTGCACTGCACTGATCGCTCCCGCGCGGATGCAAGCCTTTCATATTGGATCTATGGGGACTACTTAAAACGAGTATTTAACGTGTAAATACTCTTTTTAGGGCCGGTTTTATAAACGTCCGTAAGTTAAGTTATTGTGTATGAAAAATAGCCTCTATTTTTTTATTTCATGAACTAAGTGCCACAAAATTTTAATGACTAGCAAACATTTGTAGCAAAAGAAATCTGAGTACGGGTACTATTCTGTGGTACGGGTAACGAGCATATTTATGTAATTGACTAAAACAGAAAAAAAATCGGGTTGATATATTATATGGTCATGGTAGAAATCAGTTTTGAATTGAATCAATAATAAATTCAAAATATGCTTGATCACTTTAACACTGTTAATATTAAAATCTAGCTACGCCTGTTTCAATCTCTTTACACTGGCAAAAGAACAAGCAAGAAAAGCCCGGCACGTCATTTTTAGCTGACTTGTGGTCAAAACAACTAAATAAAATTAACTCTTCTTCATTAACAACGTCTCTCCCCTTTACGTAGTCTTAACCTTTATCTCAATGTCACCGAATTATTGAAACCTTGACATTTCGCAGAAACACGCTTCAAATCGTAGCGTCAAATACTTTCTTCTTTCTTATTAGCATGATATTCACGGAGGCACAACTCATGCGTAACTTTAGGTGAGCTGTGTAATAAATAAGGTTATTGTAATCTTGATTTTTGTAATAGTTTTGTAATCTATACAATCTTCACATAAATAAACCCACTGTACCTACTTCAAGCGATATATTTCCCAGATATACACGTAATCCTGACAGAGAAGCTTTTGATATGCGTCTTAGATCAACATTGAACCATAAGCGATGTCATGCTATGTGTATTGAAGTTGTAAATGCTCTTCCGATACATATAAGAACCTAGAGATAAAAGGACTCAAAGGAGACTTTTAAAATTTGTTAAGCCTAAAAAAATATTGTGAAAAAGTCAGATAAATTTAAAAAAAGTATTTTTAACATGAAAATTAAGACATTTTAAGACCGAAATTATAAAAAATGTACTACAATAAAATGTATTTGTAATTTATTTTAGCAACTTCGCCATGTTTGGACATTCATCCTCAATTTACTCATTCATAGGGTACGTCAAAGAGTTATTATATATTTACTACTTACGCATCATCGCATGCTAATTGAGGTAATTTTAAAGTTATTATGATCGGTTAAATTACTATTTAAATGACCAATATGAGCGTAAAATTAGAAGTTGATTCCAAATCATTGTTTGTGCATTTGAAATACATGCAACCGGGTGACTTATGAATGAATTTATGACAGGTTCATGAAGCTGTAACATTACAGTTTAAATTTTTTAGTTTAATTTTGTTTTGAAGTAGGTACTATTAGTATCTACTTCGTAGTAATAATAAAAAAAATTGTTAATGTTATTCGACATAATTAATATATTCAGTGACTAATTAGTTTACCCCAAATAATGAAATTAACATCAATTTGGATCCGTATTGAGAGAACAATGTTTATCCAACAAATAGAGCAATTGAAAAAAGCTTCACACAAATATAAATATGACAATGTTCGCCTTCATCGCAACGTTGAACCACAAGACAAATGAAATTCCATTACGATATTAAAGAAAATCTCCAAAGTCGTCGGTGGCTTTATGAAAGAATTTAATAATAAAGAGCAGAATATTATTCAATTTTTCCAGAAAACAAAGATGGAGCAGGAAGAAAGTCCGTTCCCACCTGGGGTTTGAGGGCAGTCGAATTTATTAGCATTCAAATGATTTATAACTAGCGAGCGGCAGCTGAATATTTTCTGATTCGTCTTAAATTAAATTCTTTCTTTCCTTTGGCTGGATTTCATTAAGGGTAACGAAATGCCAAGGATATGAAAAAGTTAATCTGGAACGGGATGAGCCAGTGCACGCTTAGACGCCAGCTCCACCCGCTGTGTCGTCGGTGGCTTGCCGGGTTCCGCCGCGAACCTCACCAACTCAAACATTACTAGCGTACAACATCTGCTTGTGGCTAACAATCGAAAATCTCATTAACAAGAGCATTGATACATTGTAACGTTTCAATTAAGCGATGAGCTGTAATCTACGACAAATCTTACATAAGATATTTCTAATACAACAATGATTTTTGCTATTTATTCAACCGCGAATCTGTAGTGTGTAAATACCTGTGCTCTGTATTGAAGGGCAATATTTCCCGTGAAATTATAGTTCATAATGAGATTTTAAATGTATTTCTCAGGGTAATAAGTATTACTATTGAAATTCAAAAAATAGGCAAGCGTAACGCTTATAATCATCGGGCAAGCGTAGCGTAGTCTCTCCACTCAAAAGTACTTAAACAACAATAAAATAAAAAAAAACAATTTGTGTGCTAAATTACTGACTTGCCTACGGTCTAATATATCCCTACTTCCCTACTATCACACTCCTACTAATATTATAAATGCGAAAGTAACTCTGTCTGTCTGTCTTTCACGCCTAAACTACTGAACGTTTGAACCCTGAGGTAGGACATAAGATACTTTTTATCGCGACAAACCCACGTGGGTGAAACCGCGGGGAACAACTAGTTTATCATAAAATGAAAACAAAAGTATTCAACTGTATTTTTGTCGTAGCCATCGATTCATAACAAAGAGGTTCAACAAGAAAAAACAAGCTAATAAGGACACCGAATCCAGTGTCGTGTCAACATATTATAGAAAATAACCTGCTTCTTAGAAAGTGAGCAATAACAATAGCGTTAAAAGAACCATGAAATTCTCATCTCGTCAAGATGAGTTAAGGCAGTTGATATTCGTATTATCTCCGACCTTCGTCTCTGGAGATAGCAGTTAGGAGGGATGACAAGATTTTTTCAGTTACTTTTCCTCACTTGTTACAACATATTATTTTTAGTATTGTCTGCTTCCTGCTTGAAAAAAACGCTGATTACACATACGACAGTGTTAGTATTTTTATTCACAGAAAACATTGCCTCGTAATCCATGAGCGATGGGGATGGAATGGTGTAGCAAACTGCCGATATCAAAAACTGCATACTGTTTCAAATGCAGCATTTGAAGACTAATACAAACAATAAACAAAATGTAATAAAATTTAATTAAAGTGGAATTTTTTCGTCATCTCATTTGCTCTCCATTTTGTGTGAAAACTGTTTTATAGCAAACAAAAAGAATGTTTTATGCTATATCCTGAAATAAAATATCATAAAATCTTCCTCGGCGTTCACATGAGAGTGCTTCTCGCATCCGCATAACATTCTAAAGCTAAAATATTTAACGAGCACAGTGCAAAGAACAAAGCGTAGACTGTGTTTAGCAGTGCGCCGAGCCGCGATGTGCCTGCGGACTGGGCGCAGTACGCGCGGACTCCCGCGGCCTGCTTACTTCTATGTGATAGACGTAAGCAGGCCAAAGCTTCCGTCATTAAATTCAGCGCCCTTTATTCGTCTGTGACTTGAAAAGAGCCCGCAATACAAATAAGCCGCGGCCCGATGCTGCCCATTAAAAATTTATTACAAGATAACAATACTGCCAAATGTCGATGTACGTTATTTAGGTCCGTCTTTAAAACATGATCAGTAGCCATAAAATTGAAATTTATTTGTATTTTAATATATTTCTGAGTTTGTGCATTTTTTTTCAATGGAATCTTAATTTCCTAACCGATATTGAACAACCACATGATGGATAAATTAAGTCACGGTGAATATCAAAATTTAATTTGGATGTAATCTAGTGCATAATACACATTGCAGAGAGTTTGCGGTCTAGTACATATTGGTAACTGAACCTTGTTTTATTGTAGTTTAATAAAAAAGTTGAAGACTGGCAACAAATGTTGTTTATTAGTGGCAGTCTAGTTAGTATATTTCTCTAGCATTAACAGTGTCAAACTCTAATAAAGTCAAACGAGAGGCATGCGTCGGCGGGCGTGGTGGCGCCACATCGATGACGACATGCACTCGGAAAGCAATCTATTGTATCTAATTGTATGAAGCCACGTAAAAAGATGATTAATAAGTTACGCTGTCTCATCTCATAGTTACGTCAAAGCTTACGTCAGTATTCAAAGAGTTCTAAAGCCAGCTGGTGTGACCATGTGACATTGTGGGTTAAGTGGCAACACTAATAAGCCACCGCGCATGCATTTTACAGTTTTTTGCCACGACACTAATAAAATAGATAGTAGGTACCTACTGGTGTATGTTTTAGTGGGAATAATAAGAGTGTTTTTACTGTAGTTGTCTGAGAATATATTTATATCTACTTGTATAATAAAGTACTTACAGTTAGTTCTTCCTGGCTAGTAACATCATCATCATCATCATCATCAGCCAGAAGAAGTCCACTGCTGAACATAGGCCTCCCCCTTTGAACGCCACCATAAACGGCTATTAGCCATTTGCATCCATCGGCTCCCTGCGACTCTTACAATGTCGTCGGGCCACCTAGTGGGGGCCTACCTACAGAACGTCTGCCGGTTCGTGGTCGCCACTCGAGAACCTTTCTTCCCCATCGGTTATCGGTTCGTCGAGCGATGTGGCCAGTAACATATTAGGGCTGATTTATTAAAAACTTCGATCATATAGCTATACTGGTACAGTCAGCGACAAAAGTAGCTGATCATATTCGATTTTCCAAATGTGTTTTAGATCAGTAATGTTTGGGTTTTTTACGACTTACAATATAGCATTTGACCATAACACAACACACTTGATATTAAGTGATGATGCGGTCAAAGGTTGGTACTTAGGGCGATAAAGGCAATCGGAAAATTAGTTATCAATTGTTTAGCGACTTTTGTCGTTGACTGTACACCCAACTCTGAGATTAATTCATAGTTTTCTAAATTTAAGTAAATGCCTAGAATTAACATTAATAAACATATCCCTATGCTTAATAAATCTAAGTAACACAGTATTGAAAAATGATATCATATTACACACGTAGCTGCTTCATACGAAACCCCAAAATATAATCTATTACCATTGAAAAATTGCAGTGCAAAAGCATTAAAATATTGCTTTACATAACTCTTTTGCTTGCTGGCTATAGATGGAATGGAACGATGTAAAATGTACCTTGCTATTGCGTTACCATTTGATGCGATGGAGGATTTATTTTCTGAATTGATGTCTTTTGTGAGAATAATGGGTACGATTAGACTATCAAACAGAGTAGGTATTTTTATTGCAGGATTTCAACATTTCACCATATTCTTTAATAAATTGATGGCATTTGGCTTCATTATATTATGTACTTGTTTTCAATTATATTATATTGTATTTGCTTCTCAGTTTAGTTGTTATCAAACTTGAGTGTTACTTGTCGTAGAGAAATCAAGTAATGCGAAAGTTTATGTGTGTGTGTGTGTGTGTGTGTGTGTGTGTGTGTGTGTGTGAATGTTTGTTACCACGTATCACCGTAACTACTTAAACGATTTTAATGAAATTTGGAATGTAGATAGCTTATACTCCGGATTAACACATAGGCTTTTTATGCCGGAAAAGGTTCCTGCGGTATAACGGGAGGACGCAGGTGAAACCGCGGGGCACAACAAGTGTTTTATAAGAATATTACTTACTTTACCTGAAGTACGTAGATACATATACAAAGACAGTAAGCTTTTGAAGTTATATCAGGTCACTAGAAAGCTCGTTTAGGAAATTATATAAGCTTTTCAAAGTCTGGTCCATTCAGTTTGTACACTGCGGTGAAGCCAAACTGGAGTTAAGGAAAACTCCATTAAATTGCAACTAAGATTAACGTAGTTACTAATTCAAAACCTATTGCTAAATTATAGAGCAACTTAAGATAAATTCACAAGTGACAGACAGAGTTAAATTCGCATTTATAATAGGAGGAGGGATTTTTCATCCTTCTCTTAATTTTTGCTGTAGACTCTAGAAAAGGTACACCTACAGACCTACACCTAATTTGAAAATGTAATGCACTACACAGAAAGGGGACATTGCCATCATGAAAGTTCTAACATCCCGATCCTCGGTCAGCTAATGAGGCGTAGCGAGGGCAACCACTAGGCATAGTCGGGTAGTCAGTGATTCAGGTCAATTTATAATGACTTACACGACTCACGCCTTAAACGAGTAAACATTATACTTGAACTACCTGCGTAATATAAGGTATAAGGTAACTAACAATTTAAAAGCTAGGTCAAAAAGCTGAAATGACCATTTTTATTACAAAAAAACTAGCAATATGTCCTGAAAATTATTTCTTCTATTTCAATTTATTCATACAAACCTTAATATTTTATTATGCCACTAAATTATTTCTAACTGCACCTCTACAATATAAATTGTACAACGTGCATATAGATTTCAAGTTTCATGTTTTAGGTACGACGAATATAAAACCGTCCTATAGTATATTTACTTAAATTGTAAGTAAAGCAAAGCTAATTGTTGTTAAAACAATTTTATCACGTACTTCTCAAAGGGTTTTACGACATATAAATTTACAAATAGGTATAGTTTTCCGAACTTGACTCGGTGTCAGTTTAATTCACAGGTCTCTAAATTAAATTAAGATTAAACGACTCAAGCGGAAGTGATTTGAAAGGTCAACCCTTATGGCAGGTGGACATCCTTCAGTAAACGAATGCCGACCTCTCGACCTACGGCGCAGTGACGTAATTTACCGTTTACATTTGGATGGGCTTCTGCAAAATGTCAGTCCGCCAGCCATGGGCGTAGCCAGGATTTCAGGGGGAAAGGGGAACGGCGTTACAAAAAATGTAATGCCTGGCTTAGGAAGGATTTGATGTAAGGGGTCGTGCGTTTATTTTTTTCCGAAAATCGTATCATGTATCCTTTTCACAAGGAATAAATTTGTTTGTAGAAAATACCTTAATAGTGATAAAAACAACATACTTGAGTGCAGCTACTAAGGCCTTGTATTCAGATCTGCGATCACTCTCAAATTTATCTAAAAAAGTACGAAAGAAGTCTACAGAGCTTATATTATTCAGAGTAAATTTTGACTACGGATTAAAGTTGATTGATTGATTGGCCTAAGTTGACTTTTAATGACTTCACTATAGCTAAACTAGACTATCACTGAAATATTGCCCTAACCATCAATGTTTTTATAAAATCTTTAGGTTACTTAAATAATCAGTTTCTGTTTCGGTTTTATCGGAAGTATATCGGTGTATTTTTGTACTTAATGTCTATAATGTAAGTGTCTTCATATCTTCTTTTTTCATCGTGTCGTACGGCTTGTGCATTTGCCAGTGTCTCTTAATAAATTGATTTGAATTAGGGAATGGAAATAGGTGAAACTCCAACTCCCCTGAATACATCAAGTCAAGGTGACGTTGCTCGAGTCAAATGTTATTTTTAATTTGTGGGTCGGTGTAATGAGCCATGGGCAGGAAGAAGTGCGGCGGAACGGGTGTCGATCTACCCGCACACTCGCAAACTTTACAACAATAAAAGTTGCTTAATTAGGTGTCCGCGCGTTATATTATGCATATGGAGACCAGAATTATACAGTGGGTTCAAAAAAGGGATGAGCGTTAAAATCAGTAAATTTCATACGTTATAATTTTCAGAAGTAAAGATTTTAATGAGCATCGAATTCAATAAAGCTGAAACAATGGCGTATGTGACTGTGAGCTCGCATTGTGACCCTTTTGTCTTTCTCTCAGACACGTCATTATAGAAAAATTCACCGCGCACCCGGTCTAATGAGTAAAGCTATGCACACACTAAAAGCCTCGTGAAAATCTTAATGACCAAAATGACGCAACAAAGAGGATTTTGTGAATAGATCTTTTCCAAACAAAAGCCAGCTTATGCTAAAGTTAAAAACGTTTCGAAGAGGAAAAAAACCATTTCGCATTAGCTTTTTCATCCACAAAGAAGATTCTTTGAGACGAAACGCGTTAAATTAAGTAAAACCCTTTGCAGAAGTGACCGTAAAATTGATAAAAGCTATTTCCGCCAAATCCAACGAATTACTCACAATATTCGATGGTGTAGCTAAGAACATAATTCTACCAATATAACGAGAGCTCTATTTATGTTAGAACCACGTCTCATGTATCTTTAAGATAGTGTAGAGAGAAAAGTAGGGGAGGTCAGTGTAAAGTGGTTGTTTGCGGGTGAATTTCGGCAGGTCAGCGAAGCAGAGGCACGGAGAAGGCATCGCATGGCTCCGGAAATAATGACTACCGCTCTGTAATTGGAGCGGGACGGTGCATTCCCGCCCAGCCCCGACTCGCCACCTGCCTTTCAGTTTAATGTTAAAGGTTTTAAGCCATCTGAGAGGAAATTAGGCGGGTCTAATTGAATTTTGTTGATTGGCTGTCGACACAATCAAAAATTTGTCAAATTTACCGGTAAATTAATAGCATTCATTTAGGGTCATACAAATACAATATGAACGATATGTATACCAAATATTTATGAACAACATGCTTATCAATTTAGCGGCCACTCTTCGAACGCCGATAGATGAAAATTAATTATTTATAAAAATCGGAGATTTTTATATCTTAGAATTGTCTCAGACATGAGATAACCGAAGCACAAATGTACAAGTTTTAACTTTTAACATCTATAATCTCCGAGTTCCTTGGCGCTTTAGGAGTTTGTATTTGTTCTCTTGTTTATTGTGCTTCTTCATATCGATAATTAAAATTAATTTCGGACCAGTGGCTGTGAAATAGAAATAAAATACCAAACGGCGCCGCGCAGCCATTGTGAAACGATAGAAGGTGGCAAAATAGACAAGGAAGTCCTCAGTCCCAATTTCCTAAAATGTCCCGGAACTGAGATACTCGTAATTGATGTTGAAAATTATATCTTTGAACTCGTTTTTGGAGTTTTAACCTGGGAACATTTTTTGTTGGTTCTTATTCCCTTATTCAATTTATTGATGTGTGAACAGTGGCCACTGCAACCATCATAAGTAAAATTGGATCAATTAATTTTCAATTTCTCTAGCTGTTTAGTTATTGCAAAGGGATATGTTTTGAACTAACATCGTTATGCACAACTACTCATTCTAACACAAGTAGATTGAAATCTACGTCACAGGTAGGTTTGCAGGATATGTAATAAACACGTCCACGTAGGTGTTGGTATGGAATGTCGAGCGCATCGAGGGTCGGACATGTGCAGGAAATAATGAAGTCCGGTGAAATGTTCTGCAATAGAAACAACCCCATCCTGTATTTGCGCAAGTAAATTACTCGAGGAAAACGTTCGACGGACACGGAAATTCACTTAAAACATGTCTATACCTACATAAAATATACTTAATGTGTATGATTCGCAAGGGTCAACGTAGTATTGGAGAAATGATAGGTGTTGAATGAATGCTTCGAAAACGAAAAAGAAATATTGCAGGGCAGCATATTTTGAGACTTTCTGGCAAGCGTATATATAGCTTTTACAAAAAAAGATTATTGTAATGAGACAGTTTTATTTGATCTATTCGATGACATAAAATATTCAATGTCTTTCATGAAAAAATCTATAGGTAATCCGATGATAAAAATAATAATATTACTGTTCTTTGCCTCGTCTTCTTTAGTGTCGATGTTATATCACTCTCTCACGAATCTAGACTTTCAAGTAAGAACTGTTTCATTATTTATAGTGTGCTCAAAACTTTGTCAGGTTATTCTCAAAGGAAAATTGTACTTCGTACTTCAATGCAATTTGTCAGTTGGAAAATAAACTGATTTTGTTGCAAACTGAAATTGAGAAAATGCTAGTATACAGGACTACTGAAGTTCTGAAAGCTGAAGCGCCGTGCGAGGAGAAAAATACTTTTTTTAAGTAACCTAGTTGTTTAACTCCACCTATTCGGGCGCTACTTGTAGCTGCAACTAAGAATATGAAATTCATTTCTAACTATTCTCATAGGTTAAACAGAAATGCTTTTGTGTGTTTTATGTTCATATTATTTATTTGTAAAGTGTGTAAATGATATAAAAATATTTGAAAAATAACTGTGCCTTGCAGTTTTACCCGTAATTTCCCACTATCGCTTAGGAACCAATCTCGGGATGAAAAGTATTCTATATGTGTTAATCCAGGGTTATGAGCTGTATCCGCCCCAAAATTTCACTTGAATCCATTAAGCCGTTTTAACGTGAAGAAGTAACAAACATCCCTACATACTCACTCATAAACTTTCACACTTATAATATTAGTGTGAAAAGTGTGAAGTGTGATTATATCTAAAAAAGTAATAAAGCAAGCAGCATTAGCAAGCTGAAGTGGCAGTGGACTGGACATATAAGCCGTAGAACCGGCAACCGTAGAGGTAGACGTGTTCATCAGTGGAGACCGCGATTTGCCAAACATAGTGTAGGATACCTTCTGACAAGATGGGGCGACGCCTTGCGCTAAGTTGTTCGCAGTACTTAGATGAAAACTGGGCTCAGTGGCAAGATTTGGAAGAGCTATGTCCAGCAGTGGACTGACACAGGTTGATGATTATAAAATAAATGTTTAAAGAAACTTAAGCACGTACCACTCTAGTAGAGATCGCACTTCTATTAACATAAGCAGTAATAAAAGAACTTTATTTTACAACGTCTATAAATGTATACGAGTACACAAGCAATATCCGCCAGTGAAAGAATTATGACTACGTGGGTATTGATCTGTTTGAAACACCTGAGTTGCTGACATCCATTCAAAATATCATAAAACCCGTGAACTTTATAGTCCAGGAATTGATAGCGATCAAAACAGAATAGGATACTTTTGGCATTCTATAAAATACTTTTGTACTTACCTACTTTTTGACGTGACTGTTTCACGTTTCTCGTCGTAAAACTCACGTGTTGAGGAAAATGACAAACGTAACTCAGTTGTTTTCGTGGCTCTATTTTGTCCGAGAAAATGTAGAACGTTCCTTTTGAGACCATTTAACCTTTGGCTGGTATTTGAGATACTTTATTGTACAGGTGGAGATTATTAATGTAAAATGAGATAGACACCAGGATTAAAAGTAATTAATTGATGACGAGATTAAAACTATGAAAGTTTTGTATTAATCGCAGAAGTAATTTTTAAGTCCTAAAATAAAGGCGCCAGACAAAAAGTTTAGGGCGAAGACCTTCTTGACTGGTGTAAAACCACAACGCCAAATCATGCATGCGTTACACACTCACACACACGTACATAATTATAATGATTAGTGATCACACTAATCACTATATGATTAGTGATCACACTAATCACTATAATATAGTAAATGCGGTTTTCGGACCTTGACTTCACGCCGAAACGGCTCAGCTAATTTGAAATTCGGGATAGAAATAGCAAATATAAAGGCTATCTCAGAAAACGGTTCTTGTGGAATGACAGAAATACCGCGGGCGCAGCTAGTAGAATATAAAAACAAGCCAGTACAGTCACCTACAGTAATAAATAATTAAAAACAGTTAACCTCACATTCAGCACTAAAAATTATATACAAGAAGTAGAGCTCCTTTTATTCCTTATTATAATAATATCAACGCTTTAATACGATCCGAGGCTTTCAACAGCTTCATAACCTTCTCGCAACTAAGTGACACTCTAAGCAGGTAACAAATATTCAGCGTCGATAGTTTAAAAAGTGAGGCAATAAGGGGTCCTGGGATCCTGTAATCGTGACGTAGGCTTCCTTGCGAGGATCACGGCAGGCCTTAAGACCATCTGATCCGGGAATCCGAGGAAAGCCTTAGAGAGCGGAGCTGCGTAAACTTCTACAAACGAATTAAAGGGAGCGCCTAGAAAACAGGATTATCCACTAACTGTTTTACTTCGAGAAAATAGATTCGCGCCGTATTCATCTACTTAATACAGTTTGGAGTGGCAGTCAGCGTTTTCTTGTAAGTTCTTGATTGTAAACGGTTCAGTTTAGGTGTGGAGCAAGTTTAAAGAACGCTCTATTTTTGGAGTAATTTTGTGAAATATATAGATGATGAAATTACATAGAAAATTGTAAACCGAAAAATTACAAAATAAACCGACTTAATGATAATATCATAAATTTTAAAGCAAACCACACTTATTGACATTCATTTATGAGTTTGATTTCTAAGAATTTCTCTACAGATTGATTTAAAAATACAGTAGAGTTTCCGACGACGCTCGCCCCGTTTTCGAGGAAATCAGCAAGTACCCCATCACCAATTTCTAATAAACGGGCGGTCAAATCCAACAGTTCATTAGTCAATAGGATAACAATTTTTAATACATGGGTCGAATTCACCTTCAACTGGAGCTGGTCTCCCGAAACTCTAAACTCGGCTATTGGCAACGCTTATCGTCCCATAAAAACCACTTAATCGCTTCTTCATTTTGAAGTCAGTAAACAAAAACGTTGTATTATAAAAATGCGCTAATTTAGTAATAGTTTATGTTTCATTGTAACGTTCCATGTTGAAATGTAATGTATATAAATCTGCGTTTAACCTTTAAACCCTAATTGAAAGCTTAAATATCCATAAATCGCTAAAACACTAACTGTTGCAGCATGATAACCACAGAGCCAATTAAATTAAGTTTATTACATTAGACGCAGCGCAATCAACAATTATTCACGAATATAAACGTCATGTCACAAAGGAATTAACTCTGTTAGCTCGTAAACATGTCCCGACATTGATTTATTGCATTAATTCCATGACCCCAGGCCATAATCGTTTAGAAACAACTGTTTATATGATAGCTAAGTGTATGCATAAATCAGCTGACTAGGAAATTGTTTACATCGTGTTTTTGTTTTTTATTGGACAGGAAGTTCAAAGCGGCGGCGGCAGAATAGTCATAAAGCTGCGAGAATGCTTTTCGGACGCGCACGTTTTTTCGTTCTGTAACAGCCACTATTTACCATAGCGGGAAATTAAGTCTGAAAAACAGCGCAAATACAAGTCGAGGAACGGACGAAGACGCAATTGTTAGTGCTCCGTTTGGTTATAACAGCTACGGAACCCTAAAAAATATACTCATCTCCTTTTATGTCCTCTTTTGATGTGTTACCTATTTGAGTAGGATAACAACTTACAGAAAGCCCTAGTAAAAACAGAAATACTGTCAAAATTCACGTGACAATTTCACGTCGCTGCTGCTACATGCAAACACATACAAACAGACTTCAATTAAGAATAGACACAAGGTATGTGACTGGAATTGCAATAACCCACGTCATAGTTGCAACGTACCTGTGGAACATAGGTTTGTGTTTGATGATACAGTGGACTAATCAACCAATACCTACCTCCTGTTATATTTTCATTTATTCTTTACTTTTTGCAGTGTAGCGTTGGTCTCCAGGTGATGATACGGTCGCCTTTTTTAAGAGGTATTATAGAAAGTGACGGGTGGTGTTTATAACGTATTAATTATTGTTTTCAGTTTGTAATCTTTGACATAATCTTTTGTACACTTGCACTAGCTGCTAGTTTCAGCAATAAACTCGGGTTCTATGAACAAAGTAATACTACTTGCACCCCGCGGTTTCACCCGCGTCTTCCCGTTATCCTGCAGGAACATTTTTCCGGGATAAAAAGTGGCTTATGCATTAATCCAGGGTATAGGCTATCTCCATTCCAAATTTCATTCAGATCTGTCCAGTAGTTTTAGCGTGAAAGAGTAACAAACATCCATCCATCCATCCATCCATCCATACTCAACAAACTTTCACGTTTATAATATGTATTAGTAGGAAGTAGGATTCTATGTAATACTAATAAAAGCAACACCGAATACCTAAGCGGAACCATGATGAAGCACCCTGATGTGATTACCGATATATCAATGTCATCGCGCCAAAGCGAAGCTAAAAAGTTTCAAAACGAGCGTAAACATGAAAACCCGCTAAAGCGCTAAATAATGCAATGTGGAACGACATACTTACAGCAGAATTTCTGTGTTCGTGTAAAATTATAGGCACATGAGGCTTATCACCTTTGCCTCTAATTTGTATCGATTTTCTTTTCCAAACTCAACAAATAAAATAACTCTAAGTACAATTTTTTTTTTTTTTTTTTCTATTTACAGGGTAGCGTTTGACCACAAGTCACCTGATGTTAAGTGACGATGTGGTCGAAGATGGCGCCACGCTACACCTGGACTGGGAACTGGCTCTCAAGTGAGGCTGCCGGAACACACCGATAGGTGCTTGGCGACAGATTCTTAACAAGAGGGTGGTAGCTAGCCAGGCGAGTACTAGAAAATACCCTACCACCAAGCTATGGTTTCATCTCGATGTTTTCCTTCACCGAAAGCTCAAGCTCATTGTAGGATTCGAACCCACGTCCTACGGATCGCAAGCCGACGTCACTACCACTGAGCCATCATCGCTATGAAGAAATAGAGAACAAATAGATGTGGATATAAAACAAGTCATAAAATTTTAAGAACTATTTATTACTACCCCATAATATGTAGTTGTTTTATTCACTGACATGTTGATACGCGAAGCCTTTTGCGACCAAGGAAGATTTGCCTTTGAAAAATTTACGGCTGCTCTTCTATTATTATGGTGGTCGTAATATACACCCCCAAGCTTAATTGTAAAAGAACAAAACAATCAGTAAAACAGAAAAGATAAAAGCATTGTCGCCTTGGAACGTTCACGTTTTCGCCAAGGGTCCGTCGTAAAACTTTATTAGGCGCATTAAGGTCGCGGTTGAATCCTGTTTATGTAATCGCCGCCGGGGACCTTTAGCAGGAAAAATATTAAGTGAAAAAAGAACACACAACGTCACCCTAAGTAAGATTATATTTATTAGGGGCCAGCGAGAGTGTGGTCGGAGACGGCCCAAGTCACCCGGAGCGAAATGACGAGCGCCCACATGGGACAAGGGTATCTTGTAAGGAGCAGCCCAATATTTTGATACTCGTTTTGTTACAAATTACATTTGCGAACAAGGAAATAGCATGTAAAAGACAAAGTAGCGTAAAAATACAATATTCTTGTGTATTTATTTAGCAACATTGTTGTGAGAGATGTGAAAATAACTACCACCTATTGCCTGACTAATATATGAAGGGGTATTATTAATTGTAATTAATCTAGGTTAGGGTTCCTCAAACTTCTAGCCCCGGGTAGATAAATCACAGTCTTCTTTAAACTCTAAATTGTGGACTTTTTTTTATAAAGTAAGAAACGCTATAAAAACAAAAAAGACAAATTAAAGCGACAAGATGTAATAAGTCAACAGCAACAAGAAATCATAAACGCCAAACGTTTGCATTTATTCTAATCATTATTGAAGCCATCTTAACTAGCACAATAGTACACTTGAGCTTGTTTGCTATAACGCTAGCTATAGATATAGTAGTTTGCTCAATGCCTCGCCGTCTGCTCCGTGGCACGAATAATTTCATTAATATTGCACTGAGAAATCTTATTCTAATAATCAGAAGTTTGCGACTGCAATCTGACTAGATGCAAATTGCATGCAGACTGAATAATTAAAGGCTTATACACTTTAGCATGCGTGTAGATACCGAGCTACATTTCCACATGGCCTAACCAATATCAATTTGTAATACTTTATGGCGCGAGTTCTCTTTAATGTTTCGTACATTTTGTGGCCGACAAATGTGAATAAAACAGCACACCTGGTAACTTTTAACCAGAAATTACAAATTTAAACGAGCATTATATTTTTATGAAATTAAGTTTCTTTTTACTGTGAATTAAGGCGGAAAATTTGCAAAAAAATGTTAAAAACAATAAAATTAAGTTTATAAAACTTTCGTGAACGTAATACACATTTAAAAAAAAACCAGATAAAAAAGAAACACGTTGGTTTTTTGTTTACTTGGGAGATTTTTATGAAATTACGCACATAAAATATGACAATCATAGAATGGGAAGTGTGGCAGGATGACTTTATTTTTTCATATTGCATAGCAATAAAACCGTTTAGCGAAACTCGTATATTTTCAGAACAGTAAACAAAATTCTGAATATGAATGAGTATATAAAACATTTGCGTTATTGGCAGCACAGTAAACTACAGAACCTAAAGAAACATTACACTGACAACTGACAAGTGATCTGTCACATTTCACTACATCGTCTCGAGTCGAGCTTACACGGATTTATGTGTAATCGTCCCCAACGTACACTTGACTGATGACCCCCCGGGGTCTAGCTAGACTCTATTTATATATTTCTGGTATATCTACAGAAAAGTGCTTTATAATAAGCAAGCATTACTTTGCTCAAGTGAGGTACAGTATAGGTCGGTCGGTTTGAACTCTCAAGAAGACGCATAGATGTAGCTAATTCAATGACGGATCAAAAAAACTGATTACTACCTACTTTTATATACGCAGCACTCCCGCTACGCTGGCGGTGCGCGGACAAAACCTATTAGTACAACATGTACGTACGTGTACAATGTACAAATGTACAAGTAATATATCTACCAACCTTTTATTTCCCACATATTACGCAGTTTAAAATGTTAAGCACATTGTTGCAGCATTTTAACGATCTCTTGTTACATATGAATGCAGCTGAAGTTAAGCGGGAATTGTCCTCCAATAAAACGGATGTTTATGCGTTTATGTTTATAGCGCCGGGTTCATCCAGGGGTGGTTCATCTTCACTGCCCTTGGAAAGCTGGGAGTCAATGCATTTGAAGTTACGTTCTTAGTGTCTACGATACTTCCGTCCTTGCATCTTATTCTTCGATATCTAGTAGGTATGACTTCGAACTCTTTTACCTCAATAGTGTAAAACATTACTTTTATTTTCATTTTTTTTTACAAAGTATTTCAGCAATGCCATCTCTAATTTGAAGCCTTGACGACGATGCAAGCAGTGCCTAGCTCGACTTGTAACCGCGCGTGTTTGAAAGGGCATGAATTTAGGTTGACCTGCCTTATGTCAACTTCTATGTGTCTATTTTTTTACCTACTCGGCCTTCAAGGTATTGTACACCACTATCTAGAAAATATTTTGCCTTAAATCTAGACTTTAGTCAGGACTTAAACAATTTAGACCTTAGGCTTTGTGTCCACCTAAGTAACGTGACGCGTAATCTAAAGTGATCTGGCGTGTCACTTGTCACTTAGGTAGGTACCTATACAAAAGTCACCTAGGTATATAAAAAGTCTAAACAGAACATTTTATTGCAAAAAGTTTATTGTCATTCATTTCCCGAGTATGTTGTCTCAAAAGTGCCTGCGAAAAGAGGTCCTACGGAAGTGATAAGTAAAATGTCGAAATAACTGTAGTCTTTACGCCACTCACTTTTGAGTTCGAAGGAAAAGTCCTTGAGAAGATGTGACTGGTAAAGTTTGATCAGTACGAAAGTTTTAATTGCTACTGAATGGCATTTCTGGTGCAGGAGTTCACTCTCAAAGTATTTTAATCGTGTAGCGGAAGTAATTTGCTTTTAAAACTATTTGAATATATTTTGCCGTCTGTTGCGGAGAGATATAATTTCTTTCGGGGACATCAAGGTGTAATAATCTTGAGTGCGCAGCGAACTAAAACGGTAAGTATCCTTTGAAACGAGCAATTTAAATTAAATGGTGGAGGAGATAGAAAAGCAAGCTGTAAAAGAAAGTCAAGCTATTGCAGCGTATCTACATCACACGCACATGCACACCAACCATATAGTATTCGCGAAGTTCGCGTGTGACGTCACCAATTTGAGAGCTTTAGTTTTATTATCAACTTTGAAGAGTGGAAGTCCTAATTAATAAGAAATACGTATTGATAAGAACGTGTGCCTTCATTAGTCGCTACGCTAACTACACTGTCGATCACATCGTCACTTAACATTAGGTGACTTGTGGTCAAACGCTAACCTGTTAGTAGTAAAAAAAATGCTAACAAGCTAAGTAAAAAAAAACTAAGAGTGCAGAAGCACACAATTTCTAGTAAAAAAATGTATATAAAAACGCTCAGGCAGTGCTGACTATGAGTATGTTTAAGAAAGTGTTTAGTAGTCATTTGCATCATAGATACATGCAAAATGTCAGTATACATACGCAAATAGGTACATATAATACCTACTTGTTTTCTTTATTAGGTCTTGGAACATACAGTGCTGGTCTTTATATTTACACACTAATACTCGTTTGTTAGAGTAACTGTTAGATAGTTAAGATTAGGTATATTCAATCAGAGACTTTCAAAGCCGTATTCAATGCTAGATGGAGTTAGTCGACGCAAGACGGCTTGCCGAGTGGATATGTCTTGTATATACAGTAAATATATCTACACATATCTAGAGAAGTGGGTGTGTACGTCACCTACATTCGATTTGTATTCTGAGTTCGTTAGCTCTGCTCGCAATGATTGCCCCGAGGCGGACGCGTTTCTGAACCCAGCATGTACGCATAATGTACTATACGAGATTATCCTATAGACCTAGTGATATGAAATTATTCCCAGATTGTTGAATATACGTGCGTTGTCTTTAATACAAAAGTTTCTCAATTTGCTCTTACGTTTACATATTCTGCGGTGTGCTTGAAAACGTACTACCTATATATGAGTAGGTACGTGCCTTCGTACATGATTTTGTAATATAATCATTAATGATTAATTAATATTATAATGATAACATAATAAATAATGCCTGATGTTTTTTTTTACTTCTTAGTAACGCTGCCTTGTAAGAAGTTCTTACTAGGTAGCGTTTGACCACAAGATACCTAATGTTAAGTAACGATGTGTTCGAATGTGACGTCACGCTACACCTGGATTTTGGTAATGATGATGATAATAGGCTATATAATAAAATATACGTAATACAAATTAGATACCTATTTATCAAAACAGCTGTTCATGGTGGCGTTCAAAGGGAGAAGCCTATGTTCAGCAGTGGACTACGGCTGATGATGATGATGATGAAAAGATATTAAATCATATTAAATTATTTTTGTATCAGTATGCCTTAAATAACGTTACAGATTCAATGCAAAATAATTTCTAACGTATTTTATAGCCGTTCATTGTGGCTTTCAAAGGAGGCCTATATTCAGCAGTGGACGTCTTTCGGCTGATGACGAATAAATAAATAACTTGATAAGATTATTTATTTAAATACCCAACACAATTTTTCTTTCAAAAGAAGCTTCAATGTCGATAAACTTCGGGATTTCTTCAAATATCTTCCAACAACTTCATTACCTACCTAAACTACATATACAAACTACGTCATCCAGTGTTAAGTGACATCTACAAAGACCATAATGGTTCATACAGCGTGCTCGTAAAATTTTATAGGTAGCTCGCTGCTACAGGATGTGTCCCTTGGGGCACGCCTCTTCGACCCTGCCAAGGAAATGACGACACGGATGGCACTGTCTGTTGATAATCTGGGAAAATTCAGGCACTGCTTTGCTTTTACGTAGACGAGTTTTTGTTTAGATTATACCGACTAACCTACATACATGATCGCTAAAAGTGAATCGATAAGCGTAAGCTAAGATTCCGAAACGTTGCCGCTCAAAAAAGGTTAGGGACACCATCGTGAGTATGTAAACCGCCATGTCTAAGCTACATTCTAGGGCACCAACCCGCACAGGGCCAGCGTGGTAGATTACAGCTCATACTCTCTCTCTGAGAAGGCCAGCGTTCCAGCAATGATGGTGACGAAAAGTAATTCGAGGTGGTATGTTTATTTTTTGTGGTCATAGCTGGTGCATTGCATACGTGTCGCGTTTGTATGCATGGGGTAAAACATGGCTAGTTGCGATGTTTGCAACCCTTCGAAACAAATTATTCACTAATTTGCGCGTGTATTCGTTCTCCTACTTCCTACGCACACTTATCAAACCGTGATTAATTTGTCTTATCTGCTAAGCGCTCAAAAAGATTATACCACATGAACGGCGCCGATGGAAAATAAATCGATGTCATCACCCACGCGTTCTAACGCGATTATTATAAGCAAATTAATAAATGCCGGCGTGGAAATCATGTCTTCGCCTTAATTGGTACTCAAAAAACAAAATGTTAGCTGACCTTAGCACCTTAAAAGTAGAAACTTGCGAATGAATAATGTAAATAAAACGGATGTTTTAAAAGTTAGTAAGGTAGATACAGTTTTGATAACTTATGCATGAGTAGGGAGGCTTATGAAGAAGTCTTTTCTTCTTGTTATTATCTATTACCTACGAAGAGATGACGCTAGGAAAATTATTCGTAGGTAATCCTACGAAAAATATTCCTAGCTAGAATCTCGTAACCGGCAATAGAGATGTAGCGTGCTCCATCAGAGACTAAAAAATTCGTTACCTACGGGACTAGTATAAAACATTCCTTTCAAAGTTTAGATGAAAAATTCATTGTTTTGTAGTTTCCCTACACACATAAACGCGCGGCCCGCACTCTTCTTCAACGCGACTGCGCCTGCCGGATCGCATCACCTATTTATACGCACTAATGGGCCAGACTATAATATTATCTCCTACATAGAGAAAAAAGTAGAGAAATAGGACAGACTCGTTAGCTCACTCGTGTTTATGTTACCGCGTCAACCTTACACGATAACACATTGACACCAAACGGTGTTCCCAAAAAATCAATGCCAACTTCCTCAAATTATATTATCGAAACGAAAAAACAACAAACTTTTTTTCAATTCACACAGAAAACACATTTTTCACTCAAACAGAGTCTGTTTTTTGGCAATAAAATCAGAAAACAAATCTCATCCGCTGTCGGACTTCAGTAAACTGGTTAAGCGTGGTTCTCGACTTGGGTCTACATCTGCTAATTGCTTCCGAACTTGTTTTTGAGCATAATTTTGGCTAATTGCAGTCGCGTATTTGGCGCCGTGCCAAGGCAGGGTCACAGCCAGAAAGGCCACCTTATTTCTGACTTTAGATAAATAACGGTGAAGTTTTGATTTTCAACTGGTGTGAGTGTTTCTTCTGCATATAATTTGTGAAAGAATGAGCTAGGTGTAAGCTTTGTAATTTAGTGTATAACACAGCCTTTATAATACGCTCAATTACATAACTGTATGATTTATGTATAAGTTTGCTTACATGTGGAAAAGTACGTCAAGTTTGAATATGGCAAGAATTTGTAATGCGAGAAGGGTGTTAGGGTGTGCTTTTGTTTGCATAAAAGAGTACAATGATATATGTAAAACAATAGCTACTTTATAATTGCATTGTGCTAGTACGTCAAGAGTACTCGTAAGTGAAGCCACGGACAACAATTTGTTAAGAAATGTATAATAAATAATTAATCAAATATTATAAATTATTTGTTTTCGGCCTAAAGAAAGAAACATGTTTGGTACTTATGGTACAAGATTTTATGGTAAATTAAATTTTTTACTGACCCTTTGTACGCTTTACACTGGGTCTCTAATGAGCCTGTATGGAGGGCAATGGGCATACAGCAAATTGCTGCCTCACGGCACGTCACATTTTATACAAAAAAAATCGAAATCTCATACAAGTTACAACTGCATTGTGATTTCTTAGGGCTGTCAAAAGTTAAATGCAAAACCACTGTATGACTGTACACAACGTAAATTATTATTAAAGGAACAACAAATGAAATGATTGCGTCGAAGCAAATTGAAGTAGGGATCTAGACAAAAAGGACAAAACGTTATCTCCGGGACACTGCAGGGAGGGGGCGGGCACTCAATCTGCAGAGCAAAACGGAGGGCTACTACTACGATGCACAGTCAGGTCAGAATAAGATGAATTAGGCACTGCTAAATATATTAGAGAATGCGAAAGGCAAATTTGCATTTCTAGAGCATTCAGAGTGCCCTGAATACATTAAGTGAGAATTAAAAAAAAATATTTTGGTTCTAATTCCTATGAAAAATGTTTATACACCTACCTATCTACTTTCAATTTAATTAGTCTTTTAGATAGCTATCTATCTATGTGTTTAATTATATAATTTTTTACATGAACGTGAATATGTTTTATATTTTCTAAAAATAACATAAACAATGACAAATGATTTACTGGTGCCATCTTCTTACGGACGTATTCCCGAAGTACTAGAACTATGACTTCTTTTATTTTGCAAACGTTTATTTTTCTGCAATCGTTAACGCCTTGTGACGTTTAGTTTTAGCTTGTCTTATTTCATCTTGGCTACCATTTTGTATAGAATGTAGCGATATTCACTTTTTTGTAGAATGAATTTTGGTTTTGGGGTGCCGAAATGTTCGACAAACTTTTATAGTAACCTATTGTCCCC
Source organism: Opisthograptis luteolata (assembly GCA_931315375.2). NCBI lineage: Eukaryota > Metazoa > Arthropoda > Insecta > Lepidoptera > Geometridae > Opisthograptis > Opisthograptis luteolata. The sequence continues at coordinate 5,574,092 of OV928038.1, read as the reverse complement.
TCTGAGGAAATTACGCTGCGATATTGTTTTGTACTGCGCTTGTTACAGTGACCGCCGCGCCCGCCGCCCGCCCAACGCCGAGCGGAACTTTAGATGGATTTATAGAGAACATACGGCACCCGTACCGTTGTACTAGGGCAGAGTCTTTATCACCGACTTCCAAAAAGAGGATCTTAGTAGCTTTGTTTAAATTCAGTTTGATTTCTTCTTGATTCAAATCTGATTTCAATTTCTTTTCTTTCTTCTTCTTTTTTTTTTCAATTTCTTTTACTTTTTACAGAGTAGCGTTTGATTAGATGTAATGGATAACATGTGGTCGATGGTGGAGAAATAAAAAACTAAAATTAATTTAACGTTTATTTTTAAATATAATATTTTTTTCTTCTCCTTTTCAAAATGCATAACAAAAAAGGTAAGCTATATAAATGTATGTACCATATATAAGCAGCAAAGATGCCAGATCGTCATTCCGTTTGTTGCAGAACCACCAATGCAATGGGACTTCATTAGACACAGTACTCTGTGGAGCCGAACAAACAACCATGAAACCCGTTCAAAGAATTCATTTCAACACGTTTTTAATCTAGCACTAGCTTTCTTCTCATTTTTTTCTTATTTAATCATAACAAAGAAAATGAAGAAAATTTGTAAAAAATAAGATAGAAGGAAATTTTAATATATTAGTTATGCAACATGTGTGTAAATTTTTTTTATTTGTTTGTTATTATTTTTATTTAATACTTATGGTAACACTAAATGTGACCCACGCCTGTCACTTAATACTGCGTACAACCGCGACAAATGCACTTCGCCTCCGTTCTACGATTCAATAACACTGAACTCTACATTTTGTATAGCAATGCTTTGGTTTGTTCACATATAAATACAAATAGTGGGTTTTGTTCGCAATCCAAGTGTGAAACTATACATAACTTATTAGGATGTGATTTACATAGAAAAACGTGAATAAAATCTATCAATCAGCTCACATAACATTAACTTAACCTTCCGTACCTTAACAAAAAACAAAAATATAAAAAAATTAAGTGCATATGTTTTTATGTATATAATTAAAAGGTCTTAACAAATAGCATCCTTCATCTCTATCATTATGCAAATAAACGTTTCATCTAGACATAGGTCTCTCGCCCTCTCCCAATGGACGCTACGGGACTTTGGTATATGGAAACAATACATGTCCTATGCAGTGATAACTCAGCGAAATTGTCTTGCAACTTTAGGTCGTGCGTCCGAATCCGACAATACGCTTGGGCTTATGGTGCGAACCTCAGGTGGGTCCAATATCGAATAGCCATGATGTAGCGGCTACACCATCACCTGGAAATTTAAATTGCGGTGTCACATCAAATTTTAGATTACGGTTTCAACACTCACGTTCTTGTTTTGTTTCTATATCACACCATTGCATCGGTGCGCTGAAGTATTTGTAGGTATAAGTATAGCAGCATATTATTCAAACAAATGCTTTTACAAAATATCACCAGAAATAACAACGATAATCGAAATCGAGTATCACTGTGCAGCTTCAGCATTCGCGTATTAAATCAACACATAAATCTTCGTCTATAAATATTAATCGTCAAAAGTTAAACTCGTGAAAATAATTTAAAGCGGCACCTGTTTTCAAATGGGCTATAAAAATACATTTAGAACAAGGGTTTATAAATGAAACGATTTATTTCCGTAACTTTTCCATTGTGTTAACTTTTATGCTGTAGGCGGAATTCCCGTAGCAAAACATTTTGATCGCTTCACGGGTCATGTTTTGATAACGCTGTGACATTGTTATCTCGTTTGATGAATGGACTTTTTGTTACAAATGGACGTTGTTATTTCGCTAGTGAACCCAACCGTCCTGAATGTTTTCCAAGGGAGCGGGAAACGAAGCGTTGACGGCCCTCGATAATTCTGTTGATAAATAAAATCTTTGATTTTATTACAGACAATTCCTCATTTCCATTTATTCTTTGACTTTGATTTTACAAGATAAAAGAACAGATAAATAATTAATTGTTGTATCGTGATCTCTTTGTTTCGTGTGATTGTATTCCCTCAGGTATTATCTAAGTTTGGATTAAGCTATTGGATTGTGGGTATTTCGCCACGAGTAGGTATAAATAATTTAACTTCAGCAAGTGGAGTGGTGTGACAAAGAGTTACGCAGTCAAAGATGCAGAGTTGAAACTGGCACGCTTAGAATTTTACTCGTGAACGATTTCCAGGGAGGAAATGAAAATTGTTGAGGAAGTCACGGTGTCAGAGGACTCATTTTGCGCATAGTATCGCACTGCTTAGAGCACTTCATATTCATAAAAATGCAATCAGATGTACTCGTACTACTCTATATTCATTGTTACCGATAATATAATGGCTAAAGACTAAATTGAACAGTAAAAGGCACAGTATAAAACTGATTCATTAAGCTAAATGAACCGATGGGTCAGTTCGTTACGTTGTAGTCGAAAATAATTTAATCAGAGTAGAAAAAAGTATGTCATCCCGAGCTGAGCTCAAATTATTTTCCGCCACAACATAATGAACGTCCGGCAAATAAATTATCCCAACACCTCTAGCTACAGTCTTTAGTATTGGCCTCAGATATCGATAATTCTATACTTACATACTTCTGTTTCGAACTACTTAGTAAGTATTTGGTAATGAAACCACCAATACTATAAACTCGAAATATTTCTTCTTTTGTACAAGCAAGTGGCTAAGATTAATGTCGGAGTTTTCAGGCCTCCAATATGGCTTTAGAACCGGGGCCATGGCCTCCAAACCACGGTAGCGTTCAGTTGAAAATATACCATTTATGTTCACCGAGTGACCTATCCAAGTGATTACCGTGCTGACTTTCTAAGTTTTGCCTATCCCGGTTGATCTGTTGCAACCATACAACCAACCGGACCAGCCATGCTACGAGCGCTACAAACAAAATATTTTTTTGTAAGTAGACAATATTTAGCCCAAAAAAAAAATCAGAATTTTTTCTATGTGAAAAACATTAAAACCTAATACGAAAAGAATTGTACAATATACTCACAGACTACACTGCTAGATTTTATGCTGTGTTATATACCTTAGACAAGATACAAGATGCTTATTCAGAGCCAGCACAATGACCAACTTCACGGTAAAGGAAGGAATTATTACAGTACCAGGTAAAAAAAAACAGATACTTGGAATCAAGTTTCCTTCAATCCCTATCTCCAAGTATTCAATACCTACTGTATGACAGCGAACAAATCGCACGGCTTGGGCCTAATATCGGATGACACGCCTACATTAACCTTAAGGGTCCTCTGTCACCGTCACCCACCAACATATGGGAAGAATGAATCCAGTTCAAGAATAAATTAATGCCCTTGTACCAGGAAATTGCTGGGCGGGAGATGCGAAGCCTGTGAGTTTGTTTATTTTAATTTGGGGTCACTTTGGCATATTAAAATTAAATGAGAGCACGGGTAACTTGTGCCTTAGGCTAAGTACCCACAGTTAAACAATTTTAAAACATAATTTAGGGAAACATTCTTCATGTCTGTTTTTATTAATTATTATTATTCGTTGTTATCTACTATATCATAATTAAGATAAGTTTTATTCAATTAAAAATCAATGTGAACTTTATTGTTCAAATTGTAACATGCTTGGCAGCAGAATAAATCTGGTGGTGATATAAAAATTGATGTATGTGTATATTCCCTATGAATTCCAAAACGGACGGACTGATTGTGATGAAATTTTCAGATTTAAGTTTGGTAGAGATCGGATCAACAGTTTTATTTTAGTTATTTTTTATTAGTGCTACATGTGCGAAGCCAGGTCGCTAGTATTGTGTAAAAAACATAAAAGTCATCAAATCATGGTCTTTGCACGATTGAAGCACCCACATTTTTCACATTTTATCCGACCATTTCCCAAGTTATGGACGTAATAATATCTGAATATAACATTTTTGGCGCCGTGATTTTATGTCAATTTTTATAGGATTGTCTTAGTAAACGTTGTCCGACTTTTACTAGCCTCTAAAAAGACAAGCCATACTGTGATTGCATTAGGTAGATAGAGGAGCAAAATGGCGCAATGGGCGAACAGCTAACTGTCGCAAATTTGATTCCCGCTATGAGACAAATATTTGTGCATTAAAAATTGAACGCAGGTATTTGTTTCGTGTATTGTGGATCCCGGATCCGCGTAGTTTCTGATTCTGTGGGTACAGGGAAAAAGCTATGTATGAGATTGTGTGGGCTTTATTATTATAATTATTATTAAATCATGCTTTAATATTGTATTACAATTTTGTTTTTAACACAAATGGCGAGTAAACTCAATTTTCGATAACGGATATGTGTAGCGGACGGATAATTTTCACAACAAAACACTCATTAAAACATGCAAATGTGTTATTTGGTTGATAACTTATAATAATATTTCCACCGCTCGCTGCTGGCTGGTAACAAGCAAATTAATTAAGTGAAAAAGCAAATAAAAGCAAGCTCACGAACATTTTGTTCGGCAACGGCCTTAATCATAAGTAGTTTCATACATTTAATTAATAAACTAAATAACCCGGTTTTCTACCTAGCAATTCTCATACAAAATTTCCTTTGGGGTTTTCCTTTTCTTGTTTTTAAACCACCCCTTTTCTAAAGCGAACAAATCGAAGCAAACAAAATTGAAATTAGTTACCCGTTTTTTTTTAAGTGAGATTAACGAACACCAATTGATTTTTTTTTAAAGAAAGATGTACAATGTTTTTTTTTTCTTACAGGGCCACAAGTCATCTGATATTTAGTGACGATGTAATCGAAAGTGGCACCACTATACACGATTGGCTCTCAAGTGAGGGTGCTGGAATACACCAATAGGTGCCTGTCGACACAAATTATTTAACCAAGCGAGCACTAGAAAATAAGCTATCTACCAGCAAGCTATGGTTCTGTCATGATATTTTCTTTCAACAAAAGCTCAAGCTCATTGTAGGGTTTGAACCCACAACCCATGTGTCGCAATTCAACTTTACAACTCTAGAGCTATTAAAGTTTTAAATGTGATTAGTATTAAGGACCATTGCACAGTAGTGGGACAGTATAGATAGGTTACAAAAAATTCAAATGTAAAACACAAAGTGCGTTCGGCAGATATGAATTGCCTTTACAAAAATTAATTGTGGCGAATTTGAAAACAGCGCACGGCGCAGGTAACTCGCTCGGTGTTGATTAATGGCACGACTTACAGCGAACTGTGTCCGCTGCGAGCGTTTTAAAATGGGACTCAAAGAAACAAATGAACTTGGTTCTAAAGACAAATGCGCATCGCATTTGAATAGTAAAATTATTAGGTACACCTTCAGTGTTCCTACTACTATGTAGTGTTATACTCGTAATTAATGCTAAAGTAACTCTCTCTGTCTCTGTTCGTTACCTTTTCAAGCCTAAATCACAACAAGTCTTGATAAAATTTGGGTTAGCATTATACATAGGTAATATGACCTTTGATGTCTTATTATGCTGATGTAGTTCCATCCGATAATTTACGCTTCCGTTCCTACAAATTGTATTATTTTCGAACGCGAATTGTGATTCGTGGCAACGACAACACAACAATCCCGTCTTTGTCAACCAACTTGTCTTGGCTAGCGCCCAACCAACTAAGCAAAGGTAACGTATCTCTTTATTTACGTTATATTTACTGTGACAGTTACAAATGTTTTATACACAGCTTTATATACGTACTTGTGATTTTTATAACACTGGAAACCTGCCTAATAAACAAGTGTTTCATCTTTTTACGAGAATGTATAAATCTCTATTCTGTTTGCAGTAAAAGTGGCATATTTTTTTACTAGCTTCTATTTGTGGTTTCGCTAATTCTCACCCAAGGTTCGCGTTAGACAAATTGTAGTGAGTACTCGCAGTGGCAGTTTTCCCCTTAATTGGTGTCTAGATGACAGATTAAGGGCGGGGAAGCAGTGACGTAATTGACAGGCCAATCTGAGCGCGGTTTTGATGATGGATCCCGTTTTTCGGAAGGAACTGTGCGAGTTCGTAGTCTTACGTGTTTTGGGGGTGCACTTTACTTGGCGTAGCGTATTTGTGTAGCGGCATTGTTGTCTTCTTCCATCGGTAGCTTCGTACGCTAAGTAGGTATTAATGTGTGGCTTATTATATACTTATCTATTAGCTTAACAGATATACTAATAATCCTATCCTTCCTACTAATATTATAAACGGAAAAGTTTGTATGTATGTATGTATGTTTGTTGCTCTTTCACGCAAAAACTACAGAACCGATCTGAATGAAATTTGGAATGGAAATAGCTTATACCCTGAATTAACACATAGGTTACTTTTTATCCCGGAAAAAGGCTCCTGCGGGATAACGGGAAGTCGGGGTTGAAACCGCGGAGCGCAGTTAGTAATGTAATAAAATGATAATATAATGTATGTAATCATGTCATGTAAAATTGATTTTAATATTTGTATTCCTAACGGAGCAGTTATAGCGACATAAAAACGAACACCTGTAATGTACTCATTTATACTGGCAAATAATTTGATTTGATTTAGTTTGAAATAGCGCCACCTTCGACAACATCACATAACATCAAGGGATTTTGCAGTTAGGTGTAACACGAAAAAACCGCGCAAATAACGAATATAAATTGGATTTTTTAAATAAAAGCAACGTTTTTACAAAAATAAACGTTACGCTCCGAGCGCTTTGCATTTGTTTGTTGTTCCGTCTCGTAATGTTCACGGAATTAATGATGGTTTCTCTAGTCTGTGCTTTTTCACAGTTGCAATAGTCGTTAAGATTCCCGGTAAAAGAACTGCACTGGAGCGCAGAAACGCTTATGACATTACATTGTGCGGGAAATTACTTCATTTAAATTTTAACCTCCTACATTTTTACCGCATTTTATTTTTAACTTATTCAGATAGAGATTGATTATGGTTCTTCTAACTTTATAAAGTGCAAGCGAGAGACAATTACTCGAATTAGGTACTTAAAATGTGAGTCATGTTAGTGATTTCAGGAAGGTAGAAGAAATTATAAAAAGATCAGCCCGCCGAGTGTAACAATAATGAAATGAGAACCTACTATTTACAAATTGAAATGACGAGTTCTTTTTATAGTAAACAAGCTGTTCCCCGTGGTTTCACCCGCGTGGGCTACAGTTTATCACGATAAAAAGTAGCCTATGTCCTTTCTCAGGCTCTAGACTATATATGTGCCAAATTTCATTTAAATCGGTTCAGTAGTTTAGGCGTGAAAGCGTGACAGATAGACAGAGTTACTTTCGCATTTATAATATTAATATTATAGAGATAGAAAGATCACCTAACTGACCAATTAAAAACTTGAAATAATTTTGCCTGGTCTATTTTATTAAACAAAATAACGTTTCTTTTCTGATACTTGTATACACAATTTAAGTAACGTAGGTACACTATATCCTTAAGACCTGTAGATGACAAACGGAAAATAAATACAATTAATTAGAAGAACTAACAAATAAACAATAGAAAAACTAGTTTCACTTATAGATGGAAAAACTTAAAGAGTACTTATTAATTCATACGTATACTTTCACCGGCCGCGCCTCGTGCCGACCTCGTTAAATGTTATGGAAGTTGTTTAACGACCCTGTCAAAACTTTTTTTCGTATCGTCGACCAGCGGTCGATCCAGGGATCTCGTCCTTCATAGCAAAAGATCACATGCCTCCCTATCTTACGTCTTTCATAAATCTTGTTTTTATGTCAGTCATACGGTTTGGTTGATAGAGCTGAGGCGTGATTCATCAGTTGGTACTTTGTTTAGAACGTCCTGTAAATTACGTCTATCATCGTCATCATAATGATTCGGTATCAGTTTACTGCCGAACATAAGACTCTCTCAAAGTACGGTACAGGCTGCAGTAGTTTTAATTCGATGATAGTCTCAACTAATATTTAAAAGAGGAAAGATTTGATTTTTAATATTTGTTTGTGAAGGATAAACACAAAAACTACAGAAACGATAAAAAAGACACTTAGGTACATACAGAAAGCTGCATTATTAGCGAGTAACATGGCTATATTTCATTATCAAAAATAGAAATCTCTACGAAAATCGTAAAAGTGTAACCTCAGGTTTAAAAAAAGTACTTATAAAATTGCCCGAACCAACACGTGTACTAAAAAGTTTATGTAACCTTTTCCGGTAATACTTACATTCTAATGCCTGTTGTTTCATTATTTCCTTTGCAAGGGATGGCATAACTGTAAGGGCAATGCAAAAACAATTGAAACTGTGCCAGCACCGACTAGTAATCCAGCACGGTTAGGGCTCTTGAACCGTTTCTTGTGAAACTACTACCGGAGAGTTATTGCTTTAGGTATGGCACAGTAAAGTGCGCAGTAAGTCTCTATTATCTGCGCCGTTAGAGTCGCGTGAATGAAGGCGAACGGACGTGGCGCGAATCTAAAAACTAACTCGATTCACACCCTCTGATATGTACCTACAGTCGGCGGTAAAATATCACGTCACAAGAATATAACAAAAATGAAAGTTACATGTTTCTCCATCTGTTGTTTTGTCATTTGTTTTTTACTCAATCACGCTATAAAAGTACTGATCTAGTTTGGATTCGTTGGTACAGAGAACTATGTCACCATTCTACGTCCATGGTACAGAGATAATGGATTGACACGTTGGCTATTTTTCAAAAAGGTTTAGGAAATATTTTTTGAAATCCAAGGAGTAACTTTCTTTTTTCTTATCCATAAAAATCAATTTCTGTTCGTTAGTCTCGCCAAAACTCTAAAAAGACATAACCGATTTTTTTCTCGCTTTAATGAAGGGTTGGTTTAAAAATCTAAACAAGAGGTAAATCTCAAAAGAACCACAGTAATTTTGTGTGGGAATTGCCAAGTAACATGAAGTTCACCGGGTTATCTAGTCTTGTCTACAAAATTTCAGTAACTATCAGGAAGTTTAGATAGTAATAAAAAAAATATCCTACAATTTTCTATGAGAATCAATATTATTTTATTATTATGCCAAATTCAAAAGTCTGAGGACTCTGAGGGTCTGGGGTCTGGGGTGTTATGTCTCTGGTGATGGTTAATGATAGATAATAAATAAACATGCACTCAATTATTTTTTTATAGGTCTCATTTTATATCTCTCACAGAAACATACATACATAAAAAACATACTAAAACTCAAATATAGTATTTCGTCACCGACTGTACTTTCCTACAAGTAATGTGGTGCCAGCTCCCTTTGTCCGCCTTAACGTTTAATTAATTCACTGTGTTGTTCTGTTTCCTTTGGCTAGTGTACTAAACATCTGTTTAAATAAGTACATACACCTAAAATAACTCCTTTTATAATTTATAATCTCCTATCTAAGGCATTGTGATTGGATTCACATTACATATTACAAATTAAATTCATGACAATATATTAATCAAAAATATATATTTTGCTCACTTGAGAGTTAGTCCCCAATCCAAGCGTTGTGTGGCGCCACCTTTGACAACTATTGTCACTGAACATCAATCAGCTGACTATTAGTCAAACTCTACCGTGTAAGATGTAAAAATGTATGAAAAAAATAATAATATTTCTTATCAGGTGTTTTGTTGATAACAATAAGCATTAGTACGACATGAAAGTGCTTTCGCTAAAAATCCCTTTTGGGAGAAATTACGGTATCATAATAAAAACTTTCTAAAAATAATTTCCTTTAGGCCTCAGCACTCTAATATTTATGAAGCTCATATTTCAGGATGAGAAAAAGTCGGTTGAAGAATGAATAAAGGGCATTTCTAGTTTTTATTACATCTCTCCAATTATGTTCAGTACAGTATTCATTTATGCCCGAAATTAATAATCGATCCTGATCCGTTATCCGCGCTTTTGGATAGATATGTCATGTCATAATATGTCATTTTAGTAGTAATACGTCAAGCCCTAGTACTAAAATGACATAAAATATTATGACATGACATATCTATCCAAAACCGCGCATAACGGATCAGAATCGATTATTAATTTCGGGCGATAGAGATACGAAATGAAGTGTATAATGTCCATGCAAATAAATATTAGGTCCGTCAGTCCAACTATTGAGCACAAACTGAAAGCACTTCATATTCATTACACATTTATCTTTTGAAATCTTGTCATGTTAAACATCCATAATGAATAAAGCGTTTTATATTTCGGTGATTGAAAATAGCATACCTTTTCAGTAGAAAAATAATTTAAAACAATTGGTATCTTCAAGTCGTGTAGTGAAAACATCTGTACATGATTTTAATAATCTGTGGTTCTAATATCTGCAATGTAAAAAATATAGATTTTTTCATTCACACGCTGAATCATGCAAATGAAATGAAACTACTTTCATTTGTCATGGGACATGTCATGTAGGGTGTGTGTGAAGTTAGCATCTCAACTGTTGGCATCTCAAAAAAAAATTGCATATAAAGTGGCATCCAGCATAGTTCTACAGTTCTAGATAGGTTTTAGCAATAGTTCCGTCATTTTTATAATTAAAATCGAATTTTGAAAAATGAGATGCTAACTTCGCAAATTAATCATAGCATCTCATCGAATTTCGATGATTGGACTACACTAGAGTAAAAATATCATAGTTCTATGTAGATAAAGTGCTATCCAACATAGTTCTACTGTTTTTGATAAGCAGTAATAATAATTAAGACGATTTTGATAAAAAAATAAAATTTTAAAAACTGAGATGCTAACATCTCAAATATTTCATAGCATCTCATCGAATTTCGCAAGTTTCATCTTGCCAGAGTGAAAACTAAGGAAGTTCTACACCATAAACCTATTCTATGAATAGTTCTACTAGTTTGGTTAAATTCAACTAACTAAAAAATATTAAACTAAATTTATATTAAAAATTAATGTTATTAGTTAGGAGGCGAAAATGACCGGAACTATGTCGGCGCTTGTATAACGAACCCCTACTGCTAATTTAAAAAATTCACGCGACCCGGAACTCATAGTTATAACCTAGCATCTCACTTCCCTACAGTACTTCGTATACAAGAAAAAAAATATTTTCTAGTTAGGAGGCGCAAATGACCGGAACTATGTCGGCGCTTGTGTAACGAACCCCTACAAATCATTTAAAAACTTCACGCGACCCGGAACTCGCAGTTATAACGTAGCATCTCATTTCTCTACAGTACTTCGTATACAAGAAAAAAAATTTTTTCTAGTTAGGAGGCGCAAATGACCGGAACTATGTCAGCCCTAGTGTAACGAACCCCTACTGCTAATTTAAAAAATTCACGCGACCCGGAACTCATAGTTATAACCTAGCATCTCACTTCAATACAGTACTAAGTATACAAGAAAAAAAAATTTATAAGTTAGGATGCGCAAATGACCGGAACTATGTCGGCGCTTGTGTAACGAACCCCTACAAATCATTTAAAAACTTCACGCGACCCGGAACTCGCAGTTATAACGTAGCATCTCATTTCTCTACAGTACTTCGTATACAAGAAAAAAAATATTTACTAGTTAGGAGGCGCAAATGACCGGAACTATGTCGGCGCTTGTGTAACGAACCCCTACAAATCATTTAAAAACTTCACGCGACCCGGAACTCACAGTTATAACCTAGCATCTCACTTCAATACAGTACTAAGTATACAAGAAAAAATTTTTTTATTAGTTAGGATGCGCAAATGACCGGAACTATGTCGGCGCTTGTGTAACGAACCACTATCAGTCATTTAAAAACTTCACGCGACCCGGAACTCGCAGTTATAACGTAGCATCTCATTTCTCAACAGTACTTCGTATACAAGAAAAAAATTTTTATTAGTTAGGATGCGCAAATGACCGGAACTATGTCGGCGCTTGTGTAACGAACCCCTACAAATCATTTAAAAACTTCACGCGACCCGGAACTCGCAGTTATAACGTAGCATCTCATTTCTCTACAGTACTTCGTATACAAGAAAAAAAATATTTACTAGTTAGGAGGCGCAAATGACCGGAACTATGTCGGCGCTTGTGTAACGAACCCCTACAAATCATTTAAAAAATTCACGCGACCCGGAACTCAAAGTTATAACCTAGCATCTCACTTCCCTACAGTACTTCGTATACAAGAAAAAAAATATTTTCTAGTTAGGAGGCGCAAATGACCGGAACTATGTCGGCGCTTGTGTAACGAACCACTATCAGTCATTTAAAAACTTCACGCGACCCGGAACTCGCAGTTATAACGTAGCATCTCATTTCTCAACAGTACTTCGTATACAAGAAAAAAAAATTTATTAGTTAGGATGCGCAAATGACCGGAACTATGTCGGCGCTTGTGTAACGAACCCCTACAAATCATTTAAAAACTTCACGCGACCCGGAACTCGCAGTTATAACGTAGCATCTCATTTCCCTACAGTACTTCGTATACAAGAAAAAAAAAATATTTTAGTTAGGAGGCGCAAATGACCGGAACTATGTCGGCGCTTGTGTAACGAACCAATACAAATCATTTAATAACTTCACGCGACCCGGAACTCACAGTTATAACCTAGCATCTCACTTCAATACAGTACTAAGTATACAAGAAAAAAAATTTTTATTAGTTAGGATGCGCAAATGACCGGAACTATGTCGGCCCTAGTGTAACGAACCCCTACTGCTAATTTAAAAAATTCACGCGGCATCCTAACTATTAAATTTTTTTTTTCTTGTATGCGAAGTACTGTATTGAAGTGAGATGCTAGGTTATAACTGTGAGTTCCGGGTCGCGTGAAGTTTTTAAATGATTTGTATTGGTTCGTTACACAAGCGCCGACATAGTTCCGGTAATTTGCGCCTCCTAACTAAAATATTTTTTTTTTCTTGTATACGAAGTACTGTAGGGAAATGAGATGCTACGTTATAACTGCGAGCTCCGGGTCGCGTGAAGTTTTTAAATGATTTGTAGGGGTTCGTTACACAAGCGCCGACATAGTTCCGGTCATTTGCGCATCCTAACTTATAAATATTTTTTTCTTGTATACTTAGTACTGTATTGAAGTGAGATGCTAGGTTATAACTATGAGTTCCGGGCCGCGTTAATTTTTTTAATTAGCAGTAGGGGTTCGTTACACTAGGACCGACATAGTTCCGGTGATTTGCGCATCCTAACTAATAATTTTTTTTTTTCTTGTATACTTAGTACTGTAGGGAAATGAGATGCTACGTTATAACTGCGAGTTCCGGGTCGCGTGAAGTTTTTAAATGACTGATAGTGGTTCGTTACACAAGCGCCGACATAGTTCCGGTCATTTGCGCCTCCTAACTAGTAAATATTTTTTTTGTTGTAAACGAAGTACTGTAGAGAAATGAGATGCTTCGTTATAACTGCGAGTTCCGGGTCGCGTGAAGTTTTTAAATGATTTGTAGGGGTTCGTTACACAAGCGCCGACATAGTTCCGGTCATTTGCGCCTCCTAACTAGAAAATATTTTTTTTCTTGTATACTTAGTACTGTAGGGAAATGAGATGCTACGTTATAACTGCGAGTTCCGGGTCGCGTGAAGTTTTTAAATGACTGATAGTGGTTCGTTACACAAGCGCCGACATAGTTCCGGTCATTTGCGCCTCCTAACTAGTAAATATTTTTTTTCTTGTATACGAAGTACTGTAGGGAAGTGAGATGCTAGGTTATAACTTTGAGTTCCGGGTCGCGTGAATTTTTTAAATGATTTGTAGGGGTTCGTTACACAAGCGCCGACATAGTTCCGGTCATTTGCGCCTCCTAACTAAAATATTTTTTTTTTCTTGTATACGAAGTACTGTATGGAAATGAGATGCTACGTTATAACTGCGAGTTCCGGGTCGCGTGAAGTTTTTAAATGACTGATAGTGGTTCGTTACACAAGCGCCGACATAGTTCCGGTCATTTGCGCATCCTAAGTAATAAATTTTTTTTTTCTTGTATTATTAGTACTGTATTGAAGTGAGATGCTAGGTTATAACTATGAGTTCCGGGTCGCGTGAATTTTTTAAATTAGCAGTAGGGGTTTGTTACACTAGGGCCGACATAGTTCCGGTCATTTGCGCCTCCTAACTAGAAAATATTTTTTTTCTTGTATACGAAGTACTGTAGAGAAATGAGATGCTACGTTATAACTGCGAGTTCCGGGTCGCGTGAAGTTTTTAAATGATTTGTAGGGGTTCGTTACACAAGCGCCGACATAGTTCCGGTCATTTGCGCCTCCTAACTAGAAAATATTTTTTTTCTTGTATACGAAGTACTGTAGGGAAGTGAGATGCTAGGTTATAACTATGAGTTCCGGGTCGCGTGAATTTTTTAAATTAGCAGTAGGGGTTCGTTATACAAGCGCCGACATAGTTCCGGTCATTTTCGCCTCCTAACTAATAACATTAATTTTTAATATAAATTTAGTTTAATATTTTTTAGTTAGTTGAATTTAACCAAACTAGTAGAACTATTCATAGAATAGGTTTATGGTGTAGAACTTCCTTAGTTTTCACTCTGGTAAGATGAAACTTGCGAAATTCGATGAGATGCTATGAAATATTTGAGATGTTAGCATCTCAGTTTTTAAAATTTTATTTTTTTATCAAAATCGTCTTAATTATTATTACTGCTTATCAAAAACAGTAGAACTATGTTGGATAGCACTTTATCTACATAGAACTATGATATTTTTACTCTAGTGTAGTCCAATCATCGAAATTCGATGAGATGCTATGATTAATTTGCGAAGTTAGCATCTCATTTTTCAAAATTCGATTTTAATTATAAAAATGACGGAACTATTGCTAAAACCTATCTAGAACTGTAGAACTATGCTGGATGCCACTTTATATGCAATTTTTTTTTGAGATGCTAACAATTGAGATGCTAACTTCACACACGTTCATGTAGGTAACAATTTGTGTTAATTCTAAAATGTTGTAGCCTCGTAGGCATTGTAAATAGGTATGATATGATGTGCCTCAGTTATAGAATACTAGCTGTGCCCCGCTGTTTCACTCACGTGGAAAAAGTGTTGTATGCACTGAGAAAAATAATCTGACTTTACCTTCCAAGATCGATTCCTTCCTTATTTTGTATTAGTTTTCCTTCTGAATCACAAGTCCTTCCTTTTTGACTCAGAAGGAAAACGGTATTTCGGAAGGTCTTTTTTCTTCGTGTGTCCTTATCCTTACTTAGAGCTGCTATCTCCAACTAAAATTTCATCAAGACTTGTTCAGCAGCTTAGGCGTAAAAATGTATCAAACAAACAGAGGAACAAGAGAGTTACTTTCGTATTTATATAATATTAGAGTTACTCTATGTGTATAGTGTGACTGTTCAATAATTTCCAGCTGCAGAGTATTTATTTTAATGTCTGCAACAAGTTGTATGCTCTTCCACCGATTCAAAGACGTATACGAAGCCAATGAGTTCTACCGTATCAAAGTGATACTATATACACAGTTCACGTGCAGGCTTTGGTATCTAAGCCAAAGAGGCGGGCGCCTGAATAGAGTTTAATTTGTTCACGAGAAAGATCGTCTGGCCGCACTATTCAGCTGATGGAACACATTTCACTGAGAGCTTGCCACACAACTTCTAAGATTATTGCTACTGCAAACTCCCATTTAAACTCATACGGTAGAAATCCCGCCAGCACTTAAACCTTTCATCGAACTACATTATCGATTCATTAATGCTGTTATGACCACGACGGCATATCGAATACACCAACTACATTCATATTCAAATATTTCAAATAGTAGGTACATCTACATACCTACACTACGAATTACAGATATTATTACGGTGTGTTACTGTTGATACCGTTCGGCTTGTTCATGCTCTATAATGTTTGTCGTAAAATTTTATGAGGAATCTTCCATAAGCTTTGATTACGCCATCAGTGAGGTGGAATATACATGTGCTTATACGAATCGATAGTATCGCTTAAGCACGTATAAATATATAAAGGTAACGGTTATGATACCCAGATGTACGAGCATCATTATATTTAATGCTTATCTGGATTGCCTGGCATATACAAATCTTTCAGAAGAAGATTACCCACATCAAAGCCACTATCGTGTTCATCATTGCAATTTGTCACGAGGGACGATATTAAATAGAAAATTGTCCAACATCGGCCCGACCTCTTTCCCTCTCGGGTAAACAGTCTCAATAAATTCTTCATGTTGATCCGTGGATGAAGCGAGCGACGTATGAAAATGGAGGGTTGAGGCTTTGTAGGGAGGATCTGTGATTCGTTCTCCCGTTGCCGACTCGCCGCCGCCGCGGCGGATGCATCGCTCACTGCCAGTACCGCCACGTGAATAACCCGCTATGAGCAATTGATGCTACAAATACCTTTCTTATACGATTACTGGCTGTACTTCAACTTTTCCGCATAATATATCCCAGATCACTTTTAGGATATTTCGCAGGAATCCTTTTGATACGTTGATTAATAGGTCAGTCTAATTGAAATTGAATGATGATAAGTTATCTGTGTGTTCCGGTAGCGTCGCTTGAGAGCCAATCTAGTACTAAGTAGAGTGTGGCGCCATTGCACCTACGAAAATATCGTCATCAGATGCTTTGTGGTCAAACAATATCGTGTAAGGAATAAGAGGGTTATCTTCGACCGCCGATTTGTAGTTAGATATATTTGTTACGTGGCTGATACGTCCTACATATGATACACAAAATCAGAAACCACAAATTATCTTTCTTTATTTTCTTTGACAAAAATATCAGTGTTCACCGTTGTTGTTACAAAAATATTAGCTCTTTGACAGTGCAGATTATTATATAACGTTCAATGTTGTCTCGAACCTACATTGTATGTTTAGCTTACTCGTTTCCTGAAATACTTGAGTAAGCAACCACTGTAAAAGATGTACATTTCTTTTTCGAGATAAACTCGCGTTGTTCGAATGGCGGGTCTGCAGTGGATTTTATTATTTAACTTGGACAGAAAGGGGAAACAAAGACAGTTTTGGAGGAATTCATCAAAAGTTTTGATTATATTACGTACTCCACCCCGAATACTTGTTAATCTCAACGCTATACTTGGCGTGTTTATTTTTCCGATTTTGGGTGAGTTACATGTGAACTCTCGACTATTGGTTTCATGACTGATATTATGAAAATTTGGTGTTGTGCACACTAGTTGTACCCCGCAGTTTCACCCGCGTCTTTCCGTGTTCCCGCAGGAACCTATGTGTTAATCCAGGGTATGAGCTATCTCTCGTTTTAGTAGTAAAAGCATGATACATTTCATAATTTAAAACTACGACACCAGCAAACGAGGCTCAAAAACACGTTATTATGTTCACATAACAAAACAGAATAAGGCTTCAATTGCCGAAAAATCTCATTACACAATGATTCGATTTGATTCGGTCCCGATGCGAGGCGGAGGCGCCTCGCGTAAGGAAGTCTGCGGGACTCAGTTGACACTTATGTTACGGCATGCGTGAGTGGCTGGGCCCGGATCGTGGTCGGCTCCAGTTTAATTAATCTGGATTTGATGAGGGCTTAAGTTCGCGCGACGCGTGACGGATCGAGAGCTCAGAGCGCCGGGCCCGTCTCGTGCGGTTTAAAACGGATCTACCTCTCATTTCGTCCCCCGCACAATTTGTACACACAAGAAGCGTAATACCACTTGTGTATCAAAGCGAATGTAAAACACTCCGCGGTTTTTAAAGGAGATCGGATATTCTGTTTCATTTCCGTTTGGAGCACATATTCGTTAAAAGATTTATTTATGAGTGTTCTTTTGTTCTTTTCTAAATGTTATTTGTCTGGCCTTTGATGATTATTTGAGTATAGAACCAATATGTAACATCTTATAATACAAAAGTGTAAGTAAGGTTAATTAATTATGTGGGCGGCCAGCTCAAGTAACTTTTTACATACAACTAGCTGTACCCTGCGGTTTCACCCACGCTGACTACAGTTTGTCGCAATAAAATGTAGGTACCTATATTCTGTTTCATCAAAATTGGTTCAATAAATAAATAATAAATAAATATCGGGCGATTTCAACCGCGTCTTCCCATTATCCCCCAGAAACCATTTTGCGGGATAAAAACCTATGTGTTAATCCAGGGTATAAGCTATCTCCATTCCAAATTTCATCAAAGTCGGTTTAATATTTACGGTGATACGTAGTAACAAACGTTCACACACACACAAACACACACAAACTTTCGCATTTATAATATTAGTGGGAAGTAGGATAGAATAGGATAAGAACTTTGGTAAGTTCAACCATTCGAAATCTTCTCTTTTTTTATTTAAAAATCAATTGCTTTTCGTCAAAAAAAGGTCTGGCTAAAATTCAAAAATCGACTTGACTAAATATATTTTTTAATAATATATTTGTCGGAAGGAGGCCAAGACTATCGCCATCTTTCGACTCATACTACATTGTGGAGTGCTAAATCACTAACGATATGGGGGTGGATTTCCAAATGACAACTCGTGATCACAACAGTTATTTCAATAATCACAAAACACTTCTTGAAAACTATTACAATGACACACAACTGAAAACGTAACTTAGGTAACTCATTTAGTTTGAGGCAAACGATCAGCCGGAGAACCGCTAAGTGCGTCCGGCAAGAGCCACAAGCAGACTGTCGCTCGTGGGCCGGCTCCGACGTTTCGTCAGCGTGCGATACAACCGCCGCCTCTTCCGGCGACCTGCACACTTTGCCATCAAACAGTCTAGTAATTTTCATCGTTTTAAATCAACCACGCCGACACGGCCTTCCTGACCTACGCACGTCCTCGGGCGTAAATCAACTAACCTGCGCGTACGTTCTCGGGCGTCTGCTTTACTTATCTGAAAACATCCCATTACAACACACACACTCACAAACAACACACATTCACCTGTGCATCTCTGATATCACGTTGCTAAATCCAATAACCCAAAACACTGCACATTCATTACCTCAGCAGCACTCATTACAGCTCTGCGCACCGTCTAAAAGCCGTCACACCTGTGGTATGAGACAATATAGAGGATTGCAGCCAGTCTATGAGAATACTCCAGCCCGGTACATGATGAATCCAAAACAACGCACACCCATTACCTCAGCAGCACTCATTGCAGCTCCGCGCACCGTCTAGAGGCCGTCACACCTGTGGTGCGAGGCATTCCAGAGGATTGCAGCCAGCAACGAGAATACTGCAGCCCGGTACATGGCGTGTACTACCGTGACTCATGTTCAGCTAGTCCCGAGAGAGAGACTACTGACACATCATCTTTACTGCCATCATACACACACAAACACGTCATACACCTTACACCTTTACCACCATCCCTGTATGCCCAGCTAGCCCCATTAGAGAGACTACTGTAGCAGATTACTTGCATCATCACATAATATCCACAACACAGCAACATTCTCATCATTTCCGTCCAAGCATGTGGCTACCTAATCATCGTTGTCATCCCCATCATCGCAAGTTCTCCACACAGTGAAGGCGTCATCACCCATCACTAGTCTCATCATAGCAGTTTGAACTTGAAGCTACCAGGGTATAGTCGGCTTTGGAGTGCCACTAACATCAATGGTATAACTAGTATTCACCGGTGCCTACGAAATGCCATTTTGTTAAAATTTATACTGTTGCTATTGTTTACAAAGTTTGTTTCCACTAAAGACCATTCGGAAATCACATAGAAAATGAGTCATCGTACCTGTTACTTGTAGCTCACCAGTTACTGTCCGCTTACCACACGGCTTAACATTCTTTGTTGTCATCGGTGAAGAGCTCTTGGTGACAGGCCAGGCACTGGCCACGTGCCCTAGGATCCCACAGGCAAAGCTGTAGTAAGACACTTTTTCCCATGACGAGGCTTCGAAATCTGCGAAAACTCACAGTAAACTTTAAGACTGTTTGGCTATTTTATGGCCCTGTTTGCCACAAAACCCAACGAAATTAGCAGGGCTATCGTTTGTCAAAAGTAGGCTTTTTTTTTTAAATGTGGGTATGACGCATCTTTGCTGTCTTCTTAAGGAAATGTTACGTAATAGAATTAGGTTTTAAAAAAGGGACATTTACCATGCAATTGTTTTGTTTGTTTGCCTCGCAATATACACACAACACAACTGAGATTTGCTTGTGAAAGTATCTATACTAATATTATAAAGCTGCAGAGTTTGTTTGTTTGTTTGTTTGTTTGTTTGAACGCGCTAATCTCAGGAACTACTGGCCCGATTTGAAAAATTATTTCAGTGTTAGATAGTCCATTTATCGAGGAAGGCTATAGGCAATATTTTATTTCCAAAAAAATTAGGGATCCGTAAGAAAATTGCTATTTTGCAACCCAAGGTGTGAAATCGAAAACCTATTTTTGCGTGCGCTGCAAAAACTATTGACACTAGAACAAAATAATGTATTACGAGTTTGTAGGTCTCATTTAGATCTACAAAAAAGTCCGCGAGAGCATATGTCTAACTATTATAGTTATGTCACAATAAGTGATCTTTTATTTTAAAAATTTAATTTTTAATGCCGCTGCTAGAAAAGGCTCTTTATTTGTATCTTGGTATTAATCCTTATCAAAATAAATTACTTCTTATTTAAAACTGCTTCAATGCCTTTATATAACTTTTTGAATCATTCAATTCGGACATTCCATTCGAAAGATATCACGAGTTTAAAAATGTAAGTAGTCGTAGAAAAATAAAACCGCCGCACCCCAGCGCAGCGGGAAACGCGGTGAGGTGAGGGGGGGGGGGGGGGGGGCACCGGGAGAATCTATGAAATAGGTAAAGAGCGGTCGCGGACCAGGAAGACCTTTAACTGCGCGGTTCAAACTTGCGGTCCAAGAAAAATTAACTTATAATTAAAATAGGATAATGGGTACCTACAGCAGGTAACGCGGTGAGGGGGCACCGAAGTGCGGGAATAATTTTGGAGTACATATACGGAATATATACGCTTTCGCGCCTAAACTACTGAACCGATTTAAATGAAATTTGGTATAGAGATAATTTGAGCCCCGGGGAAGGGACATAGGATACTTTTTATCGCGATAAACTGTAGCCCACGCGGGTGAAACCGCGGGGAACAGCTAGTTAACAATAAGACGGTACCTTGAAGCTTCTTTTTTTTTACCATCACCTTGTTTATTTTGTACCAGCTCTTGATATCAGCGTCGGGGTCAACATGGTACAACTTACAAGCCTTGTTGTTGTTTGGGGGTTGCAATTCACTGACCAATCCACACATCATACTCCAGATCATACTTTGTTTTGTCACTTATTTTTCAGTGGGTGGTATGAACCCTCGTTCGTTTGCAAATTCACCTCCACAGTGACCGTGAGTTTCACATCCCAACTTCTGATGTCGGAAGGAGGCCAAGACTATCGCCATCTTTCGACTCATACTACATTGTGGAGTGCTAAATCACTAACGATATGGGGGTGGATTTCCAAATGACAACTCGTGATCACAACAGTTATTTCAATAATCACAAAACACTTCTTGAAAACTATTACAATGACACACAACTGAAAACGTAACTTAGGTAACTCATTTAGTTTGAGGCAAACGATCAGCCGGAGAACCGCTAAGTGCGTCCGGCAAGAGCCACAAGCAGACTGTCGCTCGTGGGCCGGCTCCGACGTTTCGTCAGCGTGCGATACAACCGCCGCCTCTTCCGGCGACCTGCACACTTTGCCATCAAACAGTCTAGTAATTTTCATCGTTTTAAATCAACCACGCCGACATATTTTTAAATCAATTATAATTTATTTATTTCTAAATATTTTTTTTTGATATTTTTTATGGTAATTTCCAGGTGTTACGAAGTTCCTGAGTCATCGAGAATCTTATGTACAACTGTAGAGCTACAGCGACAAATTTGCTACGACGTCGTAGAGGCTCTACGTAATGTGTTACTGAAACATTTACATACAAAACTTGCAAGATATTCAATTTATAAACATCGCCGAAATTGATTTCACCCGAGAGCGAATAGCGAAATGAACTTTAATGGCAAATTAAACAGATCGTAAAATATGCGATGACTTCCGCAACATGAAACAAAAGCCATTACATTAATGTTAAGGCGTCGATTACAAGATTGAAACTGAATATTGGTGATAATTACTCCCAGTTTTCGCTGTAACTGTAATTGAAAAAATAGCCGATAAATTACATGATATCCAGCAAAAGGACAACTAAAAAAAACTGCGAAAAAAAATATGCAGAGAGAGAGTATTAAGCTGTTTAGTGGTTTCAACAATTTATTCATATTCATTCTATAACTAACAAGAGCTAAATCCCAATCCCTCCTTCCCAGTCCTGTTTGTCTGTCTGTCTCTCTTTCACGCCTAAACTACTGAACCGATTTAAATGAAATTTGGTACGGAGATAGTTAGAACCCTAAGGAAGGACATAGGATACTTTTTAAAATACTTTTATTAGCTTGACTTGTAACTAACTAACTAACTAAGTAACTAACTAACTAACAATGTAATCAAATCTTAGAAGTCAATTTTCACCTACTTCTAATTGTCGTATCGACTTGAAACTTTGTATGTGTATGTAATCTCGGTGACAATGCAATAATTTGGTATCATCGACCTGATCTGATGATGCATCCGGAAGGTGGGTAGGGCATCTCTGCGCTGGCTACTAGTAAACCCCTCGTGTTTGGGGTCATATGAATCGTCTTGATGAGTACAATAGATTGGACTTGGTGACGAGGGTCTGATGATGCAACCGGAAGGTGGGTAGAGGATCTCTGCAATGGTTACTAGTAAACCCCTCGTGTTTGGGCTCATATGATTCATCTTGATGAGTCCAATAGATTGAACTTGGTGACGAGGGTCTGATGATGCAGCCAGAAGGTGGGTTGGGGATCTCTGCAGTGGCTACTAGTAAACCCCTCGTGTTTGGGCTCATATGATTCGTCTTGATGAGTCCAATAGATTGAACATGGTGACGAGGGTCTGATGATGCAACCAGAAGGTGGGTAGGGGTCTCTGCAGTGTCTACTAGTAAACCCCTCGAGTTTGGGCTCATATGATTCCTTTTGATGAGTCCGATAGATTGAACTTGGTAACAAATGACTAAAAAGTAAAAAAATAAAAATATGTAGTTTAAAAAACTAAAAAAAAACACTTTAAAAACGCACTCAAAAATATAAAATAATTAAATTGACTTGTATTAGTTACGATATAATGGTTAATTCAAAAAGTGTGGAGCGCTTCTTTTACTGGGTAAATAAAAGTACACACAACCAAAAAGCGCTCCACACTTTTTGAATTAACCATTATATCGTAACTAATACAAGTCAATTTAATTATTTTATATTTTTGAGTGCGTTTTTAAAGTGTTTTTTTTAGTTTTTTAAACTATATATTTTTATTATAGCCATAAACTGTAGTCACGCGGGTGAAACCGCGGGGAACAGCTAATACGACCATAAATTATGGTTTCGTTACTATCAGTTTGGCATGAGGTAACACCTTACAACCGTTCCCAATAACCGATCTTTCCACGGTCCACGGCCCTACTGGAAAAATAAATTTGACATAAGCTCCAAGAAGAAGCAGAAAAGAAGTAAAAGAAAGAAGAGAAGAAGAAGAAAAGAAGAAGAAGAGTCTATTTCCAGTAGGGTAAACCGTGGATAGATGGGTTATTGAACCTGGCCATTACTCGTCTGCGGGGTGACGCTACCGAGACCTCGGCCTTAAAGTATAGGAACAATACGTCACTGTCAGAGTGGAGTGGGGGTCGGGAAGTGATTT
The DNA here is from genome assembly GCA_931315375.2 of Opisthograptis luteolata. NCBI lineage: Eukaryota > Metazoa > Arthropoda > Insecta > Lepidoptera > Geometridae > Opisthograptis > Opisthograptis luteolata. The sequence goes on along the minus strand of OV928038.1, from coordinate 5,550,274 downwards.
CAAAGCCGGAATGTCCGAGACGTGCCTCGAGTGCTGATTACCGCCACGTGAACTACATTAATATTTCCAAGAATAAGCCGACGTGACTGCTTCATCAACTCTAACTTGACTATCAAATTTTAAAAGAGTTAACTTTATATGTTGATTCAATATAAAAACGGCTTCAGCGAAGACCAGCGCTGGTCAAACGACCAGCACAACGCTTAGTTGAGGCCGATTTGTAACAATACATTTTTTGTAGTTATTGGTGTCGATTCGGTTTTGCATTCTCTAAAACTAAACTAACTTTGACAGGTCTAAGAGTAATGCTGTCCCTTTTTTACTAAAGTGGTTAGAAAAAGACAGCAATACGTAGTCGGTGCGATTGTTTCATATACCGCCGATAGGAAATATCTACGTCGGGCTAGGCTTGTCCAAACTTCTGTTGAAATGCTTTAAAGGAGGTACAACTATAGCCATGTTTCTAGGTACAAGTATGTATCTTAATAAGACATTGTACTATTGTACGTTGAATTCGACGTACGAGTAACTAATTCTGGGTAGTTCACGTCCCTACATCCTGCGAAATTGGGTATGACTATGTTCTGTTAAGCCCATTTACCTCATTTTAACCGAAATACTAATGGCGTGGCTTATCACTATCATTCTAGTGCAAATATTGTTTCCCAACTTTGCTTGTAAAGTAGGTAAGCTTGTTTACCTACTCATGAAGCGATTCGATACAGAATTGCGTCGATTTTTAGCATCGCTCTGATATCGCATAGAGATGCAACTTAGACTAGATGCGCCCCGCAGTTTTAACCGCGTCTTCCCGTTATCCTGCAGGAACCTCTTCCGGGTTGAAAAGCTAAATGTAGTCTATGTGTTAATCCAGGGTATAAGCTATCTCCATTACAAATTTCATCAAAATCGGTTTAGTAGTTACGGTGATACGTGGTAACAAACACACACACCACACACAAACTTTCGCATTTATAACATTAGTAGGATGTCTATAAAGTCGTATTGTTTCCTAACCAAATTGCACGTCGATATCGCTCGCATATATGCGCGATATGGAATTGCGTGTAGGTCGTCTGCAATTTGGTCAAATTGCAACGCATCGCTCCATGACGTGGATGCGCTGAAAATTTGAGTGTATTTTGAATAGGAATAGATAAATTACCCTGGGATTAACACAAAGACTATATTAAAACCGTATAAACGCAAAAGTTTGTGAGTGAGTGTGCTTGTTTGTTAGTTCTTCACGCTGAAACGCCTCAACGGATTTGAGTAAAATTTGAAATGGAGATAGCTTATACCTTACATCCCGGAAAAATGTTTCTACAGGTTAGCGGGAAAACCGTCGAGACAGTACTATAATAAGTGCCCAATAGCTTAACTGAACGTGCCATAGTGCATACAAAAGCGCATTTAACATACCTAATCGAGCATCAGTATGTCGCGAAGCCAGTGTTCACAGCTCGACGCGACAACTGTCATCCAGTTACAATCGTACTCAGTACTACACACGTAATGCTAAAGTTTTGGTAGAAATGTTGCTACTTGCGACGCGACAGTCGCACTACAATGTGAGCGACTGCTTTGTACGTGACACTGAATAACTCAGCGATGTAATGCGACAAACTTTGCTCGCTCGCAGGTCTCGCCCGAGAATTTTATGCGCATTATTATAACGGGTTACTTAGATAAAGCAAGTGTCCACAGTAGGTCAAAAAGTGAGTTGTTTTTTAACTAGTTTTAATGCAATTTACATTATGCATTTAAAATTTACATAATTAACAATTAAGGTGTATGAATAGACAAGCAGAGTCGGCCAAGAGATTTAACATCAAATATATCAGGGTAACGAGAGCAGTACATTCTCGCAGGATTTTGAACTATCAAAGTTCGAATTATGAATGGTACAGTACTGTAATTAAAAACTCCACAGCTGTTGTTAAAGGTATCGGTATAATGAAGTCTATTTCCTAGAAACATTTCTACAAAAAAACTAAAAAATAAATTACTACAACTACATATCTGAAATCGACAATTAAAAACGTAACTTATGCCTCATTCGACCAGAGCTGTCTCTGTGTTGAAAGGACAGCCTTCGTCGAGCGCTATCCTGTATAAACGAAACTATAGATAGCAAGGTTGTCGACTCCTTTATTTTTAATAGCTGTTTCCCGCGGATCCACCCGCGTGGGCTACAGTTTATCGCGATAAAAAGTATCCTATGTCCTTCCCCAGGGTTCAAACTATCTGTATACCAAATTTCATTTAAATCAGTTCAGTAGTTTAGGCGTGAAAGCGAAACAGACAGACAGACAGAGTTACTTTCGCATTTATAATATAAGTAGGGAAGCTGGCCGTTGCCAATAATTTAGCAATAAGCATGTTCTGGCGACAACTGGTCCGTTCTAGGCTTAGTGTGTTTATTACACATACCATCAGGTGAGGTTATGGTAAAATGCTAACCTTAATGCATTTAAAAACAACTCTTTCTCCACGCCCACAGTGTAGTCTTACCCTGTCTACGTCGCAACCCGAGGAGCTCAATCCTAAATGTCTTTATGGCCTTACCTAAGACGATGCCGTTTCCGCCAAAACAACTAATTTATTGTAGAGGTTGAGTGTTACCACTTCACCGCGCAGTTACGTGGCCCATAAAAATCCTCTCCAGCGTTAGATGGAGTTCTTTTCTAGAGTCTACTTTCTTGAGTTCTTTAAGTATCTATGACTGGAAAAATTATTATATTCGGAAGCAAATTGTCATCATCTTCCTAAAAAGGTGGCAAACGTTTGTTAACAATTTTATAAGTCTCAAATCACAATGACATCAATTAAGAAATCGTATGACTGAATTTTATACGTGGGTTTGGTTAAAAATTGTCACAGCAGCTGTAACGTCCCCACTGCTGAGACTCAGGTCTCTCAGAGAGAAAACCATAAACCATATAATGTTATATACTGTGTTTCTTATATTGAGGGGCAATGTTTCCAGTGAAATTACAGTGCATAAAGAGATTTAGCATTTAATATCTTAAGCTGACGAGCGCAGTGCTTTACCGCGCGGGATTATGAACTGTTAAAGTTCAAAATTCTGGGTAGCGCTGAACTATAATGAATAAGCCTCAGGCTTACCACCAGGCTTTGCTTGCCCCATCACTGAATTAGGTACTTATAAAAGATTCAGAAAATTGACAATGTCATCGCGCCGAAAAGATTACTTGCCGGGCGTTTCTTGCCTGTTATTTTGCCGGTGTAAGGAGGTTGGAACAAGCGTAGCTAGTTTTAAGTTTAACGTTTTAAAGTGATCACATGATGAACCTTACTAAAGAAAATATGTTGAAGTTTGTAGTTTGATGTAAAGTTTCAATAAAAAACGAAGATCTACATAACGCTTATATATAACCTTTTGTAAACACTCTAAAGCTGTTTTATTTAATGGTGTTTTGTTCAACCATCTCTATGAGGGGTAAATAATATTCGGGGCGTCGAAACATTTTGCGTCTCCCCAAATATTATCTCGCATAAATATTAATATTTACAGGGTTATTATAGGGTGTCGCGGTGAGCAACAGAAGGTAAGATTGCGGTGCATTAATATTCAAAACATGAACGACCGCCAGCTGTTTGATTATCTTCGATAGAGGGCACGAGGAAATTTTAAATTCCATAGACGTTTCCTTGAAGCGACGCTCCACCTAAATTGTAGAACAACCTAATTTACTATCGGCCAGTCTGGCAACCTGCGGCACTAGGGTTTATTTACAAACCATGTCAGTGAACAGATACCTATCCTTGTTTCTTTGAAAATCGTCGGCGCAAATAGCAGTGAAACCTTATTGGACAAAAAATCCCGACTTAGATGTTAGGTATGTTAACTTACTTGTCCAGTATAATCTCAGCTATTTTAAAAATATTCCACAGTACAAAAATACCCCGCATTTAGTGGCGATAAAGAAAGGCGACTGGTAGCTGTACCAACTTTTTGACATTGTTTTATTATGTTTGTACAGAGTTAATTAAGTCGCTTGTCACCAGCAACGCAGCTCTCGTCGCTTAACACTTTAAGCTCTTAAAACGCAAACTACAACATTATATTGTTATGTAGCCACTCTTAACGAGCTCTTTTAGAATAAACTGCGAATTTAATTAACGGCAATTCAGTATTAATAAACGTTTATCACATAAAATTATGATTAAACTCGGACAGCTCATCAGGAAATTTAATGAGAAGTGTTAACAGTGTTATTTCATTTCTGTGTAACTCGGTTATACTCATCATTATTAATGATAAAAAATTACACAAAATACTTACTCACATTTTACACGCAGAAAACAGACCTTCCGAAATACAGAAGTGATTTCCTTTCTCCTTGTCTCAGAAGAAAAACTAAGGTAAAATACGGAAGGAAAAGGTTACATTTTGGAAGGAATCGGTCTTGGAAGGAAGTCTAAGGATTTTTTCTCGGTGTACCAGTTTTGCCTCTCGGTTTCATCCGAGTATCTATCATGATAATAAAGTGTATCCTATATCTTTCTCTATGGTGCAAACTATCTCAATACCAAATTTCATCAATATCTATTCAGTGGGAAATGCTGTAGGTACTTTTACAGTGAAACTTTGAGGGAAGAACAGTTTACAACTTTTCGTTTCCAATATCGTCACGTTTACCTTCCATATACATAGATAGATACTCGTACCGTAAAATACCATAACATCTATAATGTACTAATCAATCTAATTTTTACTCATCTAATAACAATCATTTGAAAACATGCATCTACATCTATACATTCCCAACTATAACTATTACTCAACTACAAACAGGACAGTGTGAGATATAATCCAATTGCCGAAGGTGTCTGCTATACGGCGATAGGTATAGCCAACAGACCTCTAGTTCACTGCTACCTACCCTACACAATCCATCTCTTGCACGGTTGAACGGATGAATCAAATCCCTGCTGAGATTTCATACTGCTACCGCTATTTTTCTAACAATATCTGGTTGTAATGTGACCATTACTTTCCTCGATGGCTGTAATTGTATTAGAATTAGGTTTTGAAACGGGATATTTATTAAGTACTAGCTGTCCCGGCGAACTTCGTATCGCCAATAAAAGTTATCTGAAGGAAATTTATTTATATTTTCCCTCCTTTTAAACCTTCCCTGAATTCCCACAAATATTTCAAGATCAAAATTAGCCAAATCGGTTCAGCCAATCTCGAGTTTTAGCGAGACTAACGAACAGCAATTGATTTTTATATATAAGAAGAAGAAGACGAGTATTTGTTCAAACCCTAATTGTAATGTATAATGACCAAATGTAATTGTATTGTTGATGGAATTCTACCACTTTCTGTATAACAATATACAGAAGCGATTCGTATTATTATTGTCTTGCCATTCGCTTTGTTTTCCTGATAATCTTTACGGAAAATAAATGCCACCTACATAATATTATATTATGAGACATTGTGTAGGTGCGACGCGCAGTGGCTACGGGCGTCATTATCTGTCTATATCTACGTCACGCGAAGCCGTCACATAGCACAAGCTCTAATAATATGACGATATTAATTATATTTAGATTATTAAAGACTCACCCGTTTTTTCTCGCACAATCAGGATAATTAGTAAAAATAACAAACTGTTTGGTCTCTATATCTACGATTTTCATTTTTACACCCATATTTTTAGTCATTTGCTTAGAGATACGAGCTTTTACTTGATGGAAGTGGGAGCGAGTCGTACCAACCATTTAATACCGTAGACCCTGTCCAATCAATCATGGCGCCCTATCAATTAATCCCTGGGCCTTCCACCAATTTCCCTTGCACAGATAACTCACAAATTCCCTCTGCATATACTTACACACCAAGGTATAAATTAAATTGAAAATGACACAGATTTTCCTGAACATGAATTTTGCAAGATCGGAAAATAAACTACGATTGAAATTGCCACGCTGATGGGTCTGCTTGGAAAAACATTGGTTATTTTTATCGTTTACCAATGTACCTACTTCATTCTTTAAATGATGTACATAAAATAGGTATCTAGGTACCTCATTATATTGACACTTAATAGCAAGTGAACCTACTAAAAGTGTGTTAATATAAAAACAGTGCCTCTACAAGTCTACAAGTTATTATACTTTTAAAACTAAGGCCTCAGAATAAACAATCAGCTAGCCCACAACTAGTAAACAAATAAAATACAAGTATAAAAGTAATTAAGGACCACGCTGTACCGCAACCCTTAAATAACATACGGATAGCAAAAACAAACTCGTATTTCGCGTATCCACTAGCTTTACGTTCTAGAACAGATATGATACATGTAAAATGCAAATACAAGAGAGCAGCAAACGTGATCTTGGCGGTAAATATGAGAGGCTGTTGGTGGCATCGCCCAACATAAATAGTCGCCGTAACTTATGTGCGCCACCATCCCGCCGCCGCGCCGCCGTTGCCCGGAACAAAAACACCTCTGAAACGGAGCCTTGATTTTAAATTTTAATATTATGAATCGTCGTGACTCGTGTTTGCATATCACAAACATGTTTGGCTAAAGTGTACCCCTTAACCGGTAATGTACCTAAATTATGGCCTAAATCTTTGCTGGTTCTAAATATTTGTGCAAAAGTGTAACAGTTCTACCACTATCATAAACTTATTTAATAAAACGCTAGCAGGTTTCTGCTTTATATTAAAATCAGGTAGGAAGTAGGAAAGTGGCCACAAGAATTGGAGATAGGAACGTTAAGAAAATTAACTCGGGAAATTGGAACATCCAAATGAGTCTAAACTAGTTCAAGGTTTTTGGCATTGTGAAAAAGCTCAAACGTCAATATAATTTGGATGATTCTTGTCTTACAAAACGTGATTCTCTAGGATTACTTTCAGCAAGTTGCGTAACTAATGAAGTAACTTGTGACACGGGTCGGGATTCTGGGATCGACGTAATCAAATTAATGAGAAAACTTCACTTTAATTTGGGGATTCCTACCTCAATCTTTAGGATATTTTGGTAGCGGTCAAGTAGGGTACTTAACCCTAACGGCGTGTGCTACATACGCCCCACTTAAAGATACAAACAAGTAGACTGAAGGTTGTTTAAAGAAATTCGCTGTCCTGGTTTCTACTTGGAGTTGGGACTTCTTTTGTGATTATGTTAGAGCCGTCACAGATTCTAAGATAGTATCCACTTGATATGCATTTTATTTTAATGTACCTATTTAAATCAATAAGCGACACAAACACAGTCTGTCCCCTATAGAACGTATCTCCTGATTTAATTCTGCAACAACTTCCATGCCAAACAAATTCAAATCTCCAGAACAGTCCGTACCTAATTATTCTCAAGATGGAAGTTAGCTGCACTCCGAGTTCTAATCATAAATTCCACTGTTATAACATTTAACAAAGTTTTCTGTCAGCCTCAGGAATTGGCTTCAATTCAATTTCCCACTTTTTTCGCGCACGTTTTAATAAAGGGTGCTAACGCTGCTTGCTCGCTGTAACAACAAGTAGGCATTTAGCTATTGTTAAGAGCTCCATTCTCCCAGTTATTTTTATGAGCTTCCAGTATTATAACATAACGGTTTTCACACAAAGACTGAAGCTTTTTGGTCTATAGCCAAAGTAAAAAGTTTGAAACAGTTTTTCTATTGGATAAGTAGGGACGTAATTCTTTAGCTCTTTAGTTTTAATACGTTTTAGGTGTGTTTGTGAACACTCAGCTCCGTAATGGCTGAATGGATTTTCGTTAAAACTGGTTTAGATATACTTTTAGATCGGAAAAAAGATATATACCAAGGTTACTTTTACATAAAGTTCTTTTCTTCATATTCCTTTTTTTGTAGTGTTTGACCACAAGTCGTAAGTGACTATGTGGTCAAAGATCATCGTAATAGAACTACGAAAGTAGTTAACTGATTGCAGCGATTTGGCCTGCCCATTATCACTTGAACTTGTTAATTCTAAGAGCTACCTACTTAACTTCTTCTGCGAGTTTTCTCTCTCCCGTAGATAAACCCAAGGATATTCCTTATCATATACCGTTGTATACCAAACTTTGAGCCTTTGAATGAGGCCAAGTGTTCAAAGTCACGTATCAATTCGAGCTTAATTTGGGGCTAGGTCAATATGTGTGCAATTGTCCTCGATATTTATTTATTTACATTTAATTCTTTATATGAAAATGAAAGTAAATTAAAAAAAGAGTCCATTCTTTTTGTGTTTATCATAATAATATTATGGCATTCGTTTGCAGAATTTGATCGTATTAACAACACTAATTCCTAGTGAGAAAATTTATTTATCAAAAAACGTTGATGTATTCTCAGTTACTCCCACTCGTAAAGTTACTTTACAAGCCTCATGGTGTTGTGTGACAACACCGTTGAACTTGGCAGCACGCTATACCTGGATTGGGAACTAGGCTGCTGGAACACAGCGATAAATGCTTGGCAACAGATTCTTAGCTTGAGGAGGGTAGCTATGTCCAGTCTAACGACGCCCAGAAATTGCTCTACCATAAACGTACAAATTGAGTCTTTATTTTTAGAAAACATAAACCACTACGGACACCCAGACAATGTTACCGCAGCAAGTGTTCGTGTACGGAGTTCTACAAATATAAAAACAGAATTACTTTTCGTCCCCACTTGAAAGAGAGCATTGAAGTATGAAATTCAAAAATCAACTAACATTCTGTAGCTCACTGAATCAGTCATCCCTCGGTAGTATTTTGCTTCAAACGTGTTTACTTTTCGCTTTAGAGATTTCCCTTCAGATAAATTCATCGTGTTGATTCGACATTGTTTACACTGGAAACCTTTTAGATTTGTTTGAACTTTGTTGGTATTTTTTAATGGTAAGTACGTTAGATTGTATTGGGAACTTAAAACATTTTAAGACTGTATAAAAGTGGTTTTTTGGTACATACCTACTAGGTATGAATGGGTAGACCTTTCTTATTTGGTTAATGTTATTTAGTGTCCACTAAAAAATAGCGGGGGATGAACGCACCATGAGATAAGAGTTATTTTCTGCTCTCTAGAGCAATTTATTAAATTCGATTTTAATCAAAATTATTTCCTCATAATTTTATTCAAGTAAAAATACAATAATCACAAATTGGTTGCACTTAAATTAAATTAACCTTCAAAGGTTATGACTCGACGGCGATAGACTTCACGTATGAACATAATGCTCGAGCGAGCTGTTATTTCCATTAAACGCTTATCTTCAAGATTCATGGCCTAGCCTCGACAAAAATGATGGTCGTTAAAGAAACTGAATACCCCTTACTCATGCTTTAACTTTCGCATATAGGTTCGTAACTCTTCAGCTTGCTAGTCTAGCGAAATGTGGCGGTCAACATAACCTGTGAGCATAAGTCTAATAAAATTCACTCAACCCTTTAGTGTTTTGGTTGCCGTTTGAAATATATTTATTCTTCCAAATACAGTAATGGCACGTTATATACCTACTGATAGATACTTTAGAAAATAATCCTACCAAGAAATATTGAAAAAGGTGAAATAACAAGGCCGTGGTTGTACAATAACTGTCCCTTACATAAATAAAAATCTAAAGAATGTTTTAACAGCAGGATTTTGCTGTTGCAATAATTCTAATCAAGCATTTTGTTATTGACATGCGCTTACAAAAAAATGGCCAGAACTGGCATTCAAGTAAAGCTTAATAGGAGAAATACGAACAACAAATAATATGGCTATAATTACGATGCGATGCGAAGCTTTAAATATTTTTGCGACTTTAGACAGGAAAAGAAAACCCTTACAAAAGCCTTCAAATACTTTCTTTTATCAACTTCACTGTGGATGTGTGTTTGTGTGGTATCTGTAATAGAAGGAACGATCCCTAAAACAATTAAACTCGCACATTGCACTACCGCAGCCGCGTGAGTAAAGTTTCGGGCAGGAATACTAGTCACAGATTAGATTATAGTTAATGCGTAAATTTTGGTACAGTCAGCGACATAAGTAGCTGAACATACTTAATTTTCCAAATGCGTACTACATCAGCAATGTTTATTTTTTTCTAACAACGTACAAGGCAGCGTTTGACCACAACACAATATACGTGATGTTAAGTGATGTTTCGATCGGAGGTTAGTGTCTAAGTTCATAAAGAAAATCTGAAAATTTAGTATTGTTCAGCGACTTTTGTCGTTGACCGTACCTAGCATTAGTTTTGGCAGCTGTAATACCGTAATCTAGCACCTGCCGCGAACTAGATACCTACCTAAGTTGTATTTGCATTTGGTATAATTTATTTTCCACGTGACTTGTCTTCTCTTATTCACTGTATGTATGTAGGTACTTAGTTTGCTGTATGATGGGACATGTTAAATATCTACTTATTGTATCATTTTCTACTCATCGCGTTTATCAAAGAACTAGAAAATGATGGGTAAGCACTAAGCGATACGACCTTAAATTGGATCAAAATTTCAATGCCGGGTTGGTATCACAAAGGGTCCTTTTATAACTAGGTGCCTCATAAAAGTATAGCGCTCTTGGTATTTGAAAAAGTTTACAAAAAATTGGTCTTGGTCTATGTGACGAGACGAGACGTAAAGTGACTAGACAAGATAAGTCTTTTACTGGGCTTTTAGCAGAGCGGAAGACACGAGTATCCCCATATCCCAATGTGTACAACCAAACAAGAGAAATCTTCTTATTAGTAAAGCTAAATAAAAAATATCGATTAGATGACAAAAAAAAAGCTTGGGATTTTAGTGAACTTGCTCCAATTCAATCAATTAGTAATAAGAATAAAATTGTCAATGTGATCGCGCCAAAAAAATTACCTGCCGGGCGTTTCTTGCCTGTTCTTTTACCGGCGTAAGGAGGTTGGAACAGGCGTAGCTAGTTTTAAGTTGACGTTTTAAAGTGATCACAATGTATCCTATTAAATAAAAAAGTTTTGATTTTGATTTTTTGATTTTGAGTGCCAAATAATTACCAAATCATTTATACCATCGACATCCAAATAATTTATAATTTGTAGCTAACATAGTGAATAGAAAAGATATTATAACTACAATAACTGGCTTTAGCATAAAAGAAAACTTTGCTCGCGAGTCAATAACTGCAACCCAATTTTCTTAGCTCTATGTCGCCGATAGTATAAGTCGGTCCATGTCCACACTGAGAAAAAAAATCTGACTTTCCTTCTGAGTCTTTACCTTCCAAGACCGTTTCCTTCCTTATTTTGTATTAGTTTTCCTTCTGAATCACAATTCCTTCCCTTTTGACTCAGAAGGAAAACGGTATTTCAGAAGGTCTTTTTTCTCCGTGCACCCCTGATTTAGAGTTTATCTAGTGGATTCTAGAGATATTACAAAATGCTGTCCAAACTAAAAATTAGTAAAATGAAAGTTCTCAAATTCCTATCAACAAGATCATCAATTAACCTAACTTTGTTTCGTACTTGTTTAATTAAGTTGGCACGTAGCTAAAGCTTAGGTACGTGTAACGACGAAACCTCGCCCAAAATACCTACCCTCCAAAGCGAACAAAGAAAACTTTCATTTAAATGCTATGTTTGGTGTAAAAGCGTTCAGGGTTTCAAACTTTTTGCAGGTCTCCCGTAACCATCAAGATAAATCTTCTAAGATAGCGGTCCTCTGAGGACATTACGTGGAAATATCGCCAGGCGATGGCGAAAATGAGCTCGTATGTTTCTGTTGAATATGTTATTTATTGAACAAGATATCAATCGTCATTCCTGGGGAAATTGAGTTGCTAAATATGTTCAACATTGGGGTCATTTAGGTTTAGAAGTAGATACTAAGTACCTAGTTTATTTTCTTTCCATCGCCCAACCCGCCATCATAGTCGTTTTCAGCATTTTATTTCTTTGAGACAATACCTTCGTCCGAAGAGATTAGACACAACAAACTATAGGTATCTAAATGATGATAATCATCGGTGGTGGCCAAACAAAAAAACACCAAGTCGGTTACGCACTAATATATTACTATGTGCGGATTTTCCAACATTGAAGGAAAATATCGTAAGAAAACCGGCATTTTCAAGAATCACAACGTTCAAGGAGATAACTTACATCTATCAACCCGCATTATGGCCAGCATGGTAGATTTTAGCCCATAGTTTCTCTCTGAGGAAAGACCTGTGTCCCAGCAGTAAAAACGTAATAGGCTGATGTTGGTAATGGTAATAAATAAAATATATATAGAGTACTTAGATAGAGAATCATGGTACAGATTCTTCAAGCCTTTGCGGACACGCATGGCTGTATCTTAATTTAGTACACCCACTGAAAGTTACCCACTAATAGAAGAAAATATAAAAAATCTAATAAGAGTTTTATGACAAAACAAAAACGGATTTACTGTTTTATTAGTCGTAAATTCGCGCCCCCAAAAAGTTAAGTGACTGGATTTTAGCACCTAAAAATCCTTAAATCCTTAGGACGGTCTCATCAAGGTTATCACGTATAAATTTTATCACCACACTCACTAGTTAGGTAGGGCCCCTACATACCTACGTAAGAAAATAAAATCGCGCGATGACTATACTGCACTGCATATCTGTTGTTTTAGTAACAATGTGATTTTTATTGTACCTATATTAGCTGTTCCCCGTGGTTTTACCCGCGTGGGCTTTATCGGTATAAAAAGTAGCCTATGTCCTTTCTCAGGCTCTAGACTATCGTTGAATCAAATTTAATTTAAATCGGTTCAGTAGTTTACGCGTGAAAGACAGACAGACAGAGTTACTTTTGCATTTATAATATTAAAGTAGGGAAAACCACATCTTTTAACTATTGAACGACGTATAGGTACGTGGTTACTTATCTCGCGACAATAAGCGAATGTTTTGATGACAGTTTTTAAATAGGTACCCAGAAACATCTTGAGTGTCGAGCACTAAAAAGTCATAACTCCATTGCTTTGATTATAAATAATTAAAACATCGTGATTGCGTCACGATATCTTCCGACCTACCAACTAACCTGACTGTAGGTACGAAGTAAGCTATAGACGAAAGTAGAAAGTCACGGATAAAATCTAGCCACGTATTCATTTTATCACCTCCTAAAATAGAGGTTGGTAGGTATTTGTGAAAAGCACTATTCATCGTAAGACCGAGACAAAGTTGACGCGCGTTTTAACGCGTTACTGAGCAAGTGAGCACATTCCAAGTTGGCAGGCGTGCCTCCGCACATGTGCCCGAATTTTCGACTCGCTAAGTGCAGCAGGGGAGTACTTATAGCTCTGCTACGTAAACATACAGAGTAGCTAATGTGAATGTGCAGAAAAATATAATTTCATGAGATTCTAAATTACGTAAGTAAACATACCTACAGTTTTAAAACTGCCAGCTTGCTGTAGCTTGTTATATTCAGAACAATTGCATTTGTTTTATTCTCGACTAGCTTTTTCTAGTCTCTCGACTAGGTCGACGATGGAGGGTGCTTGCCTAGAAAATAGCTATTCACTTGCAACTTGACGACTTTCAACTTTCAGGTTCGTTAAAAAACTCTGAAAAAGAGTTCGATTTCCTAGCGGTACGCATGTTGAATGTAGAAGCAAAAAGCAGAATGCTTTGTGCGTTTTGCGTTTCGCCGATCGTCCTGCCAACTCCTGTCGTCCTATGTTAGGTTAGGATAGAGATGGGAGGAATAAGGTTAGTTTGTTATTCCAATGCAAACTCGCCGAAAATGTATTTTATAAAATACCGATACATTTTGTGCCTAGTACCAACTCTGGTCGAGATTTAAGAAACGATTGGTTAACTTATTTAAGTGATTCGTCGCTTATGAGTTTGGCTTTTTTTCAACTCACTCTTTCTACCTAATCAAGTACCTACTTACTTAATCCCTAAATAAGGACAAATCAATACATACTCCATACTCCGTAAGTCCGTAGTTAGGTACATAACTGGATTTGTGCTTGGTACAAGTTAGACGACTGGACCTAAACAAGAAAAGAAATCCGACAAACGAATGTTCGTTGCCAAAACGTCATTATTTCTTGTACAAAATTACGTTAATGAGGACTTAACGACGACAAAGTTTCGTTTATTGGACCTCTGAGTCTCAGATTAGAGCTCCGAGTAGACAGTGGACCTTTTCTACAAGTATGTACTACTAGGCGACATTATTTAGAATATGCTTAGTGTTCACGCCTATTGTAAGTAGACGACGTTTTTTTGTGAACGGCTTGCGGGAAAGATATGGTAAATTGAGCTAACTCAATGGGCCGAAGTTCTCGAACTCCGGTGCGGGGGGTTAAAATACAAATTATGAAACCCCAGCGGTTGTGGACTGTATTTTCATAGGGCTAATTTCGCGGTGCGGATGTGAACTACAAATAATGGTGACGAGTTGGCAGCCAAAGGGTAGATATGGGGGAGACAGATAGGGAAGTAGTGCACGCTGCCTTGAGTCCTTGACTGTGGTCTTGCTCCAGGCTCCGTCTGCTTTGGGCCAGCGATAGCCGCCATTACCGGCGCCACGCAGTTACGTGGAAACTTGCACTTTTTGATGGTAATCCGTACAAGACACTTCCCCAAACACGTATACACTTGTTGTTCACATATAAGGTACAGATGGATGCGGATTTATATTATTAACTTTTTTTTGGATGAAAAGTTGCGGTGCGAGCTGTATCTCGCGCGGCGGGTGCGAACGGACTTTTTTGTCACTTTCGCCAACATGACTACGTGTGTCGCGGGTGGCGCGTGCGACGCACACATATCAGTAGGCGTGCGTGCGAGGGAGAAGGAAAATGGATAGCGGAATAGGATTAGGCTGCCAACATTATCACTAAAAAATATGACATGTGTCATTATAGACAGACACGTAAATTAGAGCGCGCGAATTATTTGAATTACTATAACGAATGGCGAAGCCACTTAGGTTTAGGAGTATCTAGGGACACAACATTGCAACAAGCTTAGAGTATGTAATTCACATCACAATGGCCTGCACATTGTAGATAGGATAATGTACAGAAAATACCTACTTCAAACCATCTCAAGAATGCCTAGACCAAGAGCCACGAAACTATAATGCCTACATAGTATTCCAACCTTAACCTAGGTATAGGTGTATAAATAATTTTTCAATATTATGTGCGGATTAAGTAACCAACATAGCATAACACTAAGATATTTCCTACAATGGTCAATCAAATAGTCTGTCCGATGATTATATTATCCATTTCTGCCAAGCGTCCTTGTCAAGTTCCCTTCATCCAAAAATACAAAGGCCGTTTCCCCATGGACTAAAGTACGGTACCCCATTTACATAGATCGCTGAAACTTTTGTACGAATCGAGTCCATCTGGTGAAAACGCGGTCGGTGTGAATTTTTAGGAGCACACAAGTGTAATTGTTACTCAAGTGCTTAAAAGCTTTACTTTGGAAGGATTTCAACACGTCCGGAAGAGTGGAACTTTGATTTTAGAGCTTTGTTTGAAGTTAATAATCCTTCTTCGGCTGCTGCGGTTTAGGCATGGATTATTTTATTTTTAGCTATAATTGGTTTTGCATTTTGCTCGAGATAGTATATTTTTGAAATCGTACAAACAATAGACTAACGGATTAGACAAAGTACCTAGTTATCATCAGCCTATTACTTTCCCGCAGTTGGTCACAGGCCTAGTGCGGATTGGCTCTTCAATACCTTGGTTTTTGGACAAGCGAAGTAATGCAAGGCCCATTTAACTCAAATAGGCTATGTAGATATAGCATAGATACTGTACGTTATCTGACCACACTTCACAGGTTACCTAGTTCGAATTGAGGTCTTATTGTTCGAAAAACGATCTTTTCATATGATATATATTATACAGCATCATCAATACATTCATCATCATGCTCTGATTTTTCCTCTGCTTCTGCACGTATTGTACAGATGATGTGTGATTGATGATGATGATGCTTTCAGGTATTATGTAGATAATGTACCTACGCTACCTACTTAGGTATATATATACACTTCATTTTCATGCCACATTCTTTGAATGGTAAATAGAGAGTAGTATCGAGGTTATACACCTATTTATGCACTATTTACCAAAGCATTAAAAACATTAAGAAAGTTTGGAGAATGAACACAAAACCTTATTTATTTTCTTTATACCCAGGACATTCTAAAAGCCTGTTTAGTAACAATGAAAACGGAGCAAAGAGAATTAAGCTTTTAATCTAAGAAAATAAGGTTTCTATTTACTTACTGTAAAGTGCTCCGTTAAATTCAATAGACGGTCTTTACTTACTATACCGAAAAATTCTACTAGCATTTAGTTGGGAAGTGGAAAAAAACGTAATATTGTTGTTGTTTCCGTTTGTTCTGCGAACGGGGATTATTTTGTTTCAAGATAAGGAAAGGTACCGAATAGGTGTACTATTTCCAAAATAGATAGGCCCTACCCTACCCCTGTCGTCCTCAGCTTAAAATAAACTCGTAAAGACAGTCATTGAGGCACTTGCGCACGTCCCTTCCGCTTCCTGAATCGGGTAACCGTTTGAACCAGCCATTATAATACATTGTATGTACGTAATTGTAATTACCGCAAAGTTTTGTTCAAAACTAAGATCGTTTAAATCGTAATGTAAGTACAGAGTTAGGGACCGCTATCACATAAAGTGGAAGTGTTCGTAAACAAGTCTTAACAAAGTTGTGTGGTTAAGTTCTAGTCTCTTACTGTTTCGTACTGTTGTGTATGTGTAAGTATTAATAGCCAAGTGTAGAGATAATGTACGATAAACTAACTAAGTCCCTGCCTATAGCAGTGGCAAACTACTTTTATGTAAGTACGTACTTGAGCTCGTGGCGAAATTCGGAATTACATGTTTATGGTTACTTAGCTTGAGAACAAGCTTTTTTATCTCCTGAAAGTATGAAACCGTCGTTGATCGATTAACTGGAACTAGTGGAAAATCATGAAACTTTGAATACTTATATTATGTAGATTAAGGCTGGTGGTAGACGCTCAAGCGATATAATTCCTACTTAATTTATGAGTCTGTCATATCATACGAATATGTCACTCAATCGCTACTCAAGTATTGATCAACACGTCTTCTAGAATACCAGCCTAAGTATTGTAGGGATGAACTTAAGAGGACGCCGTGATAAACAATGAATCTAAAATCAGCTCCATGCAAAAACGCAAGCGAGCTGACAAATGCCGTAAGGTCGTATGCGTCAAAAAAAGGGTTTCTTTCGTTTAAAATGAAAACTATCGTTAATTTTATAGAACTAAACCTGTAGTTCTTTGAAGAATGTGTATATATCATACAAAAAAAAGAAAAAAAAACAAATCTCAAATGGGTTTTGTATGCCTTTAAAATATTTTTTTTTTAGGAGGGCAGTTTTCGATCATTTTTTCTCTGCTATGAAAGTTAACCAATCGTGTTATCCTTCCGACAATTTGATGTCAAAAACATGATCTTTAATGTACATAAATATTAGCTCTGTATGTTTTGTAATTGCTGAGAAAAAAGGAGATCCCTGCAGCCAATATTGCCAATTCCTCATCTTAAAAAGGATTAGTAGAAAAGCATGATCAAATTTTAAGGGATATAGGCTTAGTTGTAGTGACGTCGGCTTGCAATCCGTAAGGCATAGTTTCAGATCCTACAATGAATTTGAGCTTTCGATGAAGGAAAACAACGTGATAAAAGCATAGCTTGGTGGTCGGTCGGGCACTTTCTAGTGCTCGTCTGGCTAGCTACCACAAGACAAGAACCCTGCAGTTTTCCAGGATTGAGTTTAGCCTGTCACTACCCAACTATCTCTATGCAAAAAATCTCGTCAATTGATTGGCAAACACACTTTCGCACATTATTTTCAATGTTAGAATATTCGACCTATGTGGCTCTATGTGTAAAACTTAACTGTAAAATAGTCTCACAGACCTTTTAGGGCATTTATTTCTCCTATGTTTTTGTCAAAACAAAAGGTTTTTAAGTTTTTACTTACTAATAACTAAAATCATTACGTGTGTGGATTATTATACAATATATTATATACAAAATATTTACATCACATTTAGGTACAATCATGCTACAATGCTTTTGTCAGGATTATCCTTCGCATTTAATTGGACATCTAATTCAACTGTTTTCTTAAAAAGTTCAACCAAGTCATTTCTGATGTAAGACTTGATTTGCTGCAACCGCCCTCCACCAGCTCCTGCTATGAGTTTAACTAGTCTTTCCGAAGCACACTCCACAATAACAGATACCACAATTTTGTTCTGCTCTTCAATCTCTTCGTAATATTCCAATTTGACCTTCAGGTTGTATGGGATTTCGTTATGTAAGAAGTCTAGGAATTTGGCTCTGACTGTGTCTTCGATCAATTGTGCGGGCTCCTGGTCTGTCCATTCATCAGTCGCGTAGTGGTAATTCGCAGCTTTCGCATTGTTGATTAGGTATTGCTGAAAAATGTTAAGGTTATAATTATGATAAAACACATTTTTTAGCTTTTAATGTAAGTTATCTTGACTGTTCAGCTGTTCCTAGGCAAGTTTTAGCCAATATCAAAGTCACCTAAATAGCATACAAGCTGAGCACTGCGGTTTCACTGAGCACCGTTTATCGCGATAAAAAGTATCCTATATCTGTCCCAAGGGACCAAACTATATGCGTTCCAAACTAAATCAAGATCTGCTCCGCTGATTAGGTGTGAAAAGGTAACAAACAAACAGACACAGTTACTTTCAGATTTATAATATTAGCATGGATTATTTTAGTATTCCATGGAGTCAGTTGTTTGCCCATTGCGCCACATTAGTTGGTTAGTTCATCATCATCATCATCAGCCTATTATGTTTCAATTGCGGAGACACTGGCCTTCTCTCAGAGAGAGAGAGAGTATGGGCTATAATCTACCACGCTTGCCCAGTGTGGGTTGGTAGATGACAAACTAACTAACTGAGATGGCACAACAACTTAAAGTCTTGACTCTGATAATAAAAAAACTCCACTTCGGTCTGTCTTGTCTGTGGGTAGATGATGCATGCCCATAAATGCCTTAGTCATCTAGTACCTGTAAGATCTGTATACATACCTTTATGTCTTGTACTCCATCGCCTTTCAGGGCAGAGACTAAGAACACATCAGAGAATTTGCTATATCCTTTGCCAGAAATCTTTTTCCCCTCAGACCCAGGTATAGGGTTTCCAGCAATCACTCCATTACACAAATTCCTGATTGCAGAAAGGAGCTGCTTTTTATATTTTAACATGTCAACCTAAAACAAATTGTATTGTTTATTAATAAATACACATTTAATTTTGAAAATGCATATCCTGGTTCACTGTAGCAGTGAACTAACATTTATGTGATTAAATTTTATTACACTATTTTATTTATTTAATAACAGATGAGCAGCTCGGGGCTGATGTGCCTAATACTATGTGTGAACTTTATTTTTTGCCGCTCTTACTAACTCCTAAAATTAGATACACTGTTCACAATAAAGTTAATTCCTTTTTTTAGGGAAATCTAGTTTCTAGATTATTTTTACAACTTTTTGGTTAACTTTTTGGCTTTGCTTTTTTTCTGTAACAAATTTTCTTTTGGTCCTATTTCCCTAAGCTTCAGCTTTTTCAGCTTCTATGGTAAATCTGGCACTGACACTACTGGTTGGCTGCTCAATAGCTCGCCAAGGGGTGGCACTTCCCCAGGCGGGTTCTCCAAAAGAGCCCTGTCACTACAAATAAGCTAGCTCTTCTTAGATAAGTACTATAAAGAGCAGTTTTAAAATGTATTGACTAACCTTGTTCAGTATCAAAAAGCTGGGGGTTTCCTCCACCATTTGCAGCATGCTGGTAACATCAGGGTGCAGATGGTCTTTAGTGTGCCTATTTGAAACATCGTGGACAACTCCTACAACATCTGCACACCTCAAGCTTTTGTGACAGGCACCTATCATAGACCCTGGTAGATTGTATCTGTAAGACATTAGAAGAAATTATAAAACGGCTGCCTTTTTTAGACATTCATCATCAGCATTATTGTCAGCCAATTGTGTTCCTACTACTGAGTCTTAGGCCTTCCCTCAGAGAGAATGGGACGTAATCTACCACGTTGGTCCAGTGCAGGTTGGTAGATGTTGCATGCCTTAAATGTTGTGGCTCTTGGACACGCCTGTTAATGATGTAACAGTCTAATGGTCTATCTAATGTTATGGAACAACCATCGCCTATAACAAAACATTACTTAATAAGTCACATTCATCTAGAGCAGTGTTTTTCGATCTTTTTGAATATTCTACCCCTTTAAAAAATAAAAACCTACTAAGGTTCTAAAGATATCTTATTCCCTTTCAACTTACTTCTTTTGCTCCTTCTCAGTAACAACACCTGGAGTATCCAAAAAGATAATTTGTGCACCATCTTGATAGCACATAGCTCTGATCATTTTGGTTGTTGTGTGAACTTTGTTCGATGCTGCACATATCTGAAACCAAAATAAAATATAACAATATGTTTGTTGTGATAATTATCAGAGGTTATACATTTATTTATCTTTTATATTATCATACCTTGCGTTCCATAATATTATTAATTAAGGTGCTTTTTCCAGAATTAGGAGCCCCAATAATTGCGACATTGACTACTTTTCCAATTTTTATTTTTTTAGCACGTTCGGGTTGCGATGAATAGAAGGCGGCTTTGAAATAACATGTTTTTGAGTAACTGGAACGCACAGCGTGGAGTATCAGAGTCGTCATGTTTAAAAGTATTGGTTTCTCGCATAAAATCAGGAACAGAAATCTTAGTAGTACTACTTAGAAACTTATTAGAACTATAATATTTTTAGTTTCCGAGAGTTATTTTTCCTTCGACTTTTGAAACTTGACAATTTGAGTAATTTGACATTGACAATTGACATTGATTGACTTGACATTATTTATTCTGATCTACATCTGTGGATTTATGGTTTTAACATTTTTTTCACCTTTGGTTTCCACAGAGTAATAATAATATGGTTGTGTAAACCACAGAACATGAATCGCAAAGTTAATGGCGTGAAAAGGCTACGAACGCCGAAATATATTAAAAGTAAACTGAGCTGTACAGTGTAAATGTATGTACATAACAATCCCACAATTACTTATAAATATACGTTTATATATATAGGCACATATATTGGATCGTTTGAACTAACTAAAGAAGGTCTATAGATAGTTCAAACGATCCTTGATGTCTGGCAACGTGCCCAGAATGCTGGCGGCATTGCCTCGCTGAATAGCGAGGCTTATTCTTTGTCCAAAATATACAATCCCATGAATGAAATAAATCATTTGGTAATGCGAATGTCATAAAAAATATTTGACATAAAATTTACAAATTCCTTCACCAACGGTTCGAGACCAACCTGTGGTGTGGTTTAAACAGGATCTGTGGTTGTAGCATTATTAAGCTTTTAAAAAAAACTGTAAGAACTTTTTTAGTCTGTGGCCTGTGGTCCATCACATTGAGGATAGGTCAATGGTCCATCATGATTGATGGAAAGGAAAGATGAATGAAAGAAGAATCTGGCACTTTGGCTCACTTTGCTTTGCAGTTTGCAAAACTTGTTGTTAGTTTGTTTTCTCAGGGAAAATAGAGAAAAAAATAAAATACTTTCAACAGCAGGGTTATAAAACCGCCGGCATGATTTTATCTAGGTATGTATTTACTTTATATCTTCTTGAAAGCTATATTAATTATTAAACTTTCTAGCTCATATGTTTTAGTAATTTGCAATTTTTGTATAGTTTTACAGTAAGTGGACAAAAAATTAAAATTCTATAACGGTTTTAACTTGAATGATAATTTACCCAATGCAATGGATATAAAATTATGTATTATCTCATACCCCAAACCTGTATGTTAATTTTTGTCTCTAAAATAAAGTAAATGGTTTTTTTCAGAAATGTCAGAGATAAAGTATAAAAACCAGATATTGGCTGCAATTGATCACTTACGTTCAAGGAAGTCACGTCCTGATGTGAACAGAATTTGCAAGTTTATGCTCAAGTGTTACAAAGTATCAGCAAAGGACGCTAAGGCTGATCTCAAACGTTGCCTCAAGGAAAGAAGCGTTTATAAAGTAGATTACAAAGATAATGTAAGCTACAGAAACGCTGCTAAGTGGAGAAAAAGAACAAAACATAACAATAGTAAGCATCACTAACGAGACTAAAGTATTATTCTATTATTTATTTACATTGCCTTTCCTTCATATTTTTCTATTAAAAATTAACTTAGCGATATTCAGTAAAAAATGATTTGGATCAACCTTTTTCCTTGAATTTATTTGTTCATAATCAAGCTATGTGAATGCTGATATTATATCTACATCACAGTGTTGAAAGTCACTTTATATAGCAATATACAGTGGATTCTCATTATTATTTTCATACTCATGCTGTTTTAAATAATTTTAATGGTGAATAGTTTGATAAATTGTCATGTACCTTCTGTTGAGAGAAGCTCTTGCCTTCCAGTGAAAATATAAATGTGATCCATGGCAGCGCAGTTGTTTATTAATGGTGGTTTTCTATTTCAGTAACAATGACATCAGGAATCGCTACAAGTGAGCGGAGAATCATAACTTCTGCTATCGCAACTCTCATTTACCAAGATCAAAGTTACTTAGAAAATGGAATTGCATTTGAAGAACTTGTGAGAACAGCTTCATCGCAGGAATCAAAGTATTCCAAGAAACATCTAGAGTCTATAATCAATAAAGAGCTAGCAACTGGGAGCTTAGTGAAACTACCTAATGGTAACTTAGCTTTGGGCCCTGCAGACCATGATGGAGATAGCCCAGAAAGTTTTCAGTTTGAGTATTGTGCTGATACAAACACAAAGGTGTGTCTGATAATATTCCATATCAAGAATTTATAATATAGTATCTTAGATAAATTTAAATGTTTCTTACAGATGACTTCATCAGCCAACTCATCATGCCGGTCATCACCTCAAAGGATGAGGGGGCGACCTAAGAAGAGAGGAGGTGGTTCTTCCTCAAATCACGGCCCTAGTAATATGGCAACACGAAATGCAGGAGTTCGGGTTGGGGAACGTCGCAAAATGGCCAAAAAAGTATTTGATCCCTCTGATAACAATGTTCCAAGCAAAAGGAAGAGAGGACGACCAGTAGGCTCATTAAATAAAAGTACAATCAAAAAGAGGTTAATGATTGCCGGACATTCTACTACAATAAAACTAGATAAAGAAGGAACTCCATTATCTGAGAGCCAATTATCTTTCGATGGAAGTGCAGATGAGATAGAGCAAGAAGACTCATTACCTCATGAACCTTCTGGAGGAGTGTGTTCTGTTTGCCTAGTGCAAAAGCCTAGAGGGTCTAATGATAGACTCATTGAATGTCGAGACTGCAACAATAAAGCTCACTTAAGCTGCCTTCAGTCAGGATCTGGCATTTTGAAACCCAGGCCAGATAATACGTGGCAATGTCCACATTGCAAAACCTGTGTAGTTTGCTGTGAAACAAATGATGCTGTTAGTATTATTAGATAAATCATTTACATAATATTAAGAGATTGAAGTGACTAAACAACTAAATAACTCTTTTTTTCAGGGAATCTTAACAGTTTGCAGCATTTGTTCTGATGCCTACCATGCACTTTGTCACAGTCCACGCATACCTGAGAGACTAAAAGCGTGGGACCAATGGGAGTGCAACAACTGCTTAGAATCGCGTCCCACTGTTATGGGATCGCCAGCAATAATACCAGAAAGTATTGAGTACACATTGGAGGATTCTCCACCAGTAGACCCATTCTTGAAACCACATGAACTTGACAGAGCGCCATCAAAACTAGGCGATGATTCACCTATAGATCCAAGTATTCCAGACATAACCAACTGGACTACTGATGACGTGTTTGATTACTTTTCAAAGCATCACCCTGAGGCGGCGCCTATTTTACGGGAGCAGGTACGTAATATTATGAAGTAACAAGGTATAATGTATCCAGTGGCTCCATCTAGCTAGAGCACGATTTTTTCTAAACCAGTTTTTGTTTTCAGGAATTTGATGGCCAAGCATTGAGTATGGCAACACGATCTGATATTGTAAAAGGTTTAGGCCTACCTCTAGGACCTGGATTAGCACTGTACCGCATTGTAGTGAAACTACAAACAAGGAAAGATGATTGGACTATGTGCTGGGGTTGACATTGACTGTAGCATTTTCCGTGTGAATTCATAGTCCATTTATGCATTCAAAAAGATATCTTAACACTGTTCTGTTACCTACTTACATAAGATTATGACTGACTTAGTTCAATGCAAAATTAGCTTCTGCTAAAATACTATTTTTAGTAAAGTACTTAACTACTGTCCTGGTAAATAAATGAATTAATAGACATATGTGAATAGATAATGTACTATTTAACTTGTAAGTATATGAACTTAGTAAAAGCAAATGCTGATTAATAGAGGTTCTTTTTTTACTTTTGTACATAAATATAATACATGAAGTAACTGGTACCTACTGTAACATAAATATTGTATGTAACCTATGTACATAAATATTGTATGTAAATTACTGACAGCTTTGCAGGTTGCACAAAACCAATGGATTCTTATTAAAAACATTTTACAATACTTTATCGAGACATTTATTACTATTTTACACCTAAGTCCTATAAAATAAGATTAATACATTCAAAATTCATTAAGTACATTACATATAAATATTTTTAGTTCTTACAGGGTAGCAATTATACATTAAACCACAGCTCTATTTATTGGAATTGCTGTGAGATTCCATTAATATTAATTTGCATATTTTTACCCAACTACAACCAAGCAAAAAGGGTTATATATTATTATAAGCATAAGTTATATGTATTAATAAGTATTCAAATATATTTTATACATAATTACTATGTGTTATAAATAATTGTGTTAAATTTAAAATCAATAAATTCTTAAATTATCCATACTATGTACTCATAAATTAATAACAAAGCAGACATTTTGTCACATTGAGGATAATAATACTCAGTTCACATAATGTTACTTTTGATCATAATGTTTCATGTAAGACATGAATATATTAAACACCATTGTTGCCAAATTGATATAGACTACTCTGTATTGTGTCGGTAGATAATAAAAGTTTATAATTTGTACTGGAGGCCAGTAAAGACAGTCTCCCTGAAACAAGAAAAGATAAATTATTATTCGCAGCACAGGCAGGGCAACACACATCTGTTTATTGTTACTTTGTGAATAAATTTCATGGGTATTGTAGTTTGGAAAGATATATCCTATTAGCATTAGTATTCGGAGATGTTATGTATATTACAAATTAATTATGCTTCATAGTAAAACATACTGTTCCCCGCGGTTTTACCCGCGTGGGCTACGGTTTCCCATTTTTACCCCCTTAGGGGTTGAATTTCAAAAAATCCTTTCTTTTTGTCTTGACGAACAAAAATAAAGTTTCTACAACCAGTATAAAGTTTCTGGGGTTTAGTTAGGCTGTGCGTTGATATCAGTCAGTCAGGACTGATTCTTATTATATAAATAAGGATATGTACCTACATATTACATAATAATATTTAAGTTTTAGTTAATAAAAACATTTAAGTTGCTTAAATAGTAGGTACAATCTGTATCTATTATCGAATCTAATATCAGCACTTTTCAATCACAATGTCAGCCATTCATTGCTTTAGTTCAAAATGAACAAACAATGAATTTATTTTGAGTGGGAAGGATAAAGATTTGTAAACAAAAACAAGGAAATTATCTAGGGACTGGAACAGGCTTATGAACATAACATAGGATTGTGCAGATAAGATACAAAAAATTGTTAGTAGTATTTAATTTATCTTAGTAGTTAGTAGTATGTAATTTACCTTGAGCTTACCATATACACATATTTGAATTTCTTTTTAACTTCATCTGTGCTCTCTGTTATTGTCTTATTTTCCAGATACCCCATACTATAAAAGAAACCAACTATTGTGGCTGGTGAGGCAATTAACTGATCACAGATCACTTTCTTTAAAACAGTTACCGCATCTGCTTTAGGGAGTATTTTATCTAATTGAAGATAGTAATAGTGGTGTAGAGGACCCATTACAGACCCAACTATGAACATTCTACCTGTAATAATGCACAGTTACTATTATAAATATCAAATATAAATATATAATGTACAATTGCACACAAATTGACCTAGCCCCAAATTAAGCTCGAAACTTGTGTTATGGACTAGACAACGATATACATACTTATATAGAGAAATAAATTCGATAGAAATATCCAAGACTCAGGTACAAATATTCGTACTCATCACACATATATTTGCCCTTACCGGGATTCGAACCCGGGACCGTTAGCTTCGCAGGCAGAGACACTACAAACTCGGCTACCGCGTCGTCATTATGTATTTAGGTTCAATGGAATTTATTTCGTAACAAATTACTAATTTGTTTTATGTTACCTGCTCGTGCCCAATCGTATCTCTCTGTAAGGAGTTTAGATTCATATTCAATCTCTTGCTGAACTATGTCTCCAACGAACATGAATACTCCTGATGTAATACTGTTAGTCAAAAGTAGATATTCATGGAACAATAAATTTACACCGCGATGGTATAATGATCTTCGCCTTCTCGACTGTTTGAAGAAATTAACAGCCACTGGTTTACTTAGATATCGCAAAGCAAACATTTCGAAGACCTAAACCTAAAATCAGTACAAAAAAATTAAACGTTTATTTCATCTGTTTAGTGAAGTGTATATAATAAATAGCACTTAGAAAACTTACCTGCTAGATTTGTAATTAAATGTTCTTTAGTAATAATCTAGTTTAGCATCGTAACTACACACAAATAGCAAATTCTGTATACAATAATGATATGATATACTCAAAAAATTGCGCCCTTCCATTCAAACCAGTGTTGCCAATCTATAATTTATAATACCCCGATGCAGTAAACTTAATTTAAGGCTTTTCATCGGTGGTCATATTTTATGACAAATCATGAAAACACAACATTTTAATTATTTGATACCCAATACCCATATACATCAAATTTTGATAACAAACGAGTGAGTCTAGTGACCCATTCTGGCTTTTCAAGGGTTTATGTGACAACTGAAAGTTTTCTCAAAACTTAAAAACCCGCCTAATATGAAACCTTTATATTATGTAAAGTCGCGCCTTGTGATTTTTTTGTAGACGTACTGGAAGCGTAATTTAAAATTAACTTTCTTCAAGACATTGGTATACACGACAACGTAAATTAAACCTTTTAGTTAGAGTCAGTTGATAACGCAGCCAGCCGTCTCATTTTTCGCTGACTTGTTTTATAAATAGTATAGATCGTTTTTAGCAATTGCTGCTTGCGTTTACTTTATCAGTGAAATTGCTCCCTGGCAGACAAACAATTATTTTGCTATAGAAATGGATGCGTTCAAAAATAGGCCTGGTTTTGCCCTGATATTTATATCTACATAGTTACTTTACCAAATACCCGGAATGATCCTACTTAAAACTTCTTTTAAACATTACCCGCACTCTGCATATTATGTCTTCCATGCAAGCCACGAAATTCGAGAAATTCTTTGGCGATTGGCAGCACTGATTTTAACTAACCAATAACAAGAGTTAAGCAGTGTTACCAAATTATAAATTCAAAATTCTTTATATTACGATATTATTTATTGAAGAATAAATAAAAACTATGTACATATTTAAATCATTATTGATTTTTTCCATACATCTGACAGGCGGGTCATGCTTTTTACTAACTAAAAAGCACACGTCGTTACTCTTTATTAATTTTACCTTTATCAGGGCATCAAACATCACAGTATGTTATATACGGTTTTTTTTTTTTTTGTTTTGTTATGGCGTACACGATTAGTGTATTTGCCAGTGTCAAGTATAAAAGATTTCAAACTCAAAGAGTTGAATCAAGTTTAAATGATGATGGTGATGATGATGATGAGATGATGGGATGAGGATAGTGTTTAAGTAAAGTAGTGGTGCTTTACTTAAACTTTACACGGACTTTTTTGGAGCAACTTGAAGTCACTTTCACAACTTTATTTCATTTTCCCATACTCGTACACATTAACGAACACATAATGGTTAATAATCCACCAATATTACACATTATAACTCGAAGAAACACAAGTTTTGGAAATAAAAACAAAATTTTCACGTTGACAACTCAATTGCCGCCAAAAAAGTCCCCTTATTTACGGATGTATTTAAAATATATTATGTTACGAGAATTAGGAAAAAATTGCTTGGCTGGTATCCCAGATACTTTATTTCGTCTCATGACATGACGTCCGCGTCGTGACTTGCTGTTGTGTTGTGACATTAGATATTGGTGTCAATTCTTTTGTACATTTTCTAAAACTAAACTAATTTTGACATTTACATGTAATGCTGTTCTTTTCTTATTTCCGTGGTCCGAAAAGGACAGCAATACTTTTCGCACAACAGAATCGACACCATTAGATTGGTGAATTTGGTGATGTAAGTTTGAAACATTAGCGTGATGAAAGCGATAAAATAATTTTAGATCACATCTACCTACCGAGCCCACGGGTGCGTTTACGAACATTGACCATTGACGATTTTCAGAGTTTAATAAAACCGATTGATATTGTTAGCTTATCATTATCAAACACCACACAACATTCGAGCTCGACACATGGGAGCAAGTTAAACATCGATAGTATCGGATAGATGGCGCTACAAGCCTAGCGAGGACGTGGCTCTGCCTAACCTAAGTTACCTAATTTATTGCACAGTCTGCTGTCACGGTCAGCAGTGTCAGCTGTGAGCTGCGTAATAATTAAATTACTGGATCTATGTATTTTCTTGACAAGTTGAAATTGGCAAAATTGTGGTTACGCCGCAGAAGCCATTCAAATAAAAAGTTGAATTTGAAGTTGACAACTTGAAAGTTGACAATTAGACTTTGACATTCTTCGCTCTTCGGTATTTTAAATTGTTGTTGTGCTTCCGTCCGTAATCTTTTCGCTTGTTGTGTGTCTTTATGATTGATTTGTATCAATATTAGCGAAATAGATCATGTCCCAAATACAAAGTGAACATTTGGATTTCTCAGGATTATTTAAATTAGATGTTCTCATTCATTTAGACATAGCAACATATAGCTTTTACGAAGTGGGGCTCAAGAAGTTTTTCGCTTTTTCTAGTGACAAAGAATTGGTATTTTTGTTTATCAATGCTCAGTCGGAGAGGTTTGAGAAGAATTATGACTGGGATTATATAGATAATCCTATTTATTGCATGTGCTTTGAGCCTAGCGGTACGTGGTTACTGATCGTGAGCGAACAGAAAATATTACTGGTTCCGTTTCTGCCCTTATTTATACCTCAGAGTGATTTCGATCATAAATGGTCTTTGTCGGGGGTTACTGTTCTGCCGCTCGCTGTTATTCCTCAGCCTACGTCGGTTGTGTGTTGGCTGACCAAAGAATCTGAAAATATACTAGTAATCGGATCAAAGGTGAGGCTTTCAAAATATAAGTAAGTCAATGTTATTCAAAGTTTCTGATTGGAGCCCTAAACGTATTAATCAAGTTAAATGGTTAATTTATCTGTTTATATTTTACTTCGGACATGATAAGAGGAGGGACGGTAGTCATATTACCAAAAAAGTGATGAATATTAATGTTGATGGATGGAAGGGAAGAGGAAGACCAAAGAAAAGATGGATGGATTGTGTAACAATCAATATGAATGAAAGGAGAGTGAATGAAGCGAGTGGAAGAAGAGTACATGCTGCGCCGACCCCAAATAGATGGGACCAGGGCAAGAAGAAGAAGATTTTACTTTGGCTGATGTAATAGCTTTAGTATACAATCAGAGTTGCAAAAATTATGTTACTAAAATGTATTGTTTGTGATTTCAGACTGGCACAATAACATTCTATTCCTTGGAGTTACAGTCTGTTGTAGGGGAATGTAAAGTGCCTGGTGAGATTACTGACCTTCAAATCTGCTTTGATGATTCCCTCGACTTACTGGCACTCTTGGTGAGCATTAAACACATCAATATCACTACATAGTATAAAACAAAGTTGCTTTCTCTGTCTCTATATCCCTATGTCCCTATGTATGCTTAAATCTTTAAAACTACGCAACGGATTTTGATGCGGTTTTTTTTAATAGATAGAGTGATTCAAGAGGAAAGTTTATATGTATGTTACATATATATTATAGTACAGAAAAGCTGTAAAATTCAAATATTTGTAAAATACTGTCCCAGATTAGTATCTACAAATCTACATTGCACCCGTGCGAAGTATTTTTATAACATGAAGTTTCTCTCCGTGTTTTAATAGTAAACAGTAAAATATAATAATTATTTATAGTAATAAAGATTTTTTTAAACATGCTGTCTTATTGTCAAATAATTAATCATTGAAGTTATAAAAGTGTTTCTTCTTGTATTAACCAACCAATGACGTAATGGAATTAACTTGGAAACATTTTAACAATTATTATTAGTTAATCTCTTAATGTATTCTCCTTTTTTAAGATATCTGGAGAAAAATCTCAGCAATGGAAGTTGGTCTTAGAACATAGATCTTATGGCTACAATTGGTTGCAACAAGCGAGGGCTCAGAATGACAAAGATAAGAAAGACGGTTTCATGTCCTACATCAAACAATTATCTAAGGACAAGATTACCTTTTTTATTCAGGGTGGATCTAAAGGTATAACATTTTATTTTATCAACATGTTTTTAGTAAACTTTTAATTACAATAAACATTAAGGAAATATATTATGTAAGTAACTGCTCATTCTCGTCAGCAGATTGGGGTAGTATGGAACCCTCAGTGCTCCAAGTACAATTGGCCAGGTTTTTTATACTTTTCAAAGTCTAACAATGTATTGCATTCCATAATATAGCAATAGTTAGAAATATTTATAGGCCTCTGTTCCCCCGTAACCTAACCTAGAGATAAAAGATGAAGTGGTTCATGATGGAAAACATGCAATCAAAGACTAATGATCATTAATCAGAGAGCAAGTATGCCAGTGCTAGTTAGTAGATCTCACATGCCTTTGAATGTTGTGATCATCAAAGAGTACTGGTATATTAAATATCATGTAACTTATCATATTTCATACTCTGTCACAGATGATAGCAAGACACAAACTGTGGAATACGTCCTGAAGCCTACGGAGTACTTGCCAGTATTCAGAAAAGGTTCTAACAATTGGGCACTCAGTGCACAGTATGTAAATGGAAGACACTTTTTGACTGCATTCGAACTTAACGAAGGCACTTTGATTGTAAGTTTTAATCCTGTGTAATTTGCCCAAAACAACATTCGACACTAAATACTTAAAACTGTTGATACATCCTTTCCAGCATGATTGATGTATAAGTACTTATCAATGTTTTTTTGTTTGTAGCTTGAGAGCCCAGAAGAAGACACGCCATCTAGGACTCTAAGGCCTTTCATTAAGAAAGACAATCTCTACATCCAAGGGTTATGGTCACAAAGACTTGTTTACTTAATTAAAAAAAATGAACTAGAAATACACAGTGCAAACTTTTCCGTTATTCAGGTAAGGAAATCTTCTAAAAATTATTGTTTTTTTTCCAATTTGGTGAAATCTGCTATAATTTACTGAATATCATGGATTAGTACAAGATATCACAGATCAGAAAAGACTGTCTCTAAATAAATATTTTAAAATTTGCATAATTTGCAAGGAAAAGTATGCCAAAATGGCTATTTGTAGTGCATGCTCTAAAATATCTTAAATACAAATATCGCGAAATCAAAATGGTCTTGTTGGTCTCACAACTTCGATCTTGAAGTCTTGATCTTGGTTTCAGAAATTTTAAAACTATTTGTTTTAATTAATTAATCTCTTATCTCAATAGCTCACATAAAATATATTATGCAGCCTTTATTGACACCCCCAGGGTGACGCAATACTCGGCGTCAAGCGAGATTTCTCCGAGCTATGGTCGGCAGAAGTGATAGGCGACGTGCGGCGCGCCCACCTCATGACCGCAAAAGAGACACCGTTGTCTGTCGGTGGGTGGCAGGAACCCACGTTCATGTGCGATCTGCAACTGCCGAGGTTCGCCCTGGAGCCTTGTCTGGTCGTGACCACATGTGGGGCCTACATTATGAACACTGTGTGAGTATAGAATGCATGTTTTACTAGGTATCTATAGAGCAAAAAGTCGTATCTTCTTCGAGCTACGGTCGTAAGATTCCAGTTTGATTATTGAGGCAAGGTGTAGCGTCGATCATTACAGGCGGCTGATTGAGAAGCTGATCGAGTTCAGTCTGTTCAGTAGTGTGCACTGACCGAGTCTTATGTCTTTGTCTGATAAATAAATGACGATGTGGTCGAGCAATACCTGGATTGGGAACTGGCGCTGAAGTTTGGTTGCAGAAATACACCGATCAATGGTGTCACCACGACGTTTTCCTTCACCGAAAACTCAAGCTCATACCAGGATTCCAACCCACAAGTTTCAAGTCGACGTCAATAGCGTCATTGCCGTGACTCTCATCGCCTTTAGTCTCAGTAGACGTGTTCGGTCCCCAGCGGCGAGCCGTGCGAGTGGCTGGTGGGGTTGATAATGCGCGGCGGCGTGGGCGCAGAGCTGTCGGCGGCGGCGCTGGGCGCTCCGGTCAGCACTCTGCTGCGCGCTGCGGCAGACATGCTTATGTCGCGCGGCAAGCTCGCGCCGGCGCAGTACCTGTTCTCACTCTCGCAGGTGCGTTACACACTACACACCACATAATCAGTGGCGGACATTTGCCGCTAGTAGGCTATTCAAATTTTGCCGCCCCTACCAACCTCTATAACCTCTCTCTGCCTTTTCTTTTTTAAATGTATGTAATTTTTTATGCAAAGGAAAACATCAGACAGAAATTGTAGAAAAATCGAGTGGTGAACAATGTTGCGTTGTTTGTGTGGACTTGTAGAAAATAATGAAATTGTGATAGAATAATGGATAATAACGAGGTTGGTATATGCATGTAGAGTCAACCCGACGGCTGGGTGGCCCGCCTTGGCGTGTTCGGCAGGATCCACGAGCTGTCGCTCTACAAACACACTGGTAACGTCGGCTCCCTGAGCAACGCCGCTATTACCATCAAACTGTTAGCTTTGCTACTGAAAATGGCCACCAATGAAGAGCAGAAGTTCGACACGTGAGTTAATTTTGAGATAAATACATATATTTTTGCAGTATTTTTTGTTTTCTGTTTGCATATACAGGGTTAGTTTTCATTAACCAGAAACCTGTAGCTTATTAGTAGCGTCATACCTAAAAAATTTTTTTCTACGGCTTTTTAAAATTTTATTGACATATTACGTTCCTACGCAGGCCTTCTCTTAGAGAAAGTATGAATCATATTGATCATAATTTACCACATTGCTCCAGTGCGGCACGGTTATTGTTATTGGGCATGCTGGTTTACTCACGATGTTTTTCTTCATCGCTTTGAGCGATGGCAAATCCGCACATAATATAATAAGCCATGTAGTAGGTGCGGTCCGAGATGGGATTCGAATTCGGTATCGGCGCGTTTTGAAGAACACATGTTTACGTTCGGCGGTCATCGCCCACCTTTTTTTTTAATTTTGCTAAACCTATGACAACCGATGTGGCGCAATGGGTGAATAATCGTCTGCAAATAGTGAAGTCGCGGGTTCCAGTCCCGCTATAGTAAGTATGAAATTTTTGCGTTAAAAAAGCGCAAGTATTTGTTCTGTGTCTGTGTGTTGTGAACATCCGATCCGCGTAGTATCTGATACCTTATACTATCTTATTATTTCAGGGACGTAAAATTCACCATGCTAAGTTCAGTGGAGCTTTTGGAGCTATCGTCATTCGCCGCTGCCATCGGTCTCTGGGATTTGGTCCCGGTGTTCAGCATCCACCGCGGCCACCTCAACTTGTTGCTAGCCGCGATTAAATCCCGCGGCGAGGTGTGTCGGGGCGCGATCAACTGCTTACTGCAGCAGAGATGTTTAGTCCCATTGCTGTTGGAAGAGAACGGACAATGGCTCTTTGACTATATTGTACAGAAATGCGACGAGTTTGATACGAAGATTTTAAAGGTACACATTTTTTTAATTTAACCCTTTGGGTGCGTGTTTTTAGCTTTTTTTTGTATGCGTTTTATCGACATTCCGCCTGTTGCCAAGTTGCGCTTGTTGACCAAAGGAAGATCGATTTAGGAAGTTTAAAGCTCTAAAGTTTTGCATGTCATTTAATTGTCAAAATGTTTCAGGTCTATATAAGATTACTAAATTATTAATGTTGTTTCAGTGTCTTTGCCTATGGCTCAATCCATTGCAAGATCAACTGCGACCGGTTATGCGTGATTTGAAGCAGGGGATAACATCTGTTTATGTAAGATATTTTTCTATTAACCACTTGAATTACACCCCTGACTAAACAAATGGAAAGTTTTTTTTTTTTGAGAATTAGACTTTAAGGATAAATAGGTAAATAAATATCTAATATAGTCATCATGGCACGAGTGTTATTCCATGACAATTCAAAAAAAATTGCGATTAACATAATGGTTGGGGTACTTAAACCACAATTAAAACGTTATTATTTTACAATTAAAATTAAATTACCAAATAACGGTAAGCTTTCTACTGAATTGAACAATAATAATAATCAGGTACATAATTAGTGTGTTGTCGAAATTCCTGTATTGATTCTTTCTTTAGCAATAAAATAGTTACGCCATTTTCTTACCTCATAGGTATATTTGAAATGAAATGAAATGAAAAAATGAAATGATATTTATTCACTTAAAATAGAGTACATGTTGGTCTTACTTATGATATTGTCCTATCTATTTTGCCATATGCTGGCATGTGAAATTTAAAAAATTATAATTATAACATGTTTCAATACAAAAATAAAATTACTAAATTAAGAAAATAAAAATAATAGACAATATAAATTAATAGGTACAATAACTAGATACAATGGAATTATGAATGTCAATTTCAAATTCAAACCTGAGAAAACTAACCAGTTATTAGTTATTTAGAGATTTACAGTCCAAATTAGAGTGACTTTTAAAATGTTTCTTCATTGGAGACTTAAAAGTATAATTTGATAAACTACCGCTGATGGAAAGACGAAGTCACGAAGGACTGGCAGGAAGGTGGCGCAGGACAGACCGAAGTGGCGTCTTTTATTTTATCGCATCTATCTTGCTAATTTGTCATGTTTACAGACCACAAGAATGCTCAACCTGATATCGACGTTCGTTCAACTCGCGTCCGCGATTGAAGCGCGCTCTCCTTGTCCGGAGATGCACGACGAGATCGCGCAGAATCCAGAGACGTGGAAGAATCAGTTCTCGCCGAAGCGAGCGCTGAGCTGCGGCCTGGCCCACTGGGCGGTGGCCTTCGAAGGAAATGCTAAGATAATGATGACAAACACGCCCGTCAACACGGAGCTTATAGGGAGAGTGATCGATGTCGCGTGCGGGAGGCATCATACAATTGTTCTCACAGAAAATGGGGTAAGCATTGATTATTATGTAGAAAGCCGTCAAACTTCCATACAAGCTAGTTTCGTTGTAAACGTTATTGGTTTTGGTCGAAAATATTTAATAATGCACAGGCCACGACTTCCACGAGTGAGGCAAGTTTTTTATACGAAGTTCGAGACGAGACTATCTCTATCTAAATGGGTCTCGATTGCATGGGACAAGTTTTTAATGTCCCCGTTACCCCCCCCCCCCCCCCCCCCACCAGATCCACCCTTCCAGCTGACACCTTGTCACCAATTTGCTCTATTGTTACTACCTACTCCAAATT
This sequence comes from Opisthograptis luteolata, assembly GCA_931315375.2. Taxonomy (NCBI): domain Eukaryota; kingdom Metazoa; phylum Arthropoda; class Insecta; order Lepidoptera; family Geometridae; genus Opisthograptis; species Opisthograptis luteolata. The sequence goes on along the minus strand of OV928038.1, from coordinate 5,514,393 downwards.
CATTAAGAAGTATAGTATTGGGGAAGTATAGTATTTTGGGATAGAAGGGAATGGGAGGGGGGATCCGCGTTTTTTTTTAATATTTTATTTAATACCCATTTTTTCTGTTTTTAACTTTTTTTATCTTATCTATAAACTGTTTTGATGTGTTCGTTGTCGGTGTAGATGTACACTAGCGGCGACAACACGTTCGGGCAGCTGGGCGTGGGCGCGGCGTGGCGCGGCGCGGTGGGCGAAGCGGCGGGCGCGGGCGGCGCGCTGCGGGCGGCCCCGCCTGCGCCCGCGCCGCTGGCCGCCGTGGCCGCCGGGCACTACCACTCGGCCGCCGTGGATGTGGGCGGCCGCCTCTATACCTGGGGGTGCGTAGCGCTGATAACACAATCCTATCCTACTAATATCTTAGACATAAAAATGAATCCCTATTTCCTTTGGTCACGGCATCACGCTTGAACGGCTGGACTGATTTCACTAACTTTTTTTTGTTGTGTTTGTTATTGTTAGGAGAAGGTTCTTATGAAAGAAAAAATGGAAAAGTCAATATCGGATTGTATGCAATGAAATACCTACCTAATTTTAGTAATCTAAGATTTGTCTATTTGAGTATGTTACTATTTTTAATGAAATGCCTACTCCTTAAAATGATTTATCGTTATAGTTTTTCTTTACCTTCATGCGTAGCGTAGCTAGTTTTAAGTTTGACGTTTTAAAGTGATCACAATGTATCCTATTGAATAAATAAAAATTGACTATTGACTAATACCTACCTACTTACCTGACAAATAAAGAGAAGATCCACAGATTAAGAAAAGATGTGCGACTATGATAATCTGCGACTACTAACTGTTATGTTCGGTATAAATATGAATTACCAGTAACCACTAATGTTTTACAGATGGGGCGTTCACGGGCAACTGGGCCTCGGTTGTATTGACGATCAATGGACCCCTCAATTGGTTACAAAGTTCCAAGGGCGAAAGGTAACTTCATGCTTAAGTTATTCAGACCCATATTACAATTTTCATCAACACGTGCCAACATAAAACTGTCACTTCGTGTTTCTTTACAAGGCAAAAAGCGTGTTGCTGTTTTTACAAAACAAGGCGCAAGAGACAAAATCATCCATCGACCATGACAGATTGGATAAATGAAATTAAAGATATTTTTGTTGACCTTAACGTCATAAATCGATTATTTAAGAATAAACATTTGAATAATTCATTTGCTGCAAAATGATGTAAGAATACTTAAAACAAGTGCATTGTGTAGTAATCTAGTAACGACACAAAATTGTACGTGTTGTTTTGTTGTTTTTATGGATTACTAGCTGTTTCCCGCGGTTTCACCCGCGTGGGCTGCAGGTTATCGCGATAAAAAGTATCCTATGTCCTTTCTCAGGCTCTAAACTATCTCTGTACCAAATTTCATTTAAATCGGTTCAGTAGTTTAGGCGTGAAAGACAGACAGGGTTACTTTCGCATTGATAGCATTAGAGTAGGGATTTTTTAATCGTCTGTCAGGAAACTTATTGTATTGATTGTGACGTTGTCTCGCAGGTGTTGAGCGTAGGCTGCGGCGCGTGTCATACCGTCGCGTTGATGGCGAACGGCGAGGTGTGGGCGATGGGCGCCGGCGTGTTCGGGCAGCTCGGTGGCGGCTCCAGGGAGAAGGCCTCCGTGCCCGTGCGGGTCGGCATCACGGACCACGTCGCGACTATCGCCGTCGGGTACTTCCACAATGTAAGTTCAACAACTAAGGTCTTGAAGTGATGACGGTTCAGTATCTTAACGTCAATACTCAAATTATTGCAGCCATGTTTTCCTTTTTTTACTTCAGTGGTTAGAAAAAAACAGCAATACTATTAGACCTGTCAAATTTAGTTTAGTTTAGGAGAATGTAAAACCGAATCGACGCCATAATCTCGTTACTATCCGTGAGGATCTATAATTGGCTATCTGTTTCTTAGTAGTTATTTTTTAAACATGTAAACTGTTGGTCTTCTAGTAAATAAATGAATAAAGAGGTTCCTACTGACATCGCGGTGTATGTCTTGTGCCCAGTTGGCGCTAACGAGCAAGGGCCAGCTGCACGTGTGGGGCGCCAGCCCGCAGCAGGTGCGCGCGGCGGCGGCGCGGCGCGCGGAGCCCGCGCCCCCCGCGCCGCCGCGCGACCCGCACCTCGCGCCGCAGCCCGTGGACACGTGCAACGTGCGCGGCGGCATAGCGCACGTACGTACATACATACATAGCGCATTTTATTTCTTACTATTTCTGTCCATCAAAGGTTGTCTGGTAGAAATCGCTCTAAGCGATAAGACCGCCCATTGTAACACTAGCTCTAAGATCTTTCATTTAATGTTGTTCTATTTTTCTGTTGTTGTGGTGAAACAATAAAGCGTTATCTATCTATCTATCTATAGCGCACGTACGTACATACATATGGCTTTATTATTTCACCACAACATATACCACAATACAAAATATTTAATAATCTGATGGCGTAAGGTGTATGTATTGTTATTTGCTACAAATAAAAAAATATTGTCTAGTCAAAAAAGAATCATCATAATCTATTTATTTATTTATTCCTCTTCTCGAATCTTTTCCAAATTTCATTCAGATCCGAGACACCTCTTTATCTTCGGTTATAAATGGAAAATAAACAACATAAAACATTTTAGAGCTAGTACTACAATGGGCGGTCTTATCGCTTGGAGCGATTTCTGCCAGACAATCTTTGGATGCTAGACAAAAGTTTTATGGAATACTTATAATGCGGTTCGGATCGGATATCCACAACACCCAGACACGGAACCAAACACGATGCACCACCGGTGCACGGCTGCACCGTCAGCGTTACAGGTAACCACTGTTTTCTCTTTTCTCTTATGTCGTATTCATTTTTCGGAACTGCTCGAATGTATATGTTCATTCGAGGGATCAATTGTTTGATTTTTGTTTCCAGATAGCGGCTGGATGGCATCACTCCTGTTTAGTTACCAACACGGGAACACTCTACACGTGGGGTTTGAACTTCGATGGGCAGCTTGGTACGATATTACTATATTGATAATTTCGCAACCATATATTTTTTTCAATTTACTTTGATTTTTAAAAGCTTTTTAAAACCTTTTTAAAACAGCATTTTAGTCAAAACCATTTGTTTTTTTACAGGAAGCGGTGATCGGAAGCAAACCTGCATCCCGACAGAAGTAAAAATGCGTTCCGATTCTCAGCGGGAGCCTGAGAAAAACAAAAGTGCTAAAACGCCAGAAGTGGAAGCGAAAGACTTTAAGACCAAGGCGCTGGTTGCTTGTGGTGGCGACTTTACGATTTACATCGATGATGAAGGGAGAATTTTCGCAACTGGCAATACGCATCTGCAGGCAAATATAATTTACTTCCTAGTAATTTTAATAGATTAGCTTATATATTTTTGACACATACCTAACTTCTTACTTCCTTCCACAGGGAAACAACGAGAAGGAAAAAGGCACTAACAGAGTTATCATGATGAAGACAACAAAACGTGTCATCAAAATCCCAGCAAACCGAAGCAACAACAAATTCATGTTCCAGCAAATTGACAGAATTGATATAATGTTTCCTTTTGATATAGAAGACTTGCAACGAAAGCCGTTAGAGACGCGCTTGAACCCGCTGACTTCAATGAAAGACTTTAAAAAGAAATCCTGGGCCGATGACGTCATTATGATACTGAAGCCGTGGATAAACGAAGAAATCTTGGTAAAGAATCCAAATATGGCTGCTAAATTGGCGTATCATAACAGTATGTACTCTGAATGTCTGAGGTTCTTGTTAGATAACTTGAAACGCTCGCCTCAAATGGACAAACTTTACATAACGCATACTGTTCCTAAGGATAACAACGAAATTGACAAAGATGTAACAAAAAATGGCATTAAATGCGACGATAATATAATTGCAATTAATAATATAATGTCGAAGAGAATCAAAGAAGTGTCGATGTCGATACTCAACGAAACGCCATATCCTTATATCGACCCGGCTACATATCAGGAGTTGCCTTGTTGCTGTGATGAACTAAAGTATATCAAGAAGGTGGTCCCTAAAACCGTCACGAACAACACCGATTGTGACATTTCTATGAAAGCAGCTGAAATTATTGACACATGCATGACTACGTTCCCAATAAACAACGATCTGTGGGAGACTTGTTTCCGTCTGTCCAAGAATTTTTATTTGGAAAATAACTTGTGCATTTCCTATCTTGAAGGAATACTGTTCAAGTACATGGAGAGCAACGCTAAAACTATGGCAGCTGCAATTATGTATTCAAGTGACTGCGCGCAGTACTGTGAAATACTCTCTCCAAAGCTTTACTTGAATATGTGTAGTCAGATTATGGATACATGGGGTTGAAAAAGTATCTGAATCATTTATTTGGAGATTGATGTTGTATCTACTCATAATAGATTGGCATAGCATTGCCGTTCTTTCTTCGTGGTTGTATTTAGGAGTTTCAGCATACTCTATTCACTGCTCCTATAGATATTTACTGATTCATGCGTGTGGTGCAAAATAACAAAACCAGCTACATTAGCTTATCGTAGGCTATTCCTGTTTTCTTTGTTGTTTTATAATTATGGTTGTTTCTTTTACTCTTGTTATGTTTTGTTTTACCTGCATTTGATATTATTTTGTCAAATGTTATCTATCACACTTTAATAATGTTATTGTTGTTCTGTTCATAAACAAACAAAAATCGAATGTTAATCTAGTCACTAATTGCATTATAGATAAATAGAAAGATGGATGATTTATTTTTTTTAATTTGTGTGAAGAAAAAAAAAAAAGAAAAAAAAGAAAAGATTTTATTTAAATAGTCGATATAATTATATTTGTTTCGCTGTAACAGTTTTTATAAAATGAATATAATATATATATCATTATCAACAATACTCAAATAAAATGTTTTAAAAATCCTAGAAGTTTTTAATTTATTGAGTATAACTGAGAAGCCCTTACACAATACACAAATGTATTTTTTTATAAAGCTATTTACAAACAAAAATAAATATACACCAAGTACACAACATTACTTAGCAGTAAATGCGGAATTGACAAGGAAGCTATAAATAAAAAGAAATAACGGAATGAAAATATTGCGACAAAATAAATGATATTTTGAAATAAGTATTTAAAATAAATATCACACATCCATCGTTTACCTCCTTACTTACACATGATCTCAAATAAATAGCGGTGTTTACACAATTGAACTCCTAAAATGAACTTCAGTATGTATAAGACATTCAAATAAGATTCATACAAGATTCCTTACACGGGCGTACCCAGCTTTTGGCGTGGGGAAGGGATGAAATCAGGAATTGAAATATTAACTAGCTAAAGTGGAGGCAGGAAAGACCCAAGGGTCTAAAATACCTTGTAAGATCAACATAAGCCTACATTACGACCCTGATCAGACTGGGTTCACGTAAATTAAGATTGATAAGATTGGTACTAAATTTAGAAGTTGATTGCTTTTCCGCAGTACGCGGCCAAATTCGCTTCTCGGAGTGCCTCGGCACATGTCTGCAACAAGAAATGTGTGTTAATTTGTAAATCTAATAAAATAAACTTATCCGTAGCCCTGTGCCGAGAATTTCAAAGCCTCCATCTTCTATCCATTCTATAATAAAACTAGAAGCGTCGCGTCGCCGTCGTGTTTGTATGGAGAATATGATGTAGAGAGCGTAACAGAATACACCAAGACTATATTTTTTAAAACTTTGAATACGCTCATCCAAGATTACTAGACGAATTATTGCCAGGGCCAATAGCTAGTTTTGAATTTAGTTTTGAAATTGAATTTTTATTGTTTATATATTTTTGTTTGACTTATTGTGTTTTGGCGTAAGCTGTTAGCAATAATGCATTTTATGAATAAGTTAAATTGAAATTACATTAAATTGAAATTTGAATAGACTCATTATTTTAAGAAACTCACGGGATGGGCGTGACACACTCTCGCAACATCTTCTGCGGCCGCCCCGTATTCTTGCGCCAACACAGCTTCGTTTATGAGCTCACCGCCACCCTGTTACAATAAAATGAAATAAATCAATTGGCTAATCATTGCAGAATTTAGTTGCTGTGTTTTTAGCTTGATTTTACTTCTGTATTAATTGTAGCTGGGAGCCTATGCGTTAATCCAGGATATAACCTATCTCCAATCCATATTTCTCTCAAATCCGTTCAGTTTTTTTGCGTGAAAGAGTATCAAACAGGCATCTTCACAAACTCTCATATTTATAATATTAGTAGTAGTAGATTAGGAATACTACCCTCGTTTCGGTTTCTCAAGATTTAAAATGACATATCTGTCCGAAAGCCGGGGAACTGGTCACTATATTTTACTCATAAAGATTTATATCACATTTGCTCTAACGATACTCAATTAGCTAGTTAGCGATTACTCACAGGGCCAATGATATGTGTGCCGAGAATAACGTCTGTGGCCTTGTCGGATAACACTTTAACGAAACCATCGGGCTCGCCATTCGTTTTCGCTCTCGAGTTAGCCAGGAACGGAAATTTGCCAACTTTGTACGCCCTGCCCTCTTTCTTCAGATCTTCTTCTGTCTTGCCGACCCAGCCGACTTCAGGTGATGTATAGATGACTGATGGTATGGCGTCGTAGTTGAAATGAACCGGCATGCCCTGTAAATAAATATCCAAACATATAGCATACTTACATTTTTTACTTATAGAAGGGTAGTCCTTGCCTAACGAGACAATTTGTAGCGAAAATTCATATTAAGCTTACAGCGTACAGATATGTAAAACACTTGAAACATATTATTGAAAGCCGGTAGTTACCTTGATGCCTTCAACGCAAACGATGCCTTCATCTTCCGCCTTGTGGGCCAGCATGGGGCCGTGGATGACGTCACCGATTGCGTAAATTCTGCAAGACAATAAAGGCGATGGTTAGTCATAGTGCTATATATATTATAATATAGCATAGGACTCATCAAAGTTACTTATAATGTGTATTCATCACCTAAAAAAATATTACAAGACAAATGGTATTGGCTAATAGACAAACGCCTTACAGAATTTTGAGCCCGTGAAATTCTTTCAAATTCTGGGTGGCACTGAACTGTAAAGCGTGATGCTTATCAACAGGCGGGCAACTTGATCGCCACGTCATTTACTTACAAAAAAAAAAGACACGAAAAATAGTGAACATACCCCGGAACAGTTGTCTGGAATTTGTTGTTGACGGGCACCCGGCCGCGGTCGTCGAGCGCGATGCCGACCTTGTCCAAGCCGAGATCCTTGGTGTAGGGGCGACGACCGATCGAAATCAACACCACGTCGCAATCCAACTGTCAACATTTGTAACTACATATTAACTATCGTTTATATATGAACATACATGTATAGCTGCGCTTGCGCGGAAATTGATTACAAAACGGGATAAGAACTATCATGTCTTATCCATACTGCTCAGTTAATATGCGAAAGTAACTCAGTGTACTGCTCAGTTAATATGCGAAAGTAACTCAGTGTATAAGCTATCTCCATTCCAAATTTCATTCAGATCTGTTCAGTAGTTTTTGCGTGAAAGAGTAACAAACATCCATCCATCCATCCGTCCTTTTCTCCATCCATCCCTACTTACAAACTTTCATGTTTATAATATTAGTAGGATAGAATAAAAGGTGAGACACCTTAGGGAATGCATCCAAAATTACTCCAAAATCGATCATTTAGTTTTTTCTATAACTGAGCTACTTTATGGGATGTGCATATATTTTTGTTTCCTTACATAGTTGTGGAGGCTTGTATACAATAAATAAATACAAATAACTTTGTCTAAGACTTCTATGCCTGTCCAATCATTAAATGACTACCTAAATGTGTGACCTAGTGAGGCTTACAGTTTCCTTGTTACCGCCCGCAGCCGCTTCCACGTCGACCTTTACATTGTTGCCGTCCTTCTTGATACCCAGCACCTTTGTGCCGAGCTTGAACTTCATGCCCTCCTTAGCCAGAATCTTGTTTAAAGCCTTCGCTACTTCGAGGTCGATGCCGACACCTAGAATATTACGCTTATTGAATAACAAACTTCAGGGATTACCAAGGTAGGTACGGTCGGGTCAGAATTCCAGTAGCAGACTCAAAACGCAATAGCATAATATGACCATTTTCTATAAGCCGTTTCACACGTACTTGTGTATTGTGTACATCAACCAATTAAAAAGCGCGCGGTTACCGGTCGCACACACACATAGATACGCGGCATGCCTACCGTGCGGGCGACTGGAAATCATACATCATTGAAAATAGCCGAAACTACAAATCCGCTCACTTATATAAAATGCGAAAATGTTTGTCGGACGGAATGAGGGGAGAATCTTATCGCCCGAATGAAATCTAGTCTACCGAAGGAGCGAAGCTAACAACTGCTAGTCTATCTATTGTTACCTCCAATGGTGCCAAGGAATTCGATAGCGGTGACATCAGCACCCAGCCTGCTGTATACAGAGCCAAGCTCCAGACCGATGACTCCAGCACCAATCACTAGCATTTTCTTCGGCACGGAAGATAGAGATAACGCACCAGTTGAATCAATGATCTGCTTATCATCGAACTGAAATAGATTGATTATACCACTGATATTAGGACTTTTACTGATGATTCTGTGGAGAGAATGCCTAGTATGATAGTGAATTTAATAGCGACCTAACTTACAGTTATGCACGCACAAGTAGGTTAAGGATTTGCAAGCCAGAAAAAATCTATTGGTGTGTTCCGGCAAACTCGAGAGACAGTTCCCTATCCAGGTATAGCTTGACACCACCTTCGACCACTTTGTCACTTAACATCAACACAGGTGACTTGTAGTCCAACACTAATCTGGAAATAGTAAAACTAAAAAACACTGGGCCAATGTGGTAGATTATTGCCATATTTATACCGTAATTTGTCTCGGAGTTAAGAGTACGAAAGTATTATAGCAATATACTCGTAGCTAATGATAATGTGATATTTTGTGGAAGTTCACTTGAGTATTTTTTAGTTCTTCAACTGGCACATGCCTGTTGTATGTTACCTTTTGCAAAGTAATTCATTATACATATACTGACCGTAACATTGGGGAAGGGTGTCACTTCAGAGCCGGTGGCAATAAGAATGTTTTTTGTGTTAATGGTTTCTGTGCCATTCGCTCCCTTGACCTCCACTTTGTTTGGTGCAACAATGGTACCCACACCTTTGACGAGCTGGACCTATAATGAGAAAGTATGAATTTGACATATTACCCTTATAGTCAGTCTAACAATAAATATGAATTAATTATGTAGAATTTTTGTCTACCTCAGCAGTACCTAATCTGTTCAAAAATTTTATGACTATTAACAATAATTTTTGAAAGAATTAAATATATTATAAATTTAGTGTAAAGTGTATGGTGGTTGACTAAACCATGCATTTAAAGGTTGCAATATGTGGTAAATATCAATTCTTTTCTTTATCACTTTTACATGCTATTTTTGCAGTTGAACTAAGAAAAATCTTCTGTATTGACATACATATAAATAAATTATGACAAGTGGTAATTATTTAAGTACCTTGTTTTTAGTGAACAGCATACCAATGCCCCCAGTTAGGGCCTTGACTGCCTTTACTTTGTAGTCCATCATGGTAGCAAAGTTGAATTTGACTTCGCCAGTTTCAATTCCGCGATGTTTGAAGTCATGCTTTGCCATATGGTATAGATGAGAGTTGTGAAGGAGAGCTTTAGATGGGATGCAGCCAACATTCAAGCATGTTCCGCCCAGTGTCGGGTCCTTTTCAACTGACACAACCTGATAAAACAATTAATTGTTTCATTAATTATGTTTTCTTGATCACTGCTTTTTTCATAATATTATTTTCACAATACATTGATGTTTACTTATGCCCAAAATTAGTAATAATCGTTCCTGAACCGTTATCCGTGGTTTTGGATCCAAAACCGTAGATAACGGATCAGGATTGATTATTAATTTCGGCCGATAAACAAACTTGCAAAATTTATACATTTTATCTAGCTTTATCTAGATAAATACCATAAACATTAGTTGATTCTTTTGTAGTTTGTATTTGATCTGAATAAATGTTGGTATACCTTAAAACCAAGTTGGGCAGCTTTGATGGCTGCTACATAGCCGCCAGGGCCTGCACCAATCACAGTGATGTCAGCATCATGTGTAGTTGAATATTGCCTTGTGGCAATTCTGATACCACTATTCTAAAACAAGATTAAACTCAAAATGTTAACATATTCTGAAGTTTATTTTTTATAATGTCTTTAATATAATAACAAATAAGTTCTTGATGTTACTTGATGTTTATTGCACCAGCAATTTCATACCAATTAATTAACCTGCAAACATACATTTTAAAGCGGATATCAATTGATTGATTGAGCATTTAATTCGGAGCCAGGATAATTTGAGAGAATTGTTTACCATAGATGTGAATCAGATTTATCAATAGTATTCTAAACAAGTTATTGTACTGATTTATTGTAGCAATATTGATAAGATTTCAGAATGACAGTCTATCACATGTGTGAAGGTCAGGCCAGTAGGTTGTTGGTGAATAGTTTTAAAATTATTATCAACAATAGAAGTGACCTAGATTTTGCACAAGTAAGTGTTTAAATGATTTTTTTCATAACATTGAAGACTAGAGTAAGTGGATATTTATGTCTGGGCCATTGCATAACAACTTTGACAGTTTCAAGAAATATATTTTGTCAAGAAATAATTGAACAGCTTACCCTTAGCGACGAAGAGGCAAGTTTTAGAACTTTGTAGCCCATCTCTACAAAGATCCGATTCTATTAGAATATAGTAAAATGCCTAAATCAGATTTCAAAACTCTGGCCGGCAAAACGATGCAGCCCTGGCGATCGGCAATTTTGCAAGCAGTGTTGCCAAAGCAAATGTTTGAATTCCCTGGACTCTGCGTCCCTGACTCAATAATCAAGCTTTTCCCTTAATCTTACCACTGCTAAAAGATGTATATTTACATACTACTTATTTTACACGTACGAGTAAACTTTACATATATAACAGCACTGTTAGTTGATTTTGCTAAAATTTTTTAAAATAAATAATATGATGTAAATAATGTAATAATGTAAAATGTGTATATTATTTGGTAAAGAAAACGATACGTTCAAACTTCAAAAACAATCCTGTTATCATTCCCTGGATTTCTCTGTTTTTTGTCAAACTCCACGCTCTCCAAGTGGAGCCTCCAATTTCCTACCACTCGGGGAATTTTTTTCTAGTTGGCAGCTCTGTTCACATGTAAGATTTTTTTTTTTACGTTCCGAATTTCCTATAAGTTAGGTACTTGTCATTATCGATTACAATAATACGGCAAGACATTCTCATAAAAATCATCAAATCCACAGAATCGAGGTTTTATTATATTAATCTTAGAATATATATGCATTAACGTCTTAACCAGTGGGAGGGTTATAAAGAATTTGAAACATTAAAGAACATTGACATTGTTGCAGCCGCGTATATTGAAATGTAACTCTTACTTGCCATAGCGAAATTAATTAACGATAGAAGCTACGAATGTGCCACGAGCTCAATGTTAACTACTTTGCTTTGAAAAATCAATTAGACCAATATATTTAAAAATCTTATAATAAAATAGTCAAGAAAATGCTGTGTCAAAATTAATAATTGAGTGTTGTAAACTTCAGTTCATATTTATTTTAGTACTGGCAGCATAGAAATGCGCGCGCTGCGCGAAGCGGAAGTTTTGTTTATCAATCAAATCCCAAGAGAATGTAAGGTTTAATCAAATCAAGCGAAGGCCGGAGTCTGGTAGTGTGGCAGATCAAACGCGTTTTTCTTACGTAAATCGATTTGTGATTACAATTTTATATTCAAATTTTTAATTACACTAATACATACGCCTAATCTATTTTGTAATTACTGGTTAGTGCAGAAAGGTATCTCTATTTTGGCTGATTCTAGAAATTGTGAAGCGATTTTTTATCTCCTACCTGGTAAGTTTTTTGTTTACAAAATAACCATGGTTATTATTGGTCTTATTAACTCTGTATGTGTAACATGTAACTACTATTATTATGTTTTAAAATATTAGTATATATTAGATTCTTTGATTTTACGTAATTATAGTGCATTTATTAAAATAAAATAAGTAGAATGTAATTACTTGCCTGATCCCTGATTACAGGCATATAGATCGCACCTTAGTTTTTTTATTTTATATTAAAATAGAAATGAATTCAAAATAAGGATCAAGGTAAACAAGTAACGTTGGTCTCTGCGCTCTAGTCGATGTAACATGATTAGCCCATTTTAAATACATAATACCTAATATTTATATGGGTTCCTACCTACCAATAACAGTAGGAAAAATATAAAAAATATATAAGTGTGTATTTCCTACCTAATTAGTAATCATTAAAGTGAGTATTTTTTTGTTTAAATATTATATTTTGCTTTGCTAAACAACTTTCATTAAGTTCATGTTGCGATTGCGATGAAATCTAAAAGAATTAAGTGCATAGGTTTATACTATATAGGTAGGACTATACATCCATTATCCATACCAAATTTTATCAATCTGTTCAGTAGTTTGTTGTTTCAAAGGTAACAACAGACAGAGGGCCATAGAAAGTTACATTCGCATTTATTATAATTAATTTCTATTCAACTACCTATTGTAAGGTGCCTGTTTAACACCCGAAATTAATAATCGACCCTGAATCGTTATCCGCGGTTTTGGATCGATATGTCATGTTACTTTACTACTAAAAATACATATTATGACATGACATATCGATCCAAAACCGCGGATAACGGATCAGGATCGATTATATTAATTTCGTGCGTAAATCAACTTACAGCATATCTATTACCAAAATCTTATTTATTGATCTGAATAAGTATTTTGGATTTCCGCTAGTCATAGGTACCAACAAAGGTATTTCACAACTAAGTTGTAGGTACCAGTAAAAAATTCCTTGCAATGCCAAAGAATTCTTATTTTGACCAACCAACTAAAAAAAATATTTTCAAGGAAGCGACAAAACCCTACATAATTGACCATTATGCTATTAAAAGCGGACTATATTCAACTTATTAAACCTTACGGAATGGTCATAAGCCGGTTAATACATCTGCGTCCACTGCCGAGTTTACCTGCGTAGTATGACGAAGGTATGCATTGGAGTCAGTACTAAAACTTGTGCCTTCCGAAGATCAGACGCCAATCTCGATTGTAGGATCGTGGTTACGACATAATTTGAAAAGACGAAATGACAATGCAGCAAAAGCGTACGGAATTCATATAAATAAGCCAAATATTTTACTAAGCAATATCTATCTTATAAATATTGATTGAACTCGCTTGAATCCCCTTACACATCAGTTTTTAGGTTTCGCATGCCCAGTAATTTCACTGACGATAGCTACACTGCCGTTCAAACTGGAACACATGCTTACTTGGCACCAAATAATGCGTTAACCTAACCCACTCAGATTAGCTCTCGCAAACGGATTCTTTCTACCACCTGGTGTGCCGTGCCTTACATATGGTTACGGATGCCATTCAATCATCAGTCATTTATTTATCTGTTCTCAGTTCAACATTAACACAATGAGCAAACTAAGTTCATCTTGATGCATGCTCATGCTCGCGATAGACAAAATATGTCAGCTAAAGTGGGCTGCTTCTATGGAGTTAAAAAACTGTCTTATATTGTGACAGTAGGGCAGGTAACTAATCCTGTTATGTGGCCGTGACACGTTGCCCGGCTTCTGTATCGAGGCATTTAGTCTCGTGCCTCGGAACGCATCCGTCCCCGCGATGTGCGATACAAGAACACGTAAAACCTCACCTGCAATACTGGAAAAGCTCGCCATCTATGAGAACGGTATTCTAATCATAAACCACGTACCATTTTAATAAGGCTCCTCAGTTTACGGTCGTAAGCGCTAAATTATGATCTGGCCCCCTCATAATTGCATATTTATTTGGAAGGTAGTGTTTCACCACGGCTAGTTGTCATTTGGCACACGTACTAACATACCGTTTAAAAACAAAAACACATATTCCCGCGCTTTCACGCTGCGTGATTATGATATCCGATTGTGGCGACATACTGCACCAGTGCGCGGTCACCTGATACTCATTGTCACATTCGTCCTTTTGGTCACCCTTGTAACATAATTCCTTAATCATCAAAGTTTTATATTTCTCTTTTCATTTGTTATTGATATTTTTACTGGAATAATCACTGGATTAGAGCGTCTTTCTTCACTTAGAAGTCCACCGAAAATACTCATTATTACATGGGTTATGTTATTTTCATAAGAATTCTGTTTGTCTATTGTATACATGGACTTACTTACCACCTTAAACAAAGATAGGTCTTGTCTGCATAATCATTGTTGTCGATATCATTACCGTATACCATCTTCTAATGAGCTAACCATAGTTGTTAGACACAGAACCCTTGTCTAGCGGTCTCGTTAGCTGCGTCGAGCGCCTCCTTATAGCTTTATCGTCCCAGTACAATAATGCGCTGTTCTCAGACAACTTCTCACGTCCGCGTGAGGCGTTTCCAAAGATTAGCTTCGCTTTGTAACTTCCTCAGAAGGTGACCGCCTGTTTTATCTCCAAGACATTTATCATTCAAACTACGCACGTGCGCTACTTTACACAAACAGAAGCAGCGTAGTCTGTAGCAAACGAAGATGATGTCATTCAGAGCCATATTGAGCTGGACAAGTAGCTAGAATGTTCTGAAAAGGACAAGCTCCCATTCCATGTAAATTAGGAGGAAATAATGAATATTGTGAAAAGAACTTGGTAATCTGTAATGCCAATGGAATAATTTGAATACGACTAATTCTGAATTGGTTTCCATCTAAAACTCGGTATATTTATACTTACCCAGATTTTATGCGCTGCGCCTTGCTGATTTCAAACTGTTGAATTTTAAAGTTCTGGGTGGCACTGAAGTGTAATGGGCACGCGTGACGCTTATCACCAGGCTAGCGACATTCAGTAGCACAATAAAAGAAATCCTATAAAATGTTTGCATAACATTCCTTACCTACAAGATATGTCGTTCTGTCTGCCCAAAGCCCTATACTCGTGCATTGCGTCGATGTCGCTACGTGGAATGCGGACAGAAAAGACACAGTTGGCCGCTATCAGACTTTTGTGAATTGCATGGCGTAATCAAGTGAAGCCTGCATTGTCATGGTGCATTATGTTACGTATGCGGTGCGCGGCTTCTACACGGGAATCGGACAAAGGGCAGGATCGCAGGATAAGCTGCACCGATGCCAACACCATGGGTGGTTAGGCGAGTGGCAACTTGGCGACTGTCATTTGTAGCTATAGGATAGCTTTGTATTTTAATTAACGTTGGATTTTTGATCGATGCAATTTTGTGGCTAACTTTAGCAATGAGATCAAATCCGCTGGTACATAACTGTACAAGTTTTCTGAGCGGAATTGAATAAATAAGTTTGCTAAAATATAGAGTCTTGGAATGTACCAATATGATATGATACTAAGCGGCTTGAAGTCTGCATATTGCCACAGAATAGAAGATATACTCAGATATAGTACTGCGTAATATTGCTTACAAAATGCACAGAGCCGGATCATAAAACAAAAGTTTCCTGAAATAAAGGTTGACGGTTCTAGTTTTCATATCCCGATGTATGTGAGATTACGACGGGGATGACGTAAGGTTTAAAAAGCCCCTAAAAACCCTTGTTAATAATAATTTGATGTAGGTATACCTGTCTATTAATCTGATGTATCTGTGAATATTAATCTGATATTTTAAAAACGTTAAATCTTCAAATAAGGTTTTAAACTCAGCTTACAGAATTATACCCACTAACATGAACCATTTATACGCTAAAATGAGTCTAAGGCTGCATTTTTGTCAAGCAGCGGATAAGCGAAAGCGGAATGAAATACAGAGATGCATGCAGTTTCCGCTCCCTGACTGAAACAAAACAAACACACACATTTCATACAAAACAGTTTTCTAATGTTCGAATGTATCACTCTTTCCACGCTCTCGCCTTTCCGCTGGCCACCAAAAACGCGGTCTAACGAGTTTCTGATTGTCTAAATATATATCACTCTACTATGTACATGTGGTGAACATTTCTAACATTTGTTTACAATTACACCATCGTCATAAACTGATCACATAAACCCTTTGCAGAATAGCGAATAAAATGTATAACTGGTTTTACAATATTATGTTGCTGTTCGAATACTTCGAATGCAACTATGGTTTCAGTGCATTCAAACTTTTGACATTTTTGACTAAGCTTGAACACTGTACAGTCAGTGACAAAAGTTAATCATACTCGATTTTCCAAATGTGTTCTAAATCAGTAAACGTTGGGTGTATATGTTGCTGAAGACAATCGGAAAATTGTTTAAATTCAGCGAGCTTTGTCGTTGACCGTAGTAGTATCTACCTACCACCCGGAATTTTCTCGTTTTCCCGTAGGTCTCATTCTGATCTGTTAAACGCTTTCGACGTGATTGTATAACAACGTTTTTAAAGAAACAAACATCCAATCTTTAATGTTTTTTTTGTCTGCTATGCCATATTATTTAAAAGAAACTCTCGTACCTTGATTATTGGCAAAATATACAAGTACCTGCCTAGATAACGATTTTGTGTTAAGAGTTTAAGACATGCTTTACTCATGAAAGGCATTTTTATGCCTGTTAAATTTACATCCGCACCTGTTTACATTTTTTATTCGTGATAAGATTACCACGCGTTATAAGATTATGTAGTGCTTTACCATTCATAATGAGCATTTGATCACGTGGTCGGTGTTAGCACTGTTAGCCAATATATTATTCAGAGTTCTTTTGCAATAACTCTCAGAAGTCGTAATGTTATTAAAGATCAATACTGATTTCTACATAGTAATAATATTATGCTGTCGGCACCATTGAAAGTTTAATAGTAAATAGACGATGAAGACATTACTGCAAATACCGTCTTCATAAGAAAGCGTATGACACGGACATTATTACGCATTTGTCGTTTGTCGCAATATCTTGCAGGGCCTTAAGTATAGTGAAGCAAGTTTTCGGGATCATAAACATATTATATCTCATTCATACAAAATATGCCATTGTCTAGAGTACCAAAAATACGGTCTGCCTACTATTTTGGTGGAAAATATAAAACAAGTACATGCGATGCTTTCTAGATGGTTTTACATCAACTTTGCGTTTGTAGTGGCAGGAAAAACTAAAAACAGGCTACCTAAGGAATGATATATGTACATATCTATAAACATGAAGAATGTTAATCCCCTTCCTTTTTTCTCTTCGGTAAAATAAATATGTTTATGGATACATCAAACTCATCTAAAGCAATTTGTAGAGCAAGATATTCCCACACAAAAAAAAAAAAACAAGAACTAGCGCAGTCAACTTACCTTTACCGTATTGTTCCTGTATTACGCAGTAAAGTCATAAAAGTAATGGTTGATTATGTTCGTACACTACCTGCTTGCTACGTGTTCAAGCGGACAAACCACCCACCAGTGAGGTGTGGTGTGGTAGATGCGACGAAAGCGAAAGTGCCAACAAGTGAGGCGCTGCACAGTCTCAACCGGCCACTCCAGTCGAGCTACGCTTAAAAGGACAAAGGAAGTCGACTGGCGACGCTTTTGGTTTCAATGCGGATCGTTGAGCGGACAGCAAGCCCTTTGAGTGTTATGAATAAGAAAGGTTTTTCACTGAAAAGATTCTGACAAATTCTTTCCTAACTCCCCCCATCAAAAAATTGAAGATTCAACGCACGTAATACCTACCTATCGTACTCATTAACGTGACAGGGTGAAATAAGAGCACCACGACCGTGCGGCTAATAAACACTTAAACCCACAAGAGGGCTTCGACACAATGAGTCCTTGAGCACGATTTTTCGGCAGCTGGTAGAGGTGTCTGTATCCTGGAGTACGGTCAAGAATCGCTTGAAATGAAAGTCACCTTCGGGTACTGAACGACCTCAAGGTACTTAAATGCTATTGACTTTGCTGCGAAATTATGTCTGATTTATTTGAAAAGTTGGCTCACTGCGATGAAAAAAATTCTCAAATGACGTAAGTGCATGAGTTGGGCGGGCGGGTGGCAAGTAGGGCGAGACGCGAAAAGCTTCGTCTGCTTGTAGGGGTCAACGCCCTCGCAGCCCTGCCCATGAACACACTACTGACTGAGGAGGGATGGTCTCGTCAGTTATCGATATTGTTTAATAATCTACCTTAATTTAATAGCATAGGTGGGCTAGGGGCAATGGAATTCAATACCAGTTGTAAATTCATGTTATATTCATCATTACATTACAATATCATTAGTTCCCTATTATTTCAATTAAATCTTGTTAGAGTGTGGGATAAAGTTCAAATCAAGCTAACATATTGATTTGAATGAGTACTTTTTAGCGACCAGAAATCGTAATTCGATTTTTTGAAAACTCGGTAGTTTTGTAAGCATAATAATACCGACGGTATATCTCTTGAATTGAGCATAACGCATCGCTGATATAAAACATTTTTTTTCCACGTATTGTGATAGTCCTATTTCCATTTTGTCACGCGATGGAAAAACCGCCCTAAGCGCGGCGATGCCTATGTTTTAAACACAATACGGGGGGATGAATGAATGTCCTTACACGTTACTGCACAACTCAGTGGGTGTGTCTAGTGTTTCTTTTTACAGATTAAGCTCTTTGATACTCGCGTATTATAAAAATAATTCGTCTCCTGCCATTAATAAAACTTTATTGTGTTGAGCAATAAATAATATGTGATTTAAAGCTGTAATAAAGTCACCTCGCGTTTTAAACATTGGCTGATACTTGATTTCAAAATAAAATATAGCTCTACGATAAGCAATTTTCAGAATATTTGAAGAGTACTCGTGTGTGTGTGTACTATATAAATATGCCTAGGTACTTGAACGCTGCCTGAAGGTCTTAATTCTGAGGGAAGGAACCTTCCCTCGTGGTCTTGATAAACAAGCGGGAGCGGTCAACGCGAATACTGCCACGTTGTGCGATAAAAATCGATTGGAAGATGTTTCCATAGAAGGAAATATCTTGAGGATGTGGAAAAGGAGTTGATTTTACTTCGTTGGCGAATAATCGCCGCCGATACAAACTAAAATCTAATACCAACATGCCTTTGTGCTCAAACAAGTTGCATAAATAGACTTGTGTAGTAAACGGATAGAATATCCTTAGAAATCCTTGGTATATTGCGGCCACATCTATTTAGGGAGTTGCCGGCGGTTGTAAGTGTATGTATCTAGGCGAATTGCTTGCTCTACGTGCTTCGCTTATTATTTGAGAGCTTGTGTTTTAAAAAACGGTATATATACCATAAGGCACTTGTAAATCACGCTACTTTATGGTACAATATTGTAGCGCTCCCCGAAACCGTCAGAATTCCTGGTAGTGCGAGAATAATGTAACAAAATGGTAGGTATCACTGTTTAATATTATTTCTGCGCTACTATATTTTTTCACAGCTCAAAAACATTCAAATATTTTTGATACCAAACTTATGCAAATGAGTAACGTGTCCTTGCTTTCAAATAGGGTGGTCCCCTAAACTATTCAACCCTTTTTGTTACACCCTAGTTATTGTCAAACGTATAGAATCGCTAATCTGTAAGGACAGTGGACACCCCATAATTATTGTGATGACAGAATTGATACAGCGGGATACTAAAAGACTAACGCCCAAATTAGATTCCATTCATATAACCGAAATAGACAAATGTTTAATTAGGAACATTCATGGTTTTATTCGTTTTATTAGTCCTATTAAGCGCATGAGAAGCATGTCGTGCGCTGTGCATCTCTTTGGTCGAATTAGTTAACCTCGCTCAATGAAGCACACGGGAAAATGTATTGAAGTCATAACTGTCATCAAGTCTAATAACCGATCCATGCCCGCATGAGGAAGTAGCTTGTAGAGAGGTCCCATTCAATGACTACTTCGTCATCACGTTATTCAATGCGCTGATTGAGGAGTGAATTCCCAACACAAGCTGCGTTGGTTTGTAGCTATTTGCGTTAGGTCAGTTTATGATGTTGGCGTTGTGTGTGTTATTTTGAATCACCTTTACTTCGCATTAATTAGCCACTGCCAGTGCGGCTTATGGACGTAGAATTCATCGGAGTAATTTTCATTGACACTCCTTTTTCCTTTACCAATTCACTTGATAATTTATATTGCGTTGCGTAAAACGCTTCCGACCATTAGATAAACGACCGAAGAAACCCCTATACCACGTGTCTTGAAAATTAAATATTCAAAGCAATAACTCCTTCTCAAGTTATCTTTGGTGCTCATAACATTGGTTTATTGTTTAGGTAATGGTCACGCCTGTTCTTTAATTATTACCCGAATCGTAAACTCGGTATAAATAGAATTTTCCCATTAAATGTGGCGCAATATAAGTTCTGGTTTTCGATTGAAGTTTGACCTCAATACCAGGCTGATTCTAGTCGATTGTGAGTTTTTCGTAGTGGATGCGATTGCATAAATGTGAAGCAAGCTTGTGAAAATACTTTGGATATGTGTGCAGGAAACTGGGTGGGAGGCATAACCTAGAATTTGCACAGTTCTTTTTCAATTATTAATAACTAATTGTTATCCAAGTATAGTTTAGTATAGCCACTAACAGCTATTAGTGATGACTATGATAACACGTTACAGCACGATACTGTATAGCTCATGAAGAAAACGTTGGAATCTTTTTAATCATGTTATCAACTTTCAATATGATCTATAAAAATTTAAATGTGCATCCAAGTAGGTCATTGCGTATACATATTGTATTTTTAAATCCTTGGTCCATAAATTATTGTAGTAGTGTCAACATCTTTCAAAGTGATTCATCGATTTGATGAAACCTCATCTGTTTAAATTTTAAATATAATTTATTTAACATAAATGTTTGAAGGGAAACTACTATCTTTATTTAAAGCAGATTCGTGTTTGCTCATTAAAATACACCTAGTAGTTATGTGATTGAGCAGTAATGTAGTAAGAAGTTAAATCAGTCAACCTGATAGTAATCTTTTGACCAATGCCCATCGTACGAGGAGCTTTGCCCTTTCGCTTAGTTATTTCGAGAAGGTTTTCGTGGCATTTTTATGTAGTGCTCGTTTTATATCTAAGTCTAATATGTACCAAAAATCTTCAGTATTTTTTCATAAGATATGCCGATAAATCTACTAACATTACTTTACGAGCGTATATATTTATGTACGTCCACTTAACATCAGGCAGTGCGCTAATTAGTTAATAAGGCCAACCCAATTATATTCAGCAGAATTCACTTAATTACATACATAACTAACCTCAATAAAAATCAGTGATATTTATTATGTAGCAGTGTAGCAGACAAGCTCGTGATCGTGAAGTTAATTGAATTTGAAAAATTGAGTTTCTTCTACAGTAGCTAGCTACCAAAGCTTTCCTGTAAAAGAGAGATGTGCCTATACGTGCAACGATGAGTGTACGAACGTTACAAAAAATGTTGCTTTTCAGTTAGTTGCAGCTGTCCGGATTTAGGTATACATATTCCGCTACGGATTTTTTTGAAAAGTAAACCTTTGCTTTTAAATTCCCAGCATGGTACTTGTAAATAAAAGTAAGCAAATACGTGCATAATGCTTACTTTTCTAAACAATACTCATTTAATATCTGTGATGTATAGACTGCTATTCCTTTGTCATGAAGGTTCCGATACTAATACTATACATTCCAGGAAAATCATACTGACGAACAATGGATTTTGCAAGCGTATTGTTTCTCTCGCTTATATTAAGAATTTTGTTAAAAGCGTACAATTTCATGCTTAGTATGCATTTTCGTTTAACATGCATCTTTATCTTAACAATTGTTACTGTTGATTATTTATTCTACTTCTACGCTACCAATCTTGCTAACAGAAATCGCTAGATGGGTACATATTGGAGATATAGGTTTATTGTTAACCCCAACACAATTCTTAACACAGCACTATTAGGTAGGCATATCCACTTAAAAAGTAATGTACAACAATAAATAGTCTGAAAGTAGACTACAGGGAGCTTTCGCAAACCAGACGCTCTGTGAATAGAAAATATGTCTTGCGAGCTTTCAAAAAGCTCGCGAAGAAAACTAAGAGGAAATCTCACGAAGTATTCAAAGACATTTCATCTACAAGAGCAATTTTACCTGCGTATTTTTATCTGCGAACTGGATTACGCTAGGGCGTTGTTAATCCTAATTGTGGATGCACCTTATTATCTATCGACTACTATTAGGTACATGTGTATTTTGGCAGATTTTTACCTAAACGCGGGCGCTAGCAAATTTTACTCTAAAGCCGTTTATATTATAGACGTAGAAGTTCAATTATGTTAATATTCTTTCATAATTAATCTAGGTGTATACCTATTATGAAACCCAGTTATTAAGAAATTATATCTTTATACACGGCACGATCCGTGAAGGTCGCACTTATCTGATTAAGACGGTATATTTAACAAGCTTACAGCCTTCAGACTATGACGTCAATTGTTTCAGCAAATGAACACCAGAACGACCTTGCTAAGCCATCGCAGCATGTTATACCTTCGTTTATACTGGCGGTGAGCTAAAAATACTATAGGTCGGGGGTCAGGTGATGTTATGGTGTAATTGACAGGTGTTCAGATCTACGAGTATAGATACGTATTTCGTGTTGTAAAGAACGATTGCATCAATAACTCTACCACCAAGTAATAGACAGTTTTATGAGTTATACAATTTTTTTATATGACTAGCCAGTAGGTAGCTATGCGTAGATACTAGTTACATAGACGTGGCAAAAAATACTTCTGTGTCAAGATTGGCACAAAGGTGTTTCATTTAAAATTTTAAAACATTTGGTACTCCACTTTAAAGTAACATTTTAGTTTTAATAACTATATTTATTTATTTAAGCCTTATTTATTTCCTTTAACACTATACATACATAAATATCATATTGTTCTTACTTAATATATATTACATATTATGTATCAGGAACCCTCTCCGGTGAAGGCCTCCTCCAAGGCTTGCCATCTTTCTCTATCCTGAGCTATTTGGATCCATTTAGGACCCGCGATTTTCCTGATATCATCATCCCATCGAGTGCACGGTCTACCTCTGTATCGCTTGCCTGGTGGGCCTCTCCATATGGTTACTGTGTTGGTCACCATGTGGTAATAACTATATATCAGACAATAAATAATCCAAATGCATCATCATAGATCTTCTTACGATATTTTTTACATATGTATCATATAGTTTTTACTCCATACCTATGTCTGTTGTAGTGTGATGACAGCTAGTGTAATTTATTTTATTAATTGTTTCAAAACGTAGCCGTAGGTTTACGAGCGAAGTTTTTTGAATCTCGCAATGTTCATTTCCTTTGACGCCACATGTAATCGCTCGCGTTTGTTCCAAAGAAAATATTATGCTACGATTTGGTTGGTTTGGTGAAGTGATTGAGTATTTATTCTTTGAAATCAAGTTTCAAATGTACTGACTGACAAAGCTGTTTCAAATCATTCGAATCACACATAATTTCGGAACACTGCTTCGTTTCACTTAAGATCTACGCATCTAGTCCTAAAGTATATTCCTATAAAAGAGCCTCTTTTATCTGTATGAGGTATTCGTTAATCCTTAGCATTTTATAAGTGCTTATCTTGCTTTATTCGCCATTACTTAGCAATAATTACGTCGCGTCGTCACGCGATAAAAACAATTCCCTAGGAATTTTATTAATCTGTAAAGTTATGTTGATAATTAATACATATACAGATGTATAGTTTAGCATAAAATTTTCTCCTGTCCTTAGGTTAGTTTTGCTTCCAAAGTTCCATACCAAACGAGATACTGATAAACACGAAGTCTGATGAACATCTTATTCAAGTTTATAACGCCCAAGGCTGCCCTAAATAGTTAAGTTCGTAAATATTTACTTTCCGGCACAACATCTAGCATCACTGGAAATACACTAAATAAAACGTTAAAGTATCTCTAGGTGAAGGAAACACCTGTGTTTTTTCAATAAAGTTTCCCAGGAGGCCTTGAAAAGATATTTATTCCCAAAACCCTAGCGACTGTCCGACCTTCAGCTAGCTGGTTCAATACGCTCCGAGTTTGTTCAGTGGATATCCTTTCCAAGGCCGCTCCCCCAGACTACGTATATCTGTATACATAAATAAACACAGACCATTACTTGTATAGTATACCTCACCCGAGGCACTCCAAATAAAACACAATCGGCTTACTTGAACTTTATCATTTGTAACAGCTTGTTGGAGTCAATGATTTACGGCTAGTTTCAATAACCTATATGCATCCACAGTTTGTCCTCCTTGAAATCGAAAATTGACAATACTTCTATTGAGCTTACCTTAATATTCTATCTATCTAAGGACAAACCGTGGATAGATAGGTTATTGAAACTGGCCGTAAATCATTGACTCCAACAAGCCGTTAGTTTATGTTGTAAGCTCGAGAAGTCCTGAGATTTATTAGTAGTAATTATTATATTGTTATTTCCTAGCTCCATTCGTTCCAGTTGTATTGTGTCAAAGCGGTTTAATCAGCTATCTGCATTTAATCGTGGTAATTGTATTGTATGCCATCGATTTTGTGGTGTTTTGATTTCCTAACCTTGAAAAATGACAATGAACGAACTTCTAAATGGAAAACATGCATTGAATTGAACTTTCTATAAGATCCTTTATTATCATATTATTGATGAGAAAGTAATCATCCAAAAAACTTATCTAAAACTTAACGTAAGCGAAGTTGTGAACTTTCAAACTAGCAAACATACGAGTAAATGCAAGCAGAACTGTGCCACTTACATATTTTACGCAATAACAATGTAACCATACTGCCTCGGCTGCACTATTCAGTTTACTGTGCCAGTAGCTAAACCGACTTCCATGTAATACCCAGGCCAAGTCGATAACGCTTATCTATAAGTGTCATCCATTGCCTTTGCTGCATGGCTTCCTTCCGATATAGTTTTGGCAATAAAAGTGATCGCCACAACCTGTGCTGCAATTCAACGATTTCACATGATTAAATTTGATTGATCCAATGTTTACCGTGCAAATTGGTTTACTACCTAATAGCGTTTAATACTTGTTTCTCAATCTGTTATTTATTAGGTTGTTGAAGGCGTACTTTGTATTATTACCTACTCAATTTTGAAATACGATTAGTCGATTAGTATGGTTGCGGAAGTTCCTTTATTGTTTTAAATTCTTGTATGTCTTTTGCTCTGTTTTAATAGCTGCCGCCGTGAAATAAGTAGATACATAACTCTACCGTTGTTTAAAGTGCCTGAAATGAGGTCGCGGTGTGAGATAATGAGTAGGGAAGAGTAGCGAAACATAAAACGTAGAGCTGGAATTGCGTTGCGGCTCTATAGAAAAATTCACCTTGTAATTGCACTGTTTTTTTTCTCTGTTGCTTAGAGGAAATGGGGCTTCAGCTTCAGCTCTCGTCGCTTATTACTCTGAGATCAGGGGACATCGCAATCGTACTACATAGGCATTCAGCGAAACAGGTCACAGGCCTGAAACAAAAGCTTCTTTTACGTTTCGGATGCCATAAAGATAGCACAGTAAATGACACGGTTGTGTTGTAACGACTGATAGACTGATACTGAACGTTGAGTCTTGGTATCTCGATGTTCGATGGATTTTTTAATAAATACATGGACAGTTATGTGCGTAGGTTTAATGTACTATAGCGACTTCGCACGGGCAGGTACTTAAAATAAATCTGCATAAACAAACACAAGTTGTATCAATCAATCAATCAAGGCATTTATAAATGCACTAAAAGTTATTGAACACCAAGAAAATTCTATGAAATGTTTAATTAAATAGACGCACGATTGAGCGGAAGAGCACAACACTCACAAAATAATCAATCGCTTATTTATTTCTTGCGGTTTGGTACTTTGACACTTTGTTATGCTTAGCGCGTAACACTTGACCAAGAATACCATGATGACATCATAGTTATCATTAATGATTCATAAGATTTTTACCTACGTAACATACCGACCAACCTACGTAGACCTAAAATTGTGAAATAACATCTGCAGCATAAATATCTCTACCATCATCTGATAAATGTATTCGATTCTAATATAATATAAAGTCAGGAAACGGCAATGGTGCGACCTGTGTTAAAAATGTAATTTACGTTATTTGATGGACCTCGCTTGTACAGTGCAAAATTTGCTAATTCTACTTTTTGTATTTGCATAATTTTATGTGTACAGTTTTGCAGAAATTGACGTAGCTAAGATACGTTTCCACTTAATTAATATCTGCGTCATAATTATGATAGTGGGTGAGGAAAATTGGTCTCGTAAAGATAAATCTACCAGACACAATGTTGAGTTTAGATGACTGAATAAACAATAGGAATTATCTTTATTACTGAACATGTCATTTTCCAAAGCATTTTCACCAAAAAACTTGACTAAACAGATACACGAAACGTATGCCTTTTCAGCTACTTTCATCGCTGACTGTACCTACTACATCATTCCACCCGTACCTAGAATTGACAGCTCCCAAATTAAATAATGACATCGTCACCCCGGTGCCCCGGTGGTACACAAAATGGTGCTCCTCTAACCAAATCTGTTTGTATCCGTGCAGTTCTGTCAGTGAGCGCGTTGAGCGCGGGTGGCGGCGTGGGCCTGGTCCCCACGCTGGTGGAGTCAACCCTGGACATGGTACAGGAGAGCGAGGGCGCGGCCGGCGACGGACTCATCGCACCGCGCCGCTTGGCCAACCCCTGCCTCGAGAGCTCGCAGCGCTGCGACCTTCATAGGGAGCTGCTCTTCAATCAGAGGATGTAAGTACTCTTGAAAAAGCTTAATTTCGGGCTGCTACACTGAGGCTGGTATACTAGAATGACGTTTCAGTAATAATTTGAGTCTGTAATTTCATACAAATATAATATGTCACTTATGGCCCAGTTTCAAAAACCTATGTAAGTATCCACCGTTTGTCGTTCTAGAGATAGAAATTTGACATTACTTCAATGGAGCTTACGTCAATATTCTATCTCTAGTGAGCAAACCGTGGATAGATAGGTTATTGAAACTGGCCGTTAATCGCTACTCAGGTATTGATTAACACTTGAGTGTCATACCAGCCTTAGTATCATATCATCTAATGTTTTTGACTGAAAAAAAGCGCAAGTACTTGTTCTGTGTCTGGGTGTTGTGGATCCCTCAGTCGCGTAGTATCTGATACCCAAGATGCAGGGAAACCTAGTTAGGGGTCAGAGCTAATTATATGTGAGTGTGTGGTCGTTATTATTGTCATTACTGTTGCCTTCTAACGCTGCTGCTGATATATTTTTAGAGTAACCTATAAAAAGCCATGATCAAATCATTGATCACGATCATAGCTGTGGCATGCGTCTTGATATTATCGGTTTGATATTCTCCATCTTTTTAAAATCCTTTACTCCAAGTTCCAATAATAACTCCTTTCACGCAGCATTCCTTGACATCAGTACATTACTCCCTTGGCTTGGCCATTGTTATTGCGGAGAGCCTTTGTTAACAGTACTTTTACCTGACTCAAAAGCTTTACTCGCTATATATATAAGCTTTGTGCGTTTCTTCAAACGACTTGTGCTTCTGTCCCTTTGAAAAAGGTTCGGTGTACAAATTAATGCTAACTAAGCGCGTTTATAAATGAGATAAGAAACAAACGAGCCAAGTAGATTGGTGCCAAATGAAATGGACAAATCCTCTAAAAATTTGGAAAAAAATTATATGATTAAAACTACCTCATTCAATCTATGCTATTCATATTTTTGAGTTCTGAAATACATAATTTTAAAATGGTCAATATTTTCATTACTATGCCAAAATTGTATTTCTACGTTTAACGATTGTAAAAAATATACACTTTCCTAAATGTTCCGTCTTTTCTTTATGAGATCGTGAGCTCCAAAATTAAGAAAACAGTTGGGGAAATACGAAAATATTAAAACTACGGAAGTCTATTGATTTAAACATGATATCCCACACGTCGATGTTTATCGGTAGATAAACAGATAAAATCAAGAAAAAGCTTTTAATTAATTAAATAGCATCGATGATTGATAAAATTTATTGTAGGTAGGTAACGTCTTTCGGAATTTACTATTGAAAACAATGAAATACCAAAACCATCAGTCTAGTTTTTGCTAGGACTAAGTTTAACTTGAATTCTTGGCGCACAGGTGCATCGCATCCTGCCGAGAACTGCGAACCCGATGTGTAATTTCATTGAACATCTGTCGCCCGGTTCTGACTAACCCGTGTAGTTTTTGAACGGAATTTGTTTATATTGGATAGGAATTTTATTGAATTGAGTACAAACTGTTATTTAAACAGAGTTTGAAATTAGAAATGGCTGATGCTTGCAGACATGCTGACCTGTTGATTCAGTCCATTTCCACGAGTTGATGCAATTGTCGGAGCCATCTCGTCCTGTTATTTCCGCGCCGGCCGACTCTGAACGCAATCGAACGGAAGGAAACAATTCCCAGTCTGTTGGCGTAAATACGTTTCTGTATTCTCGTTGAAATGTTTCAATTTTATCGCTTGACTTTGAATATTGTCATGTAATCGTGATAACTGATAACAAAGCGGCGTGCAAAGGCGACACGTGGTTTTGCTTAATCCATTTACGGGAATGTTTTTAAATGATTCTATACTGGCTTGGCACCCGCTTGGTCACGTTAAAATGTATCCCATGGTTCAAATTATCTCCATACCAAAATTTCATCAAGAACTTATCAGGAGTTTAGGTATGGAAAGGTAACAAACAGACAAAAGGACAGATAGTTATTTTCGGATTTATAATATTAAAAGCATTGATTAAATTAGACATCCCTCGATTCAGGAAATATAGTTTGGGGTGATTGTGTCGGCGCTATTATTGTTATTATGTGGGTACTTACTACATATGAATAGTGACTAAAAGGAAATTTAATACTTTCCGCATAACGAGCATTCTCCAAATCAGTGATGTGGAAATTGTGTTAATATCAATTACAGATCAACTACGCAATACAACGAACTTCGTATTCGCAAAAGATCGCGATACTACTGTGTTAGTGGAGGCGTTTTCTGTTAGACGCTTCACAGCGCTCGTTGATTGATATTACTATGTCCAAGATATTATTATGGGCTGTCGAGGATGGACTCAATTGGAAATGTTAATAGAATTTCATTTCATCAGTCGGGCTCGGAGATGTGCCGAAGCCGGCAGTAATTAGCTGGGATTAAATCGTGCTGACGAACCCGCGGTAATGGTGCAGCCCCCAGCACCACTCACTTCGACCCGCCTAGAAATTGTTAACGCTTAACAAACTTACCAACAGTTTGCCCGCAATTTAACTCGAGAATTTCAGTTCTCATTTCGAAGCATTTTTTATTACCGATCGACCTCATTAGCAGCAACATAATGCCTTCGAAGCATCCGTAGTTTCAAAGTTCAATTTCAACGGAAATGCATTCGTGTTTAAAAGTAAATACCAAGCGGCGCGGCGTACAAGTAGGTACCTAATACAAGCGCTGTATTGCGCCACATGTGCTGCAAAACAAAATAAAACAATGCAGTTAGCTCTCTGACGTTACACGGACAAAATAGTCCTCCACATACGCAGGTACCTATTACGCGTGGGAAACGTACGAGCAAACGTTCGCTAGTAAGAAAATATCTCGATTTAATAAGAAACCCGTTGTCTTATCTTCGAGTTGCGCAAATAAACCTTGAAATAAAATATGGTATAACTTACTTTGATATTTACTGATTATATTATACTCTATACCGTATCATGGAGTCTGAAAAGATTTGGATTACCTATCTAAATGACGATTAAACAATTTTACGCAAGTCAATATGAATTTAGATTACGCGTACGCGTCTATACCATATCGGTCAGGTTCATAGCGAACATTACCATATATGGTCAGACAAATAGTTTATATACATGACGACTTCCACTTTACATACTAACGATAAGATAACATTATCAGTCATGTGTGCAGTAGTAGATAGGTCGTATACTACGTAAAAAAATTAATCGTTTTACCGCCTTTGCTTGTTCTTTTTTTATTTTTTTACTATTATAGGCCATTTTGTAGTGCTCACCTGGCCCGCTGCCACCCTAAAATTAAGAATCTCTCGCAAAGCACCTATGGTGTGTTTAATTCGCATATTTGAAGTTTATTTAGTACGATACAATTTTTTTTTCTTATTACTAACCGATTGAATTGGAGGAAGTTCGCAACAATCCCAAGCGTTTTTGTCATGTAAATACATAGTCTAATATTTTATAATAAGCTAACTGCCTCACTTGAGAGCCAGTTCCTAGTCTAGGCGTAGCGTTGCGCCACCTTCGATCACATCGTCACTTATTAACATCACAAGAATTGTGGACAAACGCTACCCTGTAAGACGCAAAAAGGTGTTATTTTCAAAGTGTAACCTAGACATTTCATTAATTTCAGAGGAAAGAATGTGCTCAACCAGAAGAGTGAACTTGAGCGGGCGCTCTCGAAACACAAAGACAAGCAAATCATGAACAAAGATAGAGAACACAGAGAAACTCCAGGTAAAACATTAATTTTATAACCATAATATTTTATAACCTACTAGATATGCTTCGCGGTTGCATCGTTGCGACTACAGTTTATCGTGATAAAAGGAATCCTATGTGACCACCCTTATGGCTCAAACTAATCATCAAGATCTTGACCAGATCCTGTTTTAGGCGTGAAACGGTAACAAACAGACAAGAGGGACCGAGTTACTTTCTCATTTTTTATGGATGACAAATACTAGAATGTTATCAATTAACGTCAATATTATCGATTAATACATACGCTACACCAATTTTGATACCACAAAGTACTTATTGTCAATCACGGATTATATTATAACTTATTTTAAAAACCTATCTATAGATTTGTTCTTCATGCTCAAATCTCATGACCATGACGCACATATAGAGCTGGCCCAAAAAAATCTCCGAAGCGAACACAAAAACCTCTGCGTTAAATTAGTAAAGGAATGCGGGACCTGTCCGTGAGACACCGCATTGGTCAAGGCCTAAATTTAAAGAAGAAAAACAATAACCGCAATTTTATCGACCTTTTATTTCCTAACTCTACGCAGATACGAGGATCTTTTTAAAGTTCATAATTATATGTAGGTAATATGTCATCTGAAAACTTTCGTCGAGATTTTAAATTTTATTTCAATGTTTTGGTTGGTATATTAACCTAGATCTAAATAGTTGTTACACTTCATAACAGATTCGATGGCCATTGTTGCAATATTTGCAGTCTTCGCCTTCATTAATTCTGCCAGTGATCATGACAATCTTTAGTCGTTTAGGTAACTACAACGTTCACCTCTGCCTCCGGAATTGTAATTTAAATTTATGCAACAGTTTTGTAACAGTAGCGTTGGTCATCATAACTGTATGCCAGGTAAATAAAAAACACAGTAGCTAATTATTCATATTTATACACTGTTTTGTAGTTATTTATCCATTTTGTGTGTTCTTTGATAAGTTAGTTCGTTTCCATAGTAAGTCAGTAGAGAAAGCAGGTGTCGAGGAAGTTATATTAATGAAGGTACTCATTAATATTCATTTTGCTATGTTGCTGTCCACCAACAGGCCGATAGTTGAAGGTTCTTTGATTTGTTTATTTTATTATTTACATTTGAATACCCTAC
Source organism: Opisthograptis luteolata (assembly GCA_931315375.2). Lineage (NCBI taxonomy): Eukaryota > Metazoa > Arthropoda > Insecta > Lepidoptera > Geometridae > Opisthograptis > Opisthograptis luteolata. Next base: position 5,482,467 of record OV928038.1, on the reverse strand, counting down.
TGACCTTTATTTTAATAGCTTTGCGCCCTGATTAGTGAACAAGTTTATGGTCACGCACGCATCTTTACCTTTAGAGGTATTTTAAGTGTAGGAATTGTAGGAAAGCAATTTGAAAGGTAATATTTTATTCAAATACCTACCACGTCTGCTTGTATTCATTGATTATTATCTATTATTTAATTACATATCATGGAGCGGCCCGATTGTATCTTGATTTCTGGCTAGACTTATTCGTCAGTCGAATGGGCAGTATTGGCATGGTCAACGTCCGGTGCCGTAAAACCGATTCAAAGAAATCGTTTATTGTCTTCAACAATCAACACATTCTTTTGTAACATACGAATATTTTAAAATCATTTTTGCACGGAAGGTTCGCGGTAAAGCTGGTTTTGGAACGTCGACTCGCACTCTTACGTCACATTAATCGCTAAATCACAAAACTCGTAATAGGGCCGGTATACACTATGTGTATTGTTTAGCGCAAGCGTCTTATTTAGTGTTTACTAAAAACACGATTGTACAGTCCCCATTTAGTGTTGTTCGAGCGAAGTACAGTGTTTAGTAGCGCGTTCTATTTTTTCTGCGGGTAACTCTACCGCACGTCCCGCCATCAACCCCCACTAACCGCATCTGGACTGTAAAGTGTTAGGATATCTTTACGCTCTACAAGCGTTTGTTTCTGATTAGATTTAAAAAATGAACTATAGACCGTAATAAAAAGTGTATAGGACACTTAGAATATTAAGATCGTAGGTACTAATTACAACACTGCACACTAAACAATGCACTAAACACAATACTTGACGAAACAAAGTGTATACCAGGCTTAAGGTGTTCGTTTTTTCTCGCGCATATTTGGAGTCGAGTGGTTTATCCGGTGCCTGAATATGAGCCTACCGCAGGTGCATTCTGCGGCCCGGCCGTTCACCCGAGAAGCCAATAATTGTGAACATTCCTTTTACGAGCTCACAATGTAAATAAATTCGTATTCGATTGCCTGCAACGGCGCATGTGTCCGCTGTGATATATTTACGGCAATTTCGTCTAATTAGTTTGCGCGGATGTCGATGACCAAGGTTGGATGAAAGTGAAATTGCATCAGTTTACTTCCCGTCTAACCGATTGGCGGAGCGTGGGAGAAAATACGGCCAAAGATAACTGCATTATTGCCTTAGCATTATTTCCATGAGCATATATTTGTATACACTATAATGGTAATTTTGTAAACATTCATTGTAAATTTATAACAATGGAAGTGGATTTTTTGAATATCAATACAATCAATGGTACATTGATACACCAATGCAGCATTGTTATTAAGCGATTAAATCCTTGAAATGATATGTTATTGTGTTACCAAATATTATTGACTTACCTTTATCTCTCTTTAGATTACTTCTCTACATTTTTTATAGTATCATAACCTCTCTGGCTTAGATACCTACTATAAAGATACTATCTATCTCTTTGGTTATCTGTAGAACAGATAAATCTACTATAATAAAATAAAAAAGTAAAGCATGCATTACCTACCTATGTTTCAAGGGGTAAATCTAGAACTCGTGACCCAGTTTTGAAAATTCTTTTACTGATATAAAGCTTCATTTTCCCTGAGCTATGCATGCTTAATTGAAATAAGAGTGACTTTTAATTGAGAAATAATAATTGAAAAGCAAGTCGTAGATGTTATGATAAAATGCTTTATTGCCATGCGCTACCATAAACAATTTTTATGTTCTAAAATAAAAACGAACGCAATATTTAAGTTACATTAGTAGCTCTACAAATGAAGTCAACAGCTTTATATTTTACATTACACGTTTTTCAAAACTCTTCAGGCTGTCAAAACTTGCCAGTCCTTGCGAAGTCGGTCAGGTCGTTATAATTTTGAGAAAATCGCATTCAATCAAATCTTTTTTCTTTATTAGTATAGATATAAAAATTAAAAAGCGATGATGGCTTAGTGGTAGTGACGTTGGCTTAGGATCCGTATCGAATCCTACAATGAGCTTGAGCTTTCAGTGAAGGAAAACGTGATGAAACCATAGCTTGGTGGTAGCGCATTAACAAGTGCTCGTCTGGCTAGCTACCACCCCTGTCGCCAAGCACCTGTCAGTACGTTCCGGAAGCCCCACTTGAGAGCTCCCACTCCAGGTGTAGCGTGGCGCCACCTTCGACCACATCGTCACTTAACATCAGGTGATTTGTGGTCAAACGTTACCCTGTAAGAAGTAAAAAAAAAGATATAGATATAAAATAGATAAAATGTGTTATTCAGAGCTGGAGCGCGCGATAGCAGAGCGCGCCCGCCGCCTTGAGCAAGCCGAGCAGAGCACGGAGGAGATTGAGCCCGGGACCAACCCCACGCTGCAGGAGATCCGCGCGCGCCTGCGACACGCCGCGCCGCCCTCGCCGGCCGCCTCGGCGCACTAACACAGTACTTCACACCATCAAGTACTGGAAATCCCACACCTCACGATTTATGCGCTCCTTTCTCCCATCATCATCAGCCGGAAGAAGTCCACTGCTGAACATAGGTCTCCTCCCTTGAACGCCACCATGGACGGCTATTTGCCATTTGCATTCATCGGCTCCCTGCGACTCTTACAATGTCGTCGGTCCACCTAGTGGGGGATTACCTACAGAACGTCTTCCGGTCTTCCTTTCTCCCGCATACTTGCAAAATTAATGAGCTCCCCCCGCAAGTTTTTCCCGCAGTTGTGCATAACATTAAGACTCAATTTGAAACCGTATCGTTATCGATACTGATTTGAATTAAATTCTTATTTAGTGCACAATCGTCTTTGCATGAAATTTTACGAATAAAAAAAGCTACGAATATTTGGATACGAATACGAACGAGTGCACAAGCGCTCATACATTTGCTAAGGAGGCTACTTCTGAACGTATTGTCTCGGATACGGATTGGATTCAGATATTAATATAATGCACAAGCGTTTTAGTCGGGCGTAGAGCACTGCTTAAATCTCGACTTTTTACATTATCTTATATTGATATGGATATGGTCCAAGTCTTGATGTTCAAAGTGTACCACGTTTTATAAGGCTAAACGCAAAGCAATTAGCCACAATCTTCAAGCCAAATTAAGCAAACTTTTGCATATAATATATGACACTGCTATTTCATTTCATTTTCGATGTCTGCCTTCTGCGTCTTAGTGACATCTAGTTATTTTTTGGGAAGTTCATAATAATTAATGTGTAGTTTGAAGCAACGCCATCTAGAGGAGATCGATGGAACGTGGTTGTTCAAAAGCGTGGGATCGTGGGATCCCAAAAACTAAAATAGGAAGCGGGATCCAAATGTTAGAGTTAGAGTTAAGAATGAGAATGAAAACAAATGCTTGAGCAAGGATGCATGTTGCTAAGAATGGTTATGCGAGTGAAACGCTTTGATTGCCAAAGCTTGTATGTTTTATTTTACTATTATGATTAGGTAACGATATACTTTAAGGTCTTCTTTATCGAAAACAAGTCACTGTAAGTGTCACAAAAAGGAGGAGTCGCATGATTTAGTTTTTTATAAAGAAAAACAATTTCGCCATTCTTTTATTGAACCATTATCTCTTCATTAAAATATACTTATAAAAAAAATCTTGAAAATAGCTAAGTGTTTTCCTTACATTCTCTGCATTAAAAATGACTCTGGTTTTTACCAATCATTTACTTCTCAATGCATATAATTATTAGGGAAATGTATGCTATTATCGAATTGATTGTAGAAGTTAAATAGTATTTGAATTCGTGTTAAATCAATAGATTTATATTAGATACATTTATAATATTATCTTATTGTTATTCTTATTATACAGGTGTGACGACATTCTCAAACAACGCTGCTTATTTGCATTTTCTTAAAATCTACCCATTTTTTAGTGGTTCTCTTTAAACAAAATTAATAACGACAGAAAGAGAAACAAATATATGTAAATCTGTATATTATAACGGATAGGTAGATATTTAAATGAACATCATATCCAAACGTTTTTTGATCCTTCTTGTCTTGTATGAGCTATTGACCAACTATACGGTCGGAATTTTCAGGGCGCCCGAAAGCCTTTGGCAAGGTTTTACGACTAATATCGTGAGAAGAAAGCCCTCAGAAGCGCGGTAGCCTCCAGATTAAAATGTCACTAAACGGCCATCCATCCAAGTGGTGGCCAAACTTAATGTTGCTTAGGCCTTAACCTTACATTTGTTTGATGCCGTGATGTCGCAACACCTTGTATATTGTAACTTTAACCTGTACTGTATGTAACTTGGATCACAATGTACCGAATTGTATCAAACCACGACTGACTGAGTATTCGACTGTGTGTGTGTGTTTAATAATTAAAATTTAAGTCGAGATACATATTTTTCTAAACTTTTTGACGTCACAAAACATTTCTTCTAGAAATCCTATTGTATGCATTTGAATGTAACTGATTCTCCTTATATTGAGTAGGTGTTAATACTAAATGATTTAGTAAGAGAAATTTTTTTCCAAACTAGGATTAGCCAGCAGTTTTAAATACAAAGCAACATTAGGCTATTTTTCCTTCATAGTAAACTTGACCATTTATTATCTCTGAAAGTGATGATGAAGTATAAAAGGTTGATGTCAATGGAGACAATGCATTTGAAATGTGCGGCATTATCAATTCAATTCTTACTTCACTTCAAACCACAATAGCAAATCTACCCGATGCTCGAATGGAGTGGAGAATATTTCGATTACGAGAATTTTAAAATCAATTTTGAATGATTCGCTTCGTCAGCAAATATTCATCGATGAAAGTATCATTTTGGTAAACTTAAGATTTATTGATGTCTATCGCCGGTGGGCTACAATGAGGTTTGACTAATTAAAACAAAATGTGTTTGCACTTTTAATGTTCGTTAAATGTTTATGTGACCGATAAATTAAACTTGTAAAAAGTATGTAACAATAAACTGTAGAGAAGATAGACGTTGGAAACAATAGCTTAGATAACATACACATACTTTATTGTCACATACGTTATTATAACATACTTTATTGTCAGAGTAGAATTTTAGTATATCTACTTACCTAGTTATTACTAAGTATTCATAGCAGAAATCAATATTTATACGATAGGATAGAAGTATCACACGAAGCTCCAGCTCACAATCTCTGATAGAATTTTAAAAAAACCGCAGAGGAAGCGCATTTTACTTAAATTACACTAAGGGTTTGTTCGCACTCGGACACATTGGTACAATTTTCATATTAGTTCAATTCCACATTCCATTTATTTGACCACAGATGAAAATATACATGTTGGCGGCTCACCCTAACCTACTATTTCACTATGGTTAAATTGTATTTGATGTACCTAGCATGTTTTGAATTTATAATTTGAACAAATATGGAAAACGACTCATTAAATATTGTACAAACTTGTACTGCATTTGTACAAATATGGCAATTGTACCAATGTGTCCGAAGGTAACAGAGATGAGTACTAATAATGTCTTGCACTATAATTTAATTTCAAATGTTTCAAATACATATGACCGACATGCCATACAAGTTACTATGGTAAATTATGTTGCATGCCCTCTGTGTGTTGGCGATATGGATCAACAAAAACTATTAAACCATCAGGCGTTGTGAAAATGGAGCCTAATGTCTCATTCGATATGTAATATTTACTTATAAAGATACTCCTATATTTTATTCCATATTTCCCATTTAGAGGATGTTTCAATGGCCTTAATGTCGAACTTTGCACCAATGTAGTAGACCACTGTGTTTGTATTGAAAGTGTTCATGAAAGTGATAGAAATCTAAATATTTTTCTATATATATGTAACGTCTGTTCATTACGGACTTTCAAAGTTTAATAGATTAGAAACCCCAAATATTATTATATGATACGTACAATAAATAAGAAATGTCTTACATATACTTATGCTGATTAGAACGGTTTGATATATTGAAATGTAAATTCTATTCTAAGCATTTTGTTCCGAAGAATCGTCATACGTTGTAGTGTGATTAGAATCTAAGATAATATTTTGTGTAAAACTACCTTTTTTTATTTTTATCTCTTTATATTCATAGATCATTCTTACTAGTTCCACCGTGTGTTTCTTTCTTAGATCTAGTGAGACTATATCTTCTCAATATTTCTTAGGAACATGAATCTAGCAATCCATGGAACTACTGAGAACAAAGTTTCATTAATTTCTTGAAACATGGACCTAATGGAAATGATCCAATACATACAAATGCCTAAATTTGTTCAGCTTATACTTACGTTTAGATACCTAGTAATACTATTAGTTGTAAAGATAGATTGTCTGCAAAAAGTATAGTATTTGAACTAATATGTTTTAGTAGATAGGAATATAATTCTACGTATTTTTGTTGTATTGTGGCTATAAGTGACTTGTTATTAAATATTTTTTGAGAGTAGCTTGGTCTTCGTTGTATCATGTGTGTAGTATAGAATTTATATGGGTATGACGATTCTTGTTTCACAACCTCTATACTTACACGTACACTTGTTATTTTTCACTTCTGATTGGTTTTCTGTTTAGCTCTCCTTTTATGTTATTTTATTGTTGTTTATGTAATTTAGTACAAAGTGGTATCTTTGTTATGAAAGATTAGTGTAGGTATAGTTTCCTAAACGGTGAAGTGGCCATTTTATTTTGATATTGTACGGAGGCAATTAGGTTTAAAGGTGATTAACTCATTGTATTAAGGTTGATACTGTATCAAAATTCAATAATTTGCATAGTCAAATAAAATGTTTTAGCATAACTGCAGGTTTTTTAATTTAAATGTTTTGTCGCTGAGGACCCTATCGTAAGTTTGGTAGGTTAAAACCTAAATTCAGCTAAATAAACGAAAAAATAATATAGTTAATTTTAAACTATTATATGTACTTAGATGGTAGATGAGATTAATTTTGGTCTATAGAGCTCTACTATGTGTGAAAATAGGAACCAAGGCACATAGAATTCACATCAAACATACAATAGTATTACTACGTATGGAAATATAAAAGCATAGGTAATTGTTAATGCCTACAATTATAAAATCTCTACCAGCTTCGCTTCCCAATGTGACAGTGTAAAGACATTTTTTTGTCCAGGAAACATAAAAGTTGGTATACGGACATACGTACGTGACGGAAGGCAATGTTTAGGATGACACGAGACGCTAATTACGCGGTTGAAAAACTTCAATAATATCACTTAGTACAATGCGTCGTACTTGTTATTAGCGAATAATTAATAGGGGGAAACTCGTGGAGCTGTTGATGCATGAAGCGCTTTCGTTTTCTTAGGGCGAGCGGAGCGCGGTGTTCGGTGGTGGCCACTCCGCAGGGGCAGTAGGAGGTACCACGGTACCGTCCAGTGACTCCCTCACAGTCGCCACTCGGACTTCACGAACATCTCGCGCTCGCGTAAAATGTAATTAGCGTGTCGCTACTCGCACCAGTGATTCTACGAACATGTTCCGCAAAAAATTATGTGCTGCTTTTATAGCGTTTCTTCTTTTACACGACACTGTGCATGGAAAAAAGACAAGAAAAAACAAACGCCCCAAACCTGAAGATGAAGACCATACGCCGCAACCCAGCGTGATCTCCTATTCTACGTTTGGCTTCAACGATGTTGGTACGTATGAGGGATTTGTTCCCAGCTCTCCAGACTACGCCAAGTTCTTGAGTGCCACTAATCAAGATACTACAACGAAAGAGCATTCGTCGGGTTACCCGACATCTCCAGATTCCAACGACTTCGGAAACAGTTTTAACTCCCAGCCGTACAGCGGACAATCATTCAGTATGAGCACAAATGGAGGATCTCAGCCTAGTGTGATACAATATCCGCAGAGTTTTGAAACTTTTGATACCACTGATGTTGATCAACATAGAAATATTGCTTCTGATGAAATTTACGGGAGCCATACAGAAGATGTGAACGCACCAACATACGGTACTAAATTAAATTCAAGAGACAAAATAAGGTCTGGCAATCAATATAACAATACGGATTTCAGTGGTCCGAGTGGCATTCAGAAGGTAGAAAACTTTCCGAATTTCCAAGAGGCTATTAGACCAACACCTGAACATAGACCTTTTCACGAAGCCAAACAAACGTTTAAAAGCAGACCTTCATATAGCGAATCTAGCAGTTCTTTTCACAACACTGCAGGTTATCCATCAACAGGCATGGATTACAATAAACAATTATCAAGTGATACGCAAAATCCATTAAAATTTCAAAGAGTAGTAGATTTTACAAAATTGAATCAGTTTTATCCGACTGACCTGGATACTTCGAGATTACCCACAGCTACTCCAATACCTGACTTGTATGAAAATAGTGAATCAAGTCAAAATATATTTACGAATACGTACAATTTTAATAACAACAGCAACAAGCATATGTTCAGTCCAGCTACAAAACATAAGGATACTTACGAACAAAATAACAAAAATACTATTGAAAAAAATATTATGAAAGCTAGTAATGCCGATGATGATTCCTATGGCTACAGTGGGTACTCAAGTGGCAAAAATAATTTGCACGTTGTAAACTCTGAGATTGATACTAAAAAGAAAACAAAAACAAAACCTTGGTCGTCCGGTGGATATGACTTCAAGAAATGGAAGGAACCTTCGCCTTCAAAAGGTTACGAATACTCCACTAATTATAGTTCAATGAGCTTTAGTTATGATGCTGACGAAAATAAATTTATGAAACCTCTTGGCAGTAGCATTGACGAACTAATTCCAGCTAGCAGCAATATAGACTCACCAAGTTATCAGTTCTCTGAAACTGACTTTTCGAATTTTAAGAAAATGCCCGAATATAAAGTGCATGAAGAAGACGAATATACAAATTTTCCATCATTTAAAGAAACATACAAACTAAATGATTTTGATTATAATCCGTACAAACATGAATTTAGTACGACGCCAACAACGACTTCTAATTGGGGAAACGCTTTCAAATCATCAGAGTATTCATATTTCAAGAATCACCCGTTTACTAATAAATACAAGTACAAAGATAATGACGAAGTGGTTACTATTCCAAGAAGACCAAACAAATTTAATTACGAAAAGCCTTTCGAGAGTAAGCCTAGTGAATGGTCACAATATAATCGAAGACCTCATAAAAATAGACCATATAAAGATTGGGCCAGTGAAGTTCCTACCACAAGGTTTAAGTCGGAGGAAGATTTGCTCGGCCTAAGAAACCAGGATACGTCACATCCATCATATTTGCCAAGTTATCAATCAAATAACTTCGTCGCCGAAGATACGGAATACAAAAAACTAGTGGAAAAATGGCGGCAATCCTATTTGAAGTCAAAATTAAGGGATTCATCGCGTGATTACGAAAGCTATGGAACAGAGACGAAATCTATGCACGTTCCTGTACCGAAACCATATCCGGTAAGTGAAATAGTTGGTATTTATTTGCATTTGCAACCTCTATTGTAAAGTGATTAGTGTTTTAGTTGAAAACATCATAATGCCTGCTAACAAAAAATATAATGATGGAATGCGGATTGGAAAAGTAGACAGCTCACGTCGCGCACTGATTTCCTCGCTTGCTCTTGGTCAGTAAGATGATGCGCGTCCAACACTGGGGAGAAATCATAAAACTCAATACTTGAATGTATCTCGCATCCATTCATTTAATACTGCAAATGTTACTTTGCTGAAAACACAATTATATTAGAAATCCTTTGACTGCTGTGTTTTGTAATAAAGAAGTTGGTGATATTGAAAAGAAATCGAGATTTCAGAATCGAAATCGAATTAGAAGTGTGGTTTGATCAACGATTTAACGAGTAGTTAGACGCTGCCAATTGAGCTCGACGGCCGATCCTAGTCACGGTACATTAAAACCTATTGTTCCAGTGAAAGTAAACCTAAGATGGAATTAGCATACTAGATATCTCCATATAATGGTTTTGCTCGCGTTGTACATGAATTGAACCTAAATCTAGGATTGTATTAGGTATATTATTATGTATTAGTATCTAATATTATACTCTTAAACTAATAGATATGTGTCTATAATAATCCACATAATAGATGAGTACCTACGTAATAAGTACCTATTATTTTTGGGGTTCATGAACTTTTTATGTTTGAATAAAAAAAACCATTGTGCTGTAATATGTGCATGCATTCTTGAGATTATGTACAAAATCTCGCGAGAAATGCTAACTTTATATAATTGTGATGAAAGCGAATAATTTAAAGGCTCAAAATATTTAACCCACTTATTACAACACCATTTTATTTTAGTGTCATCAAACTCTCATGAATTTAAAAACTTGTACGAAAATCAACTTACTTGGAAATTTATAGACACTGAATTTAAAATAAAAAAAAGAAATGAAAATCTATAATGATGACGATAATAATAATTAATGGTTTTTATAGTGTAGCTGTGCATGTTTAATTTTAAATCCTCGCTGTATGTATATATTTTCGTATGATTACACAATTAGCACTAAGTAATTTATGCTAGACCACTTTAATGCATGTAGATTGTTGCGTATTTTATTCACTAAGTTGGTACATATTATTTTCACCTTATATTTATTTTCCTGCAAACTTAATTATTTTAATTCGGTGCTTGCTTTTCATACCTTAATATTTCTATGGTCATTTTGTACTTATAACTATGACACTTTATGATGTCACAGTTCGAAGTGCACTGATTTATTACGATAATTTTCTTTTATCTCCGTCTGGTATATTTTAGGCGTACCAACCGACTGCTCCTTATCGCATTTAAACTTGTCATCGGCACAACAACTTGTCAAGTTATCATATAGCCATTACATATAGAAATGATTACTACAGCGCCATCATCGCCGAAGGTCTTACCAGAAGAGCATACACAGCCAATTATGAACTTGCAGATAGAAGTTCCTCACCCGATAATTGTACCGGTACCACAGCCATACCCGGTCCGGGTTCCCATCGCCAAGCCGGTCGCCGTGCCGGTCATACGTGAACTCAAGATCCCAATAGAGAAACCAATGCCTTATCCGGTCTACAAAGACGTGCCTTATTCCGTAGAGAAGCTTATCCCTGTGCCTGTAGAAAAAAAGGTTAGTGGCGAGGTTTAGATTCACTGCCACGATTCCGTCTAAGGGTTGCCGATATAACGAATGAAGGCAAAAACTAAGCCGAGGCTTTTCATCAAGAGGAAGACAAATCCACGCGAGGTATTCATTAAGCAAGTACCTATATATCCTCAATAAAGTAGGACCACACCAATCAACATATTTATTGCTGTGAAATTGTCTGCAGCGGCTATATACGAGTATGTTTTATCAGAGACCAGAATAAGTGTTTTATATAGATTTTAGTCAGGCTTTTCAAAACTATTGCTCAAATAGTTTTTTCAGGATTTTTCTGAAAAAATGAAAAACACCTACACGATATGCGTTTTGCTTGTTATTGTAACATCGTGTCTATCTATTATGTAAATACATAGCATGAATTGCCTGTTGCATGATACTGAACTATTTGGAAACCACAAAATGATATGCGTTTGAAACAAAAAATACACAAGTAGCGTTCAGATCTTTTGTAAAAACTTTTAATCATTTTGTTCGATTGTTGTTTCTATCCAGGTACCAGTTCCAGTAGTGAAACCTTATCCCGTTCACATTCCCTACATCCGGCCCGTGTTTCACCACACCAAGTCACGTGACGAATATGAACCGGATCATAGAGACGATGACGACTACTCAGTAAGACCTGAGGGCAAAAATAAGCACTCGCAGTATAGGAAGAAAATTCCCAATGGGTAAGGTTTGGCTCTTACTTCTTTATGAAATAGATAGGTAGAATGGAGCCTATCTTCCTTTCTCCCTATATCTTACCTTTGCAGATTTGTGAAATAGGGCGCTTGACAAGATCAAGACTAATCAAGGAAATTGTAAATGTGATCGCGTCCAAAAAATGGCATGCTGGGCGTTTGTTGCCAGTTCTTTTGCCGGCGTAAGGAGACCACATCCTTTATCCTACATAAATATATTTTGATTTAATTTGATATTCCCTTGAACTTTTTACGAAAAACGTATTGGGTTGTTGAACCTTTAACCATTAGTGATGTAATAGGTAACAGCTATATAGGAATGTCAATACACGCGATAACTGGACATTGTTTTACAAGCTTGACGCGCATGTTACATTAGTTAATTCATATTTAGCATCGTTACGCTATATGCAGTGCAGCTACGCGTGTCGGCAACGCATGGCAGCAGTTCAAGTTCAAAGACTTATTGAAATTTCTTATTTTCAGTACACGTTACCACTCGCGGAGGCCGTCGCGTACTACGTACAAAGATCGCAACCGGAGGCGGTGGCCAGACCGCCGCTACCCAGCTGATACGAGAGACGACCTTCCTCGCATGAGACCTGCAGAATTTCACCACCCGTCGCCTTTCAAACGCCGTGACTCAGAAGCGATAGGGTTTGAAAGGAAGCCCAGCAATTACAACTTACTTGTGTAGTACGGGTGACTGCTGACTTGGAGATTGTGTGGGTCGTGATAAAGACTGCTTTTACATTTATCGAGTTTTATTAGATTGTAAGATATCGTCGATTTAAGCTTTCACTGCATTTTTAACGTAGGAAGTACCTTGTAGTTGGTTAATTTGACTGTAGCTATTTGTAGCGCAGTAAACATGTTTTGCTAACTTTTTCTGTTGTTTATTTTAGGACATATTGTGCCAATGCATTTACAGAATCAACAGTCTTCTTACCAAGTTAAATATTATAACTATAGGTTGTAGATACCTACTTCTTAAAATATTTATAAGCTTTTCTGAATTGTATAGTAACTTTAAGTAGATAGTACTTACTTTAATGTCAAATAATCATTATAATTATAAACACTGAATTGGAATTTTTGATTATAAATCATTTACAGATTCATGTCATCGTCCATTGCTACAAACATACCTACTCGTATACTTACGGACAATTTACAATTTCCTGTTAGTCGCACAGGTAATTATTAAATTACGGTCTATATTCTATCATGATCCAGGAATGTAAATAAAGGAAGAGTTTTTTTACAGCCGAATAGTAGAGCTGATAGCAATTATAAATAAATTTTAACGACTTAAAAGTGCCACGAAGATTATTCAGTTGCGCTTGGACGGTCGCTCTTACTAACGCTTCGATAAGCAGATATGCGTCAGGTGTGTATCCAACTGCCCACTGTAGGAAAATAATACAATTTATGTGGAAGAAAACCATAGGGACATGTCTAGTTGTGCCCACGGTTTTTCCGTCTTCCCGTAAGAACCTTTTCCCGGGATAAAGGTGCTGTATGCTCCACGGTATAGGTACCTACGCATTCCAAATTTCAATAAAACCCGTTGAAGAAGTAGGTACACTCGCTCATGAACATTCGCATTTATCATAATGATACTACGATGGGCTGATAAATTCAAGTAAGTGGTTTTATTATACTTATCATCTAGACATGAAAGTGATGAGTCGTCGATTTCCAACGCACAAACTCTACAAGAACTGCTTTGTTCTTACAATAAGACAAGTATTAAGACAAATGTAAAAACGAATGGCTACAATACAACTGAAGTTGAAGCTGAAGTACAACTGGTAGGTATCTAATATTGCATAATTATATTTGTCTAATATCAGTGCGTTTTTCGTTTACTACAACAACTACCTCATAACACGTATATAGGTACCTACACAGACACGCTAGCATACACACATGCACGCACATACCTTGACACAGACACACATACTCTCACACACATCTCACCATAGTTTAAAATGTATTAGTAGGTAAATAACACAGAACCTTGGACTTGACTGTTTACATTCTTGAAAATACAACTAAACAACCTAAAACATTTCGTGGACTTAAAACTATTTATTAGATACACTTTTAGGCCTAAATTTAAAAGTTCTATAGGTAAGTAAAGCCTCCATTATCAACTACATACTTGCTAGGCCATCGCGGCTTTCCCAGGATGGCAAACCTGCTTTGCTTTATTTTTAGAACACAAATTGTCTAACCAGAGAAGGCAGGGCAGGCATATTTAATAACAGCAATTTTATGCACAACTATTTTCATAAAATAATTCCAGTGCAGTTCAGGGCCAGTGGTTGCTGGTCACGACTGTATTGTAGTTGCTTGTAGCATAAGGATGACACCTTTCTTGCAATACTAAGGTCAGCTAAAACAGTTACGGTTACGGCTTACCATTTCCGGTAATTTACTTTATTCAAACCGCTAGGTAGGCACTGAAATTATAATTCCTACCACAAAATTGACAAAAACGTAACCTATTTATTACAAGAAAGATAAAAAAGTAAGTGTGATGAAAACGCATCCATCAATTACCTATGCAGTAGTTGTTAAGTAATTTGCGGATAGATATCAAGGATTGGAAGATTTGTACCTATCCTGTGCGAAGTCACAAATAAGGTAAGAATTACTTATCATTACGTCATGAATATATCTAAGCTTCCAAGAATAAAGTGATGGTCGTACCTAAGTTAATTTTTTTTTCTTTTTTTATATGCTTTTTTATGGAAGTGTCATTTTTACGCATGATTATCTTTTACGTGAGTAAAAATAAGATTATCTTTGTAGGGTTAATGGCGGTGGGATGTTATTCCAACACCTGGTAGCAGCTTATAGCGGAAACAGCCCCTAAAAAACGGAGCTTTGCTTATGCATCGAAATCTGCGGTGCAGACTACCGGGCCCGGGACCTCTTACAAGACATCCAGATCAACTTTTTTTTCATAAAGATAAAAGTTCATGTTTATGAACACTGAAAAGAAGACATAAGTAAACACTTATTGAGAAATGGAATCAGATGAGCCCTTAACAGAATGTTAAAGCAAAAGCGCGCCCAAGCATTCTGAACTCTTTGGATGAATTTTTGTGTTCTGGCTCTCCGTCAATATAATTTAGACAAAACAAGTAACTCCACCAGCTGGATACGCAAATCTTTTTTTATATATTGGGTCCGTTTCTTCAATTTTAACATACATATTTATTATTACTTCGTTTTATTTCTACCAAGAACACCTTATTTTACCGACACCATCTTAAACCATTATTTTTAACCATAGACTACAAACTACTTACAAACTATGGATGGGCATTGATTCCTAACATTATTTAAATTTTACATTTTTATAAAGCTTTTAATTCATAAAAAAACAATTCTGAATTGAGGTAGCTAAGTACAATATGTTTTTCGAAACGAAGGTCACAGTACATGCGTAGGACAAGTTTGCGTGCTTTATGTTGCGTGTTTGTGTTTGTGCAATGGGTTCATCCATAAGTGTAACGCACATCATAGGTGCTTGTTGTTCATAAATTATCATTAGACTCATTACTTAAGGTTGATAAAATTCTTTAACAATTGTAATCGTGAAATAACTAGATATTGTATTATAGATGTAATTTTTGCCGTTGATAATACAATAAATATGTTTGAATTCAACTAAACACAAAATAGGGATGATATTTATGCGCTTTTATCTTGTTAACAGAAAGCTCAAACGAGCTTTAAAGATTGTTATGGTACAATGTATGTAAAGGTTGAAATAGAAGACGTGCCTGCCTGTAGATGTTCAAGTCATGGAGGAAATGTATTTCATCATCATTAGTCTAATACGTTCCCTCTGCTGGGAGACTGGTCTTCTATCAGAGAGAGTGAGAGAGTATGGGACATGATCCACCACGCGGGCCCAGTACCTGTTGGCGGTTAGACTAGTAGCCCTAATGTTTACCCAAAATTGGAACAGGAATGGAATGTACGCTAACTTGCTCTTGATTACGCTAGTGCCCAAAATAATCATACCTATTTAAAATTGAAGTATTTAACAGATTTCTGTACCAAATATTGATAACATAATACATGATAGGTATATTTATCACACTCCTACACAAAATACTCTTTGTTAGATAGAACGAAGTTTTGGGGGTCACTAAATTCTAAACATCTCCGAGCGCTCATGAATCTAGACTACAACGACTTAGACGTAACATCACAAAAGAAAAACATTCAATCGGTGCACATTACCAAAGCACGAAACGAAAACAAAAGAATTCTGTCGCGTCGCCGAAATTATCATAAATAAATCAAAAATAATAGCACAAGGAAGGTCAATACTCCGAATATCTCTGCGTAACAGAAACAGGAATGAGGAAGACCACGGTAGAACTCGGGTGTCATTAACACCGGAAACAAAACCTTTTCGACTAAAGTCGCTATGAGCATTACGATACCTATACGATGTTCTAAGTTCTAACTGATGAAGCCGCAGTTGAGACTGAGTGGAGACCACAAACAGGTAGGACAAATGTTTATCTTATGATTACATCTTTAAAGAGCATGCCTTGACTGACAGATTGACATATAAGCGCAGAGCCGCTGGTCCTAGAAACTTGAAATCTGCAGATTACTAAATAGTTATTTTTTAAACGTAGGCGCTTACATACAAAGGGCGTTGACTTCTATGGCTCTAATCGATTCTCATTAGTTGCTTTTGTAACTCACATGACAACAACACAAGATTATTCAGATACATACCTATTAAATAATATTTCGATACCGATTCATCGATTTATGGGATGTTAATATTATTAGTCGCAAGGGCAACTCAGATATTGTATAGATTGACCTAATTCTAGTTTGGAAAATACTAGCTAAATGAAAAAGTGGCATAATATTGTGCTCGTGATAATTGACCAGTATGAATGGACAACGGATGCATCAGTCACGGGGATACGTAGGCCTTGAATGGCTACCCGTGTCGAATCTACAACGAGTGAACGCGCAATCGCTAATGTGTTAAAAAGTTTATGGGGGCTATCCAACTTAATACCTCTGTACCTAAGTATTTCACATACAAAACGTTTTTCAAATATCAAATCAGCAAACATACAATGCTACACGAATATTTTACGCAATGCATTTGTTCCTCGTCAAAAAGTCAAGGAGCGAAAGTTTAAATCATGAAGCTTTTAAGCTGAAACAATATAGAGCATCTCAAGCAAAAGAAAAAGAGAAAAATTATTAGAATACATACATAATACATTGGCAACTAGTGTAGTCAACTCAAGAATTAAAAACAAGGCAGAAGACTTAGCCCAAGGGTAATAAGATTTGAGTTACATAAATGTCACTTGACTTTCTCATGCCGTAGTCTATCCATGTTATAATTTCATTAATTCCAAATTTTTAAGTAATTTTTAGTGATGATACTGTGAACAAGCGTTGCATGGAGATGTAGAAGCAGTAGAAGTGAATATAAAGGCTGGGGAGACCTCGAACTGTTTAGTCAGTGTTCGCGCGCGGCCCCGTTGAACCGGTCGCAGGCTGGTGACCCAAGATTCTTTCGAACGACCAACAAACGTAAGTTTATTTTAACCATGAATTTATAAACCTAGCAACTAGTGTTTAATAGTGTTCTGGAATAGAAACCTCTTCGGGACAGTTTTGAATTATTTTTTCTATAAATAGGTACGTTAAAGGTAGAGCGTCGTCAACTGCATACATTAATTTGGCAGTTCCGTTATGAGTTGTTTTTCCTGTAAATAAAATCCTGAGAACATAGTAGCAAACATTAAAATAAGATTTATATGATACTTCTAGTGTTAAATTAGTTGGGAAATCGTTCGCAGTCGAAAATGTTTATCAGAAGTATTAGTTAATTTTTATTAATTCTGCAGAGGTGAAGGTAGAGCAGTTTGCATTGATTGCTAAGTGGTTTGATATAATCCAATAGTTAACGGGTAAGTAGTGCATGTGGATACATAAGCTTAAACTGTGGGATAATTAATTTTCCATTGAGTTGTCAGTTCTATCTGAACTATATAATATGTTTCTAGGTCTATGGTTGAAGGCGTAAAAGGTAGAGCAGTTTGCATTGACTTCACTATAGCTGGTTGTTTGTATGTATTTATAATGGTTCAATCAATAGTTGTGCAACATAAAAATGAATAATAATGTGAGAAGTTAATATTCTTCTCGCATATTTATAAAGCACTAGCTGTGTTCCGCGTTTTCACCCGCATGGAGATTCAAGCAAACCGTTTGTCGAGATAATGAGTAGCCTATACCAAAATCCGATCCATTAACAATCACTCTACAAATAATCGGTCGATTTGCTGTTCTATGTGTGTGGAAAAAGGACAAACTAACAAAAACATTTTCGCATGTTATACAGAATGTATGAAAGATTTAAAATGTATGAAAGAGTATTAAAAAAAATTTCTGCTTAATTATCACCGGTTTTTAATCGAATAAAATCGCCGTAGTAAACACTTTTCATTCGCATTCACGGAATACAACCAAAATGTTCGAACTTGTAGGTAACTTAGAAACATCACGTGATTTATCATATTTAATTTGTGGTTTTAAAATTAACTCCAAATGATTTCGTTTTAACTCCAAAAATTCAAATATACTCGCAAGTACGTAGGTAAATGAAACGGAAGATATTATTTGTATCATTTATTATTTTGATGACACCAGAACCACAAACAATTATTTCGGAATAAATGTCTGATAATGTTGCATTATGAATATTTAATTCATGGCAGAGCACTTGAGAGCACGATCTTAAATTATATACTACAACTCTACCTATCAATGATAGACTTGATAGCAGCTTACGAGTATCTAATAACAGTATTGCATTAACTGGTTAGCTTGATGTATGTTTTTTGTTATAACTTTAGTATTATACATTTTATCAAATGTCAGGAGGCCTTTTATATGCCTAAACTTTGGTGCAAGGAGTATACTTAGATCAGGAGTGTCTCTAAAATCGCTAAGCTAGAAATAAGCAAGAAATTGACAACATTTAGGTAGAGGTTTGTACAATAACTCTTCAGACGAATACGAATAATGATGCTCGTTTTGATTTGAAGGATTGCGATCCTAGAAGTTATAAGTTTACGGCAAAAACTAAAGAGCGACAAAAAAATTGTAAACCAAACTGTCATTAGGTACCTACATTTGGATTTTCCACTAGGTACCCATTGTTTGATTTCCGCAGAAACCATCCACTGCATGACTTGCTTGATATATAATTAATTATCTTATAGTAAAGCAAATCACTGGTCGGCCTTGAGCAATTGCCGTTAAATAAAAACTATTGTGTCGCCACATTCTCTTTCCTACCGTTTATTCCTATGAGCATGAATCGGAAGTACAAAATAATATATTGAAGTGATGAAATTTAACGACTTGGCGGTTTTAATGTCATTGACATCTCGAAGTTTATATAAAAAGGACATAATTTGCATGCACTATTTACATATATTCATGACCATTATCCGTTTCAATCATCAAACAAGGTTTACAAATTATAGCTCTTGTCTAAGATATATATTTTTATTTACATCTTACACAGAATATCGGTCAAACACAGGACATAATATAACATTGTAGACGAAGATGGCACCACGCTGAAGGAACTGGCTCTCAAGTGAGGGTGTCGGAAAACACCGATAGACGTTTAACTTGTGGTTAGCACAACTAGTACTAGAAAATGATCTACCATCAAGTTCAAGGTTTTATCACAATGTTTTCCTTCAATGAAAGCACAAGCTCATTGTAGGATAAGAATAAATGACCTATACGGGTCGCACGCAACTAGTCGCAAGCCGACGACACTATCACTAAGCTATCATCGCTGTGACAAAGTATCATTAAACAAAGTAACGATGCTCTCCTTATTTGGGGTTATGTAAGACCGTCACAGTTCCCATGCATCCGAATGCATAACAAGCCTGATCTACGAAGATAAGGAAGACTTGTTTGAATACACCCAGATAGCAGTTTCTCAATAATAAGATCTCAAGTCATCCGCAAAAACGTGAGCTAGCAATCATTGTGAGGTTCGAGAGATGCCCTGCTTCACAATACTGTCATTACCAACTTACAACACCGGGTAGCAATGAATAAGTCAGCAATCATTTTTAATTTCTTTTCAAAAATAGATTTTATCTTAAGGCGTGATTTCTAAACACGATATCATTGTTACAGTTCTAATATGTGGGCAATTAGCTTCATTATTGCCTTAACAATAGCATCAGTATGCAAAGCGGCTACTCCTGAGCTGCGGTTTGCATGGAAGGAAGTTGACTACGTATGGAACGCGCCGGCTGATCGAGAAGCAGCGATCAAAGAAGAAAGATTCATCCCGGAACACAACCTTCCCTTGGGCCTGGCTCGGTGGAAGAACAAGCTATTCGTCACCGTGCCGAAATGGAAGACCGGCGTCGCCTCTTCTTTGAATTATGTAGACGTCGATGGGGCTCAAGATCAACTTCTGAAGCCATACCCTTCATTCCAAGATAACTATATAGCTGATTCTGCCAAAGAGTTACTATCAAACAACACTATCGTATCTGTGTTCAGAGTATTTGTGGACGTTTGTGACAGGTTGTGGGTTATGGATTCCGGATTGGCTGATATTTTAGGTAAGGCTTCTCTGTATTAGAGGTTCTAAAACTTTTATTCCATTTTCAACCACAGAACCACGCTTGTCAAGTGAAACTGCACTTTGTGACAAATTGACTGAGATTTATTGATGTTTGTGTGTGCAAGTCGACATACTGTAAATGTGGCTCACAGTGTTTAAAACCTATGCATATAGTCAAGTAATCAATAAAGATCGAGTTGATTTTACACATGACATCGGACTAACGTTCAAAGCCTACTTTTTAAAACGCAATTATCTTGCTTTACGTAAGTAGTTCTAAAAGTTACTATAACTGGTGTTATTAACTTTATGTTGCAGGATCACCAAACCAAATTGCTGGACCATCCATTGTTATCTTCGACTTAAACACCGATAAGCTGATTCATCGTTACTTCTTCAAAGTAGGGGATATGAAGGAAGATTCATTCTTCGCTAATATTGTAAGTGAAATAATTACTATTTTTAATCATTGTTTATTCTCTAGGTTTGTTAGGAAGACCGAATAAATTATGTTCAGACGTGATACGATTTTAATGTGATAAAATCGTTCGTACACAAATCATTATTTTAAATGCAAAAGTCTGTGAGTAAGTGTGTATGTTTGTATCGTGTTCACACTGAAACTGTTATCCCGGAAAGGGTTCCTATGGGATAATTATACCAGATTTATGTTTTTTTTTATTTATTGTAAAATGTACTTGCACAGTTAATTATAGATTAGAACTATGCTAAGGTGTATTGACCTCGTTAGGGTATCACAAAAAAGAGTACCTACAAATATTCAGACTTCGTAATACAATTATGACTAATCACATAATTATGTTAATAGGAAGCCCATGGTGAAAACTGCTAGTTTATCTATTTATTTTAGATTCTTTGCAAAACAAAAAGTGAAACTAAATGACTCAATTACTTTAAAAGATTACACAATTTAAAAGTTTTCGTATATGTTTTATTTAAATGTCATTGTAACTGTTCTACCAATTACGTATTTCAGGTCGTAGATGTAGATAAAGATACTTGCGACAACGCGTTTGCGTACGTCCCCGACTTGGGCGGCTACGGAGTTGTGGTGTACAGCCTGAAGCAAGACGACTCCTGGCGGGTGGCTCATCACTACTTCCACTTCGAGCCCCTGGCTGGCTCCTACAACGTGTCTGGCATTGAGTTCCACTGGACCGATGGCGTGTTCGGACTAGCGCTGTCTGAGCCTAGAGAAAATGGGTAAATAACTCAGGCCATTCTAGAATGACGCTCAAGCTATAATCAGTACTTGAGCTCAGATTTGTCGCTGTCAGTTCATACAAATACGTCACTTAATCACTACTAAAACATTGATCAACACTTGAGCGTCATTCTAGAATACCAGCCTAAGTACAGTACGAGGGAAAAACTGCAGTAGCACCTCAATGTTCATAGTCGCCAAGGTAGCAGGCATGCATGCTACGTATCTCTGTGTGTGTGTGACCGGTAACCGCGCTTGTTTTGATTGATTTATGTACACACTTAGTACAAAAGGCTTATAGAAGAAGGTCATATCATAGTACTATGGTCATATGCACGATTTTCTTTCATGCTATTGCTTTTTGAGACTGCTACTGGAATTCTGACCCCGACCGTACATGTCGTGAAAAAATTGCCTATGCTGTCTTAAGCCGTTAAAATGTTTGTGTCTATTTAAAACAGATGCGATTACTACCTGATGATTCTTCCAGTAATTATAATATATAGGTTCAAGAGCTAATACAGGCTGTTTATGGAAAAAGCCTGAATCAGATATTTGAATAGATTTTTCTCTTGTTCTTGTCTGAGATTCAGATACATTTGAGCTACACATTTCCAATTTCCTCCGCTAGCTTTTGGTGCCACTGAAACTAAGTTTTTTTATCAAAACTGTTATGGTCTCGATACGAAACATTTTAATAGATGTCAAATAAATCAAAAAAATGTCACTTCACAATACAGCAGTTTCCTACCTCCTACACGGCATGTAATTGCAAATTGTACAATTTTGCACACATCACAACAGCGTAAAGTCAATGACAAATTCAAATTGATTGAAGTGAACGGGATTACCCAGGTAGGTACTTGTGAAATTAACAAACCTACATACCAGAGGTCGTACGAATTTGCTTTGCGAATAGCAAATAAAATAGATGTTATTCTCCACGTCGAGGCTTAAACACCTCACATCAGTTAACAAGTTATGCCCAGATAAGTAACTTGGTGATTTTCTGAATACGTTAAAATCCAACAAGTTTTTGGGTTTGGCAATGACCCCAAAACCAACAAGAGCAGCATGTAGCAAGCCGAGGTCACAAGGTGGTCGTAATACAGACTAAAGATCAACCTGTCATACGTACTCACGGAGCACGCATTCATTGTTTCCCAAAGTTTGCGAAAATGTGAATAATAAGGCTATTCTCTCTGTTCCAGATACCGGACAATGTTTTTCCACGCGTTCTCAAGCACCAAAGAATTCTGTGTGTCCACTGAGCTGCTTCGCAACTACACACACATCGATAAGACAGAGGCATTCCATGACTTCAAGGTTTGAATATTAGTTCAGTCAATACTAACGATCGGCTTACACTTGAATTGCATAGCAGGCAAACGCTACTTATGCAAAATCTTGGCACAAGTGATTTTGAATTCATGGAATGTGGGCTCCGTGACGTAAGCAGTAAAGTTTTATAGCCAACTTATATCAACATACGTTTATCCTTATAGTTTTTAGCGTCCGTCCAGCAAGACCGCGGGCGTACACAATAACAAGACATTCTTGTTTTGAGAAGTAAATAATAAGCTAGTAAGAAGCTCAGTTTGCTTTTCACTTTACATAAATAACGGAAATATATTGTTTATTCATTTTCGCAGTTGCTGGGTGACCGAGGTGAACGCACGCAAGCTTCAGCCAGCTTTTATGACGAGAAAGCTCAAGTATTATTCTACACACAGGTAAATTTTCATCTGATTCATCTGTAATAGATGCAACCAGTTATACCCACAGGATAAGGCGAGGTTCTGAAATCATCTGTAGGTACTAGTATAGTTTTGATCCGTATCATTTATTCATAGACTTAAAACCGTGACTATAAAATCGTGAATCTCGATTGACCATGTAGGTACTATACAGTTAGACTAGATTGTTTCTTTAGGTCTGTATATTTGGCCCTCAATGATATTGACAGTAGAAGCTGATAAAAATAGATATATTATGTCACTACACAGGCGGATGTTTATTTAGTCATGGAAAGAAATAGGTAGTAATAAGACAAGACATAAGGACTTGACATAAGTTTAAATGTTTAGCATTCTCAAACATTTTTGTCGTATTATCACTTACCATACCAACATGCTTTTTTACCCTTACTTAGGATACATCGTTATGAACATGCGTCATATATTTATTTCAATCTAATAGCCACTCAACATTATGTGAGATAGTCAAATGTGGATCAAACGCTAGCATATTATCCTTTAGCTCCACATAATGTGGACATTGCTACGAATGATACAAAGTTATCATATTATTTTGCAGGTGAATCTCGATGGCGTGGGATGCTGGAACTCGCATAAGCCGTACACTCCTGAAAATAACCCTTTGATCATCTCCGATCCCACTCAGCTTGAGTTCCCCAACGACATAAAGGTTAGTAACGATTAAAAGTTGTTAGCCTGGTGGTAAGTAGGCACAACGCTTGTCAATTCATAGTAGTTATTTATAGATTGGATACGTGATACTGCAACTTTGCATCCTAAAGTCCTGCACAGCACTGCACTAAGCTCATGACTTTATTAGACGCCTATCAGACACCAGACTTTAGAACATCAGACCAGACCACCAAACTACCAGACTTTCTTCGTAGGGTCTAAAAACTCCGACACTAAGGCTGATCACTAGCCTATCCGCCAACCCAAACTTGGCCCACGGGGTGGATCATGGCTCATACTCTCTCTCTCTCTCTCTGTGAGAATGCCTGTGTCACAGCAGTGGGAACGTAATGCTGATGATGAAATGAATTGGACTTTTAAAAAATGACCAGTGATTTCACTAACAACATAGCCGATGCTTGCACAATTATACTGCTTGACAGCAGAATATCATCCAAAGATGGGATAGTTTGTCGCAAAATAGAGGCTTCATCTATTGGAGACCCCTAGCGCACTATGGTACACAATAAACTTGTTGTCGTGCATGACTACACCTTACAGTTAGATAAATTATGGCATGAAAGGCACTAAAGCTTGAGTTATTTGAACTAACAATGCATACCTATTATTTTTTTATGCGTTTACTACAATAGGTAGTGTAGCAAATGAGGTCACGTAGTAGAGCTCTGTGTGAACGTAAAAATGTTTACAATTATTCAATAGACACTTTTTGTTCAAGGAAATGTATTTATTTCTGTCAACAATATGCCTAAGTACTGTGTGTACAAAAGATAACATTTTCAATGATCTTTATAAGTATAGTTAGTTGGAAAAACAAATGTTAGTGTTGAGTTTGTTATACATAATATAATTATACCATTATTATAAAATTTTACCTAACTGAGTTGGCCAATCCTAGAGGTATACCGTGTACCTCCTTATATATTGAAGATTCTCTTCCAAATTTAACTGACATGGAATGTATAGGTAATTAGGTACATAGATGGTCTTGAAGCTAGATCTTTTAGAATGTTTGTTGTGTAGTGTGTTTTGTATTCTCAGCACTACGTTAAGGAACCACGGATTAAAGCTATATTAAAATTATCAATTTCACAGTACACTAGTAGGTCATCTTGCAGATAAGAAAATCTCAATTTACCAGCATTACTTTTATTTCTTACAGGTGGACGATGAAGGTGTCATATGGTTGTTGTCAGACAAGCTACCTCGCTTCGTTTATAGAAAGTTGGATCCCAATGTGATCAACTACAGGATATTCAGTATCAAGGCCTCTGACGCCATCGCGGGGACATCTTGCGAATAGATTAAGTTATTTATAGATGTAGAGATTGTAAAGAATTGAACCGTCAGACAGCGGTCTTACATTCTCCATCCGTCCAGGATGTTGGATGGTTTCCGTGATAAAAATTGAGTTGCAACATTGTTGTTTTATTATCAATATGCTAAGGTGTACTGGATTTCTTTTACACAGGTACAATTGTACATACTTCATCCACAAATATAATAGTTATTGATAATTTAATTAATATCTAAGTATTAAAGAAATTGTGACACCACTGAAAAAATACTTTGGGAAAAGCGGTTAGCGCATTTCGCGATATTTTCCGATACTAAAGAGCAAAACGTGCGATGACCTGTTTTGCAATCTCACGATATTTCCGATAGGCACTTTATAACGAGCAATCGGCGAGCAGACCAGCTACGAAAACTAATACTGATATTCCTGAACATACGTTTGGTATTACGTGTGGTATGTTATGATTAAACCTGAACAAAACTGTACCTAGTAGCAGTGCCGGATAAAGCAAGCGCGGGGCCCGCAGCAAAGTCTTTCAAATAGCCCTTGATCTACTATGGGTTCTTAAGTATAAAGTGGGAAGAGTCGTAACGTTACACGTTTTTGTGACATTAAGTAAATTCAATATAAATACCTACCGCATCTTAATAAGTTCCACTCAAAAAATTACGCTCATGAGTGGGTTTATATATGCGGGGCCCCCTTTGGTGCGGGGCCTGTAGGAATTGCTACTCTTGCTACGTGGTTAATCCGGCACTGCCTTTAGTTACGTAAACTGTATGACCCATACAATAAAATCACAGATTAAACATCCAGGCAATGCTATAAAGGTGGTGGTGTTTGTATCTAATACCTATTTGGGATAATTTCGGAGAAAAAGAAGTACAAACATTTATAGGTAATCTTAAGGAGTAGTATACACAATCACCAGAAAATGTTTTAGATTTTCTTTATTATTAATTTAAATATCTAATAAATATTATTTATGGTATATTTTTTCAATGTTTACTTTTATATTATTTAAAATCAGTTTTAATTAAAGCATTTATTTAATGCTCTCTTAGTATGTTATAATAACTATAATCCTGAAATCACGTAGATTGATTGAAGATTATGCCATTGTGGAAAATTGAACTAGGAACGGCATTTTCCTATTTCGTTCAACATGCATAAAATGCTAATGAAAAAATAAAATTAGCTTAGACTGTAAGGTGTTATTTTTTATATTCATACATTTCTTTTTCAATGAATTTGCCTTTGAATAAAATTTGTGTTTATTTAATTAAATAATACCTTTTTATGATAGTAGTCGTACTCATTTATTAGCAAATCTTCTATATGGCAGTTTTAATAAATCATTGTCCTTGTACAAAGATTTTCAGGAACACACACCACACTGACTGTTTTCGTCAGTTTATTATTAGAGTAATATTATTTTCCTTGGAAAAATGTTAATGGCGAAATGACATTTCAAAAACAAATGCAATATTTTACAAATCTAATTTTATAGTGTCGCCCTGACTATTTTTGTGACTCATCAGGATAAAACTTGGGCCGGGCTACATACACATTTTTTGCATTGTAATGTGTGAACAGTTTAATTGATTAAAAAAAGCATTACAATAAATCGCCTTTCGTCGTATTATGCCGTTTGGTTTTCCCAGGATTGTTATATTATTATTGTCTATGAATAAATCTTAAGTATTATATGTTTATGATAAGTCTAAAAGTTGTCTGTGGTTATATGTCACTTTACTTTTTCCCGGAATTTCACGCGTTCTTGAACTGGCCGTTGTCTGGTCTGGAGCACAATAAAATAAGTTTCTCGAATTGCCAAATCTTTTAATACAAAACCCACGAACCTCAAACAA
The DNA here is from genome assembly GCA_931315375.2 of Opisthograptis luteolata. Lineage (NCBI taxonomy): Eukaryota > Metazoa > Arthropoda > Insecta > Lepidoptera > Geometridae > Opisthograptis > Opisthograptis luteolata. Next base: position 5,455,101 of record OV928038.1, on the reverse strand, counting down.
GGATTTGGTATTTTAGTATGTATAAATCATCAGATTTGGTCATGGTTCCAGACTGCGGTTTTGGTCTTACCACAATAGGTACCCCAATAGTATTCGACTGCATCAATATGACCAGTCTCGCATAGTGACAATTTACTTATACCTACCTGTCCACAAAATAAAATTCATGGGTAGTACAAAATTAACCCTATCTTATAAAAGAACACGACAAAAGTTCGTGTGGTATGATAATACTTTAGTTTTATTGAGTGTTATTTAACTTTGTATATACATGATATAACTTTGTATAAAATATAATGTATTAAAAATACAGTTGATAAATTAAAATAACAATGAATAACTTAACTAAACTAAACTAACTAAGTATTAAAATATATGTCAGGGAGAGGTGACAACCTTTTATGAAAAAAAGTGTTTTAAAATACAATACAAATGACTTCAATGTTCTTTTTGTAGGTAGGCGCATGTAATAAATAATCAACCTACCTACTTTCGATATTTTTGCTCAACCAAATTGAGTAACTGATGACATAATAAAAACTCATCAAGATCTGTTTGTTCCCATATAAATAAAGTAAAGTAAAGTAGGTACCTACTTTTGTTTTAAAATGTGTATTAAATATTATATGATGTCGTGAAACTAACAATCAGCCTTGCGCAGACCCGATAACTAGTTTAGTGAGGTTTTATACTCGGTCCCAGACTCGGCCGCGTCATTCATGAGTAGTGTCTCGACCTGACAGCACATCGCTAAAGGAACACGATGCCGCCAAAATTCAGGACTGAAAAAGTTGGGATTGTTGGGAGGTAAGCTATTCTTTCTATTCGTAATATTTGACAAATTAACCCACGTTATGCGGTTTTAAATACCAACGCCAGTAGTTATTATCTATACCCAAAGCACAGATGCATAAATTATGATTACTTATATTGACCTTTCTCTGATATGAATGTTACATTGAGCTGCGGGCAATAAGAAACAAGAAACCAATTTAAACGTGATTGAATTTAATTCTCTATTAATACATTCCTTCTTATCTACGAGTCAATTTAGTCAATCTTCATTGAAAGCTTTGGAAATGACTCCAATGACCATTAGGTCGTACCTAATAATAGTCTTCTCTGAGTGCATACAAACGGAATCACTTTCTAAACTAAGTATTAATTAGTAGCGAAAGGTCTTTGAAGATCCCTGAAGATCCCCAGACTTAGGCATGACGTAAAATAAAAACATCTTAGCTAATGTGTGCAATCAGGGTACCTTTACGAGTAGATGTAGATCAGATAAGATGTGTCCCGAAAGTAACGATCACATTTTTAAATAAATGTCGGGCCCACTCCTGCCTCTTTTGCAGTAAGACAGATAAATATCTCACAGGATTATGAGCAGGTTGGTGGGGAAATACAATACACGGGTCGGCCACGTCATACATTCGAATACTTAAGGGTGAAACCAAACGAGCGTAATTTTGTGAGTCGTGAGTCGCAGAATTTCGGTAGCATACAGTCAGCTGCATTCGGTTTCATACAAAAAGGCAGTTGGTGGCACACGGCGACGCAAAATGAGTTGTCTGCTTCAATTGCACGTAAAATGAGCGACCGAAAATACGCGACTAAACGATCGACGAACTTTCGTTTTTTGAGATTTAAAGTAGGTCCGCAACCTCTGCAAGGTTTTACGTAGGCACTTTGCAGTTTCATCGCTAATATCATCAAAACCAATATTTGCAAAAAATAGATCGAAGGCCTTCTGAGTATATTGTTAAGTTGGTACCTTACCTACGTAGTCCCTTTAAAAAGTTCTGAAACGAAATAAACAATTACCTATTTAGCACACCACTTTGCGAAGATTTAGTTTTTTTTTTCATAGAATGGTCCTGTCATATTATTTCTTTAAACAGAACATAACAATATACTAGCTATTTTTCCATTGGCCAGCATTTTCCTTATACCCTTTCCGTATTTTTTTTTGTCATTACGCTATTATAGGTACGCTACTAGGTATATTTGATATTGAATCAATTGAGGATTGACAAAAAAATGCCTCTACAAAATACCATCTAAGAACTAATTAATTTACTAGATTATCTATGTTTTGATTACTTTTTAAATATTTTTAAATTAGATGCATATAGAGAAAATTGGTTGTATGCGGTAACTAACGCAAATTTTCCGCTTGATTTATATAAATTATCTCCGTATTAAGATTTTCTATAAATTTGAAAAACCCGTACTTACTCACAACATCTTTTGAATATTTTTGAGCACTTTAAAGAATACTATGTTCACGTAACGTGTAATTCAATTCAATTCATTTATTTCAGATTTTCATTATCCATACAATTCACATTAAATTTAAATTTAGTCCACATAAAAATTAAAATAACACAATTATAAGTAACTAACACTACAGACACAAAATAATAAAATAAAATAATTATCTACCTTAATCTATATTTCGGTTTGGATCCAGAATGCCCAATATGCAACCTAATCCAATGCTGCATTATTGGGCAGTCCAGATCCATCCGCCAGGCGAACAGCTGCAGGTAGCTGTTGGCGCTGCCGCGCACCCGGCGCATCAGGGACGCAACCCGCTTGCGCATGATCGCTGCAAAGCCATCTATGTGCGCGTCCGCAAACATGCCCGATGCGCTACAGTGGCGCGGCAGCCACATCAGCGCCCTGAAGGCGTTGTTATATTGGACTCGCAGGGCGCTGTACGACTGTTTCGTATACTTGACCCATAGGCCACATGTGTAAAAAGACTGACAGTAGGCTCTAAAAAGAGTCGCCTTCACTTGTGCAGTACATCGTGCAAACCTACGGGCCAGCATATTACCCCTGATTGACAACGCCCTGCGCTCCCTTTCTATATCCATGTCATCTGCGAGCGTCTCGGTGATCCAATGGCCCAGATACTTAAATTGTGAGACTCGTTTTAGGACACTGCCGATAAGTGTAACTGGCGGAACAGTTTCATAAGTCTTCGACCCTGACTTAAAAACCATGAGTTCACTATTGATGGCGTTGTATCTGAGCCCGTGAGCCCCCGCATAACGCTCGCAAATCGCAATGAGCTTTCTGAGGACCCTAATAGATGGGCTCAGCAACACCATATCGTCTGCATAACTGGTGTTGTTGACAAACACTCCATCAATCGAGCAGCCGACACCGGCACTGCTGAGCTCACGTACCAGCCCATCAGTGTACAGGTTGAAAAGGGTCGGCGATGACAAGCCTCCTTGTCTAACACCACACTCCAGCCTGTACACCTCCGATAGTGACCCTGCCCACCTCACAAAGTTGCTCTGATTGCCATACCAATATTTCAGGAGCGAAATATACTCAGGGGGAAGGTCTGTGTCACACGACAACTTATGCCACAACCTGTCATACGCAACCAGATCAAAAGCCTTCGATAAATCTAAGAAGCAGGCGTAGACAGGTGTGCTTCTGTCAGTGTAGTACTGGACGGTGTGCTTGAGATTCAGTATAGCCATTTCAGTCGAGAGCCCTGGTCTAAAGCCAAACTGAGCGTCATGCAGGTTTAGATGCTGGCGCAACTTATTATCAATCACACCGTCCAGCACCTTGGTAATGACTGTAGCGAGTGTAGTTCGAAAGGCTTGATGCATCCCCTGTTTTGTTTTTGACTATTGGGACAACTACTGTCTTCATCATGGCCTCAGGCAGATATGAATGTCCCACACAGAAAGTGAAGAACATAGCGAGCACCCTAGGCAGATGAACGCCTGCATGTTGCAGGTGCTCAATACTCAGTGAGTCATGGCCTGGGGATTTCCCTCGCTTCATGTCCTTCACCAACCGTGCGACCTGCTTCGCCGTGATTTGTGCAATTGGTGTTCCTATCTGTGCATCACTTGCCTCAATATTTACAGGATCCAACGAAGAGTGTACCCTAAAATGCTCTCTAAATAGGTTGGCGATCTGGCTAGAGTCACTAACGCCCTCAACACTCACTGGGATGCTCGGCTTCGAATTCAATTTTTTTGTCTCCTTCCAAAATTTTGAAAAAATTTTCGCGGAATGCTGCGTCACCAGAATATCCATTTTGATCTGGGTTTCATTGTTTTTACACCATTTTAATTTACATTTAAACTCTTTCCGTGTGTCCCGCATTTGTTCGTATATACGTCCAGAATTAGGTTTCCCACTAATGCGTCAACTCGTGAACGGGTGCTGCTTGTGGGGTCTGGTCTGCTTTGGTTGTGATCCCGCAACTCGTTAATATTCATGTTCCCATATCCCAATGTGTACAACCAAACAAGAGAAATCTTATTAGTAAAGCTAATTAAAAAATATCGGACTATTAGATGACAAAAAAAAAGCTTGGGATTTTAGTGAACTTGCTCCAATTCAATCAATTAGTAATAAGAATAAAATTGTCAATGTGATCGCGCCAAAAAAATTACCTGCCAGGCGTTTCTTGCCTGTTCTTTTGCCGGCGTAGGGAGGTTGGCGTAGCTATTTTTAAGTTGACGTTTTAAAGTGATCACAATGTATCCTATTAAATAAAAAAGTTTTGAATTTTGAAGTAATGCAATCCTTGGACACGCCAATTTTTGAGTCGCGCATTAAATTTTATTTTTTGATTTTATAATTTTTTTAAATTATATACATGTAATTCGTTCTGCATTTCTGATAATGTCGTAGTTTTCTCATCATATGAAAATCGTCAATTAGGCTGCAAGAGTTATACATTTTATAAAAATTGTTCGTACATGTTCAATATGAGTTGGGTAGGTACTAAGTTAAGTAACGGGTGAAGCCGCGGGGCGCAGCTAGTTATTTATAAATTTGATAAGAATCATCTCTTATTTTGACACTCTGATCTGACACTCCGAGATAATGTTATCACAGAAGTCACGTAGGTTAATAGAAGAATTATAAATAAAACAAATTACGTATGTATTGTATCTACTTAAGGTCGCTTCATACGTGACGGGTTTTTATACGGACGGGACGGGACGGGAAGTTTTGAAAATATCGTTTCATAGAAAATGTACATGATGTACATATATGTATGTCGCGGAGACACGGACGGGACGGGAACGTGGCACTCATGGGGCGGGAAAAACATCGTCGGCGACGATGTTTAGCACATCCCGCCCCGCGCGTGCCCCGTCCCGTCCGTTAGGTTGAATAGTTTCAAATTGTTGTATAGGTATAGAGTGCACAGAAAACAGTCCTACTTTGTATAAAAAACTAACTGAATCGAACTGAAATTTAAATAAGAAATAGCAGAATAGCTGATTGTATTTTGACAACATTGATTATGACGTCTCTATAAACAAAATTAACGATACTATGATTAAGTACTATGGTAGATAACACTGGTTGACCTGATTTAAGACTAGCTGTTCCCTGCAGTTTCACCTACTCATTTACAGTTTATCGTGATTTTCCGGGATACGTAGCCTATGTTCTAATTCAGGGTTTATGCTATCTCCATTCCAAATTTCACTCAAATCCGTTAAGTTGTTTCTGCGTGAAAGAGTAACAATTAAACATCCATACACCAATATTCACAAACCTTCATGTTTATAATATTAGTAGGATAGATTTACTGATCTACCAGTTTGTTGATTTCAGTGGGTTGATCGGAAGATCATGGGCTATGTTGTTCGCGTCCGTGGGATATCAAGTCACAGTGTATGACATCGTGGCTCAGCAGGTGTCAGATGCTCTCGAGGATATCAAGATCCAGTTGGAGACCTTGGAGAACGATGGTCTGCTGCGTGGCAACCTTAACTGTCAAGAACAGATACAGTGTATCAAAGGTATTTATTATACTACATCGAGAGAAAAATATAACGAGGAAGTTTGTCTAAGCGAATCAAAATCATCAAAATAGCTATCAGAATTTGCAAATTGAAGTGGCAATAAGGCAGGCCCACATGGCTCGAAGAACCGATAACCGATGGGGGCATGGAGGTGAAAGGTTCTTGAGTGCTGGCGACCACGAACCGGATGACGTTCTGTACTATGGCCCTTGAGGCCTATGTTCATCGGTGAACTTCTTCCGGCTGATGATGATATTAGATAAATAGATACATAATATCTATAATTAGATATCTACTGTTCTCGTTCTGTGATGAATCTAAATACTTCAGGTTTCACTTAAAACCATTATAATATCATTCTTTTCACCCATTTTATTGTTAAGCTCACAATTTTAAAGGTTATGTCTGACATATCTTATTTTATTATATTACATAGCTAAACAATCGATAACAACGCTCTCATGCATGGTCCCGAACGGTGTCTAATAGGTCTATACTATACCATGATGTGGCAACCGATAACTTGCTATAGGTCTTTATTTATATATTAGATACTTGTGATTTATAATGAGTATTTATTATGTGTCAGGAAGTGTAGGGCTGATAGTAATATTAATCAATAATACTAATCAAACAAACGATAACATTCATGCTGCACTCATCTATGGACATTCAACTATTGATTACTATATTATTTATTGAGCTCTATGTAAAATATATTTCATAAATATCGATACGGACAGATAGCTAATAATATAACGATACCTACAGAGGGTTTTCCGCGCACAAAATGCCATAGAATGCAACGCATCGGCAACTGCCCTAGTGTTGCAAATGTCCAGCAGCGGTAACCGCATACCATCAGCTTCTTTGCCAATCACAAGCAATCAATTACTAAATTTAAAAAAAAGTATAGTCCCAAATCTAGGTACTTCTAGAGTACTGATATCACAAAATCAAGACACAATTATCTACTTCCATGTACCAGGTTCTACCGACTTGGCGACTGCTGTCAAGGACGCGATCTTCGTCCAGGAGTGCGTCCCGGAGAACCTCGACCTGAAAAAGAAGGTGTTCCAGAACTTGGACAACGTGGTGGGGAACAACACGATCCTGTCCAGTTCTACCAGCACTACCCTTCCGTCGCTGTTCTCTGAGACTCTCAAGCATAGGTCACAGGTTGGTATTATACCTATTAGGTACAACAATATTCACTTCTGTACTGAGTATCGACCTCTACGGGAACTGTTACATGGCTATTAGGCGATTTTATCTAGTTTTTTTTTTGTGATATAATTAGTCATTAGTCATTACCGTTGGTAATATGTATACCCAATACACATAACTGAATAAATAATCATCAATAATAAACATTTACTATGACGTAGTAGGTACCTACGTCCTTATATAGATTACTTAGGTATTACAATATTTTATTCGTCTGCCTGCAGGCTGAATGCATTCATTCATTTAAATATGTATTCTTGTATATAATTACTATGATTTGATTTTATATATATAACTACTTAGGTTAGTAAACAATAAATAAGGATAACTTTGATTAATCAGAAGGAATATCAATCACTGTAAGTTGTATAATAATAGATATGCTTAGTAAACTCTATTCGTAAAAGGACTAAGATAAGGCCGTAACACGCTCTCACTGAATTTTCCTAAAGCCCGACTGCTAAGTAGGTACTTGAAGTTGTACGTGTTGCTAATGTAATTTAACTAATTTAATAATAATGTTTTAGGTGATAGTGTCGCATCCAGTGAACCCGCCTTACTACGTGCCTCTGGTCGAGATTGTGCCTGCGCCGTGGACAGACCCTGAGGTGGCCAAGAAGACCCGGCAGATCATGCTGGAGATTGGACAGGAACCCGTCTCGCTTTCCCGGGAGATAGGCGGATTTGTGCTCAACCGTATCCAGTAAGTATATATTTTAAAACCAAGCACGGATCCCCCTATGTGGACGGGCACGGTGGGCATACCTACAGCTATATTGGAGGAAGTTTTTGTGTACCTACTTAAGAATAAAAGTGTTTTAAAAAGGAAAGGGTTCGGCTGGGTTGTACAAGGTATTGGGCGTCTTGACCGAGGCGTTATTTTGTAAACGTCTTCTTTATACGAATGCAATGTACTATCGATCGTGAGTGAGTCTGTAATCCGACTCGCATTTTGCTGACTTTCGCATGACCGTGACCACACCCTTTTTTCAGGGCAGGATCCGTGCCCATAAAACCTTATTCATTAAACTTCTTTGCTTGCCATGGTATTGTGGGTCAACGTACCTCTGAGACTCTAAAGTCTAAATATTGTTTTACGGTGTTGAAGAGAATTTCAGAAAGAACTATTCAATTAGATGAAGGCTATAGAAGAGGTCTTGAAAATCAGATAAGTTCAACCTCTGTAGACTGCCAGAATTAAGTAGTAATATAAATAAATGAAATTTTAATCTTTTTGAGACAGGAGTCGTACAACCGGTGGAACCGTTTGGATCTAGTTTGACAAAGATATAACGATAGGTACGGGTTTTTAATATAACGGCATTGGCCTGGTTGAATGACCGACCTACGATATTGCAGACAGCCATTGTCAGTCAGTCATGCGATGAGATCAAGGGCATGTCTTACGTAGGTGGCACATAAATAAAACATAGACACCTACCTTACATATTTATCATAATAAATTAATTTGTAAGGGTTTGCTCCGAAGAGATTATACGCCATTTACGCGGTATCCTCTGCGGTCTCCCTACGTGGACTACAGTTCGTCGTAAGAAAAAATACTTATCCCATATCCTTCCCCAGGGTTCAAACTATATCTTTAACAAATTTCATCAAAATCGGGTAAGACGTTTAGTCGAGAAAATACAACAGACAAATAGCAGACAGACATTGATTTCACCCACATGGACTATTAAAGTATATCGCAATAAAAAAACCAATGTCCTTCTCCAGAGTTCAAACTATCTCTGTAGCAAATTTCATCAAAATCGGGTCAGCCGTTTTAGTCTTGACAAGGAAACACAAACTAAGAACATCATCATCATTAGCAGCAAAAAATCTATTTTGTTCAGATACGCGATCCTCAACGAGGTGTGGCGGCTGGTGAGCGACGGCATCGTCGACGTGTCGGACATCGACAAGGTGATCTCTGAGGGTCTCGGGATGCGCTACGCCTTCCTCGGCGCCCTGGAGACTGCGCACTTGAACGCTGAAGGCATGAAAAGCTACATCGAAAGGTAAAGTCAGCGATGAAAGTAGCTGATCAAGGGATCATACTCAATTTTCGAAATGTGTTTTAGATCAGTAATATTTATTTGTTTTTTTACACTTTACAAGGTAGCGTTTGCCCACAACACAACACACCCGATGTTAAATGATGATGTTGTCAAAGGTTGGTGTTTAACGACCGAAATTAATAATCGATCCTGATCCGTTGTCCGCGGTTTTGGATCTAAGTATATGTCATTTAAGTAGTAGGTAATATATGTCAAGCGTTATTTTTATCGTTATTACTTAATTTTACAGATACGGTGACACAATCCATAGCATCAGCGAGACGATGGGTGAAAATCCTCGCATGACTCAAAGCACTAGTGCTGAAACAATCTGCAATCAACTCAACGCTATGGTCCCTCTCGACAAACTGCAGGAGAGACGAGCGTGGCGCGACGCATGCCTGACTCGCCTGTCTCTCCTTAAGAAGGAAATGAGTAAAACGTACAAAAAATAATCTTGGCATCATGTTCCTACTTTGTTACCTACCTAAACCTAAACTTCATTCTTATTCCCATTCCCTCTGCTCATGGTAATTAAATAAGTAGTTATCTAGGTAGGTACTAGCTACCATGCAATAATAATATTATTGACCCTTTACTTGCAAGTTATTGTTTTAGGTATTTTAATGATGTTAAATAATAATAAAAGTTGTTAAAATGTTGATGATGTATTTTTAATTAGTGTTGGTGAAAATTTTAAAACCCTTTTTTGTTTTTATTTCGCCTCTAATAAAGTATTTAACTAACGTGACCAATATGTAAGCGTGCCCCTAAAATTCTCAAAATGACCCGCTTTGACAAAGCACGTCAACTCATCCGACATAATTAATTCAAAAAGGGCGCCAAAGCACTTTCCATGGAGTTGAACCTTGATTAAAATGAAAAGAGTGGCATCAGGGTAGTTAAGTAGTAACCTGTTCATTTACAAATCTAGACAACTATCAAATTAGCTCAAACTGTATCAATATACTCTTCGGCTCAAAAACAAATAAAATAATTCATTAGAGTCCCGAGCCCACCCAACTCCCGCTGTCTCGCTTAAATAGAATAATATTTGTTGGTAAGACAGAAAAAGATCGCAAGTAAGCAAATTATGACGCGTCGTACTACAGTTGTGCGTGCGTCGTGCAGTGCCATGCCGTATGGCCTGTGGCCATTACTTCCATGACGTGCCGTGCGTGGAGCATGAAGGTGGCGCATCCGTGCCATGCACAACTTTTTCCATGGCGGGTAAGCGAAGCAGCTACTGCCTACTAGAGTTTTTTCTAGTATCTACAAAATATACAATAATTATATTTATAATATTTAACGATCAGTGCTCCTATAACTTCAAAAATATTATAAGATTATACGATAGGCGTTTCGATTAATCGACTAAATATTGCTTGATTCAGACAACACTAGTTCTCAGTTGTGCCACCCTGACGAAAAATAACGTTGTCTGTTTTTGGGTTGTCAGTGTTGTCACTGTCATTATTGTACTGTCAGATTGTCAAAATCTAATCTATCTCTCTTTCATTGTTTCATTCATAAAATATTTTATTTACCTCCAAGTAACATACGATTTTGTTAAAAAATTAAAATAACAGCTGCTTCTCGGCTGCTTGGATCCTCAATTTTGAAAACATGGTGTAAATTGAAGACGTATAGCGTACAAATCTTTACAGTATCATTGATGTTGCCTAGATCTCATGACAAAAGGCCTTGCAGCACGCATAGATTTATGGACAATTTCACAAATGTGTTGTTTTGATAGATAATGGATCCAAGAATGTGTAGAAAAATCAGTAGTAGTGATAGTCTTCCAGACGGCGAAGATGTGGAGTTTGAAGTATCAAACATCATTGCACCGCAAGAAAGCGACGACAACTTTATGCTCGATGGAAGCCCGGACCCGCAGATGGTGACCTGGCTAGATGATGAGCAGATAGATGATTTAGATCTCAATTTAGACCACCCAAATCTGTGCTTTCACAGAGTTGATAGTGCAGATATAATTTATAGAAGCAAGAAGAAAAAATGTAAAATGGTAGGGAAGTATGTGATGGGCGACGTTCTCGGAGAAGGCTCGTATGGTAAAGTTAAAGAAATGTTAGATTCTGAGTCGTTATATAGAAGAGCTGTGAAAATACTTAAAAAGAGGAAGTTAAGAAGAATACCCAATGGAGAGCAGAATGTGCAACGAGAGATACAGCTGCTCCGAATACTTAGACATAAAAATGTTATAGAGCTAGTTGATGTAATGTATAATGATGAGAAACAAAAAATGTACCTTGTGATGGAGTTCTGTGTGGGAGTTCTGCAGGTATGTACCTTTATAAATCAATTGCAGTTTTCATGGGAAATACTAGATATTGTTCTTTTGTTTAATGAACTCCAATAAAGTAGTTAGTGCGCTGTTGTCGGCCATTATCTTAAACATGAAAAAGTCTCACTTCTATGTGTTTTACATCAAACACCTTATTATTAATGAAATATCAATTTGAAATCAGGTATTTATTGTATCGAAAACAAGTTTACCTACATGCAGTATTTCGTTTCACGTTTGTAGCAATCAAATCAATTGGCTTCAAATTATTTGTATTTGGTTCTAAAATTGATTGAAGCTTCGCTGTTTCGCAGATAATAGGTATAATTTTAAACATGAGTTTGTAGCATTTTCGTGTGTAATGTATAGGTAGGTAGGTGTGGGTGCTCTTCTGTTTATTTTATTTCAATGCTTAGGCTAGATGCTTCACAAAGATTAGTTATTGTGTGTATAACATTTGAAGGTCAGGTGTGTATATCTTGCTAATAACACAATCTGCTATTAAGTCTATTTACATTTAAACTATTGTATCTATGCAACTACTGCCACCGTTTTTGATATGTGTAAAGATGTTAGTTATTGTGATTTAAAAATCCTATCTCTGATCATTCCAATTTTCCACTTTGCTTAAAAAAAAAGAAAAAACTAATGGCAAAAAAATTAAGGTCAAATTAATTTAGGATTACCAATCTTGTTTAACAACTATGAGACGCAAGCATTCTTAATTTTATACAGTCTTACTCCTCTATAGTTTTAGAAATTTTTTAAGTAGTTATAATCTTTGACTCTCTTTATAAGAGTCACAAGGAGCCGATGGATGCAAACGTCTCAAAGCCGTTCATTGGTAGCGTTGAAAGGGGGAGGCCTATGTTTAGCAGTGGACTTCTTCCGGCTGATGATGATGATGATGATTATGATACTTTTTGACATATAAAAAGATTTTACCAGGGTTTAATTACGGCATACAGGGTTAATTGCTCCACATTTGTCATGAACAATGTAATTTCTTTCAGGACATGTTAGAGTCTAGTCCAGGTAAAAAGTTCCCTCAGAGACAAGCCCACGACTATTTTACTCAGCTGCTGGACGGCTTAGAGTACCTGCACGGTCAGGGCGTCATACACAAGGACATCAAACCAGGAAACCTTCTTTTAACACTTGACCAAACCTTGAAGATCACGGATTTTGGTGTTGCAGAGGTAATTTTCAAGAGTTTTACTATGCATATAGTTTTAGTGTAAGTGTAGGGTGTGATTGAAAGGTTTTTGTAAAATCCCTTATACTTATTATAAATGCGAAAGTAACTCTGTCTGTTACTCTTTCACGCCTAAATTACTGAACCGATTTAAATGAAACTTTGAACGGAGATAGTTTGAATCAAGGATTTGCTTTGAGCAAGGATATAGGATACTTTTTATCACGATAAACTGTAGCCCACGCGGGTGAAACCGCGGGGAACAGCTAGCCTCTACTAATATTATAAATGCGAAAGTAACTCTGTCTGTCTGTTACGCTTTCACGCCTAAACTACTGAACCGATTTAACTTAAATTTGATACAGAGATAGTCTAGAGCCTGCAAAAGAACATAGGCTACTTTTTATCGCGATAAACTGCGCCCACGCGGTTGAAACCGCAGGGAACAGCTGTGATATCATATTTATTTTACAAAAACCTTTCTGATTGTGGTAAAAATTTAAAAAGGTTTGTAAAAGGTTTATTAGCCTCTCAGTAGGTACAAAAGTTCGACCCATGCCTTGAGGAATATCTAGGAAAGAAGTAGCTAAGATTTATTCTTGGAGACATAGCATTACTTTCAATAACAAGGAGAGGCAAATGAAGCCATTTAGTGGGGATTTCATAGACTTAATTTAATTTTACCATGGCCACTGTCTAGCAATTGCTTGTTCACTAATTAAGCCATTTACGTCATTATTTAGGTACATACTTTTCTCACAGTTTTTTTTAATGTTTTATTCATAATAGGAAATCAATTAACTTATAGTCAGCAGTTGAAGAAGTCATATATTCATGTTCCCATATCCCAATGTGTAAAACCAAACAAGAGAAATCTTAATAGTAAAGCTAATTAAAAAATATCGTACCATTAGATGACAAAAAAAAAACTTGGGATTTTAGTGAACTTGCTCCAATTCAATCAATTAGTAATAAGAATAAACTTGTCAATGTGATCGCGCCAAAAAAATTACCTGCCGGGCGTTTCTTGCCTGTTCTTTTGCCGGCGTAAGGAGGTTGGAACAGGCGTAGCTAGTTTTAAGTTTGACGTTTTAAAGTGATCACAATGTATCCTATTAAATAAAGAAAAATTGACTTTTGACTTTTGTCTTGAAGCTTATGTATTGTATAATACATATAATTTACAAGCTGCACATTCTAATTTTGATTCTGTCTAGTTAATATTTATTAAGTAAATATAATTTTAAATATATGCATTACGGTAATGTAAGTACTTAGTACATTAAGTACGTAGTTGTTCCAATAGAACAACATCCAAATACAATGTAAAGAGTGAAAGATGGTATTACATTATATATACATTAATTTTCCAGGCCTTAGACATGTTTTCATCGGAAGACACTTGTTATACGGGACAAGGATCACCTGCGTTCCAACCTCCAGAAATAGCCAATGGTGCTGAAACCTTCTCAGGAACCAAAGTAGACATTTGGAGCAGCGGAGTTACGTTGTAAGTTGTCTTTGAGCTTGTAATTATAATATGGACTGTTACTTCATGGTTTTTCCCGCATGGTCTACAGTTTATCGCGATAAAAAGTAACCTATGCCCTCTGCCTATGTCCTGGGGTTTAAAATATCTCCATAATTTTTTTAACAAGTTCTGTTCAACACTTTAGGCGTGGAAAGTACAAACATACAAATGGACAGAGTTTCTTTCGCATTGGATGTTAACCAATCACAGCTAAGCTGGCTGTTTGAAATACAAAGAAACTTTCTACTAATAAGGTTGACTGACATGTTGTTTTATCTAGTACATACCAGCCCTGCCCTAAAGTTTTACCCGCCTGCCGGGAGAGTCTTATAGGATTTCTTAAGTAACAAAACTTAGTCTATACTCAGGGATAGTGTAGCTTTCTATCTCTGAAAGATTTTTCAAAATCGGATCAGTTGTTCCGGAGAATCTTCTTATACTCAAATTCAAAACTTTGTGTCTTTAGAATATAAGTGTAGATGTCCTGATATGTAAAAAACTAATACAACGAAACTTCCTTTGAGTTTTCCTGTTTGTAAGTATTGGTATTGTATATAATATTATGTACATATAATGATGTTATTCCATTGGAATATTCCCTAGTTAAACATTTTCTGAACATGAGTCAGTTCTAAAGTTATCTGATGAGTAACGTTTGGTATTGACCTACATACGCTTTGTTGAGTTTCAGTATTACATTTAAATAACTTTCCATTCAATCACTGCTTCCAATCTGAAATTTTAGCATCACACAAGTTTAGCGGAAAGATTTTATAATATGGACATATTTAGATTATTACTTGAGAGTTGACAGAACAATTGACTTTGAGTAAACAACTATTGTATCAAAACTTGAAATTTTAAAGTACGAGATTATATCAATATCGGTATTATACAAGAGGCAACAATCTCCCTCGCTCATTTACTTGAAGACAATGAAAACTCAGTTGTTTATTCAGTATCAACAAAAACCTAAGCAAAGCATTGGCTTGGCCGCCGCTGACCGTAACATTTAGATTCGGAGGAGAGATAAAGATCACGCTTCTGAAGGTGAAGCTATTTTCAAAACAACATCCATTTGTTTTTAAGGAGGTCACATTATATTTTAGCATCCTCAGCTTCTCAAACACTCGACCGAATAGTAAATCTGTACCTACAGTTTTTATTTTCCTTCCCCCATGCAGATATAACATGACAACGGGTCGCTACCCCTTCGAAGGCGATAACGTGTACAGGCTATTGGAAGCGATTGGGCGCGGCGAGCCAGCGCCGCCGCCGCCCTACCTCGGGCCCACACTGGGCGCCTTACTAGAGCATATGCTGAAACGAGACGCCGAGCTGAGGCCGAGCGTGCACGAGATCAAGAGACACTCGTGAGTATAGGATAACCTGTAAGCCTCGTACGTAGGCGACTAGACTAGACGTAAACGACTTCGACTCGCACTAAGCTTTCTGTGTAACTGTTCGTAAAGCCAATTTCGTCGCGATATACAAAATCACATACATACAAAAAGAAAAGTTGTGAAGAAAAGGTTCTTAAGTGGTGACCATGAATCGGAAGACGTCCTGTTGGTAGGGTCCCAATTGGTGAACCGGCAACATAGAAAGAGTCAATGGATGTAAATGGCTAATAGGAGACTTTTAGTTTAAAAAAATAAAGATGAACCAAAACTCTTCGCTTAGGAAAATGGATCTCTGTGTGTATTTTTTTAGAGATTTTTACGTGCAATTTTGACTGAACCTTAGTTCTTGTAAAATTTAATTATCGTTGTTACTGACGCCGGATGTCTAAAAATGTTCACTAAACAACTATACAATTAAAAAGTGCCATGGCTTTGCATATTAATCATTGTAAAGAACAAAGAGTAGTTAAATATCGTAACTGCTTCCGCATAGCAAGGTTGTCGTCATTTCACTAACAAAAAAATCTACCAATAAAATAACAAACAAAGCACTTATTAAAAATGATGAAACAATCCACTTGCAATCTTGGAAAGGGTATTTAAATTCAGCGATAAAAATATTGACTCGTTTAATAAAAACTACAATATATTTAATTAAATGCTGATAACGGTTTATTTATTGCTAAGGTCAATGTAATGCGGTCGGGTCAACGAATCGAGATGAAATCAATATACATAAATAACATTAATCCTGTACAGTGTAGATTGTAGAACTATATATTTACGTGCACCTCACAACAATGTAGCTTTAAAATAAATCTACCTCTGTCATTCCCCAATTACCCTTATCTAACAACAATAATCAATACAGTTATAGATACATACGGCTCTTGAGTTCACAAGGAGTTTTTCTTTGCCGCGTGACATGAATCAATATTTTCTACACTAATAGGTACAAGCTTGGCCAAATCTTGAATTTAGAAAGAGTAAAATCTTCATCCTTCACAACAATACTATTTTATACAGATGGGTTCACACGGCCACCTCTTGAGTTTACAAGGAGTCTTACCCCCTTTACCTTTCCAGTCCGCATGCTTCATACTAGTAACTTCTATAGAAGCATGGTCCACCTTTCGAGTTCACAAGGAGTCTTACCAGTTCTACATAGACGCGGATGCAAGCACGGCCAACTTTTCAGTTCACAAGGGGTTTTACCCCTTTAGCTTTTCAGCCCCTATGCTTGACACTAGTAACTTCTATAGAAGCAAGAGCACCTTTTGAGTTCGCAAGGTCTTTCATGCTTCACATCAACCTAACTGTTCAACAGATGGGTGCAGTCGCGGCCGCCTCTCGAGGCAGGAGAGCGTATTGTCAACCCTCGCTCGCGTCGGTCGGACGAACTGCACACCTCCACCGTGATACCGTATCTTGTGGAGAGGCACTACGCATCTGCACAGGAGTACTTCACAGAGCGAGATTTGAGGAACGGTCAGTATTATACTTACTTGTTACTACATATATATTATCTTTTTCTGCTAGTTGCCACCAAATAAATAGAACCAAGATAGCGCTGACTGCGCATGTTGACGTCTCAATCGCATCGCAGTATTGCTATTTGCTGCGCCGTATTGTCATTGGTCATTGCGGTGCTGTGCCGTGGTGCTATTGGTCACAGCACAGCAGCTGTGTTGCTATTGGTTCTCACCCCTAAAAAATTGCTCAGGTTCTACTTATGTGGTGCGCACTATACTTATTGAAATAGTTATGTGTTTCGTTGGTGATACGGCCTCGAAATGTGTAGTAAATGAGTAGGAAGTTTGTGTAAGTGTGTGTGAGAGAGAACGACTAGCGAAGTGGTCATTTGCGCTTGATTCTCTGCACATCGCAAAATATGTGAATATACAATATAATATAGACTAGTATAATTGTAGTAGGCAGACTGTTTATGGATCACGCACTATACGTAATATTATACAGGGTGGCCCAAAAGATGTCGACAAAATGTAGGTGCCTCGTCAAAACATCCGAATAAAGCTCGTATGTTCAGCTATTTTGTTTATTTTAGATTTCATGTAATCATCAAAAGTCAAAGTCAAAAATCTGATTGATTTCTCGAAAACTACAAAATCTACGATTCTAAAATTTGACCTGTGTTTTTTTCACGGGTGTTAAGTGCTCGCTAAGATAACATTTTAGAATATTCATCCCCTAAAAAAGTCAAATGGGCTTGTCAATTGAATGAAACCGCGGGGCAGATCGCTAGTACACATATTATTATAATAAATGCTTACGTAGAAGCATAACATTATTGTAGTCATAAGGTCATTCATTATTCTGACTACTTTAACTTTGTTGTTTTAACGTTGTTATTAATACTTCAGTACTTGTTATCACACATCTGTCTGCTTAGATCAATTATGCAAATCCATTTTGTCTCATATAAAAGGAAACATTAATATTACAGAATCTGAGGAAGTGCACATTGCCGGTAACGTCAAGGCTCGCATATGTTCCATGAGTTAGGTTCGTTGCATGAGAGTGACCCTATTCATATTAACACAACGGCGCTTGAATGACGCTATTGCTGCTTCAAAGGAAATAAACACATCCGCTATAACATAATCCACATCTTTTTTTACCATACCTAACACAATAATGCTTCACAGAGCGAATAGACTAATAGATTACGAAAGTAGGTCACATATTTTTAGTGCACCTTCTGGCCTCAGTTGTAAATTTATACTAGCTGTGCCCCGCAGTTTCCCCCGCGTGTGCTACAGTTTATCGCAAGTCCTATCTCTATTACTACGCTTTATGAAGATCAGTGGGACAGAGTTACTTTCGCATTTATAATATTGAAAGTAAGGATGTGTTCATAAAGAAGGCAGATATTCAAGCTCTTATCGGATGTGCCCACGGTTCGCGTCATACATATGGAACCGTCTGACGTGCTAGACTTTTAGACTCAGGACTGGAAATAGTTTTGCTACCATTGGGCGGATAATCTATTCGTCACATTCATTAAGCGTTATAGAAAGCCCTCGTAAAAAGCAATAAAGATAAGCAAAATTTGACTGACGACTCAGGCTTACCATAGCTCAGCTGGTTCAGGGCGTTGGGACGGTATTTCGATGGCAAAAAACGGTTAGCATTGTAGTGAACTCACTCCAATACTATCAGTGTTAGTACCTAATAAGAATCTGCGGAGCGTTTCTTCTTTATCCTTTTGCCATATGTTTCACTTGTATGATTAAACGAATTTTAATTTCTAAATTTGATTTTTTTTTTCGAAATGTTAACCTATCATCTGATATCGCATCGCACTCGGTATATACTAGGCTAGCATAAATGACATAGACTGCTGCTATCTGCTAAGGCAGTAAAATTATATTCCAGAGCTAGGCGATGGCGGTTCCCGGACGATGTCGACCGCGGAGCTGTCTGACGCGGAGTCATCGCAACGCAAGCGGCGTTGGCACTCGTCCTGCGGCCGCTTACCATCCTGCCGCCTCACCTGATCACCTTTGTTGCAGCGCGACACATACTTCACACAACAAATTGCTGTTCAGTGTACGCGCCAAAGTATAATGTGCCTCATTAGATCTTCGGTCTATCAAAATCATTTGCGCAATATAGTTTTAGGATTGAAAGAGGTTAGTGACACGGGAATAGAGAGTCAGTTACAAAGTGAACCGGAGTCAAAAATGTATGAATAATTTTTCATTTTCCATATATTTTTGATCGGATCAAGAAACTGACTCATGCGTGATAAGCTGCGAAGCTAGAATACAGTATGTTGCGTCGAATCAGAGGTGTATCGAACTTAGCCCAATTGTTATCATTTTAAATGTATCCATTTTGTTTTTGATCTGTATATAATTTATTGCCCTAACTCCACTTTACAGTACCTACAAAATCACTTGTTTGGTTTCTTTGCTATTTAATAAACTATTGTTAGTTCTGTTTACAGTTTGCTATAATCTTTATTGCTACCCGTGATTTGCTTGTTTGATGTGTTTTTGTAAACCTTGCCTTTACCTTGATAGGCATGCATGCTGCGCCGTCGACCGCATCATCGCTTAACAACAGCCGAGATTGCGGTCTAAACTAAAGAGTTTAGAAGAGTTTTCGCAATAAATAAAATGTATAGATAGAATCAATAATTTTTTTCTGTTGTCGGCACGTCGGTCGAAATGCTGCCGCTTGTATGACAGTTGGTCCAGTTTTTAAATATACATATTTTTGAAAAATATATTTACCTGTTGAGGCGCCATATTACTAGAATCTCCTGCTAAATCACTCCAAGCTTCTAACTGCGTAATATTTCAAGCTGAATAGATAAATGATAAAAAGTTAAAAAATTAGCACATAAACATATTTTATTGTGCGTCGGAACTAGCAGTAAATAGATTGTGGTCAACAATTAAAATGCAATAATGTACCTGTTTTTAATTTCACAAGAAAACATCCTAAAGTCGATTTCATATTTTTGTCGATTGAGTTCGAATCGATATAAATTGTTGACTGTTATTTATGTTAGCTGAAGCTACCGAATGATATCGATTATTACGATCTGATGTTTTAAATCGATTAAATGTAATCTGAGTAAAAGGTGTTGGTAGATTTAGAAATGGCAATAAAAATGAAATATATTTTTGTATAAAATTGTCGTTATATTATCCAATAAAGTGTTCTTGCCAATCACGCCTCTAAATGTTATTATACTCTTACACATAATGTACTAAAGGGGTTTGAATTTTTAACAAGAGAGCCCGGCATAACCTATCACAATTTTTATGCGTGAAAACTAAGTACCTGCCTATTTCCAAAATATATAAAAGCGGTAACGCCTGTGGTTCGTACTTTGGCAATGGTATGCCAAATGTTCCAAACCCCTTTAACAGGATCTAATTAAAATTGTGACTTTATAAGAAGTTCTTAAAAACCATGTACTAAATTTACCTTTTCCTTTATAATTGTATGTAAGGGAATGTTTAAAGTTCACGTCTAAGCCGAAAGAATATGGCCTTTTTGGCACTGAGTCCGTACCAAATGAAGTATTCTAGTTTGATGGATCAGCAAACTAAAATCCTTCAGTCTTTTTCGTAACGATCTGTGCGCGTAAAAACCCAACTAAATCACAAAATTTAAAGGGACATAATTATTGTCACTAAAACCTAATGTTGTTGTCATTGTATCTGCAATATT
This sequence comes from Opisthograptis luteolata, assembly GCA_931315375.2. Lineage (NCBI taxonomy): Eukaryota > Metazoa > Arthropoda > Insecta > Lepidoptera > Geometridae > Opisthograptis > Opisthograptis luteolata. The sequence continues at coordinate 5,434,365 of OV928038.1, read as the reverse complement.
AGTCATTATTTGATGTCACCTAATAAGGCGTGAAATGGAGGCTTCGTAAATTGTTGGTGTATGCCGTGAATGTTCTACTTTCAGTTTTTTTTTTCATAAAAGTTTGGTATTTTTTTTGAACTATTGGAATTTCGTCTCATTATTTTGTACTGTACATTTTGTGAGTTTTACTACCTGTTAATCGTGACATACCTTACTAAGTCCAGTATCTTTTCATAATGATTGTTTTTGATAGGGTAAATGAATTAAATGTGTTTGTGTTATGCGTAAAGTCCATGTTATTATGTCACTTAACTATGCACGTTTACCCTGTCCTCTTAGAACTAGTCCATTCTGTTTACCATCTGAGTTGTTTTGAATTTAGTTCTCGCCAAATAACGAGAATCAAGATGGTGCCGACTGCGCATGTATACAACTTTACTGTATTCATGGATATGCGTCGCGTGGCGCTGTGCCGTCTTGTTATTGGTCCTTGCGGTGCTTTGCTATTGGTAGTCACCTGCAATCAGACTTAATAATCGATCACTGCACCGATTCTAGTTATGTGGCGTGCACTCTAGTCTACTTTCAGTTTCCAGTTTATTATTTTGCGATCGATTGATAAAAGTATTGCACGTAAAACAATCGATGTTAATTATTTATTTAAATGCAATTGATTTAAAAAAAAAGTATTTCTGGGCTGCAGCCTATCCAGTAGTGGAATAGTGGTGGCTAGCTATGTCCCGCAAACAAAATTTTGGTTAAACAAAATCCAAAGAGTCCAAAACTTTTTGAAAACGATTGCACGTTAACGCACGGACCTCACTTTTAGAAAAATGTGTTTGGGTTTGCATGAATGTAAACTAGATTTTAATTTAGTATATAGGCATAATAAATTGAATTGTGTTCTTATGAATTGTTCTTTGTTGTAGAAATCAACATAATTTTATATTGTATACTTCATTGATCCAATCCCAAATATTTTTGTATTTCGCAATAAATCTTTGTATCTGTGTATAATTAATTAACTAGTTGTGCAATAACTACGTAGAACATTGGGATTCAAATAACTGTAGTTGATAGTATTAAATATTTTTAGTTTAGCCATATTTAATGAGATTACTGCAGATGATCTCTTGTCGCCAAAGGCGTTTTCTGCTAAAGTGTTTAATTTTGATAAATGCGGTGTATTTTTTCTTCATGAAAAGTGAGGTCTTTTAAACATCAACAACACTTCGAATGTGTGTTTACGCTTAATAAACGGATGTATGTTTAGTGCCTGAACTGATAAAATATCATGAAAAAAATACAGAGAATATTAATATATTGTAAATAAAAGTCATAATTAATATTGTGAAAATGAGTTTTCTTTTTCATTTTACGCCCAAACCCAGATCTCTCAAAATTCGTCATTTGATATTTATATTAGGTTTCTATTAGGTACATTGAAATATAACCTAATAACCTATGCCACTAAGGAATAGTGTAACTTTCTAATAGTGAAAGAATTTTCGTAATTCGGTCGTCAGTAGTTTCGGAAATTAACTCCCACTTCCTAAGTCATGAACTTTTTACAAATGTACTTAATTTATCGCTAGGATTAGCGGTTGAGGCTGTGCGTTGATATTATATCAGTGAGCTAGTCAGGTCACCGATTACAGGTGACCGATTTAGTGAGAGCTTTGTGTATTACCTGACCACTTCGCAAGCGCAAGTGTCCGATCCGAGGCGTTGTCTCCGTTCGCGCCCTAATTGTGGTTACAATGCGCGGAAGTACATGCGGCCGCAAACGCACCTTCCGGGATATCGACTCCCCTAATTGGGTTACTAGGCTGTACTCGAGAGGATACGAGGCAGAATGGAATTCACCTCATCAAAATAACAACACAGAACCCTCGTGGATGCCTTTACATTAAAGCCTCGTGCATATTACGGGCGGGCCGCACCGAAAACATTGCATCTCTAAAGATAGTTAAAAAGATTAAAAAAGCACGTTCCGGTGCCACCCGGTATAATGTGTCAGATTGTAGGTAGGTACGTAACAAGAAATTTGCAGTCAGATTGCTTTGTTTGATTGTGACTAGGATACTTTAAACGGTACATTTAATTTTAATAAACACCTAAACCGGACCAACCGTGCTTATCACAATAATATTTGCCCTGGCCACAAGAAGAACCTGGAACAAAACTCCGCAGTGAGGGCACTATCATCTACGCCATAGTGTAGTCGAATGGCTACACGGAGAAAAAAATTCGGACTTTCCTTCCGAGTCTTACCTTCCAAGACCGATTTCTTCCTTTTTTTACCTTAGATTTCCTTCTGAATCACAAATCCTTCCCTTTTGACTCCGAAGGAAAACGGTATTTCGGAATGTCTTTTTTTCCGTGTAGATATGACACACAGTAATTAAGTGATTTTAATGATTAAATGAGAGGTGCCAATCACTATGTTATAGGTACATATAGGATAGGTAGGTACCTAAAGCTTCTAATAGTGAAGGCTCCCAAACCTCCTAGACCGTTCAATCTTTAGCGGTCTTAGCCTAACAGTTTTCGGAGTGGTTTGACGAATGATAAATCAGCAGTCACTATGGTTTGTCTCTTGGTTCTCAAATTCTATCATTTGAAGAAATAACTTGTGATTTAATTGGCCTCTTATCTTTATCTCAAACTTGACGTCAATCATCACAGATAATAATAGAGCGTTTCACGCTTCATCACTACTAATTGCGTTTAAATAATAAAGACTTCAATTATTGTTTATACTTAGGTACTTATACCTATACTACAGGAATATGTACCTACCTATTGATAAATCACAGCTTAACCAATCAGCTGTTTACTTAAAGGTAAGTAAACAGAGACGTTATATTAATGCGTCTTATATCTTGGTAGTAAAATGGGACGGTCAGCCACAAAAGTCCTTTTAAAAATTATACATTGCCCGCTTTTTATTATTTGAGTTGAGTAGTTTTTATGTGACAAATATATCCATCCATTGATCCTCATAAACTTTTACTAGTAGGTATATTATCTAATTACTAGTTGCGCCCCGCATCTTCCCGTTATCCCACAGGAATCTTTTTCCTGGATAAAAAACCTGTGTTAATCCAGGGTATGAGCTATCTCTATTCCAAATTTCATCAAAATCGGTTTAGTAATTACGGTGATACGTGGTAACAAACATTCACATACACACTAACTATCGCATTTTTAATATTATTGTAGGATTAGTTAGTAGGACAGACCTTTTATCGGGATTCATTCTCGTTTGATGCCGTTATAATTATAAATATTAACTGCATTTATTACAATGACTGCGACAGACGCACACCTAGCATACCTAGTATTTAAAAAAGTAGGCGTGTTCACAGTTAGCACTTGTTGTTGTCTGTACCTTACAGCTACAACATTGTAATCGCAAATGGAAACTTACATTTGCGTAGAATTCTCACTACACTCCTAAGAGAGAACCTACATGTAGGTATCATTTAAAGTAATTTTATTATGTTTATGTTCCTTCGATGTAGTTAACAACATTGCAAGTAATTGCTAGCGTTGGAATGGTGTCATCGTTAGCTGCCGAAGTGAAGGGTTGCTAAAGGTGGCACATTACAGTTTTTCTCATTGTCAGTACGCCAAAGTTCAAGGCTGCTCATTTTTATTTGCCCACGATGCAAATGAATTATTTATGCACATAAAATGGTAATCTTTCATAGGTAGAGTGTGAAATTTTATTATTTTACGTAGGTACTTCGTTGGCGTGAAACTCAGATTTTACCTACCTGCTGTCGAATAAACCTTTAACGCTGAATACATGCAGTATACGTTCTTTACATAGGTACCTACCTATAATATGTTTGGTACCTTACCTCAAGAAACCTAAGCTCCAAGTACCTACCTAATCCTAAAAAATATGAAGGTAGGTACTGGGCATACTCGCTCAAGGTGAATTCTAGAAGACCGTTAGTAGTATGACGGATATATCTAATCGATTAATCGAGAAGGTTTATTTATACCATCATTTAAAGTTACGATAAGATGTACAGGCTGCCCCATTCATGTATGGGCCTTTGTAGGATGTGAAAGGATGTACTGAGTATCGAGGATACCCAGTCCTTGACTAAACGCGTAAATGTCGTAAGTCGTAAGCCGCGACATACCTGTAATACTTGTTTAATAAAATCTGCTTACCTACATCTCCCAATGTGTTCAGTTATTAGGTACTCACCTAACTTTTCTGCTCCTGCTCAGCATGCACTTGCTACATCGTAGACTTGTGTCATATCATCTTTGGAAACAATATCCAGTTCCCAGACATTGTGACTGGAGAGGTCAACTAAATGCCAGCATCTTAGTATGCGGAACTTACCATAAATGATGGGAAACGTGTTTATCAATATCTAGCTATCTGTACCCCTAGTACAAGTTTTGATAACGATAAAAGTTTTCGTAAACGTCGACGCTTACCACCGCCGACTCGTCAAAGTGGCAACTCGATCTGCTTAAATTCAAAAAGCAACTCAATAACATTGTTGGAATATGATTATGACGATTGAAAATAACCTGTATTAACGATTTCAGTTACTACCAGTCTCGGTAAGATTCGCTGAAAAAAATATGTATGGATAGAAACGAAAACTTATATAGTTTTTGTAAACTATCAAAACCTGTACTAGGGGTACAGGTTCCAATCACCGTATAGATCCCTTTCTTAAATCCCGGTGAAGACGTAGACTCTATGTCGTAGAGAAATTTATATTCCCTAGCGGCCAGTTTCAATAACCGATCTATCCACGAGTTGCCCTATTGGAAATGGAAAATTGACATAAATTAGCTCCATAGAAGTAATGTCAAATTTATGTCAAACCGTGTATTGAGCGGTTTTTGAAACCGGCCGCAGGTGACCTAGGCTAGATCTTAGACATTTTTTTACATTTCCCCATTACATGTTACGGCGGCTATAATATATTGTAATACCTAAATATTAGAGCAAGACTACTAGATATAGGTAGTTCAATATATTTTGCCGTAAGAATCTGCATGTGATAACATTATGTTATAGAGAGATGAATGAAGCTTCGATCATATGAATGGAGCATTAAAGAAAGTAACATAACGCACAATACCAATACCGTCTCGCACGAACATAGTTGATGAGGCCAAATTATGACAAATGATTGGTGTTCAACGTTGAATAGGTGACGACCTGAGAGTGAAAGTTCCAGCAATTCTATTGTGATGCCGATTGATCCGCAAGATAGTCGATAACTTACCGTATCAATCCATTGTTCTTTAGACACCGCCAATTAAGTTTATGGTTATAGCATCCGTAATCAATTGTTGCTCAAAGCAATCGGTGTAGTTAAAAATTTGATTCGGATGCATCTAGTTTATTGAAATTGCTAAAGTATTAGTATTGGTCAGTAATTTGGTGGAAATCAATGCATCTTCTTCTAAATTATGGAAATAATGTTTTTTTCTGACAGCTGAAAAAACATAGTTTCTAAACCATTAATAGATGGCACTAGCATAAATATCTATTTTTACATTTGTACAATGAAAATAGCAAACAACTTAGGTACAGCCAAACACAATTCAGCAGTGAAAGCTTAGAAAACCATGTTTTGTCAGCCACGGTATTTGCCACCTAGCATTTTACTTCACTGCTATGGGTACTGGGTCTTACGTGTTTGATAAAAAACGACAAAAACATGTAGCATGACAGATTGGATAAATTGAATAAACGTTTTTTTATAAAAAAACATGCTTGCTCTATGATTAGTTAACGCCATCTATCTTAATTTTTTGCGCTATTTCTTTTTATTGCCGGTCTAAAAACCTCCCAATAGGCATATATACTATAGTGTAGCTTCAAGTAGCTCCTTAGTAAAACCATTTATTAAATTCTTTGTGATGCAACGTTCATTCAGATTGAGCCCATCCGTGCGAGATCATCGATATCGTATTCACTTAGCCTATGTAAAGTATTAGTTTATTGAAGCTGCGAGTTGGTTGCACGGTTGAGTTTTTGCGCAAGCAAAACCAGTTTCTATATAAGATTCGCCAGTAAAGTAAACTCTTCGTGTTTTGAATGTATGCCGTTTATGCAAATAGGGATAGATATACCTATATGGATATAACGGAAACGAAATCTATGTTGGCATCATAGTTAATTACTAGCTCTGAAGATGGGTGTTTGACGTTTTGCAACCGATCGTTTATGAAGGCACATAAACTTGTAAGTAGTTCCTACCCAATCATACAGAACAAATGTGTCATAGCGATTGATTTTAAACTACTTTTTATATTCGTATATCACAATTTACATTCTTGCATGAAAATACAGGCTCAAATAGTTTATTCTCATCAGCAAGAGCCCTGCGCCCTTACCGCGGACTCCAAGTCCCAAGTCCTGGTTGTGGTCAGTGACAAAACTGGCTGACCACAACCAATTTTCCAAAGTGTACTAGAAATTCATACACCAAAAAAAGTGTTTATTGGTGTAAAAGAGTTTTAGGAAAATCGGAAAGTTGAGCATGTTTATTGTTTTGCGACTTTTGTCGTTGATACTCCTTAACAATGAGTGTCATTTGATCACCACCAAAGGGATCAAAAATACCTGTCTGGTACAAATACAATCCCAAAAAATTTCGTCTGGATAAAGCCATTTTTAAAACAACCCAAGAACTGAGAACTGAGAACTTCTGTTCCAAAGTGCTAAAATAATCTCCAAAGTAACTTAACAAAAATACTAACCTAGTCAACAACAACTTTTTGTATGAAAGAAAACGTAGCAGTTTGAAATAAACAACTGTGATAGTAAGGAATTATACATTTGCTGTGAACAAACATCATAATTTAAATTAAAAAATCAAGCATAGTATACGTAAAAATTATATACAACTTTAGGTATCAGAGAAAAATGAGGAAACGGTAGTAGCGTGTGAAATGGTTACAAGCCGGCGCAGGCGCCGCGTGCGTGTCATTACGATTTACCAGCTGCAAAAAATGCAATTGGCTACCGAAGAACCGCTATCAGGAGATAAAGCAAAAGTGATAGGAGATCGGAGACAGCGCACATTCTTCTGATAAAAATTGATAAAATCAAATTTTGTGGTAATAAGACGTCTTCTTGCGAATCTCAGCTGAAAGAAACCGTAGAGCCAAATATTTGATATATACCTCAAGGTGTTCGTAAGAAAAAGGGTCTGGACAGATAGACAGACGGACGGACAACAAAGTACCTACTACTATAAAGTTTCCGTTTTTCCTTTTGTGGTATGGACCTTCTTCCTTTTTATGTAGAACCGTAAAAACGAAAAAATACCAAAACAAGTAAAATGAAAAATGAAAAAAAAAATGATGATGTAAAATTGAAGATTATCATATTAAAACTAGTTTTATCTTACCCACAAAATCTTCTTGTTCAAAGGACAGAAATAAGATTAACCTCTCGTTGACTGTGTCGCATGCCAGGTGAGCCCTTTAAGGGACTCATTACACATAGGGACGAGTGAAGGGTTCGCACGCCACGACAGCGACATTTAGTTCGGTGAACTATCATGACGCCTCATAAAATTGTGTTGCATCAATAAAAATGATGACCTCAATGTTTGGTTCAAACGAGCAATGAGTATTTCGACACTGGTTAAAAAGAATGCATTACCGGCTTTAAAAATCACGTGGTAGTTGTTTGACATTTTGTTAGATAAAGATCTTCAGCACCTATGACCTCGTACTTGTCTATCTCGCGACATGCACTCTCTTATTGCAATTTCTCATAACGTTGTGATAGTAAGTATAGGTACCTACCTATCTAGCGCCTATTAAATCTATCTTTTTATTTTTAGATAAAACAGTTGCTTCAGCAAAAGAGTGAAGAGACAAGCAAATCTCTCGCTGGTAAATGACAAATGTCACGTTTGCCCATTACTGTTTTACACTCTTAGGTAATGTATCTATCTATTAACGGCCGTTCCCAATAACCGATCGATCCACGGTTTTCCCTACTGGGGATATAAATTTGACATAAGCTCCGTAGAAGTAATGTCAAATTTCTATCTCTAGTAGGGCAAACCGTGGATAGATCGGTTACTGGGAACTGCCGTTACTATGCTTGTCATCCGGAGATATTATAAGTAGACGACAAATTTCATTACGCTCTAAATTTCCCATCAATGTGGAACACGGCAATGTTTGCATACTATGTACCTACCTACTTCTTATTTATATAGGTAACTCCTCCCAAAATCAAAGCGGCCGTGAATCGGGCTATTGTGAAATACAAGGTTTCTAAGAAGGCAAGCCCTGTGACCTGTGACCTGTGGTATCATTTGCCTACCGCAGGTCAAACGAAGTCATTATTAAAACTTACCTTGGAGTCGTCTCCGAAGTGAATTTGTATTCTAATAATTACCTATATTTTTCTGTTTACTATCCCATCTCGCAACTAAGTATACCTAGCTATTGCGCTCAATCAGTAAGAAGCACCGGCCACGAAAGAACCTTAGGGTGATTAAGTTATGACTCGTCCCAGCTCATAGCTTTGTGCTATAACTCTGCTCAGTACATAGGCTGCTTACATCCGCAGTTCTATTTCAATTTCCTACAGTAAACAGCGTGTCATTTGGTTACAAAACTGTCGCTGCAGGTCAGGTCGTTGATGCGCTGCGGAAGGAGACGCGGGTCGCTCGTGATATACCACGCGGGTGAAAGCTCACAGGCTGCTATTACCTAACCTGCCCTGGGAGGCACACGGCAGGGTCCACGGGAACGTCTCTACATCCGCAATGGGGAGCCACACGTAACACGTACCACACGTAAAGTTGTTTGTAGATGGCGCTTTGAGCGAATGCACTTTGTTTACCACTTTGTGTCAAGTTGGAGGTAGCTGTGGTTGTATGTACTTGTCAAAGAGTGGCTGTCGACCAATGGTGGACCAATGTTATAGACTTGTAGTTGACAGATGTTATGTCAAATCAAGATGCAGAAATAATCCCTGTACAGTCGATCGCGCACCACCTAGCATGAACAAAAAATAGGTTTCCTCCCCATTGATTGTTTACAATTTTTCGATACCACTTAAAATAAGTTAGTAGTTTTTCTTCAAAACTATATAGCTGGTAACAGTGTATTTCATTCAGCACGTTTAAATAGCAACCGCAGTGCCATAATTATATATTTCTACGCATTAACGAGTAGGTTAGTTGGCTTCTAACGTGGGTACTACACCTTATTCGTGTTATACCTTTTACTTACTTATTCAGGGTTGCGCAAACATCCTGTATATCAATCAAGCCAATTAATTTAACACATTCATATGGGTAATTAAAATCGTCTTCCTACCTACTGACTTGTGTGATAAAATATCTTGATTGATTTATTTTTACTAATTAGTTAACATCATCAATTATTATGTAACAGATTCTCGAGATGCTACTCGGAGAACATCTTAGAAATGTTAAACAGGAAAATAGCAGTAAAAATCATATTAGTAATTAAATATACATTTGTATACAATTAGCATTATTAATGTTCGTGTAATGTTGGTATCTAAATGAGCATTACCTACTTGCTTTCGTTTGTTTTATGGCTCTTATAAAATACAAGTTATGTAACTGAGCTCTATGCAACACAGCATTTCATATGTGAGCTGACCATGAAATTATTAATTACTCTCGCATTATAATATTTAATTCATATTGCTTTCGATACCGGCTGAGGCGTCGACGTTTGCAATTTAATTATGAGGTCAGTGTGTTCAGTTCAGTCTAAAATATGCGCAAACAAAATAAGAATTTAAACTCTTGTTCCCATAATCTGACAAAAAATTAGCGCTCATTTATTTCAAAGTGTATTTTTTTAGTTCTAAGTAAATTAGAATAACCATAATATAATCATGATATATTTACGTTATCCGATAAAATCCGAAATGAGGTAATTCGCCGAAGAACCAAGGTCACCGACTAGCTCTCAGAAAGTTGCAAGTTGAATTGGCAATGGGCAGGTCACATTGCTCGAGAAACCAATAAGCGATGGGAAAGAAAGGTTCTCGAGTGGCGACCACGAACCGGAAGACGGTCTGTAGGTAGGCCCCCCACTAGCTGCACCGACGACATTGTAAGAGTCGCAGGGAGCCGATGAATGCAAATGGCTAATAGCCGTTCATGGTGGCGTTCAGGGGGGGAGGCCTATGTTCAGCATTGGACTTCATCCGGCTGATGATGATGATGATGATATTTACATCTCCCCTAATTCTTTTACTCAGCCTTGTTGGTTGTCCTTACCACCACAACGCTATCAATTATATTTTTGGTTAGACATACCCTACCTATTTAAGGTTAATGAAAGATTAGTAAAAACAAATGTAATTAATTAACCGACTTCAAGTCCTTTCCACATCATGAGAGAAAGATACATCATAAATTCCGCAAACCTCAGATGAACCTCATAAATATGGTTTCAATGCAATGAGGACATTACCGCCGCCAGAGCGTGACGCTTCGCCACTCGGGTCATTGCGTTCGTTCGGAGTTAGGACGCAATGCATAATTGCATATATCATCCCATTACTCACACGAACGCTAATATTCTTTCTCACTTGTTGCTGAAATCTTAAAGTAGAACCTTATTAACCTAGTATTTTCACTCTTTGATGTTATTTCGCGAGTATTTTTCAAGACGTGTCACGTGTGCCTAAAATTCAGTTATTACCATATACTAGAATGGCTTTTCAGGTCGGTATAATGTGAAAGTTAAACATTTTATTTGGGAAAATTCTCTCTCAAGTTAAACTTGATTAATTAATGTTTGTTCCGATGTGTTTGCATTTGGTGTTCGCCAAGGGAGAGTTAACTTTTGGTTCAAAAATTTAATTCTACAAATCGTGATGTGCTAAAAGTTTTGAACGCTGTTAGCAGTGCCAATTTCGTGTTTTTGGTGTTAACAGTTAAGTAAGGCGCGTGGATTCACTCGCGCACTCGTTAGGGAGCTCTGAGCCCGCCCCGGGGCGCCAAAGTTATGAAATCAAATTATTTAAAGCGTGTTGTAAGGCAAGAGTTATCCGCGACCTTCGCCAGCCGTGAGAAGCTCCGCCGGTGCGACTCCACATTGTCTCTTGTTAAATAATCGACAAGACAAGCTCGTGTTGCAATTGACGCCATGCGAACAATGATGTTCCCTCGCGTGCATCAGCACCTCGTAAACTTGTCCAAATTTGGCAGCACTAAGTGATGTTCGTTACCTCCCACTACGTTAATAATTTTACTTAATTGACATGTTACTCTTAGCTGCCAACTAAAAAAGTCTGTATTGACCTAAAGTGGCGTTCAATTTTACTATAGGTCTCTACTATGCGCTGGTATTAAACCATAAGACACACATAACAGGATGTTCGCGTTATTAACACGGAAAAATTCACATGAAGCATTTTCAAGAAGAATGTATCTTTTATACGTTCGTAAAATGTACGAATTCCATAATCGACGCAGTTATTTATCTAGCCAATCGTACGGTAATTGTGGGAAAGTTGCAAGAATAGAGGCCCGGAACGAAAGCGAGATCACTGTCTTCTCTCCGCCTTCAGGCCACAGTCAGATGCTCGTTGGAGGTGCTTGTTGCTTTACAATTGCTTATTTATATGCCATTAGCTTTTTGTTAACGCAATTTAGTACTTAAGTAATCAATTTATCCTAATTATCAGACAAGTTTTGCGGTAAGGTTATATATATTGTAAGAATGATTTACGTTCCTTACATGGAGTTTGTACGAGAGATCAGCTTTTCGCAAGCTTTCAGTGCATCTTGTGAAAGTCAGTTCATTGTGAAACTTTACTAGTATTTTTCCCCACTTAGTACTTTATCAATTAATTACAATGACCCAACTAACCTGATGATTACACCGGAACTGTTCATCAATGTTTGCTAATTCATATAGTGTTGTGCCCTGCTAAAAATACGATATCTCATGATGTCCAAACTCTAGGAAATGATGATAGTATTGTAAATTTATAAAATTTACTTCATAAACAGGTTATGATGAAAGAAGGTTTATTGCTGTATGTTATATGTATTGTAACGGTTCTCTGTTGAACTTCATAATTTCGTTATAAACATTATGGCATCCAATACAACGTAAAGAAGTCCTATGGTTGATATGGTACCTTATGATCTTTAAGGATGATTCAGATTAAATTTTGATAACTGGTTATTTTAATGTAAGCCTTTAGATAATGATCGCGGCTTCAGTTCCGTGATGAGGTCACGTCCACAATAAGGATGTAACGCTTCTTTTCCTGAACATTGCGGATAGAGTAAATACCGCTTCAGTTTATTTTGGTTTAGGAATGTTAACAATGCCCTATATATGTATATGAGTGAATGTAACCTCCAGCACTACCGATTTGAAATGTTTCTTGTTGGTAGATAAAAGTAGCGACCATACATCATTGCCAGTTACGATATTTTACTTCAAAAATGCGCTCCATGCAAAAATGAAAATTGAAATTTATACAAAAGAACAAACAAGACAATTTAAAAATATATCAGAATAAGTAAAATGATTTTTAAAAAAGGATCTAACGATTTCACACAATCAAAAACAGTTTTCATTCACAAAACAAATGATCGCAGTCTCAGTCGTAGGGAGCAAACGTCACTGGCATGTGTCCCAGGAGATGGATAAACTGCTTCCACCTCGCTCAGGCCATGCTACGTCACCGCTAGGCCCCGTTACCTGGCACAATACATATATCTAACAATGAAATATCATCATCAGCCTGTATCAGTCCACTGCTGGACATAGGCCTCTCTCCGAAGGTACGCCACTGAGCCCGGTCTTCGGATCTTCTCATCCAACTACTGCCAGCCACTCGGCGCATGTCGTCGCAATGAAATATAATCATAGATATCCACATTAGTAACTGCAGTGCATCTAGCCGCAACCGTTAGATCTTTTGGAGCGAGCTAATGATGTGGGAGACGAGCAGAGAATGAGCATTCCCACGCTGCTCTTATCGTCAGCAATCAATCTGTCTCGTGCTTGCCCTCGTGATGACGGTTTCTGGTTTTACTTCCACATTTGATTATATACCAGTTGTGCCTCGTGGGTTAACCTGCATGAAGGTTTATTTGGTTGTTAGGTAATCACAATAACACATTACCATCAATATATGCCTATGATACTCAGGAATAATGTATCTTTTAACAGTGAATGATTTTTAAAGTCGGATCCGGGTTCCGGATATTAATTACATCCTACATCAAAGCTCAGAAACTACTTCTTGATGTTAAATTAGCACGTAGGTATAGATTAATTTGACGAACCTAATTGTAACGTAGCTATAGAGCTTACTTATGTTTATGCATATACCCCGGACTCCAGATTTATCTTGTACAGTCAACGACAAAAGTCACTATCATACATATCATCACTTTAAATCAGGTGTGTTAGTTATGGTCAAAAAGCTACCTTGTTAAATGTAAAAAAAACAATTGTTACTGATCTAAAACACTTTTGGAACATCTAGTATGATCAGCTACTTTTGTCGCCGACTTTACTCGTATTGTAGACCCGTGACGTGGTGGATATCGGTCGCACTGTTGCTTTTGGCCATTTGGGTAGGGGTCCTATCGATGTATTGTCGACATTGTAGACACTCTATCTTTTTCCTTTAGCCTCACTTGAGAAGCAGTTTCGAATCCAGGCGTAGCGTAGGGACACCACCACCTAAACGATATCGTCAAGGTTAAACGCTACCCTGTAAGATGTAATAACTTTTTTTACCCTTTATGTTGTACCTCTGTAGAATGTCATTCAATTCTCTGGAGGTCATTCAAATAAAGATAAAAAAAGATGTTTTAGTAATTATACCTATTCCACGTCATTTCTGATTGTTATGATTACCAAATTATAGGATCGCCTAGTTAGAAACCTGACTGAATGGCACAACCATGAAGAAAACTCGTCTATAACTTATCTTCTTTTAGTACCTACCTACCTATACCTACTTATATCTAGGTATAAAATATAGGCATGCCACTAATGTTATGACGCTAATATCATTCAGATTATGTAATCCATAAGATAATTTATTGGAAATAAACACGTTGCTACATTACATAAACCTAAGTTCAGTCAGAGCGCCTGCGCCATATTGCAAAATTGCTAATGTGTTTTTTTACACAAGTGTGGCATATTATACGTTTAAAACAATGCATGTTATGGGAAACTACAGAGACAATAATAATGTAAGCTGCAGTTATGCATTATAAAATCTAAATGATAATTTTGCAACAATGCGTAGTCGTATTTAGAAATAAACCACAGTTTATTAAACAATCGTTTAGTTTCTTTGTAACTTATTTGTACCCAACTGAGAAAAGAGACGAGCAAGGCTCTCGCTTGATGGTAAGTGACACGCTTACCCATTACAATGTACAGTTCAGTGCCATTCAGAATTTTGAACCTTGTCAGTTTTAAAATCCTGAGTGGTAATTCATTCCACACATAATCCTGAGATTTTTTTCTTTTTTTTATGCTATGCTGTCCCACTGCTGGGCAAAGGTCTCCCCCATTTCATTCCAAATATCCCCCGCAACCTCAGACTACCGCTCTTCAAATGAATCAAGGTCATCACACCATCTTTTTCGGGTCCTGCCTCGGCGACGTCGCCCGTCTTCAGGTATCAGGTACCCACTACGTGATGATCCTTGCTCAGCGATCCGGGTGCATCATCCTGAGATATCAGATATTAAATATCTTTATGCCCTGTATTTTCCCTGGATACATTGCTCTCGCAATGTTTGCGCACTATTGTTTGGTGGTTGTTTATCTGATACCTAAGCTTTATCCCCGTTTTCACAAACTGTAAGTAGTTTACGTCAGACCGTGCAAACACATATCCAAAATTTTCAATAGTTTCATCACTAGTAGAAATAACAATAGATCATCAAATGTTCCCCAAGAGGTTGCCTCAGTGGACATGGTTGGGTCGGTAAGATACATTGGTTTATTCAGTCTGTGTCGGTCCTGATTCATACAGCGTGAAGACCGCGAAGTACACCGGTTCATGGTCATAAACATCTCATTTACCTATTTATTTATTCATAGAAACTACAGTCTATTTAACACGCTATATCCGTTGTATATTAATTTGACACAATATTATATTTAAAAGGAACAGAATTGTTGATGCAACGGAAGTGCCATCATAGGAGAAACAGAAGCGAAAACAAGCGGAAGCAGAAGTTTGTATATTATTAAAAAAAAAACAATTTTTTTTTGGCTAGTTAAAATTCAAAATTAATATAAAGGCAGCTATAGCATTGTATTTAGCAATAAACAGTAACTAAGAGATATGAAGAAGTGTGCAGAATTTGCACAGTTGTGGGAGCACAGGTCTGTTGTACCCAACACTAACCAGTGTTACAAATTCGAACACTTTGCCAACTAAGTACAAGATTAGGTTAGCTAACACAGAAACTGATAGCAATGTTGTTGGTTACTGTTATGATCTCTACTGTTTCTATTTATCGGTAACATTATATTGAGTGAAAATAAAATTATTTCCAAATTATTATTTCGAAACTAAATAATGTGAAATGGGTTGGGTACATATAACATCATCGCTACATTTACGACAAAATCCATGCTTAGATAGCTGCATAGGCAGTACTGGTGACAATGTATGTCTAAACTCTTTACTGTCTCTCTTTCTTTTTTTCTCTTTAGTTTCTACCTTATTCAAACATGAAACTTCTTGACGAAATCAAGAGCTATAGTAGTTTGTGAAATTAAGTCAGTGCATATATTACCTATAGCTGTTATAGTGAGCGCTTTCGGTGGCAAATTAATGATTTATTGCAGGAAACGTTGAGTCAATTGGTTATCAAATAGCTTCTCGGCTAACGGTTTAAACTAGGTTAAGTAACTTAGTTGGGTAGTACGTCCAGACTTACGAAAGTTAGTTGAGTTGAAGTTATATTGCTAGTCAGTTTGAAAACTAGTTTTGAATAAGATTAAAACATTTTTGTTCAAAAGAAACTGCTTTTCAGAAAAATATTCCAATTAATCAAAAATTCAAATAATTTTTATTTAATAGGATACATTGTGATCACTTTAAAACGTCAACTTAAAACTAGCTACGCGAAAGTTATGCCCCATTGCCCGAACTTAAAATAGACATAGAATAGATCTTAGATGTCTTTGGTATATCTACGTATTACAAAACTACAACTTACGCACGAAATTAATAATCGATCCTGATCCGTTATTCGCGGTTTTGGATCGATTAGTCATGTCATAATACGCCATTTTAGTACTAGGGCTTGACATATTACTACTAAAATGACATATTTATTATTACGTGACATATCGGCCCATAATCGCGGATAACGGATCAGGATCGATTTTATTAAATTCGGGTTTATGTAAATCATTTCTGCACACTGGAGATAAATAAAAATCTATGTTTTTAAGATTTTTGACTGTTTTTCAAATGCTTAAATAACCACTTTGATTCTTACAGGAACCGTAACTTTTTTCGAGATAGTAAATAGCCCTCTTTGATAACACATACGAATTCAGGCGGGTATTGCTATTTGCTATGCTATGCTGCTATGAGCGTATGACTATGTATAGGAGATTCGAATCGTAGCGTGGGCAGAGCCTCTGTCCAACTTACTACTATCGTTTACTATCACAAACTTTCTCAGATTAACACAGACTGTATTTTACAAGAATCACTTGATTCTATTTTACAAATAAGGCAACTTATATGCGGCACGCGAATTCGCGTTTTCTTCATTCGACGAAATATTGTTTCGCAACGCTCGCCTGATGCCTTTTGACGCAGTCATTTGGTGAAAACTCCGATGACCTCAGACTCAAGTTGTTATTTATATGTTTGTTTGAAGTACCTTTTTCAAATGAGTTATTTTATTTCGTTCTCGTCAATTTGTGACAGCCATAAGCAACTATTATAGACTATCCCCTCTTAAATTCACTTCATAATCTTGCTTAACTTGTAAGAACTTTAAAATGGGTACATTCCTGATTCGCCACATAAGTTTATTTAACACTGATAAAAGATAAATAATTTAATCTAATAATCTGTCTAATTTTGTTCAACTCATAAAATATATTAACATGCTCAGTTCATACACATGGTTGATTCAAACAATAGTTTCTCAGAAACAATTATCACGAATGTATAATTTGTAATCACAGGAAGTATAATGAACGGAAGGAAAATAAAATGAAGTTTAACCACGAAATGAGCAAACGTAAAGTATTTCGAGCGGAAAATTAATTTATGTAATCGTTTCTATATAACGTTACAGTGCTACTATATATGTATATTGAGAATAGTTACAGTCGTAAAATGAACAGTTTACTAGCGGGAATGTTACAGATGTTACATCCAATGTTTGCGGAAAAACGAAAGACGCCACTTTTACTTCCAGGCTTTGTAAGTAAAAGTGGCGTATTTGAAACACTACTACTGCTCCTACTACTTTACTATATAAGTAGTTTGGATTGAGAGCAATGATTCCAGTGGCATGACAGGCCATAAAGAGATTTAAAGATGAGCTCAGTGCGTTGCCGCGAAGGATCTTGAACGGTTGAAGGTCTAAAATTATGTGTGGCACTGATCTGTAATGGGCAAGCATGACGGCGTCTCGTCACTAGATATAAAATTTTAAAAAATACACACGTGCTTTAAAGTTACATTCCGACTTTTTTTTTATAATGTTGGTAATACTGTGAATAAGCGTAGGTAATATACAGAAATTGGAGTTTGATCATAGCATACATTTATTTTAAGTAAAATGACTATGACAAAAAAGTTTTATTTCAGGCATCAATAGACGCATACCATATATGGTGATATATTTAATATACAATTACAAATACATATTTTCAAATAGAAATTGCAACAACGGAATTTTATAAAATAAAATCACGATGGCATTTTGTGTCAGTATCTATATTTATTTATTGTAGTGTTACCTATAACCAGCAGAAGGTACTTAGAATACCTTATTGCAGGTGATAAGTGTGCTACATTGGCTCGTTTATTCTTAGAATGCTAATCCTAAACATGTATTTATGAAAAGTAAAGAAATACCATAAGGTACTGCAGGAGTAAAATTATCACATCATGTTTTGCCGCCCCTGACCTGAATGATAACGTTTATTAGACTACAACAAACATTTTTATTGAAGCAGACCGCAACGCGATGGGTTTGCTTTATAGCTTCCTATGTTATTACCGGCTAATGATGGCGGTTAGTGCTGTTAAGCAATTGGTTACGTTGTGCGTAATTCGGCTATTTTTATTGTTAGCTTGTAAAAATCTCTTTCGTTTTAAGAGGTAGAATTATCTAATAAGCTAGACAGTGGCTGTTTTATTGGCCCCTAATAAGTGGTAGCATAAACTTATAATGGGCCTTCTCAAACTACCACGTTACAGATCTGTATTATTCATTTCGCAGTTGGTCAAGTGAGAAGTTATATCATTAACAGGTACCACTTTTTAAGTTTGAAATTAGAGCTTCTAACATCACCATCATTAGCCTATCGCGTTCCCACTGCTGAGATACAGGCATTATCTTAGAGAGCGTAAGTACCATAAACTACCACACTTTTCCAGTTGGGGTTGGTAGATGTCGCATGCCTTTGAATATTTTGGTTCTTGGACATGTTGGTTTCCTCGCTATGTTTTACTTCGCCAATTTGAGTGACGACAAATCCGCACTTTCGAAGCCGGGATGGGATTCGAAATCAATATCGGCGCTTTGTCAGGCGCACGCTTTATTATTCAGCCACCATCTCTCAATAATAAACATAATCGTCATCATTATCAGCCTTTCACGTTCCCACTGCTGGGACTCTGGCCTTCTCTCAGAGAGAAAATGGGCTGTAATCTACCACGCTGGCACAGTGCGGGTTGGTAGATGTCGCATGCCCTTGAATGTTGCAGTTCTTGGGCATGCCGGTTTCCTCACGATGTTTTCCTTCACCGTTTTGAGCTATGGCAAATCCGCACATAACTTATTAAGTCATAGGTGCGGGGCCGAGAGGATTCGAACTCGGTGTCGGCGTCTCGTAAGTCGCACGCCTAACCCTTCGGCCACCATCGCTCTTACATGATCGTGTTGGACACATATTGCAACAAATAACATCAAAGGCGTCATCTAAACAAAAATCTAATAATTTAGATTGTATTGTATTTAAATTGTATCTGAGTAAAAATATGCTCGCACCAAAACTTGTATAAGACAACGATTATGTGACTCATCTAAATTTCAAATCGACGATTGATATCATCTCTAACACAACCCAATCCTCGTAGAGCCGCCCATATTTACTTTGGTTTATTCCATGGGCGGGACAGTGCACGTTTTGTGATATACCTACAATTTGACTTCATGAGAAAATACTTAATGCATATGTATGTAGTCATCATTTTTTGTTTATTAGTTCCGGGTTAAGAACAAATTAATAAGTATTACTCAAACTTGGTATTTAGCACAGAACTTTATGTTTATAAACTTAAAAATGGGATGATAACTTGCACCGAACTGCCATATCAAAGACACTACTGCACATCTTGGGCGTACTTTATAAAAAACTCTGTATTTAGGGAGTAACGCCCGAGAAAGCACTACTACTAATTGTTTTCTTCCACTAAGCAGTATTTCTGTGTTCTGATTTAAAGAGTTGGATTAAACTGCAAGGTTGTAAGACATCCCCTACTACGACGTAGAGCATGTCCTAAAGTGGATGCCACCTATGAGGTAATGCGTAACCGCGAAGGTTAGTTCTTGTTTAGCTTGTTTCGTCATCTAGTGACTTAAAACACCTTCATAGACTTAAAAAATACATTGAATCAATAAATGTTGTTTGACAAACGCTTCAGTCGATTAATTTCAATGAGCTTGACTTAACTAATGATGCTCGGAGAGCAGTGGCAGCCGAACGTTAACACGTGAATTTTACAAGGTGCCGATACTGAGTTCGAAATCCTTTCTCAACCATATTTGCCTTTGCTCAGAACAGTGAACGATGTCATCATGACGAAATCAGCATATCCAAGAATCAGAATATTCAAGGGCATGCGACATCCAACTCGCACTGGACCACTGCGGTAGACTATGGCCCATTCTCTCTCTCTGAAAAAATGGCTTCTGTATCCCAGCTGTCGGAACGTTTTAGGCTGACGATGATAAATGTTCTTGGGATTACGAAAATCAGCCAATGATATTTCTCGTATACAATATTGATCCCAACCATATTCTCTCACATCAA
This sequence comes from Opisthograptis luteolata, assembly GCA_931315375.2. Lineage (NCBI taxonomy): Eukaryota > Metazoa > Arthropoda > Insecta > Lepidoptera > Geometridae > Opisthograptis > Opisthograptis luteolata. Next base: position 5,414,073 of record OV928038.1, on the reverse strand, counting down.
ACGCAAATGCATACATCTAGTAATTTTGTCCTGCGACTGTTTATTATTCTCATTAGTATTATGGACAAAGCGCATTGTAAATGCTTTTAGACAATGGCTAGATAATGAAACTAAACACTTTTTGTTGCAATAAATTGACTTCACAATGGCGCGAGAGCTTACGCCTGATTACCATAATTAATAATCAATAGATAATAATAATAATACACCTACGTTACATCGTTAATTTTCAACATTGTTGGAAATTATAGATGCCTACATACCTGTTTCATTGTATGCTAATACACAAAGGTTGTATTTGATTTGAGAGATTTTCAGTTTTATCAACAAACATGTTGTAGGTACTATTTAAATTCAAATTTCGTTATTATAATAATTAATGTTACATAAACATTCACAAAATTCATCTAAGAAGGAAGGAAGGTATACAATAGCTGTTGTGATGAAAAAAATATCATATGTCCTTCCCAAATAAAAAACATAGCCGATAGGTTGTATTTACTACTCCCATTAGTTAAATTAATGTGACAGTTCTTAAGGTTATAATGAACAACCTTTACTGCTTGATTAATTAGTGCAAAGTTAAAGGAGATGCTGTGAATATGAAACTGAACGTTTGAATATAAGATCAGTTCCAAATAAAGCATCGTTCTTCGGACAATGGCGGAGAGCGGTACAAAGCGAGGACCTTGTACGTCTGATCTTCTCCACGCTACATCGACGGATATTACGATTAAAACTGAGCGAGATTAATGATGGCCGGTAATTACTCGCTGAAACACAAGCCCAGGCGTGAGAAACCATCCGATTGCATTATGATGTGATAAGCTTTTTATAGCTCGTAATAACATGCAATTGTATCTGCGATAATGTCTTCATCGTAAATAAGTTTAGAAACATCCAAATACGTGATCAAAATTTGCATACCGTTTCGAAAAACACCAGTCGTACATGGGCATTATGGTGCTGTAAAAAATCAACGATGAAACGTTAATAAAAGCTAGCCAAGCAATCTACGTCTAAATTGTTTATTACAATATGTACTAAACAGTAGGAGTTTGTACATTAGTGCGGCGTTTGATTCGTTGGGTCGGAATGTGAGCATCCTCCGAGCTAAAGGTCACCGCGAGGTCGCGGCGAATGCAATGGAGATACTGGGAAGGTAGATACAGTTTACATTTTATACAATAGCATCATCGCAATTAGGCAGAAGGTAAACTGGCGCGCATTATTGTTCTCCCTCGCGAGAATCGTTATGCGTAATGGACTTATAAACGGACATTTTAAAATCGTTCAAATCAATTTATATTAATCCTGACCTTCGTCTTAACTTAGTTTGAAGCCTCAAATCCTTAAGTATGTGAATGTTGTTACCATAAAAGTTAATAGATGAACGCTTTGATAGGCTTGCATACCGACATCACTCACCTGTAGAACCCACCAATCCATGCAGCGCTATCAAGCAATTTATGGACAAAGAATCGCTGTCCTCAAGGGCATCCGAACTTTTCAATGCTTAGAGGTATATCTTGATCGGATGATCAGTCGGGTCCCTTTGTCTGTTCTCATTTGGTTATCATGTAACCTCGGTCAAGTGGCGGTATACTTGTAATTGGACGGCGGACGGTAAGATGACCCCGCGTGATGCAATTTAACCATGGTGAGTCAAGTAGATACAGTGCCGTAACATGGTAGAAATTACTTTGTGCTGCCATCAAAGAAAATAATAACGTTGGTCCTACTTTTAAACACGGGCTAAGTGGCTGTACCGCTTGAAACAGATCTTCCAAAGTAGATAGGTTAAGCACCTATTTACCTAACCACAATGTTAATAGGTAATTACATAAAACACTCATGTTGTGGCTACTGTATTGAATAGGTTACATATTTAGATATTCGTCCAAGTATGTCACCACAAGCTAGGCTAGAGATGTATTTGTTTTTATGACTGGTACAAGCATCTAGTCCTGATATAAAGATTAACTTGGAGCTTATGTCCATAATGTAATTTTTATGTAACTCGGATAAGTTTCTAGGGTAAGTACTAAGTCATCAACAAATATTGTCATTACTATTATAAAAAAAATTACAATTTATACAACGGAACTAGCAAATTATGACCTCATGTGATGTTTCAGTGGTAAACATCTCTCAAATATAACAAAGCATTAGCTCGTAAGTCGCGAACACCTACGTGGCTTTGCATTGCGCCCATCACCTTGAGGCAAAAGACAAATCTCAATTACCGGCACCCATTATCATCGAGCCACAGCTGCATGCATAGCTGCAGGAGTAAGCTTATATAAGAAATTAGTGAAAACTTGTAAAAAAAACCCTTTATATCCACTCTCCGCGACATCGATCATCAACTGACTAATGTTTATAATCGAGATATCTTGAGACATCTTCACAATTGAATGATCCTATTAGCATTTCTTAGAATCGCCCTCCTCTACTTAATAACTGATTTTCAGGCGGAGCGGAACCCACAGAACTGCAGAACATAATTATACGTACCTACATAAGATAAAAAATACGAATCTTTTTAATATTTCGCTGGGTAAGCTCTTTCACAAAGAACTTACTGCTACTATTTACTCACATATTGTTTATATCATTACCTTTAATCAGAGTTCACATCAAGATTATCTGCAGCGTGCAGCGGCTCATCTCAAGCGCTTTAATTGCCCAGTCGTCGGTCGGGGCAGCGCCCAGGCGGCATTCTACGCGTGTTTCGACACAGCTTGTTGCAATCTACGGAGTTCCTCGTTTTTATGTTCGCGCACGACTGAATGTATTAGGCACTTTATTTTCTTGACCAAACATAAGAGACGACAGGTGCGAAAAGTTATTAGCTATTTCTTATGGAAATGGAAATCCAACTTCCATGTATGGTCTGTATCCTTTATGGAAATATTTGCGCATTTTTATATTCATCTTGTAAAATAATGATAATTAATTATTAACAAATTCAACGGGCGTGTACTGCATTGTGCAATAGTAGGTACCCCATTGTTTTAAAAAACCCAACGCCAGTCTAAGAGATTTAGTCCCCGAATCTTTATTAACTGTGACGTCAGAAAAACTAAAAGATATGAGAACGCTTTAATTGAACGATTAATATTTCCCCTTTCAGCTTTGTTGTAAGAAATGACAATACCATTGTCACCACTGAATAGGTACCACAAGTCCAACTTAACTTATTTTCACGGTCCTAAAACAATTATTAAATAATTGAGATAAGACCTACCTATGTGAAGGTACAAAAGAATTGACTCTGTATAGTATCCTCTTTATATCTTCCAAGGTTCTACCTATACTAATAAAATACCATAATAGCTACTATACAACATCATCTTGTTATATACCATGTAATTAATCAGGCAGGCCGGGTCTTCTGAAGAAGTCAAGGGCATTATCCAAACAATACCCATACATAGGCTTACTAGACAAATGATTTGTCTATTAGAAGGAAAGGCTCCAATTGTTGAGACATTCAAGTAATATGCCGGTGACATTTGAATGAGTGTATAAGAAAATAATTATGTAGTAATTATGCTCCAAATTGGAAAAATCAACTCAATAGTAGAGCAGACAGGTATACCTAATGGTCTAAGAACTTTACACACTTCAGAAGCGTAATCAAAACGCTTCATAAGCGTTTCAAGTGAACCCAATGTAGAGACATTTCTAGATTATTGCTTTATTTGAATAATAAACATTATTACCCACAATCAAAATAATTGATTGTCATTTATTACAAAAGAAAACATTGATTGAATCGAATAGTTTTATGTTATTGCCAAACAAAATAGTTACGATAGATTTTTGTTCCCACGGTATAAAAGACTTCAACGCGCGCGCGTTCCTTTATGAACTTCGACCTTACTCTATGTAACTTTTAACATTGATGGCCATAATGTGGTTAAATTAAATTAGTATTTAAAGTAGAAAGTTCGTTTGTTGTGTAAAAGTTATTCATTCATCGTATTGTTTATATTTATTTCCAAAAGTAAACCAACGATGAGTAAACCGCCACATTAGTCGCGAGATGAAAGTTGCCAGTGCATCTAGACTAGTAATACGCACATCTAGCTCTCCACTATGAAGACGTAATGCGGGTCAGATGCTCCGCTTGCGACACTACTCGTGCGTAGTCGGGGTAGCAAGTGTACTCGAATAACTTTACGCTACTCTAAGTCTTAATGCTATGACATAAAGCCCATTTGCAAAAAAAAATACAGTAATGGCATAAAAGACATGACTCTTTAAACGATGCCTCCCATAAAACTCGTTTTATGAAATTTAGCAAGTCGCCATGCGTACAAGTAACTCGATTTCGATAATGTAACAAGTTTCGTACTTACATGCTAAATATTAATATATGGTAAAAGTCGAAAGTGCTAGAGGCACAACAATGTAACATTACTTTACTACTTACTTCACTTTTTCTTTGCTGTTTTATGTAATGATTTTAACAATGTAATTAGTTACTACACAAAGTGATGTAGCACAAAAAGCATTTTCAGTTATAAACATTTGAGAGAATAAAACGTCTACACTTTGCGTTAATCGAAATATTAATTATAACGAAAATATGACAATTTCAAATTACCAACAACACAAAACTACGATTACTGAAGTTTGTAATAAATTACAAAAATTGACGATTAAAGATGTTTCATAATTTTAATAAAAATAACTAATAAGAAATCTTCAACACTACCTACATTTTTGATGTAGTGCGCATATTTTCATATAGCACAATGAGCAGTAGGTATTGTAAACCTAGTTCAAACAGCGACCGCGGCGACCGCAACACAATGTGTTGTGCAACCACTGACAAGTGTGAACCTCGCTGCTTCACAGCGATGACAAAGTTCATTAGGTACCTACACGTAAATGATTTATGCTGCATTTGAGCTTAAAGAACGTTCACAATGCTACTGATAAATGAACAGCTTACTAACACAATGCTGAGCCTCAGTCTCCGGTCACTAACGACTCCGGATCTATCCTGGCTTGAACTTTAAAACTGATCTACTATTAAGTAAACGCTCTGTTAAAGGCCATGTAAGCAGTCGCTTCCTTGTGTTAATTGGTACAATTCTGCATCCTTGAAGTGGTTATAGAAAGAATATTTGTAGGTAGTAGACATTATTGGATTATTGCGTAATTGGCTATTTAGTGTTGATTGACGTCATTAAAATAATACAATGACAACATAAAAATAGTTGTCTTTTGCTGGGACACAAGTTTTTGTCTCAAAGAGATTTTGGGTCATAGATTCCAACGCTGGGGCAGTATAGGTCGGTCGATGTGGTACGCCCTTGAATATTGTGGTTCTTGGATATGTCAGTTTCCTCACGATGTTTTCTGTCACTGTCATAAACGATGGCAAATCCACACATTATTTATTGTTATAGGCCAAGATAGGTTTCAAATTCGGTATCGGCGCCTCATATACAAGGTGCATGCATTTCCCTTCGGCCACCATCGTCGTAATTCGTCGTAAACGTCAAACTCAAACTCAAAAATATGTTTATTCAATAGGATACATTGTGATCACTTTAAAACGTCAACTTAAAACTAGCTACGCCTGTTCCAACCTCCTTACGCCGGCAAAAGAACAGGCAAGAAACGCCCGGCAGGTAATTTTTTTGGCGCGATCACATTGACAATTTTATTCTTATTACTAATTGATTGAATTGGAGCAAGTTCACTAAAATCCCAAGCTTTTTTTTGTCATCTAATAGTACGATATTTTTTATTTAGCTTTACTAATAAGAAGATTTCTCTTGTTTGGTTGTACACATTGGGATATGGGAACATGAATATTAACGAGTTGCGGGATCACAACCAAGGCAGACCAGACCCCACAAGCAGCACCCGTTCACGAGTTGACGCATGTGCCAGCCATCGCTCTCCTCGACCATATGAGAGGGAAGAGGGCGACCCGACACATGACGCCGCTGCAAGCAAAGTCACTTTCGTGAGCATGACTGTTTTGGCTGTTTACCGAAAATGGTTAGAATAGGGGAAATAGGGAGAATAGATAGATAGAAAGAAAGATAGATAGATAGATTAACTACAATCCCAAGCTTGTTTGTCATCTAGATAGTCCGATATTTTATAATAAGCTTTACTAATGAGATTTCTCTTTATACGAATTTGAAATTTTGTTATAGACAAGTCTTGAATTTCACTTGGGATTTTGTTGAAAAAGCGTACACATTGACCTTTGAACGAGTTGCTAACTTTATGGAGCCTAGTGGTGGGTACAGCAATTTTATCTTTGTTTCTAGTATTAAAATTGTGATAATCACTTCTCTTTTTGAAGCTATTTAAATTTTTCCGTATGTACATTACATTTTCATAAATATATTGACAAATAACTGTCATTATTTTGGTTTCTTTAAACTTAATTCTTAAAGATTCTCTGGGGCCCATGTTATAAATCGCACGAACAGCTCTCTTCTGCAATACAAATATGGTGTTAATATCAGCAGCGTTTCCCCACAGCAATATTCCATAGGACATAATGCTGTGAAAATAGCTGAAATAGACTAGTCTGGCTGTATCAACGTCAGTAAGGTGACGGATCTTCTTTACAGCATATGCTGCAGAGCTAAGTCTGCTCGATAGACTGACAATATGTGGACCCCATTGCAATTTGTGATCTTAAGTTATGCCTAAGAATACTGTAGTCTTGACAAGGTCCGTCGAAGTCGGTACTTCTCTGTAAGTTGCAAAATATTTTATTTAATGTGTACGAGAATATACGCACGCGACTTAGTAATCGTGGTCTTGCTCACGCAGAGCTTGGAAATAAAATGTCACTGCATGTGAAATATGGAATTAAACTAAAGACCTAAAACTCATTACTTTCTCGAAGTTAGTACAAACTGAAGTCAATGCTATTTGCTATATAGGTCAATTTCTGTTCAACAAATTTCGAAACTGTATGAATTACGGTCGGGCACTGATTCCTTTTAATGAGTAATGTAAGTATTAGAATGTAGTTTGACAGGCTAATAGTTACAATTATGCACAATTTTGTTGATATTGTAGAATTTTTGCATAAAATTTTAACACGAAGATAAGCAACACTTTCATATTCATAGTAATATCTTTCAAGTGAAAATATCTTCTAAACAATGTGAATAGATATTTTGTGGTACAGTGTAGAGAAGCGTGAACGAGGAAGGGTTGAGCAACTTGGGACTTCATGGCAATGCTTCACGACTCTTCGCCTTGCGTTAGTGATAGTAAATGTAGATAAATTAGGAGGCTCTCGGCTTATTGATTTATACTGTTATTGAAAACTCACAGTTTCAAACCAGACTTCAAATTTATAAGAAAATTTAAAAGGAAACCCATCCAATGTCATCAAAAGTCGATAGAATTAGCTATCTCCATTAAATACTCATTACACTCAAACCAGTCGAGTCGTTTCCAGCATGATGAAGTAATAAAGATATATTTTACACTCACTCGTTTACTTACAAATTTTCTCATTTCTAAGATTAGTGTGAAATGTGATAGCGGGATTTCATTTACTTCATTAATTTTGAACTGTTTTCTTTAGAATTATCAATGAAGATACTGGATAGGATCCTACCTGGATTAGGTACCTGTATGACTTAAGTCAAAGTCAAGTCAAAACGTGGTTGAGGATACATAGAATCCGATCCATCACAAACTCAATCATCGCACCACTGTGCATATATATATCATTGTTTATATGACATCGTATAGATGAGTCATCGTGAACAATAGAGCTACCTATTCCCAATACGGCTACCTCTCGAATAGCTCGGTAATGAGAGGTGCATGTAATAGTGGTACCAGTGGTGAGCATCTCCCACGCCGCTCGTGCGCCGAGCTTATGGTAAATAGCTATCAATATTTCAATCAGGCTGGTGAATGGCTGGTTTATAATAAAGAGGCTTTAGTATTATGTTTGGAATGCCAAATAACAACGCCTGCGCAATCTCACAATTATCCTTGATTCTAATGAGGATTCCCTATGCGCATATAGTGCGTCAGGAACTAGGCATATCGAGGATCCACAACACCCAAACACGAAACAAATATTTGCACATATTAATGCACAATGACTTGTATGGTAGCGGAAATCAAACCGGTGAACTGCGAAGCATGAGGTTTTGCAGTTGATTGTGCATCCATTGCGTCACAATAGTCGTTAAATAATATTAAGCGGCGAGAGGTGGTGATTCACAAAATTCAGGGAGCATTTACTTTTAATCAATTTATATGGATCACCACCCATGCTAAGGCCGTTATTTGTATGTAACGTAACACTTGACACTGTTGCAACTAAAACTATATAAAATATGACCAAAGAAGTTACCAAAGATAAAAAAGAATGACAAAAGAAATAACTTTGTTAATCGTACTCTTACAATTGCATTTGAAATGCAAACATAACTAATACTACGTAACACGCGTAGCAGGTCTTCCTCTTAATTCGTAGCGGTACAAAAAAACGTGTGATGACGACTAAAAGTCGACATTAAATTATAGCAAATACTACAATACACATTCATAATCTTAGTATGTGACCTTACGCGGCGCATCATTTCCACCTTCAGAGGAGGGCGGGCGGCGAGCTTTCAGATCCCCACTCAGGCCGGCGGGCGGGCGGCACGCGCGCTCTCAGCCAGTCCCTCCGCGGCGTTCCTCGCGACGACATGGCCCCTCTGTGGATCTTACTCACTTTGCTTCCCATCCTGGGTAAGTCATCGACTACCCAGTACCCATTACTACCGCGTGGAAAAACAAAAGTGCATAAAAACTGTGCTCTATCGTTTATCGCTCATCTCAGGTTTGGATTCCGACAGCATGAGGTAACGTACATGTGATACTTTGGTGTGGATGCGACTTAGGTAATTGTGGCTTCTAGTGATCAAATCACAATAGTGAGGAAATGCATTTGTGTGAGTGTTTGCAGATTAGATACGCGCGTGCGCTTGTGAAAGTACCTTTTTCAGTGCTCGCTGTGTGTAATGTCCGGAGCTGTGGGAAATAGATTTTTCTTTATATGACTCAATTGATTGAGTAGAATGTTTTGATAGATTAGAATGGTAATGTGAGTGTTGGTGTGTGATTTTTGTAAATATTGCATTTAAATGAATTCCATCTTGCTTGTTAAGTAATATAAAAATAAGGAAAAATGAAAAATCTAGTTTTGATATAAATAAATAGATGCACATTTCATGGACATGCGCGTCCCATATATCAATAAAGCTTCTCTTGCTAGAGAATACTGTTACTGAACGCTTAGAAAAATGACACTTTAAAAGTGTATTAGAAATAAATTATTTTGTACATACCTTTAACGCACTATCCTAGAATTTCCTCTGATCAGTTTTCAGGCCTAACCGTAATAAGCCTGCGGGAAATTTTCACAGGCATCAAAATGCCTATTCAGGTGTCTACCGTAATTGCATTCATCACGCGCAGGCGCATACATCACTGCACCACCGTGGGCGCTGGCGGCGGTGTTGCGCAACCCTTGCACTTTCCTTTCGACGGACGCGCGCGCCGCGCCCGCCGCTCGCGCATCGCATGCGATAATCGATTCCCCGGATTTGCATAAACGATGTTCCCACGGTTCCGACTAGGCCGTTCTCCGCAAGTAGGGCAGCGTGACGGCCGGAGAGCGGGTGGGTAACCTCGGATCCTCACTGCATCGTGCACCCAATCACATGTTAATTCGTAAACGTTTCTCTTAAAAGATACACTTTTTTGTTAAGACCTTTGTTTGCGTTGTTCAGTGTCAAACTCGCTGCATGCTTTGTATTTCATTGTAATACGCAACTGTAGAAATTACTGATGGACTATACATACTTAGCCATCACAATAGTAAATGTGAAAATCGTGACAACTCATATATGATATTGTCATGCCATTCATGCAATAAATTCAGCGTTATTGCTAAAGCTATACAAATCAATGTCTAATTAGTTCTAATTGTAATTCATTGTAATCAAAATGCTCACACTAAACGCAATTTGATCTTATGAAATACTTAACTTAAATGACAAAAGTTCTCATGAACACCCTCGCGGCGAGATAATCATATCTGCGAGTGTCTTTAACAATAGTCCAAAAAATCTACACACTTGAGCTATGTTGGTAAATATCTTATATCTTGCTGCAGTAGTCAAGGCGTGAGAAATATGAACTTCCTACACGTTCTTATGAATGAAAAGCGAAAGTAATGTTTGTAACCTGTATATCGACATTTGTCTGCAGCCTATAGTTTATTGAGCCGCACAATGCGAGATTGATCGGCTATTCTTCTGACTCATCAAAACGTTATTATGTCACGAGTTATGAGTACCTCCATTAGCATAAGCCATGTAAGCAAGCTCGCTGGACAAACAATCGCGTGTATAAATATTGCACATCAAACATAAATAAAGCTTTCGGTGTTGCAATCAACAAATAAATCTTGAACAGTACTATTAAATTTTTATTACAGGTCACAATATAATGCAAACACACACCTTACGTACAAAAAACTGTGTTTTATAGTTATGTTCATTAAATTAATCTTGAAAGTTGTGCGCATTGCTTACTAAATAATGTAATTAGCATTAGAAAGATAACCGCAGGTTTGACGAGTCTGAGTTAGAAAGACTTTTAAATTAGTTCGCTCTAGTATTAATTATTTTCTCTTTTCTGACGGAATCGTGTGTCTCATTTCGCTTCTTCTGAAATTATGCAAATGCATTATTAGCACACTAGACACACACACACACACACACACACAAAAAAGACACACACACACAGGCACAAGGCACATTAAAGTGAAACCGAAGCAAATTGGCAATACTACATTCTACATGTGTGTAAAGTTCTACTACATTCATGAGCATGCAACATCTACAAACCTGCTCTGGGCAAGCGTAACGTACGGCCCAGTTCAGAGTCCCAGCAGTGGGAACGTAGTAAACTGATGATGATGATGATGTAAAGTTCTTATTCTAAAGATTGTTTTTTTCATTTCATTTCAAATCTTAAATCGCGTCTATATCAAAAGTATCCAATACTCGCTCTAAACTAAATTATAAAGAACTCACATGGCTACTGCTCATTTAATAATAACCTGCAGACCCTACAGCTTGTTACAAAATCAGAAGTCCTCACAGAAGTCACCAAATTGTATGCAAAGTAGGCACGCAAGTAGAGCACGCACTAGGTATAGCCATAACTAAATCGTTAGTTACATAAGTCTAAGGCAGAGTACAGTTGACCTTTCGCCCGGCGGGATGGCACAGCTCGCTTGGTCGTTGCGCAAGAGTCGATGTTATCGTTTGTTCTTTGCCCTCCACCTGACACACGCATGGGAAATCGAATGAGGAACCCGCTTGTTGATTTGTCAGATGATATTGTATCACTGCATTTATACCAAGGAGGCGTCCATTAATTACGGGAGGTGTTCTAGGGGGAGAAGGGATCAAGTTGAATATTTCCAAATCTCACTTTAGGGGAAATTATTCACGAAATTATTTCTCTCGCAGAAAAAAAAAATTGCGGGAAAATATTTTTGTTTTGTTTTTTTTCTTACTAATCTAACACGTTTAGAAGAATAGAAGTTTTGAAGAATCTCGTGTGAGATTAGGAGAGGGCGGAGGGAGTTGAGGAAAATCTTACGATATCTCACCAAGGGGGGAGGAGGGGGACGCCCAAGAAAAAATACAAGCAGAATTCTTTAAGAAGTACTAGCTGTTTCCCGCGGGTTCAACCGCGTGGGCTACAGTTTATCGCGATAAAAAGTAGGCTATGACATTCTCAAACTATTTTTTTACCAAATTTTATTTAAATCTATTTAATAGTCTTGGCGTTGAAGCGTAAGAGATAGACAGACAGAGTTACTTTCGCATTTATAAAATTAAGTAGTAATTACAAGCAGCATTCTAGATGAAGTATTTTAAGCACAGAACCTTTTGCGCACCCTCTTCTCGGTACAGAAATGTCGATATCAATTCCGAGCAATGAAATAGTATCTAGATTCTAGAATCTAGTTAATGAAAACAGTCAGAAAATGTATGTGTTACATGTGACGATGTTCAAATGAGATGGTAAAACATATCACATGCAATAGTTTAGTCTCTCTGAGAGAAGGTCACAGTCCCAGCAGTGGGAACGTATAATAGGCTGATAATGATGATGAGCTTAATATAATTATATCAATGTGTAATGTAACCGCCTCTATCTATTGCACGTGTCTACTTGGTAAGTATGGAAAGAATGCATAGCAATCATAGAACTCAAGCATATTTTAAACTGCAATCAAATAACTATTTACCGTGCATTCAAATAACTAACTCCAAGCTGGCAACATTCACCTGAAACGAGCTCAGTTCATTTGTGACGAAATCGACTCGTCTCATTACGTTTGCACGACATACCGAGAATACGTTTTCTAAATTACCCGCAGGAATATCTCGAGTACGATCTCGAGGTGATATGTAAATATAACGTCGTAGCATGTGTGTTAGTCATTGTGAAAAAAAAAACAATGATTTCGTCTTCCTTCCGTTTACTTTATTACAAGGACGGTTTACAATGAAGGCGGTTATATGGCGGTAATTAAAATGTGTTAATTATTTCTATTTTTATATGGAAAGCAGGTGTTAGATTTACTTTTATGTCGGTTGTCTTAAAAATACCTACTACCAAGCAAAATATATGTAATAATGCCCTATGTAGTAGGGCATTGTCAGGTGCTACTAAGTACTTATTACCGTATCATATTAAGTCTGCCGCCAACCACCTACCAATATGTTCAGGCAGGCGTGCCTAAAAGCCAGTTCCCAAAAAAAAACGAAGCGTGAAGCGTGACGCCACCTTGATCACATCGTCACTTAACCTGCTGTCAAACAGTATTTTATCTAACCTCTTGGGACATTCACTTGTTTTATGCGATAAAATATTTGTTAAGCATGCTGGACATTCAACGAAATCACATGTCCATGGCAAAACGATCGATTTGCTCGCCTGATGGTAAGCGTCATGCTTGTCACAACTAGTGCCGGATTAGGCAAGCGCGGGGCCCGTAGCAAATTCTATGTGACATCAAGTAGGTAAATTCAATATACCACATTTTACATTTCACTCAAAAAATCCCGCTCAGGCAGAGATGAGTGGGTTTAAATATGCGGGGCCCCCTTCGCGCGGGGCCCGTAGCAATTGCTACTTTACGCACTGGTCACAATAGTTCAAACTTCAGCGCTTCATATTCAGCACAATGAGATATGCGATATTAAATCTCTGTATTATGTTTTTTTATAGTTGTAGCTGTCAAATGACAGTTCACATTGTACTATACTGTTTCATGGGATGTTCTTAGATGTCATTAACAGATTAATATTTTAATTTTTACCACTAGGGGGAGCACAACGTTTCAACTGTAAAGGGCGCATTCTCGGCGCCTACTACGCAGACGCGAAGTCAGGCTGTAAAGCCTTTCACGTATGCGTGAGAGTAGCTGGCGGTGGCATCCGGGACTTCCGGTTCTTCTGCCCTCCCGGCACCCTCTTCCACCAGGAAGCTCAGACGTGCACCGACTGGGGTGACGACGACCCGCTCGCCTGTCCCGCGGACATCTACGACGGTCAGTTTGATATCTACAAGATCAGATCCGGTGAGCTCGCTTTGCAACTAACCTCAGCACTCGCAGATGTATTGTAACAACAAATGTATTATGAGCCACTAATGTGTTCACTATTCGTGTACGTATAATGGTCAAAGACAGAAGCCGTTGAACAACGTCGATTTTCCGATTTTCTTTATCGTCTTACGCCCGAAATTAATATGATCGATCTGCTAGCTCAGATTGCTACCAATCGTTCGACCGATCTCCAATCCGATTGCTAATAACTAAACTCGATAGTCCAAGTTTATTTTTGACAACAGATCGCCGGCGATTGACATATCAATCTGAGACAGCGAAAAACGGATCAGAATCGATTATTAATTTCGGGCTTAAACATCAAATATAAGTGATCTATTGGTATACATTTAGAAAATTGAGTATGATCAGCTACTTTTGTCGTTGACTGTACGTATGTACTGTATGTAATGGATCGTGATTAATGCACTGATTTATTTATTACTTTTTTATTGTTCCAACACGCTAGCTTATAGAGTGACACCAAATCATTACTAATTTTAGGTATATTTCTTGTAGTCATCTTCTGTTGCCTATATATAATAGTGAGGAGCGCGTTGAAGTCTTCCGTTCGTAAGTTTTGCAATGTTAAGCCATAAATTCGTTAATAACTTCTTGCAACTTAGATTTAGTGTTATTTGATGCGCCGATTATATCGTATGTTATTCAGAACTGTGGTGTCAGCACCACATAATTGCTACATAGTTGAACATCAACAACAACAACAATATATGTATATTATATTAAAACAACTATATAGCTTTCGAGTATACTGAATTGCAACGACATGAAAATTCCAACAAACCTCAATCATTATTAGCTATCATTATTAGGCTTCTCTATAGATATAGATACCCAGAGTTAAAAATGTGACGTAATTATTTAAATTAGTTATTCATATAGAATGTTTTTGGTCCAGCAACTGTTAATTAGTAGACCATCAGCTGTGGTTGTAAAACAGTCTGAATGTATACAGAATAACTTTTATAAATAGGTAAGTTAGTCTATTAAGATAGCACTCCAACACTTCAATAATCTTAGCTAATAACATCTGTTGTCTACTAATTGACGCAAGCAGCCAAATAACAGTGATCGAAGGCAATTAAATTGATTTAACAGTTTCAATTACAACATGTTGTTCGAAAGGTTAGTCATGGCGAGGATTGCAGAATAACGAGCTTTAGCTGTGAACGCTTGCATTGCGCTTTCCGATATCTGGCACATTTCATGTCAAATTATCTTAACCAGCGGCAAAGTAATATAGCGGTAAGTAATAACGTAATCAATGCATTATATTATCTCATTTGTTTACAGTTTATGACACAAAGAAGTTGTCGTCCACCGGAAATCGTGAGGAAGAATCAGAGTTCGGTTTGCAGCGTGCAGAGACCGGTGACCGGCGCTTGTCCCAGAATAATCAGAACAATGCCAATAGCGCTGCAAATGACCTTCGAGCTGCGCACTCCTCCGACTTCTTCAGCGGACAGCGGGACCGCGGCCGCGACGAAACCGCGGCCCCCGCACCTTCTACACCCCCCGCGCGCCCCCCTCAGTCACGCCAGTCCTTCCGCAGAGCCACTACTCCAAGAATCACACCCACCCCTACTCAATACACCACTCCACCTCCACCACCTCCACCGCAACCCTCAAACCCTACCCAATACGAAGTATCTAAACGAAAGCTCATCAGAAAACGACCAATCAACCTCTCCACTCCAGCACCCACATTCCCACCAAATAATCCACCACAGCAATCGTACAAGGATCAAACTAAGCAGTCTTATAAGGAACAACAACAACCTCAGCAGTACTACAAAGAGCAAACTCAGCAATCTTTCAAGCAGCAAACGCAGCAGCCTTACAAAGCGCAGCTTGATCAGTCCTTCAAGGAACAAACTCAACAGCCTTACAAACAACAATCGCAGCAGCCTTACAAAGCGCAACCTGAGCAGCCTTACAAGGAACAAACTCAGCAACCTTACAAACAACAGCCGCAGCAGAACCAGCAGCAAAACGTTAACAGACGATTGCAGCCTCCAAATAGATCCAACATCGCCACACCTGACGTACCGCTCCAGTACAGGGAATTCAAGGATGAGTACGTGGAAGTGAGTCGTGTGACTCCCAAGCCCAACCGATACTACCCTAGCAACCCGACACCTCTACCATCATCGTACGCTACTTCTGCTGCCTCTCAATACAACAAGAAGGACGGTCTTGCCGAGCTATACAATTACGAGGCCCAGTCGACTCCGGGACTTAATGTGCAACAGAATGACAACAACGGCCCCTTCAAAGTAGTAAAGAACAGCTTCAGTGTAGCCGATACCCCTAGAGAAGACTTTGTCCGAACCAGACCCCAAAATAACAACTACAATAACGGTGGAAGGCAAAATCCTACGACCACTATCGATTACAATGCGGCCACAAGAGCAGCTCCAACCACACAATCGTACAAGAATAATTACAACAGTGTATCGTATGAACCTGAGAAAAACAACTTCGTTGCTTTCTCGAAGCAAAACTATTACAACCCTACAACTGCACCTCCCGCGGCCACTACTTTCTATACGACTGTTCGACCGGAGCTTCCACAAAACTTGAATACGGTAGCGTACAATACAAACATTGGTTTCCATTCTCAGTCTAACTTCGCCAATCCTGACGAAGATGATGGCCAGTACCGCCCTCCGCAAGGCGAAGACGATGGTCAATACCGACCGGAGCTTTATGAGCGAGAACTTCTTTCCGGTGCTCATTCTCTAAATATAGCTGCAAGTGGCAACAGGTTACCGGAGGATCAGCAGAAAAAATCCTATTCGAAAACGCAGCCCCCGCCGAAGTTTACTTCTCAGACTGCGGCCCCGCGTCCGTTCCGGCCCGCGCCCACGCCGACCTCACCACCGAGACAAACGACTGGCGCGCCCGAACTCTACACCACAACAGTGGTACCGCAGACGCAAAGAACGTTCGACTTATTCCAAACTTACACGACTACATCCAGGCCCACTGATTTTCCGGTTGGTCCCCCAGACTTCGTTCCTATTAACAACGGTCCAGTGAGGTCGACGACGACAGCAGCTCCCCGAACCGTGGAGTCCCGGCCGGCTCAGGCGCCCACCTTCCCGCCCGCCCCCGCCCCTCGGCCCACCACCCACGTCCCGAAACCTGCCAAAAACAAGGAAGACGCTAGCTACGACTATGCGTACTACGACTCCGACAATGGTTTCTCAGAATACGACCATATAGAAGAATTTGGCCGAACAAAAAAACGCGCTTAAGTTAGTAGTAATACTCTTGCAATAAAATCAAACTTCATCATTCATCACTGCCATTAAATTAGTCGCATCTTTAGACAAGGAACTAGTAAGTAAAACAGTGGTTGAAAAGGTTTTTACATACTAAATAAATTATTATATAAGTGTCAGCTTGAATTTGGTGCAAATTTATATAAAGTTTAAATTAAGCTATGAATTTGTAAATAGCTTTGAATACCTTTAACCTTAAACTGTATCGTACCTATCTATAGAATAATTTAATAGTTGGTCAAAGCCAACCCTTTCAAGTACCTGTGGTACCGGGTACTTCATTTCATTGGCTCCACATACATGACGTTCTTAATGTCTAAAGAAGCTTATCCGTAGTTACCCTAAATTATTTTGTGATATTACTATTGATATAGTATTGGATGAAGTCGTTATATTTTGTAGATAAGTACACAATGGCATAGATAGCATCGGTCAAATTCACGTAAAATTTTCCTTTTGCTGATCAAGCCGATGACATAACGGCATACCTAATCCTTCATATAGGTGTAGTACCATATATGTAGGATTATGGTAAGCACTAACATAACTATAAAATTGAAAATGCTATCTATCTATGGTACAATAGATTGTAAGTTATGACGATAGATTGTAAAATAACTCATTGTAAATAAAGTTTCTTTAAACAATGGCTTGTGCAATTCGTGTCACTTCCCAAAGCTGGTGAGAACGAGTGAACAATTTAGATCTTTTGAGTTAGGATTAGATGCACAACAACACAGCATTAGGCGAGGCTGAGTATCTTCTAAACTGTATAGGTACCTACTAAATAATATTCCTAGTTGGTACCTAGTCTAGGTACAAAACTCCATGGATCGGGGATCCACAATACCAAGATACAGAACAACCAGCCTTTCTCTCAATGCAAAAATATTTTTCCAGTAGAAATCGAACCTGTGACCTCATACCTTGCAGTCGTCTGTTGACTATTGCGACACATTGGTTGTTGTCACGTGTACACGATAAAAGAGAACAATTAAAAATATCTGAAAGATTTTTTAAACACTAATGATTACATAGGTTATTTTTTATAGTTAGGGAAAAAATGCCACTATGATAAATAAATCATTTAAATTAGTTATCCCGTGGGAGTTTTATTCCGGGGTAAAAAGAGTATATGCTATATCTGTTCCGTTAAGCTGTTGAGAAGAAGTATCTCACACACAAACTTTTTTATTAGAGTGATTTTATAAAAGCAACAAATCAAGGCGAACTGATAATACATTCATAAAAAACATATAAGTACTTACCACACCATATAGTTTGAATTGAATCGAGAACTTCCTCCTTTTTTTGTAGGTGATAATGATAAGTGGCTATTGTATTGACCAGATGATCAGAATACAAGGAAAGTTAAGGCTGATTGCACATCTGTATAATTCAAGTTCAATACCACTGGACTGCCGACCAGTGCATGGTCTTGAATTCGGTTACTCAGGTCCGGCCCATAATAACTAGTCGACGTAGCTTTGACCAGACAAATATAATTTTGTAGTACCTTCTCTAGTTATGTTCGTCTGCTTTGGATCGCCAATCTCATTCTGAACTATACCTACAATATCGCAGATGAAGGCAAGAGACAACTTTTAATGAAACAGCCTGTATTTTATTATTGTTAGTGTACTTACTAACATGTATTATCATTTGGATATTTCCGTAAATGTGAGGTAAGCTATACATATAGGTATTAGATAGGTATAAATCTAGAAACCATAAGTAGCGCCATCTATTGTCGAGCGGCTAAACTTTACTATGGAGGATACCTATTCGCTTCAACATTAATAAAATAGTACATTACTGCAACGGCCTTCAACGTAGGCATTATGGAAGGTGTAAATGTGGGCCGAGGCAAAGCCGAGGCACACATACCTGAGTCCATCAATGCCTATTTGTGGCCAAGGCTTGTATAGTACTTTTCTCAATAAATGCGCGGAAATTAAAACTAAGTAAGTAGTACCTGGGCAGAACTTTTCTCTTTCGAATTTGGCAGTAACAAATTTATATTACGGCTCTTGCCGCCTCTTGAATTTCAGGTGGCGTTAAAGTAAGATCACACTTCACTCATTGTCTTCACTTGAACTCATTTTGTCAAATACAATTAGTTTTCAATCCCAATGACGAACAACGAACAACAAAAAAATTTCCCGCGTTCTATTGATCGATTGTTTTTTTTTCAACAAACAGGTTTCTATGTGCAAGCCGGTTCGGAATTTATAAAACCTTTGATCAGTTACCTCCTTGGTTCCCATTTTCGGAGTAAAAATCGTTCCATTTTTAAATAATACGAACGATATGAGTTTAATATGTAATTTATTTGGTCGCTAAATACGACATATATGAGTTTTCTATGTAATTTATTTGGCCGCTAAACACGACAGATATGGTTTTTCATACAAATTTTGCCGGCCGCTGCTCGCATATATTTGGGCAGTGCAGCAAGTTTGATTTATCTCGAAGAATGTTGTCAAAATAATACTCTTATTTCCAAGCATGTTTGAGAAAAATTCATTACGTAGTATAATGGTCAACCTTTTTGTGAAAGATTCATAATTTATCGCAAACTTTATTCCACTCATTTTAAAATGATAAATTAAACCAGCCATTAACCTGTCATTCAGCACGATTCATGTACATTATTCAATATTACCATTTACTCGTATACTACTCAGCGATAGATGTCGCGACATGCACCGTAATAATATCAGTCAAAGAAAACAGAACCATAATTTGATATCAACCTTTTATTTTAGACTTGGGTTCTGGGCTTTATTACTCTAAGGATATCAGCTAATCATGAGTTGTGAAGAACGCCTTGAGTGTACCTATGACGTGAGTAGGTAATGTAAATAATAAGGTAATATTATAATTAATTTAATGTAATTGATACGTTTACTCAAGTGCTTACCTATGCCATAGGTACTATCTACTTCTGGCTCTACTGCTTGCATTCTCCTTAAGCCCTTCAGCTATTATTATGGCCTCAGTTTACTAACATGATTCTTCACCTGGTTGTGTAATCTAATTATTCACTAAAACTAAGCAAACATATTGTGCTTAGCTGGACATAGCTATTGTGTTTATCTACCACCTATTTAGCCTCAAATCTGACGAATCTCAGAGCAACCGTAACCAGCCACTATCTTCTATTTTTTAAATGAGAGATAATGAACAGGTACGGTTTACTTGGTGGTAGAGCATGATGTTATGATAAGAATTTGTTGACAAGCACCTATTGGTGTGTTGCGGCAGACTCACTTGAGAGCCAATTCCGAGTCTAGGCGTGCTTGGCTACCTTTGACTAAATCGTCATTTATTTAACATCAAGTGCCTTAGTCAAACGCTACTCCGTAGAAGTAAAATAATTAAAAAGTTAAGTATGTGAAATAGATCAATACCTATCTGTAAATACCAGAATAATTGTAATCACGACGCGGTAGCCGAGTTGGTAGTGTCCCTGCTTTCGAAGCTAGCGGTCCCGGGTTCGAATCCTGGTAAGGGCAAATGTATGTGTGATGAGCACTAATGTTTGTACCTGAGTCTTGGATATTTCTATCTATATAAGTATTTATTTCTCTAGATAAGTATGTATATCGTTGTCTAGTACCCATAACACAAGTTTCGAGCTTAATTTGGGGCTAGGTTAATTTGTGTGAAATTGTCCCAGATATTATTATTATTATTATTTATTATTAATCAGTAAACCATTTAGGTATGTTTATCAGAAAATCAAGAAGTACTATTCTATTCAACTCAACCAAATCGACTTGTCGTAGCTGTTTCAGTCCTCAAATTCAGGAGCGTGCGTTTTTGGAGCATTTTTAGCTATTTCTCAGTTACGGATTTGGTCAGCCATGCCCTGTTAATTAATTCATCCAATTACGTACTAATTGACCTCACAACTAAGGACTTAGGTAAGGGAATTATGGAGGGTTCTAGGTATAAAAAGAAGCACTTCAATCATTTTGCTACATTTAATGGTAGGTATCACAAAAAATATAGGTATTTATTGATATACAAAAGTAATGCCACGTTTATATTAGATATTTACAAATGATTACTTCAATTTGGCTATGTTTATGACAGAGAATGATTACATTCGTTGCCAGTTAGATACTTCTATGATTCTTGGAGATTGACAGTTTTTTTATTATGAATAATAAAATGATTAGATTCTGTATAGTACATTAACTTCGCCATAGGCATTACAAGCCATAACACATTTATCCATAACTAGCTGCATCTCACGGTTACACCCGTGGTTTTTCTACGATCCCGCTGATACCTTTTCATTAAACACTATGTGTTAATTCAGCATATTATAAGCTATCTACATTTAAAAAATCGATGAAATCTATTCAGCCAATGCAGTATACCTACCCAACAAGAAAACAAACACACACACTGACTTCTATAAGAGTTTGATAAAATATTTGTGTGACAGTATAAATTCTAGGGCTATTCGTAGATAATAAGTCACCTCGATCACTTGCAGTTTATTTAGGTTATGTCATGAATTAAAAGAATCTACTGACTTCAAAACCTACAACGACAATAGTTTAGTAAGTGTCTGGACTTTTTTGGCGGCAGCGGCAATCGAATTGTCAACGTGAAAATTTTGTTTTTATTTCTAAAATTCTTCGAGTGATAATGTGTAATATTGGTGGATTATTAACCATTACGTGTTCGTCAATGTGTACGAGTGTGGGAAATTGAAATTAAGTTTTGAAAGTAACTTTACTAGTTGCTCCAAAAAAGTCCGTGTAAAGTTTAAGTAAAGCTAACTACTTTACTTAAACACTATCCTCATCCCTTCATCTCATCATCATCATCATTTAAACTTGGTTCAACTCTCTGAGTTTGAAATATTTTATATTTGACACTGGCAAATACACTAATCGTGTGACGCCATAACAAAAAAAAGAAGAGTCTTTACTTTCGTTTTGTTATTTATATTGTTGCCACCTACTTCCAAAACTATTTTTCACTCTGTAGTTTTTGAAGTAAGGTGATTTTATTTTTCACTTTTTGGTTAGTTATAGATGATTGCCATAACCTTGAGAATATAACACATTCAAACAAAAAATAATTTTCAAAATCTATCCACAATTGACAGATAAGTCGATGACCATACATAAAAAACATACAGTATATATAGGACCTCTTCCTTTTTTGAAGTCGGTTAAAAATAATAATGATCTATAGCTACGGGGGGCTCCGTCGCAGTACTTACATATAGCACTTTTAATGTTATACAAAAACAAAGAAAGAGATACAAATTCAAAAATGCATTTCTAAATAAAATAAAAATTCTGAATAATAGTAATACGTATTATGACGTAGTTATTCAAAAGTATGCCTAAATTGATACTTGTCTTAATGTCTTTTTTTAAATTTGGACACCAGGGTTGTCCGTTGCTAATTCAAATGAAATTATTTTCGTGTAATTCATAATATTTTTCAATTTCTTTACTGGCGCCTTCAAAAATAAAAACATAAGTACACGCAGGTTTGAATTAATTTCAGCCTAATGGTCTTAGTGTAACCAATACCCTGAAATCGTAATAAAAGAATACTGGCTATATATAGCACAAACTACTCGTCATAAAGTGTCTAAATAAATAATCCTACCATTAATTATCTAATAATATTTATTTCAATAAATTACATCTAATATCACTAAACAAACACTAAAACTTGCTTACAGTAATTGAGCTTGATTACCTCGCACTTCGGAACTCAATTTGGCAAGCGAATTGAGCTTCGTGCTTTGTACACTTATATGGGCGTACACTGTAACTTGATTGTCTGTGGTTCACCATATAGCACTGTATGACAGTGGGTTCACTGCGTGGCGACTGCTCCAGCGACCCTTTGCCGGACGTCGCTGAGCGCAGAACCGTTACTGAACCCATTCAGCAGTGGGAGCTTCATCTCCTTCGATTCTGACTTAATATCGTCGGTTTCTACCTTCGCCTTAGCTCTGATAGCCTGAAACGAAATAATAACAATAAATAAAATTAAATAAACCCCCGACATCTCGGTCCGATTTTCATGAAACATAAGTCGCTTAAATCACTCGCCCGTAACTCACCTTTAATACAAAAAAACTAAATTGAAATCGCTTCATCCGTACGAGCTTAATGTCATTTTCATTTTTTGTAAACATTTTGATTTCTACCTGCGGGGTGACCTGGTGACCTGTAGGACAGGTTTTTTCAAAACCTATTTCAGGCACCAGCTCCTCATACAGTTAGATATCATCTTGTCATCTTGCTTGTACCTACTTGTGTAATTTTCTAATTATGAGGAGTAATAAATAAATATTATTATTATTATTATATAGCTACGGTGCCACAGACAAACCCTCTTATTGTGTCGGAGGTTAGAAAATGGTTTCTAACATGCATGATATTATCGTAGGTACAGCTTCGTTATTATAGCTATAACGTCTTTTTTTGTTACTTTTCAAGTCACCATAAAGAAAGTGGCTAAGATGGTAGGCTAAGTTGCTTTTATTTGTAGATAATTAGGTGACACACCAAATGATGGTTCTCATAACCAAACTGCTAACGGATTTGGATGAAAATGTGTATAGGTATAATCCTAGAATTGGATATACCTACGAGTAATTAGGTATGTATTTACTTTTACAACGGAAAAATGCATAGAAATAGCAACCGCGCCACCGTGTAACCGCTGACGAAAGAGCGTGGTATAAGAAATACACGTTTAATACCTCCCTACAACTTTGTTTTTCTCTTTAAAGCTACTAACCTTGGTCTTCTTAAGGTAGGCCTGTTTGTAAAAGTCAGAGAAGAGATGGTAGAACAGGACGGCGTGCATGCCAATCCACCAGACAAACGCGCGCGGGTACTCGCAGTCTACGAACAACAGCTGGAACGCGTGCACGAATACTAGAACAAACTGAACCTGAAATTAAACAAAAAATTTAGTCATTACAGATTTAAATATTGCTGCATCTGTAGTTTTTGCGTGAAAGAGTAACAAACATTCATCCATCCATCCATACTCACAAACTTTTACGTTTATAATATTAGTAGGAAAACCACCGGAAATTTTCTTAAAAACATTTTTTAATGTCATGTAATATGGTGAACTTTTTTGTAAACATACTGGAATGGCCTACATTTCTTTCATACATTACACAAACTGTAATGAAACCGTTTAGCCAGTGTAAGCTGTACATTTAAGCTTATAACTAACTAAATTCTTAGATAAATATTTGACATTAGATACGGCATCCTGTGGAAGTCGTTTACATATCTTTTATACAGTCATTAGCATCTGTAATTATGAATAATAAAATTCATAATGGACAAGTCCTACGAGTAGACATCTGACCAATCGTTTCGTTTATGCGTTTCTATAAAGGACATATCGCGGTCAATCTTGAAACATTCATAATCCGTATCAAGGTGACAACCTTGACCACTATGGGCACCTCTACCTACACAACATTGGGCATACACGGGTGGTAAAAATCATACCAATTTACATCAAGATACACGTATACATGTATTTGATAATAATAATAGTTTAATCCGGATATAGACAAGTTTTAGAAAACATTCCAACTAAGCAAGAAGTTAAAATAAAAATTCCTACATAATTAGGGTATAAAAAAATTCACATTATTTATTTAAATTTTTAGTAATGGTGTACTAAAATTCCCTGTGTTACGGCATGAAGGTTACAGCTCCAATCTAATGTACGGTCAGTGCCAAAATCACCGAAAACAAATATTTTTCAATTTTCCTTAACATTTTTAATGCATACACAATAATACACATCGCTGATTTTGCGAAAAAATCTTACATAATTCCCTTTGGTCACCTTTAGCGGAAATAGTGATACGGCAATAAAATTGATTATTAGTAGAGTATTACTAGAATCACTCATCAGAACCTACCGCCTACCGGCAAAGGGGGAAGTTGAATTCTGTATCCAAGAGTAGGTAATGAAAATGCAGATAGGTCTCTAACTCATTCTAAAGACGTCACCTACTATTATGTAGGTACTCTCAGCATCTAAGATTCACATTGTTACATTTATATAATGTGTGTTTGTTGGTTTGTCCTTCTTTCACACAGCAAACGGAGCAACGGATCGATGTGATTTTCACTATCAAATGACCTAAAACCAAGCCATGGTTTTATCGTCATGTTTTTTATCACCGAAAACTCAAGCTTATTGCAGGATGCAAACCCATGAGGTCGCGAGCTATGCGCTAATACTACGGACACCAGATGAAAATACATACCATTTGCAGTGCGGTAAGATATTTCTTCCACCAGAGGTACCTCTGGATCTTCGGGCCAAGCGCTGCCAGCAGGTAGTAGGAGTACATAACGATGTGCACGAATGTGTTCAGCATGCCGAAGAATGTGGAGTGACCACCTGGAAATAAAATTAAATAAAAATCAATAAAAAACTAGAGATATAATACTAATAAGCTAACTGAGTTGGCGCTATGACCCAAAGTGAGTCTTGGCCTCCGAAAATAAAAGACGCCACTTTGGTCAGTCCTACGCCACCTACTCCTGTCCTCCACCTGGAGTTCGCACAAATCCTTCGTGACTTCGTCTTTCAAGCGATACCAGGGACGGACGACCGGGCGACGACCACTCGGCCGTCCCATGTATGCTGGTTTGACCGCACGATCTCCCATTCTTTCGAGCCAGCGAAGTTATAAGTTATTTAATGAGTATGCAAGAGGCGTAGGTAAAAGTGGTGTAAGTAGGTAGGTTTTTTCTCTTATTATATTATAGAGTGGCAGACAAGCAGACGGTCCACCTGATGGTTAGTGGCCACCGTCGCTTATGGAAACCGATGCGTTACCAACAATTGAACAACAAGTTATTATTAAAAAAGAAACTTAGATCCGATTGAGCATAATCACTAGGTACTCACATGTATTATTACGCAGGCTGTATATACAATTATGAACCATCCTAAACAACGGCGGAAATTACAACGTACGACTGAAAATTGGTGTTCATTACAACCATTTTTTTTTTCGTGACCTTAATTATAAAATAATATTATGTTTATGTACACAAAACGCAACAAAGGGTCTTTCTTTCAAAAATTAAAAAAAAACTTCTGTAAAAACAAACATGCATAGTCGAACAAACACATTTTTAGTGTTTTCAAACGTTATTTTCCGAACCTATAAACAATAATAATTTGTTAATATAATCATTAAATTATAAAATCTCGTAATATTCTGAGAGCCTTCGAGCTACTTTTCACAAATACTACCTTAATTATTTTTATTAACGTTTCTATTTTACGGCACGAGCCACGAGGAAGGCTTAACTTAGCTTATTATTCAATGATAACCATATAGAAAAGTGTCGAAGATTTATTGTAAACGAAAAAAAAAAATATAAAACGAACGTATAAAGTATCTGTTAAGATTATTAAGTATGTAAATAAATTATTCTTGACCACGCATCGGAACGGGTCCCTGTGTAATAAATTAACCATAAAATTAAATATGTTGTAATATATAGTGATCATTTTATTAGATAAAAAGTTTTTACAACGTCTATATAATATACGCACTAGGATATTTATTTTATATCAGTAATAATAAAACTATTATATGACCATTAGATAGATATTAGATAGATAACGTGTGAAGACGATACAATTTTATGCGAGATTTTACTATTATTTTGGTTACAATTACTTACTTTTTTGCCTTGAATACTGCGCCTACGCAAGACTTGCAATGTGGAAATGCAATTTGGATCAAGGATTTCGCCGGTTTAATATTACAATTAAAAAGTTGAATGTCTTATTTATGTTATTAAAATGCAAATATCTTTGAAAGGTTTTATCCGAAAAGAGAGACATTATAAAATAAAAATATCGGTGTTAGGGTAAAATGTAAACATGTTGACGAGGATAACGCAACATTTTGTTGTTATTTTGTCCGACATTTGACATCAAACCATATCATTAAATGCTATTTGTTAATTTTTATATAAGTCAAAAGGTAATTAAACTTTTGACTTCTAATATTGATGACAGTAATAACATATCAAGCAAAGGTAAACTAAAATGAACAAAAAGAAAAACAAGCGAAAACAACACACCTAAATTCCGAATTTGACTAAAATTTCAAGTATTTTGTGTCGATTTTAACACATTATTTTATCGTAACCAGCAAACCCACTTGGTTGCTATGCTCAATAATTAACACACTAATATTATAAATTCTAATGTTATTGAGTGTGTACGTTTGTTACTTCTTTACGCTGAAACGCCCCAATGGATTTGAGTGAAATTTGGAATAGAGATAGCTGAATTAACACATAGGCTACTTATTAACTCGTAAAAAGGTTCTTGCGGGATAAACAAAGACCTGCGAGCGCAATCGCGGGGCGCAGCTAGCGCGAAACAATAAAGAAAAACGCGTAGCTTCTGAACGTATTTTATTGCATTTTTTAGTCCTTATTTTTCCGCACTGTGGTTTTTCGCAAGTGTTTCTTTCCGCAAACGATGTGGTTTATGATAAGATGAGTTTATTTTTTTGTATAAAAATTTATATTTATAAAAATTATTTTTTTGCTTTTAAACAGTGTTTATTTTAGACGCAGTATCAAAAAAGTCGAATAATTTCGCAATTATATGGCTTATGAATTTTTACGGATATGTCTCTGCAGTCTGCACTAATCTTTTCCGCGTGCGTTTTTATCATCAGTATAGGTTGAACTACCACACGGGTATGACGTGAGGTAGAAATGAGGTTTTTGCTATTTCTATTAGATGCGTTACTGAAGATTAGTATCATGTAAAATAAAAAATGAAGCAGAAAAGACAGGCACGAGCGATTAAATGGGTAATTCTTTTAAACAGGTTTTCTTCGCGAGAAAAAGCAAAGAAAGAAAATAAAGCGCGGAACGCTTACATTGGGAATAAACACACTCGTGGAAATAAGCACTGGGAATGGTATAGTTATATTGGAAAATTTAAAAAGGTTTTCTAAGTATCTACGTATTTTTTGTAACATGTATTTAAAACAACCACGATTAACAAGAAAAGATGCAGTGAAAAATATTTCTGCCATTTTTTTTATGATTTAAACATAAAAATGTAGGAAAATCAACAATACCGACTCGTAACTCGACGACAAAATTTGTTTAATTTGAGTGCCTAAACATTCTTGATTTTTGTCAAATGCTCTTATCTAGCTTACAAAATCAAATATTGTTTTTTAGACGTCAAGCATGTAGTTATGATGTGCGGTATTGTGTGTCTAATGCTATACTCCTGTATTTATGTACTTACGTATTAGAATTGGAATTATGCAAACAATTATACAAAAAGCATTAGGTGATCATGTCAGTCTAATGCTCCACGGTAGTAATGTTTCTGCCCAAAACTGATTATTTTATATAGATCTTTAAGCGTCTTTAATTGTGATAAAACCATCCTAGAGACTGGCTCTCAAGTGCAACTCCCAGAGTAGAGGCGAAACATTTTTTACTTGGGGTGGTTCATCATCATCAGCCTATTACGATCCCACTGCTGGGACACATGCCTTCTCTGAGAGCAAAAGTATCATAATTTATCTAGTTCGGGTAGAGTTGTCGCGTGCCCTCGATTGTTGCGGTTCTTGGACATACCGGTTTCCTCACGTTGTTTTCCTTCACCGTTTTGAGCGATAACAGATCCACACAAGTGGGCACTAACCGTAGCATAATATTAAGAAAGTATATATGTATTATAGGAATGATTTCTGTAACTCATTGTTAGATTCAAATCCAAGAATTCGTCTCTCGATCGCACCTAATCTTTATTTTTCTTCTTTTTTTATCGCTTGAATAGTGTAATGTTTATTGCAAGTTTTTGTATAACGTGTGCTTATACCTAGTTATTACTTTACTTAGTTACATATAGGTAGGTATTATTATCTTCTACTATACACGAACATGCCTCAAGTTAAAAGCATATCATTATACCGTTTCAAGTGTTTTGTACTTGTAGTACTAGATTTTTTATTTTACCACACGTGTAGTGAGATTTGAACGACTTCGGTATAACAAGTCAAGGTTTTTAACATCTTATATTATGTTAGATCATTTTAAATTACATGATATCAGTTCCTGTCAAACACGTTACGTTATGATGGATACGGATAAGTTATTTTGACGAAACTGTATCCTGCTGGGAACGCAACGTCAAGCCATCGAATATTTAAATTGTTAAATTGAATACCTATTTACTTATTTGTTTAGTAATGCATAATAAACAAACATTATTCATAAGGATATTAGAGAAATCAAATAAACTCGCAATCGCGTAGCCGGATCTCGCTACGAGACACTAGTAGGTGTATTTTCATAGCGTAGGTAATGTGCCTTCAATTAAATAAAATTAATAAATAAATGTCGGGTTACTATTGCACACAAATTGACCTAGCCCCAAATTAAGCTCAAAACTTGTGTTATGGGTACTAGACAACGATATACATACTAATATAGAGAAATAAATACTTATATAGATAGAAATATCCAAGACTCAGGAACCAATATTCGTGCTCATCACACATAAATTTGCCCTTACCGGGATTCGAACCCGGGACCGCTAGCTTTGAAGGCAGGGTCACTACCAACTCGGCTACCGCGTCGTCATTGACAAAAGATAGGTATTTTTGGCTGCACATCCCAACAACCGTTAATATGCGACCGTCATTATTATATACATCAAAAACTTCTTAATTGTCAAGTATATAATTATGAAGACAGGATGACTTTGAAGCGGGTAATCCGGTAGAGATACTTTTATCTTTGTCCTCTATATTTCTACCTTCATACGTATTTCTTGTGTGTTCTTTACAAAAAGCGAACAGCTCAGTGTAACAGACATCAATTCGCAAAAACGAATCTTAGTAAAATGTGTAAAACTATTGCGTTTTCTAGAATATTCTACACGTGCCGAGTAATTTTTTTTTTTTTTTTTTACTAATTTCCGGGTAGCGTTTGACCACAAGTCACCTGATGTTAAGTGACGATGTGGTCGAAGATGGCTCCACGCTACACCTGGACTGAGAACTGGCTCTCAAGTGAGGCTGCCGGAACACACCGATAGGTGCTTGGCGACAGATTCTTAACAAGAGGGTGGTAGCTAGCCAGGCGAGGTCTAGAAAATACTCTACCACCAAGCAAGCAAAACAAACATATAATAATACATTTTTTATCTCTACCGAAGATTCTGCGTAGATCTTCTCCCAGTAGGTATGTGTACATACCTATATCTATCCGTGTCATTGAACCATTGCTTAGGCAAATAATAGGAGTAAACTGACACGCCAACGTCACGTCTTCATTGGTCATAATCGACATAAGTACTACCAGCATACCAAATATTTGGTGGACTTTAACCTTGCGTGTGAATGACAAAAATGCTGTTTATGTGTAAATAGCGAGATACGCTTTCCTATATCCTGAAGTTCTAATGTTTTTTTTTTTGTCCTGAGTAGTGGTCAATAGTCTTCAATATCTATTGTATCAATAATACCAGACGCTGATTTTCAGCTGAACCACTTGGGTCCATCTAAATATATATAACTCAAAGGTGACTGACTGACTGACATAGTGATCTATCAACGCACACTGCACAGCCCAAACCACTGGACGGATCGGGCTAAAATTTGGTATGCAGGTAGATGTTATGACGTAGGCATCCGCTAAGAAAGGATTTTGAAAACTTTCGCATTTATAATATTAGTGTCATTGCTACAATAAGGGGTACGCAGGATTGAGGTCTTTTTTGAAGTGGTATGCAGCAAAAACTAATTGGTAACCACTTGACTAGATAAATAAGTAACGTGGTCAAAGATGGTAAATAAATCAATCCTAAAGTATCTAAAGTTCTGAACAATTATTGAAATTGCCGGAACACGCCAGTTAAAAAATGTTTTGGGGCAGAGTATAGTCTGACGTAGACTTAGGGCCGGTTTTATAAACGTCCGTAAGTTAAGGCGCTGGTTCCCAAGCTAAGCCGAAAAACGGGGTTAATTAAAACTATATCTCTGTGTAATTTTGGTCTAAAAAAATCGAATAAAAATATATGTCAATTTACTTCATATATAGCATAGGACCTTCAGGCCGAAAAATGCAAAAAATATATTTATATGTTGAAAAAAAATGTGCAAGGTGTCCATTTTCTGCAAGTTTAATACTACTTTACTCCTAAACTATATATGTAACAAAGACTTGTCAATACCATCGGCGTATTAAGAAATATAATACCCAGAGGCTCTTCAGGCTACTTTTTGAAAATACTGCGTTAATTATTTTTTGCGAATTTTTTACGTATTTCATACTCGCAAATCGGCACCCCCCAGTCGCCCATAAAATCAGTACGGGACGAGCAAGCAAGGTCAACAGCGTATGGCAGGGCCTTAAATGTAAACCAATTTCGTTAAATTTGATTTTACCACGGAAAATTTGACAATAAGGTCAAGTTTACCGAAATTTGGTATGACATTTAACTTACGGACGTTCATAAAACCAGCCAATAAGGTACCTAGTTATGATAAAATAAAACATTGAGATTGTCAGTTTGTACGTTGCCTTATAAAGATACGTACGTAGATTATCTCATTCAAGATTACGTTAGTCATATAAATATAGAGCTGCTATTAAGTGAAACAAAGAAACAACACCACAAAGGTAAACAAACGACCAGACACGAGACAACGTAACTGAATTAATTTAGTCGTTACTTTAGCGTATTTTCCCGGAACAGATTGTTGCAAGTAAAGTATTGTCTGTGACCGCTAAATAATATCATGTATTATAACATTATAATTATGCAATGTACATAACGTTATCCTACTAATATAATAAATGCGAAAGTTTGTGTGTGTGTGAATGTTTGTTACCACGTATCACCGTGTAACTACTAAACCGAATTTAATGAAATTTTGAATGGAGATAGCTTATACTCTGGATTAACACAAAGGCTACTTTTATCCGATGATGGTTCAGCGATGATGGCTCAGTGGTAGTGACGTGGGCTTGCGATCCGTAGGACGTGGGTTCGAATCCTGCAATGAGCTTGAGCTTTCGGTGAAGGAAAACATCGTGATGAAACCATAGCTTGGTGGTAGGGTATTTTCTAGTACTCGCCTGGCTAGCTACCACCCTCTCGTTAAGAATCTGTCGCCAAACACCTATCGGTGTGTTCCGGCAGCCTCACTTGCGAGCCAGTGCCCAGTCCAGGTGTAGCGTGACGCCATCTTCGACGCATCGTCACTTAACATCAGGCGACTTGTGGTCAAACGCTACCCTATAAATAGTAAAAAAAAAACCCGGAAAAAGGTTTCTGAGGGATAACTGGAAGATGCGGGTGAAACCGCGGGACGCAACTAGTACTAGTATAAATTACATAATGAAACAACATCATTTATTATTCCCAAGAAGTCAAAATTGACACCGTATCCTTTTTTGTTTGTCCTGCCACAATTCACTAAAGGCATCTAATTGGCTGGTTGGTATTTCCAATTGGATATATCCATATTCAATTTGACATAGATACAGAAAGATTATAATTTTTTATTGGTACACTACAAAAAAAAAAAACATTAACTGCTGGTATACAGCCTCAGTTGTATGCTGAGCCGGGACCTATTTCTGACATCGCACAATGTCGTACTTGTTCATGTGTAATTGTTACTGTGTGTTTTTGTTCTTGTATTGTGCGATATTGTGTATGTCAGAAATAAATACATTTTCATTTCATTTCATTTTCATTTTTTTTGAACGAATGCGCGTTCGCCATTCAGCTGCGCGTCGTCGACCAGTGTGCACGTCTCGAATGCGCGCCGACGTCGCCACAACATCATCATCAAATCTTTAAAACTACCAATAATAACACTACGGAAAGTGTCACAACGGTCTTATCGCTCAATTAGTACAAAAATATAAAAATGGTAGGTACAACAGAATGCAATAAATTAGACATTTATAGTAATAAGGTATAGATAATTACGTAAGAAGGTAGGTACATATCTAATACCTACTTCCATAAAAATAATAAACAATGATAACTAGGTAAGTAGTAGTGTTAACAAGGATGGATCATTTACTTTCGTGTCTGGTTTTGTTTGTTTTATGTTTAGCGATCACGTGCTACATTATTACGATGTAGGGAAAAGTGATGTACTCGTACTGACATTAATGGTTTGTGTAAATTTTTTGTTTCATGTTGGTCAGAAATTAGCTCTTCTATAATAATTAAATTATAGCTGTAGCCCCTGATTTTACCCGCGTGTACATTTCTACAGGACTTG
Source organism: Opisthograptis luteolata (assembly GCA_931315375.2). Lineage (NCBI taxonomy): Eukaryota > Metazoa > Arthropoda > Insecta > Lepidoptera > Geometridae > Opisthograptis > Opisthograptis luteolata. The sequence goes on along the minus strand of OV928038.1, from coordinate 5,380,712 downwards.
CCACAAGAAAAAAGCCTATAACACTTAAGAACAATGTAGCGTTGTTACAGTGAAATAATGTTCATAATCGGATGTAATATAAGGTTACCTCCTAAATCCAAACTCACACATTTTATCTCTTTATACCTAATATTAGAGTAGAAAAACCTAAATGGCTTACTGAACCAAAAAAGCAATATTATAGTACTTACGCAGAGGTAATTTATATTATTAATATATTCATTAAGACCAGATTTGGCGAGATAGGTATGTCGATTTGCAAAGTGTTTTTTAATGTAAGCAACGCGTAATCATCACTAGTTATTTCGAGTTTTTCATGCCTACTTAGCTCTAGTTTAGCTTAGTCTCGCCCGTAGTAGGTATATTGTACCTAAACTATTCAAATAAGTTTGAAACATTTCGAATGCTTGTGTTTAAGCTTGATTTGGCTACTGTACCCTAATTACTACGAAAGATTTTCAGGAATTTCTTTTTACGAAGTATGAAGTGACACTAAGAGTGCTGCGACCTTTTCGTAAATTGATAATGTTGCTGTGCTAAAGAGATTAAGTTCTCTCACTCATTCCAGTTTAGTGACCTATTCTACTACATATACTATTGTTGTACATCTAACTAGACTAGCCTTTGCCCACAAAGTCTCACCCGAAGTTAGTCTTTATAAAAGTAGTAATTTTAACTAGGTCGTGGTCGTATTTTTACTGTGGTCCTTTTGAACAAGCTCAGAGGCATACAACGAGACAGAAGGAGCCATGCTTGAAGTGTATTTACGTAACAAAACCCAAAACGAGGAATTCGCCGAATAACCAGTCCTTATTTACAAGTTATAGTGGCATTGGGCAGGCCATATCGCTTGACGAACCGATAACCGATATGAAAGAAAAGTTCTTCAGTGGCGATCACGAACCGGAACACGTTTTGTAGGTAGGTAGGCCTCACCAGGTGAACATACGACAAAATTCGCGAGGAGCCGGTACTTACATAAATTTAGCAAACATTTGAATATTATTTTTTACTCTTTAATAATTTAATTTATAGTTCCGTTTTTTTACCCATAAAAGCTGGACTCGATACCGGAAGCTCAGAGTAATATATGTATTTTTTGTTTATTACTAAAAATAATATGTATAGCATCGTCTTGGTTGTGACTCTAATGAATAAATAAATTAAATTATAAAGCGATATTTGATCTGTCAGTTTATTCCGTTTAATAAAATATTCGACTACAGGTAGGAGTAGTTAAGTTTAAGTTCGAAGATTTAAAGTAATGACATGTTGTATCCTACTAAATTAATTTCAACTTTGGACATAGAGGTATTTCACTAAAAATGCAGAAAAGGAACGACAGCATTTCAATTATTGTCCTCAAAACACAAAAAATTGTTTTGTTTTCCAATTAAATTAAATATACTGACCTGGAGTGAACTTGACTCCGAACCAAACAGACATGGGCATAATGCCGTGATGGATGACGTGGAGTTTTGACACGTGGTCATACTTCTTGCGCAACACGAAGAAGATCTGCAAAAGACATCGGCAAATAAATCGCAGGTACAATCAGCATACATATAATTATTTAGTTTGCATTCTATGATTAAGTGTACATTGGTAATATATGTTTTGTGCTCTAATTGCAAAAAAAAACATGGTTAAAAGAACTACATCAACGCCTGGCAAGCTTTACCATAGTAGGAAGGTACTTTGTAGTCCTGTTCTGGCTAACTACTATCTATCCACAAGATCTATATACAAATAAGTAAAACTCCTGTTCCGACAACATCTTCGATCGCATCATCACTTAACATCTGTTAAGATAGTCGCTAAACTTAATCTACACTATACCGATTAACAATACTGTAGCTGAAACTGACTGATCAATTTTTAAGCGATTAAGTCAGTAACTTGTTTTTTCCCTATACAAAATTAAATTAATGTACCTTATGATTTATGTAGGCATTCAACCCGGTGAACAAAAAGTAAGAAAATTGCTGCTTGGCGATGTTTTTGCCGTCTTTGTATGTGATATATATAGGTATGAAGTGATGGATATTGGGTACCTTAATTAAATATCGTTAAATTAAATCCGTTTTTTTTTCATCACCGAATCAGTATCTAAGTAATAAAAAGATATAAAATTAAACACAGATAATAAATATATTTTTGAACATTTATCAATTAAAACTTGAGTTTTTGTAGTGGTTTGAAGATACGTTTAGAATGATATAAAAACCATGTAACAGATCAAAGTTCCCTGACCTCTAGGGCTCCGCAAACCTATCATCACAAGGGGTCCGCACATAACAGTATATATTAAAAAATTTTAAGACAAAGGCCAAAAGCCAAGCGCAAAAGAAAAGTGCAGCGAAAACAAGAGAGTCCTAACATTTCAAATTAACTTGTAAAAAAAGCCAATATACATACTAATAAAGAGTCCGCTTTGATCATAGTAAAATCTTTCCGCCATTGAAAAAGGCTGAGAAAAGCTTTAATGAATGACAAATTTCAAGTTACAAGTTATTTTATAGTTCGCCCATTTGGCACGTTACTCGCAGCAGCGTCCGTGGGTGTGTTATGTGTAGTAAAAATAGACATATTTTTAGTAAACTTACCGTATCGAAAAACTCTGTGAACTTTGAAAAGTAGTACCACCAGCATCCATGGACCGTCTGTAAAAAAACATATTTCATCAGAATTCACACACACATCACATTTCACATCTTATTTTTTAAAATTAAACCGGCCTGTTCTAATAAAATTAGAAGACCCATAATATGTGACACAACGAGCAAACAGATGACTGCAAATCGTGAAGTCTCGAATTTTATTCCCGCTAAGGGGTATTATATAACATTTCATAAAGGCTAATTTACATTCGGGAAGTAATATAATGATGAACAAAAAAATCACATAATATTCGTTTAAAATTTAAAGTTTAATATTCATGTTTTGTTTGATATTTTTAAACGGAATTAACTCAACATATAAGTGATGTAGGTAAAGCTAAATTTAGAACTAGCAGATCATAAATATAAATTGTGAAGCGTACCATAAATTGTTTATTTGATATTACAATAAAGTTCTTCGATGATATTTTAGAACATAACTCGTAAATCTTAAGTTCTAAAGGTAACATTTACACTTTAAATTTTCTCAGAAATCCAAACAAATAAACAAGAAATGATTTAGAGCATGAATAAAAAAATTAAAAAAATGTTTTAGTTAAATGGAACTTTTTGAACAGATGCTCGTCTATTGCCAGCGATATAACATTGTATCATACACGTTTACGAATAAATTTATTGCTATGATAGTGTGTAAACGACATTATTATAAAGCCTCTGGTCATTGAATGCATAATGTAGTCGGTATATTGGTTGATAGAGTTCTTTGCAATTATGTTGTGATGCGAATGAACGCAGATGAAGTCTCAGCCTTGAATAGGCCCCACGCTGCCGCCATTACTGACACATGTTACATTTGCATTATTACCTTATCCAACGTCATTAGTTCATTTCTAGAAGTTATTTGCAAGGAAAACATTAAGCGATCTTTACGGTGTTGAGGCAAACAAGAATCTTATATACATTAACTTTATGACAAAAAAGTGGGATCATTCAATTACTTCCACCGTGTGTTTCTTCAATGAAACTAGTGAGACTTCTTCTCAGTTATTGTATTACTTATGAGCTCATGAGCTTAGCTTATGAGTACTTCGATTAAAATAGACTTGGTATTGACAGTAGTTAGTAACAGCAATAAAACAATAATAATACAGTTCAATCAAAAAATATCATATTGTTTTTGTTACTTTACGCACTACGCAGAATAATAATTGTAAAATTATGTAATTAATAACGGAAACTGAGAACGTTAATTCTAATAATGGCGTGTACAAAAACTAACCATAATATTTTGGGTTGGTTTTTATTGTATTTAGTTTCATTTTTTCAAGTAGGAGAATATTGTTACGGAAACGGATATGGCGGTTGCAAAAAAAGGCTATATTAACCAAAGTGACTTTTTTCGTGTGAGTACATGCACGCGGCACACGCACCGAGTCCGGTGACGCGCCATGACTCGTGACGCACCTTGCGTAGCACTTCACTTGTATTGTTCATTGGATACTTCAACACGTTAAAATAATATGTATCTATGTCGCAGCCAGCTAGATTTATTAGCCGTTCAATCAACAGCCTAGCCTCTTTACTAAACAGCTCCGTTCAACTAGTGGCCTGAATGATATTCAGCCATTTGATCAAACAGCTAGGCAAAAACTCGGACCGATGACGTTTAATTACTTGCCTAGCCTGTTCATTTTCACTCGCCTGTTCCACTATATGAGTGTAACAGTAGATTACGCCCCTAAGCTGCCAACATGGTTATTTTCATCTGTGGTCAAATGGCAATGGAATGCTCAAACCAGCTTAGCTCAAACCAGTTTATTAAATGTTGTAACAGACGCTATGGCTGAAAATCATTCAGGCCACTAGTTGAATGGCGCTATTGGCTAGGCTGTTGATTGAACGGCTAATCAAGCTAGTTGGCTGCGACATCTGCACCACGTTAGTCTTTTACTACTTATCTTTTTTTTTATAAAACTACCGCTAAGTAGGCGTGTCTGGAGCCACTTCTATAGCCCGCGGAACCTTTAAGAGTCTGAATTTTCTGGTGAATGTCTAAAGCTTATTTATTTTACCGATGATTTTATAATTAAGTCTTATCTGATATTTACACGACTACCTCTGAAATGGTGCCTTTTGTCACATTTATTATGTCCTGCTATGAGGTCACTGTCTAACATACTGTTTGCATTTCTCTTGAACACAGTGACCTTCGCTGACATTCTATCAGTGTTTACAATGATGATGTGGCTGTGATAGTCTTTACGCCCACGATGGGATTGACTGGAAAAAAGTTAAACGAGACGTTCACCCACCTTCCGGGTGGTTTATTAACTAATTAAGAACTTAAATGAATAATTTTTTTTACTGCTTACAGGGTTGCGTTGGACGACAAGTCACCTGATGTTAAGTGACGATGTGGTCGATGATGGCGCCACGCTACACCTGAATTGGGAACTGACTCTTAAGTGAGGTGCCTGAACACCCCGATAGGTGCTTAGTGACAGATTCTTAACCTGAGGGTGGTAGCTAGCCAGGCGAGTACTAGAAAGTACCCTACCACCAAGCTGTGGTTTCATCACGATGTTTTCTTTCACCGAACGCTCAAGCTCATTGTAGGATTCGAACCCACGTCCTACGGATCGCAAGCCGACGTCACTACTACTGAGCCATCATCGCATCAATAAACTTAATACTCAATTTTCATACCCTAATCTATAAGACCGCGTCGTAAAAATTAAGGTAGTGTGATAAAATCTAGACTGTAAGTTAAACTCTTTCACAAACTTATGCATTTTAATACGAATGTGATTTTAGTATGATGAGATATTACTATGATTGCGCCAATTGCGGCCAATTGCCAATTTGTTGTACTGCATTGGTTAATAGCGGCGTTTTAACTGGCGTAGCGAGTGTGATTGTGTAGCGATATCGCTTACGTCTTCATAAAATAGACAGCAATACATCTCAGTCTACACAATTCGCTACGCCTACTAAAGCGCCGCATAAGAGGCAAGTTACGATGATGATAATCAACCATTTTTCTCGCAAGAAACGTACAATTTCCAAATCCAAATCGGAATAAACGTATGAGGCCACAACATTCACTTACTTCTCACCTGAGTTGGTGAACAGTATTATCAGTAGGTACTGGTCGATTTTATTTGTACTAGTTCGTCTTAGAAATAAATGAATTGAAGCTTTAGGTAAAATTCAAAGTCCTAACTCATTCACTACCATATCAAAGTACAACGGCAATCACTGGTCCTAGAAACATGAAATATTGGTGCACTAAGAAAGATTTCCTTTTGTTTTTTTTTCACTTATTGGGGTCAAATTAGATATTAATTTTAGTTTGTGTTTTGTTTGTATCAATTAAAACGCGAGTGAAATCACGGGCAATGTTGCTAGTGCATGTATAAGCTTTGACTTGTATTGCGTTCATCGGTCTGAGAGGTGAAGATAAACTTACAACATTATTTTATTATGATAATTATTTTTAGAAGGTAAAAACAATTTGCGAGACCTTGATTATAAAAAAAAATAACTTTTATTACCGCAAATTTAAAATAATCATTTAAATAACGTAGAAAGAAATATAATGCGCGTAGTTTCCTACGAGTCATATGTTTTTTAGTTTCCTGTTAAAAAATAATATAATAGGTATAAAGCAAGACTGAATAAAACATATTCAAACATCCTGTATGAATTTTATTGCAATGATAATAACCCCTTTTATGAGCATCAAATACATAATTACGTTGGACGATTTGTTGTTTAAACAGTTATAGATAGGTAATAGTTTCCTGAAACATCTTTAATATGAATATTATGATTTCTAGTCATCAGTCTATAATTGTAATGTTTTTTTCTGACAATGTTCACACTCTCTGTAAACATCAATTTCAAAGTCCAACTGTCAATTAAAATGCTCAAAGAAGTAGGTAATGTTTACAAAAATCAACAACTCAAAAATAAAAATCAACTTTACTTCAACTTTTGTAAGCAAAATATGGTAAGAAATGTTACGAATGACACCCATTATCTTCCATTAACTTTAAAATAATCCTTTCAAAAATTCTTACCCGTATAGCATCCGGAGAATTCGAGTAGTCCACGGGTTGGCATCGAAAACTGTATGTGGTGAACCAACCGCTCACAATACTCTGCAAAAAATATAAATATTAAAAAAAATACTAAAAATGTATTGTAGGTTATTTTTTTTTAATGGTAACACAATTTTAATCTTTGCTTTTTATCAATAAAGATTATGGAAAAAGACAATTATGATACCATAAACTCACCTCGTGGAACAACCAGCAACTAAATATGACTTGAAACAAGTTGTACCATATAAGCACTTTTTTCAATTCGAAAGGTTTTCGGTTCTCCATGAATTTCGGTCCAATAACCTGGCGGAAGAAATAGATTACGTTAAACCAGTACCCATAACACACAATTTCAGTTTGCTACTTCCGTAACATAAAATTGTTGCTGGAAATATCTCGAATGTCAACTAAACATAACAGGTAAATAATTAGCATTACTCATAGCGTAGGTAACTTCCAATAGGAAACGTTTCTAATGGAATTTAATTTGTTTGATGTGATGGCCATTAATAATTAATCAGGTCTGTGTGACGTATACGCTGTAATTACGAGCAAGATAATATGAATGCACTTACTTTGACCGTTAAGACGTATGTGAGACAGATCGCCAGCGTAGGGAACGGCGAAGACATCAAGAACCAGTCCTTGACCCGTTGGTCACTTTTGTTGTCCATCAGGTCATGGTATCCCGCCACTAGCCTACTCAGCGCCTCCATTTTCACTGTAACAACGATAAAATTAATTTAAAACCACCTTTTATTCAAGAACACAAAAACGTATCGCTGGTTAAGAATATAAGAGGACCCGTACATTTCGAATTGTGTGGACGCCAAGTACTGCGGATACAGAGTGAGCAATTTTGGACAGATCGGGCGCGAGCCGCTTACATTCGAGCGTCAAGTTTACCGAATGTCAGGGTGGACGGGGTTCCAAGCAGTTATGCAAAGCTACTCCTCGACACATGCTAGCTTTACTATGTGAGATGGACGGATAATTTAATCAGAGTGCGTTTTACATGCCTATAGGTAAACAGCTGTGCTCTTAATTAAATACTGTTTACGATCACGCACGCTTGCACACCTGAGATCATGGAAGTAATACGAATTGCAATCCCTTTTGTATGGGACCGATGAAAAGGCAAGGTACTAATTATTTACCTAAGTTACCTACAAAGAAACGGTAAAATTATTCTCGGGGACCTTGCTCCCGCTACTCAGCCACCGCACTACTATATTCGGTTTTGCAATATGTCTGAGCTCGTCAGTCGGCTTACAGCTTTACCTCACCTTCGTATTGGTAAATTGGTATCCTTAATAGTCACGAAATTAACAGACACAAATTTTTTGTATTGCAAAATTGATAAACGCTTTATTAATCGCTGACTAGTGAGAAATTTATTACCGCACCGTTTGTCACACGTTTGTTAATTTGAATACCTACTTTATTTGATACAAAACAAACATCAAACATTAACTATATGAAGACTCTTTTGAAAGACATTGCATGCGATCTAGATATGATCTCACTCATAATATTTTATGTAAATAAGGTAAAAAAGGTAGCATTATGCTTGCTCACCATTGCCCTTACATATCTGACCACCTGATATAAGTAGTCAGCTTTCATACTACTTGTGTACAAGTCCAAACATTACAGCGAGGCCGGGTCGTTCATACGCACTCTGTGCGAACCACTTCCGGTAATGCTGAGGGCTAACCAGATCGTAGTTTGTACTTATTATAGCAATTGGAATCATCGATTCCTCGGCTTCTAATAAATCATAATTACATAATTTCCGTGTTATTCAATAAAAATTCCTTGTTCAGTTTCAAGGGCAGAGAACCTAATAACAACAATGGGTCGACATTAATTTATCTGCTTTGCGTGTCTGTTTGAGAAGAGCAAAATAATGATGCTCAGGAATAATACAACAATAATGAAGGTACGAGAACCTACTGAGGTCAGCCGCCATGCCGCCATTCTAGGGACCCGTCCGCGGCTTTGTACGAGTAATCTAAGATATTTATAGCTTGAATTTTTCCCGTTTTCCGCAAAATTTTGTATTCATATGAGAAAAATACATTATTTATGTGTAAAATTTGAACTAAATCAGTCAAGCTATTTTGACGTCAAACAAAGACAAATAAATCAACATACATCCAGATAATATCTAACTATTAGGTAGGGAAGAGATACGAATACGGAAGGGATAGCACAAAATACTTAATTATGTACCAAAAACAACGAACGGATTTTGTTGTGAGCATTCGATTTCTATTTGATCAAATCTGACATTAACTAAACGAAATGCAAAATATTGAAAGTTACCTGTTGACCTCAACATTTGAAAAGACAATTCAATATCTTTTGATATCGCAAGTTTAGTGCATGCTCAAGCTCAAAATAATCAATTTTGTATGTTGAAAAATTCTCACAACGAGAGATTAGCTACCATATTATAGTTTTATGGACATGCAAGATCTCGACTCGCTGGACGGACGGCTGCTAATCCAAGGCTCATTGTCATTACACAAACGTGCGTGGATTACATTTCTTATTAATTGTAAAATGATATGTACGTAGTAATAGGATAGGTCCTTGTAAGAGCCCGGGGAAGTATACTATCACCAACTTCTTTCTGTCACTAAGCAGTATTTCCGTATTCCAGTTTGAAGAGTCAGGTGCTGGCAAATTTTAAAGATTCCGGTGCCTGGAAGATGAAGTCACGAAGAACTTCGCGAACTCCAGGTGGAGGACTGGCAAGAGATAGCGCGAGAAAGACCAAAGTGGCGACTTTTATTTTCGGAGGCCAAGACTCACTTTGGGTTGTTGTCGTCGTCAGTAAGTTAGTTCAGTGGACACGACCTAGGGGATAATGCGTTGTTATAACGTTATAAGTGATAGTCACCTTTTAACATAAAATCGTCATCAGCCTGTTCTATGTAAAGAAGTGTTTAGAATTTCTTGCTAATCACTTTACAACGGCTGAAAAGAAGCATTTTAGATACAAACAAAATGGAAAAGTTACCCGGAAAATTGGGAAATTCGAGAGAACCTAAAAGTGCTTTATTCTATGGGATTTTTCTATGAACTCATTATATGAAATGAATATAATATACCCGTGCGAAATAACCATTTATTTTGTAATCTATTATTATCCATGTTACCTATTATTTTATTATTACGAGCGATTTGTTTATCTCCTAACTCAGATCCATAAGACAAATTCTAAACGTAAGCAAATAACTCTTAGTATGGTGTGTCGTTATATTTAACGTCGACACATGAACGTTGCTTACATGACTGTTGAAAGATTAATTTAATACTACTTAAGGAGAAAAAAGATTAATAGCTGTAGGTAAATAATTCTTTTCAATTTTCAAAAGTTCTTAACGAGCACCTAGTACTCAGGAGGAATGCGCTTCTTAGGTCAAGTAGCATTCTCGTATTCTTTATATTTATTTTGTGTGTATTTTATTTATGTATGTAGGTACAATGTACATACAATTTGATGAGATGGATGTAGGATTTATTGATATTACTGAATTCGATTAATATAGATATTAGTCATGTGCATAATTTGATAATTCCAAAACCAGTCCTTACGGATTTAAAATTAAGATTATGTATTGGTAGGTATAATTCAAGAGATTAATGAACCTTGAATTCTTAGGTTTATAATAATTTACGTTCAAAGTTTTTTTTTGTCATGACTTCAGACCTATTTTCATACAATACCTACAATCATTAACGTATGTATAGCTTCAATCTATTCTAAAATAGATACTGTGGCAATACCTACTGGGTGTAGTATTTCGACAGGTTCACTCAAGCTTTACGGAAAATGTTGTATAAAAATCAACATATATTAATTTAACCTCTATTAGGCTTGCGTCAGGACAATATCTCACTTTATGCTAACCTTTCTAGACCAATAAATTCTCGTAGCTTTCATCAACTTATTTCGTTTACAGGACATAGGTTTATAGTGTAGATATATACATTACCAATAACTCTTTTTTACATAACCTACGTTTGACCACAAGTCACCTAATGAATTGATGATATAATCGAAGGCGGCGCCACTCTACGTCTTGATTGAGTACTGGCTGGAAATCATTTATAGAAGTTGTTTACTAAGATTATAGCCCAACTTGTTTTATTAATTTAGACTGGACCTTGCTAAAGTGGAAAATTACGGTTACCGGACAGCTAATATAATAAATAATATGAGCATTGTCTGCATGTAAATTACCTGTTAAGGCATTTTAGTAGCATTAACGTCTCCGTAGGCCGGTCAAAGACACTTACACATTCGCAAGGGGGACTATTACTTGATTTAAGTTATCTAAGCTAAATATATAATTATAATATGTTAGAGAAGTTCAATGTTGAAAGTCTCGAAAGGTCACTGCATCTCTCGTCTGCAATATAATATTGGATAGATGTAAAAATATTTTATAAAAGTTATTAGATATAGTTTACAGATCTACAGTAATAATGAAATACATTTTAACTATTAGGTTGTGTTTCAGTATAAGTACTAAATATTGTGTGTTTGTTGGTACATAAATGGTTCTTCTTTCACTCAGCCACGGAGTTTTTTGTATGGAAACAGTTAATGGGCAAGAGCGAGACAAATGCTACTTTGTATCTCTGAAAATATACGGTTCCTGAGAGAATCTCAACGCAGGTACAACCACGAGGAATAACTAGTATTCCATACCATCTTATAAACAATCGATAAATTGCAGATTATGTCATGTAGATTCTGAAAAATAATATAAAATCTTAATGCGCAAATAAACACGGTTCGTATTAATATCTATTTCAATTGTTTGAACATGTTATCGCATAAATAAAGAGCTACGGCGTAGGTCCTTTAACCAAGGCGCTGCGCATCTTTATATCTAATACGTGATAATGCCACACAAGTGGTTCTACAAAGTTTGAATAAATCGAAGCAATTCTGAGCAATTTTTATGTGTCAGCGCATGTAAACATAATGTCATTATTATAGATAAAATGATTGTAAGTGTTTAATAAGCTCACATATCAATGAATTTTCTCTTTCCGCCACTGATTATATTATTATTATCTTCCTATTTGCCAACTCCTCTTCTCACAGACTGTGAAATAAGCAATACCTAACTTTTTTTATAAAGAAACAAAATCTAAAGAAGTATTGCGAATCTCACCGCAGGACCCCCACCCAACAGCACTTCCACTCAGTTAAATCTATTATGAGCAAATTGCTATGCGTTTCGTTACCCCACTCCTATCAACGCGGCCTACCATACGGCGTCCACGGCCAGGTCGTATAAAAATGCGAGGAATTTTAAACACTAATGAACCCTTGTGAAAACAAAAAAACTTGTACGAAGAAACTCGTATCGCAAAAAAAACAGGATATGGTCCAATCGTTACCAGCTAAACAGGTTACTCCTGCTGCAAGATTGCATGGTTTGGGTATAAGAATGTTCAGTTACCTTTATGCGTTTGTCAACAAAATAAAATATACATTTGATTGCGTTTTACACTGTACTTTATTTCTTTTCTTTACCTACTTAGCTCAATTGTTGAATAGCTGGGGTGAATAGGAACTTACGCAATGAAAAAAACCGCAGTTTTGTTTCGGCTCTAGGCATTGTAGATCCCCGTTCCTCATAGTCTCTAATACCTTAGATACAAAGTATCCTAGTTCGGAGTCAGAGCTATAGTACATACAATGTACATATTGGTGTCGATTCGATTTTGCATTCTCTAAAACTAAACTAAGTTTGACAGGTATAAGAGTAATGCTGTCCTTGTTTTACTTCAGTGGTTAGAAAAAGACAGCAATACTATTAGACCTGTCAAACTTAGTTTAGTTTTAGAGAATGCAAAACCGAATCGACACCATTATGTGATTGAGGGGGAATTATTTTACGCAATAAATGTTTTATTTTATGAATGTATTTTATAATTTATATAGCAGCGTGTCTGTCACCAAATTACTCTCATTACTCTGCAAACATGCGCAATAAATAAGACATTATTTATTTTGTAACTGTTGCGAACTTTACACTATGCTAATCAAACTCTATTTAGTATCTAATTATAAAATCTTTAAAAATCTAACAGGCAAACGGAAAACTTAAAAAAATAGATAGGAGTTCACTGACCTAAGTTCTTAAAAAACACATTGTAAAAATAATGAGATAACACAAGAATGTATAATTTGTCGTAGATCAGGTAAAACTTGTACTCTTGATAGCAACATTGAGCTGAGGCTAGTCGAGACCAATTTACGCTGCTTATATTCGGATGCGCAATACTAATCTCCTATTGTGTTCCGACCGAAATTCGGTAGTGATGAGGCCCAAACCGTACTGTTTTATGTATGTAGTAGTGAGCCGTACTGGTATGGTCTGGTGACTAACAAGGCGACACTCTCGCCTCAGAACTCAGTCCTTTGCGCAAAGTTATGACCGAAGCAAGTTCAAAGGTTTTTGACGAAGCTATTTCAGAAGCTTTTTCAAGGGTTGAAGGACAAAGGATACTTTTATTGCGATAAGTATTATTGTATTGTAGTCTACGTGGATGAAACCCGCGGGGAACAGCTAGTACCTAAAATACCGCTTTGATTACCTTAGTTTCTTGTATAAGAGTACTTTTTATACATATTGTATATCGTTGATAAGGAATAAATCCCAAAAACATCGTGCAATACTAGTGGGGTACTCCATACTTGACTGGCCCTTGTGCCTTCAATCAGTTACATAGTATATAGTAAGAATAAAATCGTAAATGTGACCGCAACTAAAAAATTACCTGTTTTTTGCCTGTTCTTTTGCCGGCGCAAGTTGAAACAGGCGTAGCTAGTCTTAATTTTGACGTTAATGATCATATTATGTATCCTATTGAATAAAAATAATTAACTTTGACATTGCCCCTCTCAGATATAAATACTGAATCCGCCCTTGTTGCTTGAAACACGCAGTTCATCTATTTCCTAATTCCAGTGTAACGATAGGGAAGTAATGTAAATATTTCGGACCGTGTTTGTTATTGTTATGCAAAGAGTTGGTATGTTCGACGCGGCCCCGAAGGCTCCTAGTAATTTTATTGCGCATTGACAAGAGCGTGGTGCGACACCCGCATACACACGACGTCGTTGACTGTGGCAAATAGGGCTCGCTAATCAAAGGACCTTGCTCCGAGACAATATTTATGCTGTCGCTTCGAAATTAATCAAAATCATCTACGAGTATTTTACAAGAACGAAGATGCACATCAGAATATGTTGTAAACTTTCAATGAGTAAAAGATGTTTGTTTTTAATTTTTACAGGGTAGCGTTTGACAAGTCACCTGACGCTTTAATGTGATCATATTATCCTATTCATTACTATTTAAATAAAGAATTTTTGAACTTGAACTTGACGTTGTGGTTGAAGATGGCGTCACGCTGCCGGAACACACTATAATAGGTGCTTAGATTAATTAACAGAAACAAGAATCGTTGGAAACTATTTATAGACCACATTTAGTTGATTTAAGCTATATGTATGATAAAGGTGGATATATAAAAATTAAAAATATAGGTATAGTCGTAAGTAGGTAGGTATCCAAAAACTTTCCGTATAGATTATATAGATTAATAACAGGTACAGAAACAGGTACAGAAAATCACTTAATCAAACAATATATTCTACTTAGTAAAAGTTTAACGATGGACCCCAAACTAAGCACGAGGCCTGTATTTTGGGGCCCGAGTGCAACTTTACCAGAGACCAGGTATAGTAGGCTAATTTAATAAGTTGAGACAATTTGTGGAAAGACCCCAAGTGGGTCTGCGTTACAAAGGAAAAAAAAAAAAAAAAAAAAAAACAGAAAGACTAAATATAAAAGTAGGTAAATTTAAAATTTATGTGTAAATGAGTGTGGAGATGTGTAAATATGTGTTATTGATGGTGAGTAAGTGTGTGCGTAAGAGTGTGTTTGTGATGTGTGTGTGGAAAATGAGTGTCTTGTGTAAAATTGAGGAATAAATGTAAGAGTGAATGTGAGAGTGTGATGTGTTTGTTGGAGGGTATGTAGTGGGTGATGTGAGAGTAGTGCGCGCTTATTAAATGAGATCTTCAGTCTCAACATACGAAAGTTGGAGAAGCAATTCTCTTATTCTTCTTTTGCATGCAGATACTGAGAGGTTTTTAATGTCACATCTTTTGCTTACTTTGTTATAAGTGTTGGGCAGTGCGTAAGCAGGGCTACGTCTGGCTAGAAGAGACTTAGCAGGAGGAAGTGGAATTCTGAAGGCGCGCCTGTTCATTATCTCGTCATGATTTGTTAAACTCTTAAGGTTTATGTGAGTTTTTAGGGTAGCGTTGAAAATGAAAAGCTGCCGGACACGTAATACTTTAAATTCAGTGTAATATTAGTTGTATATATTACAATGTCATAAATAACAAGCTTTTGTTAATTTTCTTAGTAGTCATAAATAAATTAAATCACATATGGATTAATCAATTTAGATAAAGTAGTACAATATTACCTGTCTGCTGAGCATAGTGTACCAGGTTCGAATTCTGGTCAAGGCGAAAATACTTAACTCTCTCTGTCCTTCTGTTTGTTTTTTTACTTCAGGCCTAAACCACTAAACAGATATTGATAAAACTTTGGTATGGAGATAGCCCATGCGGGTCCAAAAACGGGGTACAGCTAGTATGGCATAATGTTATAATGCCAAGAAACAATGATCATCTTACCATTTTTGTATGTTTTTATTTGAGTAAAATCAGGGTGAATCTTTGATTTGACTATGATGAATTTGACAGTGATCTGCTTATAGAATCCATATTTATACAAGAGACAAAAGACGAGCTAAAATATTCTACAACGTTACAAATGAATAAAAAGGTTGGAAGTTAGCTAGTTTTAAGTTTTAAGTGTTGTGTTATGTGTAGTGTTGTTAAGGTGCTGTAAAATAAACATATTTTAAAATTTTAATTCATATAAATGAAATAAATATAAGTGTTTCACTTTCGGTTAGCTCTTTATTACTGTTTATGTTTTTAATAACCGTAAAATTACCACCATTAAGCCTACACAGTAATACTGCTTACTACTGCTTAGGAAGCACATGGTCAGGGCTAAAACAACCTTCAATCAAATTCGTATAGCCTTCGCTGTCCTTGCCTTTTCTGTCACCCGCAATTATGTTCTGTTTACGGATATTAATCGAGTTTTTTTCGATGATAACATTAGCATTTATGGACGGAAGGCTAAATTACACAAATCATAAATAAATAAATATCGGGGGACCATAGCACACAAATTGACCTAGCCCCAAATTAAGCTCGAAACTTGTGTTATGGGTACTAGACAACGATATAGATGCTTATATAGAGAAATATAGAAATATCCAAAAAAATAAAATATCATAAAAATCAATATTATTGGTTTGATCATCCATACCGAAGCTAACAGTTAAATTAACAAAAGAGATAGTACCTGAACTAACACATAGCTTACTTTTTATCCCGGAAAAGGATTAAAAAGGGTAAAACGCGGGTGTAATCAAAGGGATTAGAAAAATTACAACCAACCAGTGCCTCTGGGAAACAGTTCCAGAAATCGTTGTTCCGTCCTAAAATTATAACTTTCTGTCAATTTTATATTTGAACACTGTTTCACCTGTTAGCTTACTGCAATTATAATGAGTAGAAATACATATATGTATATGATATTAATGAACATGAACATGATGCTTAGACTGAACCATTGTGCGCCGTACGATACGCATTTGACCAGTTTGTGCCCCGAAGTGAGACCTCGCGATAAACTTTTCGAATTATTATTAAACGGCCTTTTTATAGTCCTTCATTGACTATATTGAAAACGTTTTAATAAACTGTTAGTGGGCCATGTCTGTATATTAATTTTTTTATTATATTTTAGGTAAACATTGGTGTCGATTCTAAACTAAGATTGACATGTCTAAAAGTATTGCTGTTCTTTTTTTACTTCAGTGGTTAGAAAAAGACAGCAATATTAGACCTATCAAATTTAGTTTAGTTTTAGAGAATGCAAAGCCGAATCGACACCATTGTTATAGAGGACAAAATTAGAATTAGGTTTTATAACGGGATAATTACCATGTATTTGTTATTGTTTTTTTTACATCAACAATCCTACCCGCAGAAACTTTTAGTATTCTCGTGATCATGGCGCTTGCAACAGTGCCGAAATATCGAGAACTCAAACAAAAACAAATACATGGTAATTATCCCGTTATAAAACCTAATTCTAATGTTTTTGACCATGGTAGTTTAAAACAGTATATAGGACAAAATTATTTGCTTTTTAATTTTGCTGGTTTGTAATGAATTGTGAAGCCGTGCAGGCTTGCACTCACTATTGTTAATCGAAAAGCTCAAAAAGTGTTTAGGCACTATAGAGACGCTCATCTTCATAGAGTATGCGTGGTGATGATTTTGGTGGGTTGTCTGTGTGTATTTTTAAACACTTTTTTTAACACACACATCACGCTGAAACTAGAAGACGGATTTTGATGTAATTTAGCATAGTGATAGCTTAGATGATGCATTACCAATTAAATTTAGTATCTTAATTTCATATCATAATTCTGAGATATTAATACGTGACTTTGTGCTGTTATACCGTACACCAATGGTTTGTTAAATTTTTACATAAATGTGGACGAAGTCGTAGGTAGCAGTTAGTAATGTTAATTAGCTTTTTTCGAGATAGTCCATGACAAAGATCGCTAACGCAATAATTGCATTAATCTAGAAACAAAAGGCTAGACTAGAACAATAATGACAAGGACTAGAGTCAGGCTGTCTGTTGTTATTGTGAAGCTATTACAGCAAGGGTATCCATATCTACGCATTTATAATTTATGGTGTTCTTAGTTGGTAATTAAGTGCCTATAAGCGTAAATAATCTTCCTACTGTGTATGTACAGTCAGCGACAAAAGTCACTGAACAATAACACATTTTTCGATTTTCGTAACCATCATAAACACGAATCTTCGACCGAATCATCACTTAACATCAGGTGTGTAATTTTATAGTCAAACATTACCTTTTAAGTTGTGAGAAAAAAACAAACATTACTGATCCTATACGCATTTGGAAAATCGAGTATGATCAGCTTCTTTTGTCGCTATATACAAATTATACATTGTACATATGATTTAGCACGAACGTAAACAATTCTCATGCCGCATAATAGCTAGTTGTGCAGTGACTTTGAACTCGAGATGGGACGAGTGGGGGGGGGGGGGGGGGAGATCAAGTCAAGAGTCCAGAGCAGGTTTTCCTAAAGGTTAAGAGACCCAGAAAAAAAGGGGGCGTTGTGTAGAGGCTTAATGGCGGCGCTAAAAAAAATATTCTCAAAGTGGGCAGTAGACGAAATAAGTTTGGGAACCCCTGGTTCAGAGTACATATAGGTATTAGGCTAGAAAAGCGTGATACACTTTCGACCACATCATCGCTTTCCATCGGGTGAGATTCTGGCCAAAAGCTACTCTAATCATTTATAAAAAAAACTTGAGTTAGAGGCCGCCTATGAATTTGTAGCGATTTTTAATTATATTGACGTATTTTAACCCCTTCTGATTAGTAGTAACGATTTGAAACGGGATTACGACTTATTAGTATGAGGCCTTCTATTTGTCCACCATTAAAATTTTCTATTGAATTTGCAGCCACTGTTCAAATATCAATATGTCTTATATAGACGTAAACACGAAAACAAAATTAATAAAACTCCGTCTTAGAACTAGATAATCGGGTCAACGTTGTAAGCTTCAAAATCAGTTATCTCGATTTGAGACGTTTTAGGTTTATTTGCACAAAGTCTTGTCTGTTTAGCCTAATACTACCGTTTTATTCAAGTTTGCACAGTTTTAAATTCATCAAAAGCCTTTAGTTCAAAAGTTTTGAATTTTTCCCTGTTACTAAGGATGCTCAACCATATGTGATACTGACTATTAACATGCTTTGGATTTGGATACGGATTTAGGAAGCTTAAGAGTCTATATTGAATACAAAAATATTTCTTAATCCGCATTGGTTTTTAGGTCAAATTTTTTTAGAATTGCAAAAATTAATGTAGGAAAATATAAATGTATATTATCCGTCACAGGTTTTAACAAAAGTGAGCATAGTTTGAATTTCATAATGAAATAATGTACATTTATTATGTTTCTAGTTGCACCCCGCGGATTCACCCGCGTCTTCCCGTTATCCCCCGGGAACCTTTTTTCCGGGATTAAAAGTAGCCTATATGTTAATTCAGGGTATAAGCCATTTCCATTCCAAATTTCAACAAAATCGATTCAGTAGCTACGGTGATACGTGGTAACAAACATTCACACACACACGCACACAAACTTTCGCATTCATAATATTAGTAGGACTGTAACAATAATTTAAAACATCGTTTCAACGCCTGTTTACCTAAAATTTAAATGCCCCTTAAACGATAGGTATATCATTTTATTACATTACGTTTTAGGGGCATGTTTAATTAACCCCTTATTAGACGCCGATTAGTTAGTATACATGTTTTGTCCTTAACACATGTTTAAGGTAGTTTATGTTTAAGTCTTCTGTGGTAAGACAGTTCAACTTCTTAATTAAATATAAAGTAAAATTGCGGAAGTATCTAATATTTATGTATGTGGGAGCACACAATATCTTTATATTTAAATATTACATTATTTAAATTATTATCATTATCACCATACAGAATATTTTATCATGCTTATTACGGGCTTAATGGTTATAATACTGATGTATTCATCAATATTGACTAGTTGAAGTTACTCGTTTAAAATACTAATATATATACCTACTATAATAGAGTTTTATATTACTCTATAGAATACACATTTAAACTGAAATCAATATAGTTTCCGTAAACAAACGTGACCACATAAGCCATAATATATATATATAGTCAAGAGATACTAAAGAATATAAGAGACAAACACTACTCTGATATGAACAATAACACCTTATAATGACATTTACATACATATCTCAAGATACCTCACTAGAATTCTCTACACTGTAGATCGGCACAGTAAGGTAGGAAAGATCGGTGATCTACAACATCCAGACGCGGATCAAATACTTGAACTTTTTTATTTCTTCGTCTACAAATTATTTGTTCCGTAGCAGGAATCGAACTCCATGAACTCAAGCTTCGCAGTTGGCTGATCGCCCATTGCCCACATTAGTCATGATAAAATGTCACGAAAAATTTTCCTTATGCACTTTACTCGTACTAAATTCTATGAAATCGGAATATAATACTATTTATTATTCTAAAGTCAAACCAAATCAGGCAACAATGAATCATTTTATCACTAGAAGATGTTACTTCTGTAACGAGTTATTTATCGAGCAAAATCTAGTTTTTCAAGCTTGAAGATACCTTTAACACAATGACTGCATTATATTTTTTTCTAGAAATGTGTTTGTTGCTTTGATGTATTTCGATTATCAAATTAATGCACTCCGCGAGTAATCTCGTTGGTTACGATGGATGCAGACGGAGTTGTGACACAGTTAATAGCCCAGTTGCGAGACACTCCGTCTTGGTGGCAGGGGCAGGCAGCCACTTGCGTTGCGACACTACCGGCCTGTGACACTTGACATCCCAGCGTCTGGTGTCACGCGGAGTCTTGAAGTTCAATGTCGTCGGAATCCGTACGGCACGCACGTCGCGTCACCCACTGAACTATTGTCACATAAGACCTATTGATCGAAAGTACTTAACAAGAACGACCGACCTATTGTTCGAAAGTACTAAACAAGAAATATTCTTGAGTAGCAACCTCCCCGGCTTCACACGGGTAAGAAAATACTAGACAGATTTTCCCCAATTAACAAAATTTCCGGTGCAATCTTTAAAAAAATGTACATAGCTAACTTGTCCAGACATTAAAAACACAAAAAACCAGAATAATCAGCTAATGTGGGTGAGCCGTTCTCAGATTCACAGTTTTATCTTTTTGCAACGAGAAAGACGATCTCTTATTCCACTGCATTTTTGTTTTAGAAATCAAAACAAGATTTATTCAAAATCCCCAAACTTGATTGTGCCTTGTATGGTTTTAATCCAACGAAAACAAAAGGCGCGTATATTGTTATATAAAATACGATGCCCTGTATTGCCTACATTATATTTCATGATATAGCTGACAACGATCAATTTTTGCTAAGGTAAACGACACAATTCAGACAAATTAACTCGTTCTGCTAAGAAAAGCGAACCGACAAACAAAACTATCAAAATGATATGCTTTGGTTAGTTGACTTGAGGCTCCTCTTCGTGACACCGTGTTCGCCAGATGAAGGCTACAACAGATTATGAGTACTATTATAATTTTACAACTGCAAATGTAAGAGGTACATTTTCTGCAGCATCTTTAAACATCAAAATAGCCAATGTGGTACAAAGAACATTGGACACTTTTCATACTGCCCTGGACCTGAACGCAATGTATATTTTGTATGAAAATTTTCATTTCTGTCAATGTCACTTAGTTTTTGTTCATATTTGGTAAATGATGTTGATTTTAATGACTTAATTTTAGTAGGGCCGACTTCCAAAGCGTGAAACGGAATGATAAAGAAAATGCGGAGTGCGTTCAAAACAAAACATACAAGCATCGTGTAAGTTAAAAAATGTCAAGAAACTCTGAAGTTAAAAAATCGATATCTTTTTTAAAATATCGTTTGTATTATTATCTTAATAGGCAAAACATTAAAAAAATTATCGTATATAAATCGTTTTCATACGACCTCGGGTCCGTTTTGGCTTTTGTTCTTTGGAACACTTTTTTACTGAATGTACTACATATAAGTAGATAATGGTGTAAATGGCAAATTAGATGACATTTCAGAATTCCTATACCTACATCTAGTTCTTGTCCTTAAATTGCTTGCTAATTATTTTCAATGTATTGTAAATTAGTTTTGTCATTAAGACAAGTTGCATCGTGGTTTTGGTAAGCAAGTTTTGTTAAAGTCAGTTGCATAATCGGATTTTAATTGGAATACAAAATAACTTGAGATTCTAACCGATGGTATATTCTTTAGTTTTTTTTTTTGTTGACCAAACCTACTTCAATGTGGCACCAAGAACTTTAGTTATTTCTTAAACATTAGCTTCAATGATAATTATACTTATAATTAATAATGCGATAATGAGTAATTCGGTTGTCGAAGTGAAAACCTGTTTCACCTGAGCACGAGCTATTTTCAAAACAGAAATTTAACAAGCTGCACAAAATAGCTAGGTGATTTTAAATCTTATTACGATACTGTGGCGTTAGAAGAGGTTTGCTAAGTACATCTGTATGGCTTTCATTTCTTGATAAAAGGGTTACTGAAAGTGCGTAACCAAAGTGTCAAAGAAAATCTAGGACGAAGCAATGACAGCCAATGACCGGACGCTTTCACATAGAAATCTAAGGATTAGACATGCATGGTGTCTCATCACAAATAAGCTTTCGGCTGGTTATACATGCTATATTTTCATATTATTATAATAATACAATATAGTTCAGATCATTGTTCTCACATTCGGTAGACAATTTGGATTGACTAAACTATAGTTACTTACCTATTTTTTATTCTTATGTGTATGTACCTATATAAATAAATTAAAACCAATCATCTCACAAATGCCTTTATTTTCTGTTATGTGTCAAAGAACGAATTTATTTTAGTTTTTATTCACTGACATTAAAATTTAAATTCTAGTAATTTATCACGATCGACTATTTTTAAAACACTTTTATTAGCTTGACTTGTAACTAACTAACTAACTAACTAACTAACTAACTAACTAACTAACTAACTAACTAACTAACTAACTAACTAACTAACTAACTAACTAACTAACTAACTAACTAACAATGTAATCAAATCTTAGAAGTCAATTTTCACCTACTTCTAATTGTCGTATCGACTTGAAACTTTGTATGTGTATGTAATCTCGGTGACAATGCAATAATTTGGTATCATCGACCTGATCTGATGATGCAGTCGGAAGGTGGGTAGGGCATCTCTGCGCTGGCTACTAGTAAACCCCTCGTGTTTGGGCTCATAAGAATCGTCTTGATCAGTACAATAGATTGGACTTGGTGACGAGGGTCTGATGATGCAACCGGAAGGTGGGTAGGGATCTCTGCAGTGGCTACTAGTAAACCCCTCGTGTTTGGGCTCATATGAATCGTCTTGATGAGTCCAATAGATTGAACTTGGTGACGAGGGTCTGATGATGCAACCGGAAGGTGGGTAGAGGATCTCTGCAGTGGCTACGAGTAAACCCCTCGTGTTTGGGCTCATATGATTCGTCTTGATGAGTCCAATAGATTGAACTTGGTGACGAGGGTCTGATGATGCAGCCAGAAGGTGGGTAAGGGATCTCTGCAGTGGCTACTAGTAAACCCCTCGAGTTTGGGCTCATATGATTCCTTTTGATGAGTCCGATAGATTGGACTTGGTAACAAAAGACTAAAAAGTAAAAAAATAAAAATATATAGTTTAAAAAACTAAAATAAACACTTTAAAAACGCACTTAAAAATATAAAATAATTAAATTGACTTGTATTAGTTACGATATAATGGTTAATTCAAAAAGTGTGGAGTGCTTCTCTTACTGGGTAAATAAAAGTACACACAACCAAAAAGCGCTCCACACTTTTTGAATTAACCATTATATCGTAACTAATACAAGTCAATTTAATTATTTTATATTTTTAAGTGCGTTTTTAAAGTGTTTATTTTAGTTTTTTAAACTATATATTTTTATTAAGCTTGCTCTTCATCGCATTGCTATCTTTTGAAATATTCAATCTAACTTACACGGTCCTGACCTTTTAACATTAACAAATAAAGCACCAGAGTTCATGCATTTTATTATGTATGTTAAGTGGATGTTTTATGCCATGAAAACTATTATCATATAGCCGACGTCACATAACGGGGAATCATAGCAAACTCTGACATGTTTATCTTCTATAAAGGTAATTGTTAATTAGCCTAAAATAAATTGTACCACCGATATTGGTAATACGAGTATAATATCCCCTTTCCACCATCGGACAACAAAACGTACGGTGACAGTTGTATTGTTATTAGGTACAGTCAACGACAAAAGTCGCTGAACAATCACACTTTTTTCTATTCTCCTCATCATCACCTAAAATCAGGTGTGTTATGTTGTGGTCAAAATGATACCATGTAAAATACAAAAAAACAATAATATTTACTGATATATAACACATTAGGAAAATCGAGAACGATCACCTACTTTTGTCGCTGACTGTACTGCAGTGTGACGATCATGTGCATTATCGCACAGGATTTTGAACAGTCGAAGTTCAAAATTCTGGGTGGCATTGAACTGTATAGCATGACACCCGATCAAACAAGCGCTAAGCAACTTGATAACTTATAAAAATATGACATCTGCGCATGGTTGACATTTCCCTGATCTGCACAGAACGCTTCGCTTCTACATTTGTTTTTACGGAACGGCGTAGAAGTGGAACACCTTGCTAGCGTCTTTGCTTCCCGATAAGTATCATTTGGGCGCTTTCAAGTCAAGAGTGAAAAGGAGTCTTCTAGGCAAGCATACTCTATCATCGACCTTTTCGTCACTCAGGTACCATCAGGTGGGACTGGGGTGAAAAGTTTTCCTATTGCATTTAAAAAATATATACAATAAAGACATTTCTCAAAGACCTCGACACGGCTTTATTTGTAATCTACTACGACATTTTTAATTATTTTTTTTAAATATGAATATGATAATTGAGGAGTTACATTCATTCAACAGACGATTATTAAATTGATAGCAATAAAGATTTTTTTATTAAATAATAAATCAAATTGCCAAACACTCCTGTAGTATGTTGAAAGTTTTCAAACACTACTAACGTTTATGGTGATAATCTGTGGGATATTTTTTTTCTAACTAGTACCTATGGCTTGCAGATTAAATATCTATCTAGTCTATGTATATTCTAGTTTCAATCCTGTTTGAAATAATAATATGAATATAAAAATCTTAACAGAAAGATGTAACTAGACTTTATATTTAGCATAACAAATGGTTTTAATGCGACTAGATGGAGTGCACCTTACGGAGGATTCCAGAGCCACTCTGACTCGCCACTACACCGAAGACCTGCCTGAAATCAGCCTGGACGAGATCGAGATGGCTCTTAAACAGCTTAAGAATGGAAAAGCCCCAGGGGAGGACGGAATTACGACGGAGCTCTTGAAAGCAGGTGGTACGCCGGTGCTGAGAGAGCTCCAATGCATATTTAGTTCAGTCCTCTTTTCTGGGAGAACTCCAAAGGCATGGAACAGGAGTATAGTCGTGTTGTTTTTCAAAAAAGGAGACAAGACCTTGCTGAAAAACTACCGACCCATTTCCCTCCTGAGCCATGTCTACAAGCTGTTTTCAAGAGTCATCACGAATCGTCTTGCGCGAAGACTCGACGAATTTCAACCCCCGGAACAGGCCGGGTTTCGAGGAGGATACAGCACCATAGACCACATCCACACAGTGCGGCAGATTATACAGAAGTCCGAAGAGTATAATCAGCCCCTGTGCTTGGCGTTTGTGGACTATGAGAAGGCTTTTGACTCCATTGAAACCTGGTCTGTTCTGGAGTCCTTGCAACGGTGCCAAGTCGATTGGCGATATATCCAAGTGCTGAGATGTCTGTACGATGCCGCAACAATGACCGTCCAAGTGCAGAACCAGCAGTCTGAGCATATCCACCTGCGTCGTGGTGTGAGACAAGGGGACGTAATATCCCCGAAACTGTTCTCAAACGCTTTGGAGGATATGTTCAAGACTCTGGACTGGCATGGACGTGGCATCAATATTAACGGCGAGTACATCTCACACTTGAGATTTGCAGACGACATCGTCATTATGGCTGAAACCTTGCAGGACTTTCAGGAAATGCTGGACGGCTTGGCTGATTCTTCTCGACGCATTGGGCTCCGGATGAACTTGGACAAAACCAAGGTTATGTTCAACGAACACGTCATTCCGGAGCCCGTTGCTGTTGACGGAGTTGCGCTCGAAGTTGTTCCGGAATACACTTACCTAGGACAAATGCTCCGACTTGGTAAGAACAACTTCGAGAAAGAAGCCAACAGAAGAATACAGCTGGGCTGGGCAGCATTTCGAAAACTTCGTCGAGTCTTCTCGTCGCAAATACCACAATGTCTGAAGACGAAGGTCTTCAACCAGTGCGTCCTACCTGTTATGACATACGGAGCTGAGTCATGGACACTCACGGCACGACTAGTCCACCGATTTAAAGTTGCTCAGCGAGCTATGGAAAGGGCTATGCTTGGGGTTTCTCTGAGGGATCGAATCAGAAATGAGGTGATCCGTCAGAGAACTAAAGTCACCGACATAGCCCAAAGAATTAGCAAGCTGAAGTGGCAGTGGGCTGGTCATATAAGCCGCAGAACCGACAACCGATGGGGTAGACGTGTTCTTGAGTGGAGACCGCGACTTGGCAAACGTAGCGTAGGACGCCCTGCGACAAGGTGGAGCGACGATTTGCGCCGAGTGGCTGGCAGTAGTTGGATGAGAAGAGCCGAAGACCGGGCTCAGTGGCGTACCTTGGGAGAGGCCTATGTCCAGCAGTGGACTGATACGGGCTGATGATGATGATGATGATGGAGTGACGACTTGCGCCGAGTCACTGGCAGAAATTGGATGAGAAGAGAGAAGATCGGGCTCAGTGGCATACCTTGGTAGAAGCCTATCTCCAACAGTGGACTGACACAGGCAAATGATGATGACAGTTTTGATGCCGGTGTGAGTGTAGTCTTTATTTTCCTGTAGATCACACGGGTGATGTCGAAGGTGGCAGATAGATTAAGGAAATAGGTACGCAGCAGCTAAACACTTAACTTATGAATATATAATAGTTATGTATTTTCTTTTACAGACAAAGACGTCATAATAACATAACCTGTTCTTTGCACAGGTATATAAAGTAGATATTAATATATCAATAAGATCAAAAAACGGTAAACTATAAATATAAATGATGGATATAAAAAAAAAATATTGGTCAAGCTCCGGATTCTGACATCATTTTAATAACTACATTTAGATTACAAAGAGTAATTTTGGGCAATAAAATCAAACTGTAAGCTGTTGCTATTTTAAACTTGAAGCTCCTTTTTTTGTTTGAAATAAGTCGACACGTATTTCATCTGTGATATCGGTATCATAATTATAATATTCAAAGCGGATGAGTATGTGAGATCCAGAGAGTATGACTTATAACTTAACAGCTCTTATAAACTGTTTAATAGCATAACTTATAAGGCAGTTATGTATGACACGCTGTATTATTGATCATTGTTATTGATATTTATAGACAGCAGTTCATCTTTAATAGTTAACAGCTTCTACTTTTTGAAAGTAGTTACTGTAACATATTCATTAATATATTTAAAGCAGTTTATATGTATATAGTCTTGTAACTCTTTTCTAGGATACTTTGTATTTAGGATCTGGACCACAGCTAGAATTGAACATGCCACTTCTGATTTATGTACTGACCTGTCAACGACTGCTGTTTCTTTGTACTTGACTGCAAAACATTATTGTCTCATTTGAAATTTTTCATATATTATTAGTCTGAGTGCTAGGCTCTTCGATTAAGATGATAGTAAAATGCTTAATTCAATAGTTGAGGCCAAAGACCTTTAACTGCATGCATAATGAAAATATTATACTGTATAAACGTATAAACTTCATAACACATATTTAATTTATTTTGCTGATACCATTTACATAATTGCAAATTATTTGCATTGTGAACATAGTTCTACATAACGACAGCACGAGTACCCAAAAAAGTCATAGAAAAGACTTCAACGCGCACGAACATTTTCAGGGCTGGAAAATATGAACAAATGCCGACAGCGGCAGGTAAACAAGAGGGTTGTGACAGGGTTGTAACTTACCGGTGCTATTACGTTGATCACCAATATTCACTATAGGCACAAGTGCAACAGTTCTGTCAGGTCGCGGTCAGTAACGTCCGCGACAGTTGATAGGCACAGCGTGAACTGAAAGGCGCTAGGGCAAGGCGCGGGCGCGGGTCACTTGAGCACGCGTAATGTTCGCGCGCGCTCATTGCAACCGTATTTATCACAGTGGGCGCTGACGTCACGCGCCCAGAGATAAAGGCTTCGAATCTTCGATATTATCCAACGACCACGCGTGTTTTATCTTCCTTCAACAATTATTTCCTGCTATTTACTGTTGAAACCGCCCTAAATTGTATGCAATGCTACCAGCATTTTGAGCACCTTACCGTCTCCTGGAGGCTTACCAAATTTTTTGTGTGTTTGATTTATTTTTAATTTTATTTTAAATATTTTTTTATATTGTATCTTTTTAAATAAATAAAAAATTGTATATGTTGCACACAAATTGACCTAGCTCCAAATTAAGCTTACATATTATGACTTATATATTATGAAACCAAAAATGGATAAGAACGAGATTTTCTACGAGTCAAAGCTCGTGGTTGATCAAGGAGTAAACTGTAGTAGTAGTAACTTAATAATATGTATTTACATGTTACAATATTAGTACATAAGTTTAAAACAAAACTACTTATCTATGGACGCGTGATTGATGACAATGATTAATATCAACATTGATGTCATCAATGAATGTATTTTTTTTTGTAAAGTCAGTTCTACATTGACGTCTACGATCTAGATACGATTTGCCCTACCGGAGATGGAAATTTGACATAACCTCCATAGAAGTAATGTCAAATTTATGTCAAACCGTGGATAGATCGGTTGTTGAAACCGGCCGCAAAAGTCATATCCATGACGTATCTATTCTGTGCCTAAGTAAAAAGGATGTGGATTGGAACTCAATAACATTCAGACCTAGAACAAATATTCGCGATTTTTTATAGTAGTTACAAAAATATTTGTCTCGCAGCGGGAAGAGAACCCGTGACCTCACGCTTCACAGTCACACAGTTATATATTGCGCCACATCAGTCGCCAATTATTGTTTATAATAATACATTATTTATTAATTCAAGTTTCAAGGTATCTTGTGTGTGTTTGTGTTAATTGGTACACTTTTTGGCTATGCCGTCATCCGTAAACGAAGTGAATTCTTAATATATCCATTTAAGAAAAAAACACTAACATCATCTAGTTCAGATTGTTGTTGTTGTTGATTGTTTAGTAGTTTTTTTTAAATAATGCAAATATTTGCTGGCATTTAGTGAGAAAAGAAAGACTATATCGTGTTTAGAACAAATCCCATATGGTTTTTGAAAAAATCTATGTTTAAGAATTTTCTCGATAAACTCGATGTTTTAGAATCATGAGAGAGAGATAAGCAACTGGCCGATGTAAATAAATAATCTAATTATATCCACTTAACTATAAAATTAAACAGACTCGTCTCTACCAACATAACGTCTGTATAATTAGTTAGTTACAAGTCAAGCTAACAATACTGTTTTAAAAAGAATATGTTCGCATTTGATTAGGGATGCTAATTCTATCCAAAAAGATGTGTTTTATAGCTTGCAAAATGACAGCATTTTTCACAATGAAATTGAAGTGTAAAAACATTAGGTAAACGCACGTAATGAGATATAGAATCCTGTCTCATTACTACACTTCGCCAAAACTGTAGGACATTTGGGATTAGTCTGCCCATATGCGAAATGTGAACATGGTGCGACGACCTTCAACTGCATTGATTCAGAAACCTGATACGAAAAACTTCAAGTAAATATCCAACCACGCACAACGTAGAGTTCCGTAGGAAGATATTCATCGAACTCCTACCTGTCATTTATTTATAAAGTACCTAGCTGTCTACATACATAAGTTGTTAATAATAAAAAGGTACAAGTTATAGAGTTATCATCATTGTACCACACCATTTCAGCTTCTCAAACAGTCCATAGAACTGCAGCAGTTATTTTCATACGTAAAGTATTACTATTATTAGTATTATTACATATTTGTAAGGATTTATATAATTTTAGATTAAATTTTTGGTTTTACATCTTACAGGATAGCGCTAGACCACTTGTCACGATGTTCAGTAAAGATGTGGCCGAAGGAGGAGCCACGCTACACCTGGACTGGTGACTGGCTCTCAAGTGAGTTTGTTGAAACACACCGATAGGTAGCCCAGCTAGTCGAGCAACAGGAAATACCCTACCACCAATACAATACCCTAACTGAACTGTTTGTTTTTTCTGAGTTCTGAGATATGGTTACGATACTTTTACCGCTAACATTTATATTAAACTATTTGCACGCCGCGGTTTCACCCGCGTCTTCCCATTATCCCGCAGGAACCTTTTTCCGGGATAAAAAGTAGCCTATGTGTTTGACGTTTTAAAGTGATCACAATGTATCCTATTGAATAAATAAATAAATTGAAATTGAAATTGAAGCTATCTCCATTTCAATTATCATACAGATCCGTTCAGTAGTTTTTGCGTGAGAGAGTAACAAACAGCCGTCCATCCATCCATACTCACAAACGTTCACGTTAATAATATAAGTAGGAAGTAGGATGGTTTCGGTTCCAAAGTCCGCGGAACCTCAAAAACCAGATATGTTTTCGGAAGTACCTATAGGAGTTCTGACTTAAAAAACAAGGAAACAAAACGGGTTCAAAAACAAAAAAAGAACATTATTGACAACAACGAACACAAAATGTTAAATTCTTCTGCAAAAAATCAACAAAGAAGCCAATGTTTTGGGAGAAGATCCGACGCAATAAAATATTAACTACAAAGTAAAATGCATCTGTTCCACTTCGCTCTCATGATTTCTTAGAAAACAATGCTCAACGACACCTTTCTACTAATTATATTACCTATCATTAAAAAAGTAATGCTTAAATAATAATAAATGTATATATCGTATGTAATAATTTGCGTAAAACGGGCCAAATTAAAATCATATCAAATAAATATCAATTCCGGATATACCTTATTATAATATAAATATCAAACAAGGTAGCATAGTCGAAGGTAGCGTCACGCTACACCGGAACACGCCAATAGCTGACAGATTAATCTCTTTTGACTTTATTGTAGAAATACACATAACAGTAATGCCCTTCGTTGAGGCAAGGAGGTTAATGTATAGTAGTCACTTTCACTACATGGGTCTAGGCCTGCCTATTATATTATCATTGACCGAAGAGTTTTTGTCCCTCAGCAACTGCAGTCAAAACTATCTGACTGTAAAGTAGGTTGATCTCTTTGTAAAGTAATTTTCATACTTTTTGCATATGTATATTATACACACTTTCGATTCGTAGAAGGTCGCATCTTCGTGTGAAATGCGTAATTCTTCTTGTTGTTAAGTATTGTGTAGAGATATGTAATTTAAAATAAGCATTTCTCGCAATGCAATGCGGACTTATTAATGTATTGCGTATTTCGAAGATGTCACATCTTTTTGTGAGAAAGTCGAATAATAAAAAAGAAAGTATTTTATTCAGGAAAATAATGTCAAATCAAAACATCATTTAAATCTTCAATAATATAATTATCAAGCGAGTAATAAAATAAAATAGAGGTAGGTATTTATGCTAGACAGAGTATATTTAAAGCTCTTAAATTTTACCTTAACTCCTATTGCAACACAGCTCAAACCACATCATGCGGTTTGATTTTAGCATTAAAAAACAGCCACTTATAGCTATCGTTTGTAAGAGAGGTATTACTAACCCAACGAATTCACTATAAACGTTTTTCCCAAAAACATTTATAATTATCATAGGCAACAACATAGATCCGCTCATTAAAAACGTAAAAGTAGCCACTTGCACTTTTTGACAAAAATTTGTGCTGTATCTGAACTTATTTGTTCGGAACAAGCTAATTAAAACTTTGATGTAAATGAAAAAGTTACACAACAATATTACAAAAAAGAAGTAATAATTTTTTTGTACTAAAATTCCACAATAATATGCATCTCTAACATACAATAAAGTATTAAAAGAAGGCACGCCCCAAGCGAAAAGATTACATTTCAGAAATTTTCGTGTTACATTCATTGAAAAAACTTTTACTATATCCATATAAGAAATAAGTGAAGCTATGAATAGCCAACACGAAAATGAATTTACCGAAAAATACATTAACAAAGAAGCGATGTCTAACCTATCGTCAGAGAGCTCTGTGAAGAAAAATGAATATGACGCTGTGTAAGAACCGATGAGATTGAGAAACACATAGTTCTTAAATGTACGCCATTTTGGTATCAGGATCCAGGACATTAATGCTACAAGACACGTTATAAAAGAAAGGAGGGAGGCAAACAGTATTATAAACACATAGCTCACAGCCAAGGTAGTCATTATTCTCATCATTTCTTCGGATTCCCAGAATGAACCGTTTACGTTCCACCCGGCCGTAGTATTGAAATAGTCAGTAATATTATCTGTTGTCGTCGCATTATTGAATTCATCTAAATCCATTGATTTCGTTATTCGTAGCACCAAATCCAAAATAGAGCCGCTGAGCTATCTAAGCTCAAAATCCTCAATTATTTATTTTTTGATCACTAAACAATCAATGCGTGTTTAAACACTCATGTAACAATAGCTTGTGGTATTGTGTTAACAAATAAATGATTAGTTTGGTAGGTAACTAGAGTGGCGTCAGGCAAATTTAATTAATTGATTAGCAAGTACCTACAAAAATATTGGGTTCCGCTCTCATTTTATACATATAATGTGTATCGTACTTTCTGGAAACTGTTTTTTTCACGTGAATTTTTATGATCAACTGAATTAAACCCAGCACTTGTATTTTTCCAATTTTCTTTATCATCTTAAACTCCAACCTTGGACCGAATCATTACTTAACATCGAGTGTGTTGTGTTATGGTCAAACGCAACCTTATAAGTTGTAAGGAACAAAACAAACATTACTGGGTCCATACGCGTTTGGAAAATCCAGTAGGATCAGCTAATTTTTTTGCTGACTGTAATTATTTCAAGTTTATCAATCACCATTATCATCACCATACTAAGTTTTCACTGCTGGAACACAAGCCTCTCTTTTCTCTCAGAGAAAGAGATTATTACGTGTTGGTAGATGTCACATGACTTTAAAAGTTGTGGTTGTCGGACATTTCGGCCTCCTCCTCAACATGTATTTATTCGGTATTTAGACACAATTCAATTCAATTTTTTTTCGGTTTTTTTTTTTATTTACCTTCATGCCAGTAACGTCATCAAAAACGGCTTCAACGGAAGACCAGCGCTGACCAAACGATCAGCACAACGCTGAGTTGAGGCCGGTTTGCAACAATACATCTTTTGAATTGCATTTTGTTTTGTTATAAGTAGTTTTGTATAATATGTTACAAATTCTTATTCATATTCTCACGATTTTTTTTTCAAGGTATTGAGTGATGGAAACCCCACACAAAACTTTAGGTTTGAGATGTTCGGCCTTCACCGCTCAATCAATATCAATGATCAAAAGCACTGAAGACTGAAAAATCTCCGACCAATAATTTACGTGTTGGTAGATGTCACATGACTTTAAAAGTTGTGGTTGTCGGACATTTCGGCCTCCTCCTCAACATGTATTTATTCGGTATTTAGACACAATTCAATTCAATTTTTTTTCGGTTTTTTTTTTATTTATCTTCATGCCAGTAACGTCATCAAAAACGGCTTCAACGGAAGACCAGCGCTGATCAAACGATCAGCACAACGCTGAGTTGAGGCCGGTTTGCAACAATACATCTTTTGAATTGCATTTTGTTTTGTTATAAGTAGTTTTGTATAATATGTTGCAAATTCTTATTCATATTCTCACGATGTTTGTGATGGAAACCCCACACAAAACTTTAGGTTTGAGATGTTCGGCCTTCACCGCTCAATCAATATCAATGATCAAAAGCACTGAAGACTGAAAAATCTCCGACCAATAATTTAAGTTACAAAAAAGAGTGCACAGAAAAAGAGTGCAGTTTATGTAGAATAATGGTCTAATTAGGTACTCGTATCTTTTTTTTCTCTATCACAACAAAACACACAAGTCTTTTTCAAAAAACCTGCTTTATTATAATAGCAATAAACTGAACCCGTGCCTGGTTGCAGGTTCCCATGTACCTACAAATTATTTGTTTATTATAGTATTTGTGCCATGATTATGATAATCATTGTAGACTGGGAGATATCGGTCAACCTACAATGGCCTTATTAGGTAGTTACTAATTAAATTAAGTAGGTGGATCATTCTCATCTCATGCTCAAAAAACTGTAATCATTGTTTTTTTCCTATATATCTTTTCGCTGTGACATCAAAGTTCTGTGATATCGTGGGAACACAACCCGCGCGTTCGCACCGGAACGCCCCCCCCCCCCTTCCCTTTTATGAAATTACGGATTAAAAATAATAAAATATAATATATGGCAGTAGTAGAATATGAATAAATAAAATTTATAGTATATATAATATATACTATATATATTCAGATTCTATTTTAATTCTTCCAGGCAGATATATAGCGATCAGCCAACCATGGCACCTAAATTGACCATTTCCTTATTGTAGGTACATGCGGTCTGCAGGAAAGATAGACTGATTGACGATAAGAGGCCTTCATAATAAATGCAAAATATTGAATGTTTCTTCAATTCTACATATTTTATTTAGCTATTTGCATGTTTGTTACATAAAAAGGTACATAAACTCAAGGATCATATCGCTATTAGACGATAAATACTTGTCTATTATTTTCAAAACCAAGCAGTGAACAGAATTTCCGTCCACTTACACTGCCGCAAGACCGACGCGACGGTAGATTTTTTCATAAGATCTAAATAATGTTGCGGTTAATTTTAATGGAACCTCCTTACCTATACAATCGTTATCAATTTTGTTTCAACACTCATTAAAATAATGAAATTGCAGGCAGTAACTACGAGATGATTTTAACTCCACTATGTTATACGGCCGAAATTAATATTCGATCCTGATCCGTTATCCGCTCATTGTAGGATTCGAATTAACGACCTACAGGTCGCAATCCGATGTCACTAAAAGTGAGCCATTGTCGCTTTTCTTTCATTATGGTTTTATATACATAAATCCTACTAATATTATAAATGCAAAAGATTGTGTGTGTGTATTCTTTTTATCCCGGAAGAAGGTTCCTGCGGGATATGCGGGAACTAGTTTAAGATAAAATAACTTTGTACCTAATTATTTACTTACTACATTGCAGCTCGTATCTTCTTACCTGAAAACAAAAGCTTGTTTCTAATTAAGTAGGTATAGTTAAGTTTTCAACTTGCTACATAAGGTTATCAGGTGCAAGATAAAAATGTATACCTACCTACTGTACCTACTTATGTATTTGTGGGTACTAAGTTATTGTGTAATTAAATGGACATTATTTGATTTCACGCGCGGCGATAAATCGTTATTTCACATCACGTTTCCAATTACAATATCTACGTGCCAAATCTGATCATCAGGAGCTGTAATAATATGTAGGTATAGTTATTACAACATTCCTCGAAGGTTTGTTTACCTATTGATAATTAAATCATAGAAACAGGTACCTACGTTGCTATTCGTAGTAAGTTCCTAGAAGTGGATAGTGGATATAGAGTGTATCTACTCTCTACCTGTCTATTATTAGGTACCTACTAGCGACTTGCCCCTGCTTGAAGATTTGTAGATACATACTAATGTGAGGCAGTATTTTAAAAATCTTTGAAGTTAACTTTTCTGTTTTCTATGTGTTTAATATGTATGTATTACTTATACATAATAATTATACCTAAACCTTCTTCATGAATCACTCTATCTATTGCTAATAATTGCATTAAAATCCGTTGCGTTGTTTTAAAGATCTAAGCATACCTCTACACAGGGACAGACAGCGGAAAGCGACTTTGTTTTATACTATGTAGTAGTGAGTCATTCATAAAACATCGATTAATCGCTACTACTACCGGAATGTGAACTTCCTCGTTCCTCGTGGTGCCATATTGTGTAAAAGACGAGAAGTTACATTGTGGCATGATGCCGACTTCGTTCTGGGAGCCTACCAGTGTTTCATAATACGACCCAGCTGATGGGAAAGTCTAATTCGCCTAACTGTTCACCAGGATAAGTACCAACAATTTGTTGTAGAAATGCAGATGTGTGCAGGGCCGGATTATCCATAAGGCAGATTAGGCAGCTGCCTAGGGGCCCCGCCGTAAAAATACTTAAAAATTTTCGCGCTCACTCCACTCGTGCTTTTGTAAATTTGGTGGCCTTTATATTTACTGTGAAATGGTAGTCTCTTGCAGATTCATTACTGTGATTACCTCCCCCCCCCTTTCAAAAATTAAAGCTGAATCCTCCTTTGCCCAGAGCGCAAATTTTAAATACACAGCCCCCGTGCACGCACTAAAAAAAAGTAACTTAGAGCTAGAGGAAAGGGGTCCCGAGAATTACATTGCCTAGGGGTCCTGACAGGGTTAATCCGGCCCTGGATGTGTGCAATAATAATGATGTAGGTAGTTGCAACAGCATTTTAGCTTCCTCAGTTTCAGATGAAGCCGAGATAATGTTATTAAGCAAACGGTGACCTACCTTACCTGCCATTTTTTATAATTTTATATTTTTGTACACTGTATGTATGTATGTGCTTATGGATCTATTGCTTGAATTATCGATTTTGGTTTATTTATTTATAAGCGTAGCATTAAATAGTGAGTGTTATTTTAAAAAGCTTTTTTTTAATTTTTACAGGGTAGTGATTAAAATTTCCTTGAAGTAAAAAACTACTGCAATCAAAAATTTTGTTAACAAAAATAATTAGTGGGTAATAATCTTTACGACTTTCTCTAGGTACCTTAGAAATGGTCGGTCCAATAGTAAGTGCCTAATAATTGACTTTGGTAGGTAGGGTACCTAAGTAGTTCTCTTGGCTCGCCTCCGAGATTCCTTCTGCGCAGCTTGCCACTATTTTTCTTGTAGGCGTAATTGTATCTATTGCCAACTACATGCACTTCGTAATAGTTGCTGTTTTCTCTGCTGGCCTGCTTGTTGTCGCTAGTTAGGTATTTTACCTGTTAAAAGTGTGGACTTTTGTGTGTCTTTATGCATGTCGGGTGTGCTGCGTGCAATCCGAGCGCGAACGCGCCTTTTTATTCCCATTGTTTTGCTCCGGCATAAGCAGTCTGTTTTTTGTTACCAATAAAACATACTCATGACGAAGAAGAAGGCGACTACTAGAAATAAACTACATAATTTATACATATGGTTGCTACTGCCATCTTTTGGTAAGTAGTTTTACTAACAAAGTCTTACGCTAGCTAAATAAAGTATTTACTACTCTACAGCAGATGGCGCTGTAACTACAAATAGGAAAGCGCACAAATCAGGAAAAAACCTATGCTCAGCATCAGCAATGGGTGCCAGGCTAGTAGATTTAATTAAAACTATTAATCGTAGAAAGAGAAGATGTTAATGACTGATAATTATAAATTAAAAATGGGAATGTGCTTACCTTAGTGGTGTTACCAGACTTAGGTTCCGTCAAACAAGTGACATTACAGATCGTTTTGTATAAACTCGATTATAATCGACTAAACTCGTGTTTGACATTTGTTTGCTTGGTTTGATATTTTTCCGTTCGGCCGGCCGGCGTGCATCACTACGTGGGTGGTGCCAAGCCAAGTGGTAGTAGTGATAGATTGTATTTTTTATAATGATTTTGTTTATTTTAGTATCCTATTAGTTAATATAATGCTCCGAAAAGAACGTCTGTTCTGTAATCGTTCAAAAGATTATTAATATAATCACTTAAAATATTATCAACAATTTTTACAACCTAAATTAGTCATCGAAGAGATTAGATAAAGTAACAGACGGTGCCTGGAATTTCAGTTACCTGCATTATAATTACGTCGCGCGCTCACATGCAACATTTTGCTCTTACTATTCGCTGTGTTACGATTGTGGAGAAATCTGAGAAATTATAATCTATCACTATTTATTGGTAAGTTTACAAATTTTCTCAGTAGGTACTTATTATTTATATACATAGTATTGATTTATTTGCCTACAACCAAATAATGTACATATTAGTATTTAGAAAATTGAGTCACAAATTTTTAGTTTATTCCCCACAAAGATTAGGAATCTTGTGGTTCATAGAAAGTTGACATATTTGCTTGTAGAAAGTAAGTTGTAAATGCCTGATTTAATACTAGTGATATTTTACAAAACCTTACTTGAAGAGTTTTCTTTTTACCTGCACTTGTTACTTTTTATCCTGGAAAATGCATTACATATTTGGTATCATAAAAATGCCATTAGATGCTGGTACTAGTATCAATTCCTTACTCACAATAATGTTCTTGCATTAAAAATGTTAAATTTAAAATATGTAATATTTATATATGTGGCATCGGTATAATAAATCTAACAGTTGCAATAATTATGAAGTTGAATATGAATACTTTTACCGAGTATCAACATAACGTTTAGAGCTTAGCAAATATTTAATGCTAATCCTTGCATTGCCCCCTCCTCTCTTGGTGAGATATAGTTAAGTTTTCCTCAACTCCCTCCCTCCTAATCTCACTGTTGGATTATTAAGAAAAATAAAACAAAAAAAAAATTTACCTGCGGAGTGAGGCGGTTGATACCAGGGCCTTAATTTGATTGTAGTAACGGTGTTATTTAAACGTTCTGTAATAATTTTAATCACAAATTGTTCGTCAAGTTAATAAATAACTGCGCTGTGGTAAGAGATGTTAGAAAGATAAAATTTAACCATGAAGGTTTTCAAAAGTATTAGAGGTTTTATAAGTACCTGCGTCTCTCTTTTATTTCTTCCCTAAATACCTTTTTGCGAAGTCTAGTAAGCTCTCCTAGATTCTTAATAATTCATCTTTTTGATTAAACAAATAAACAAGTAGGTTCTCAAGTTGACGCGTATTATAAAAATACATTATAATGTATAATATGTACCACGCATAACTTTTGCAGAGTACGTAGTACATACTTAATTCTACCTTTTGGCGCAACAATATGTGTGAAGTATATTTTAGATTGTTTAAATTATTTATTGGGATATATGTATTTTTTTAGATAACAGCAACGTATTTTGAATAGTTTTCCAGGTATTCCAATTTGCGAAAAATTAGGTAGGTAACTTGTTATTTAGTAATACATATTTTTGGTAGGTGTTTTCCTTATATTTTGTTGCCTCGCATGTTTAATATTCGCCATCGTGAATTCGTGACAATGCTGTAAAAGGAAACACCACAAATGTTAAGATACATATGCGCTTTATGCATTAAACAGTTCTAACGACCTACCTTGCTAGGTACTAAAAGTAACTAACTGCCAACATAAAACACTATTAAGAAAAACAACGATCAAGCAAAAATGAGACTCCAATAAAGGCAATTACTAATTAACGCCTTCAAAGTTATTAGTCCAACCAATTAAGATTACCTATGTTACGATACAAAGTACATGTAGATCGCTGTGTCCAACAAATCCGCAAATGTCGTCAACCCTTATACAAAACTAGCTATGCCCCGCGGTTTCACCCGCGTAGACTACAATTTGTCGCAATAAAAAGTATTCATACTACAAAAAAAAACCATAGAAAAAAGCACTTTCAGTATTCCTCTAACATTAAAACTTTCCAGCCAACTTTCCCAATTTTTCTCTAGTAAGAATTTTTTTTAGTCTTCAACGTACTTTTGGAAAAAGCACTGCCGAATTGATCCAGCCGTTATCGAGTTCTGCGCTCAGCAACATATATAGCCATTCAAAAGAAAACGGTTATTTCGTCGATGTAACTTCAACTTTTTGTAAACGGCTTCTGCGGGGTTGCCACAATTTCGCCAATGTCGCGTAGGATGGTAGAAAATAAACGATGGAGATTGATCGGTGGACAAAAATATGATCAGTAGCGGAGAAGACCATCTAGAAATTTTGCATCTGAGGGATTACCCACATCTGAAACAAAACATAGGACATACACATAACGAAACACAAATATGTATATACATAGAGTACCTACATGCAACAAGTATTATTAATTGTATTCTTCGATGTATGTTTGCCTATTTATTCTGTCACTGGTATTCTAGAATGCCGTTCAAACGATAATCACTACTTTAGCACAGATTTGAGTCTGTCATTACAAATATGTCATTTACGCCCGAAATAAATAATCGTTCGTTATCCGTTATCCGCGGTTTTGGATCGATATGTCATGTCATTATATGTCATTTTAGTAGTAATATGTCAAGCCCTAGTACTAAAATGACATATTATGACATGACATATCGACCCAAAACCGCGGATAACCGATCAAGATCGATTATTTATTAATTTCGGGCGTTAAATCAAGTATTGATCAACACTTGAGCGTCATTCTAGAATACCAGCCTAATGCCCGAAATTAATAATTAATCGATCCGATCCGTTATCCGCGGTTTTGGATCGATATTTCATGTCATAAAATGTCATTTTAGTACTGGGGCTTGACAGATTTCTACTAAAATGACATATCGATCCAAAACCGCGGATAACGGATAAGGATCGATTATTACATTCGGGCGTAAGACGGTCTATAACTCATACAAACTTGTTCAATCTTGGCTCCTTCTTTTTCCAATGATATGACGTGACGTGACATACATCCTTCGCATACATAATCTCTCGCGCCGCATCTCTTTTTGTAACGCGTCGTGCAAACAGTCGCGATTGTCGCTGCATCAATCTCACGACACCTACCACTAGGTAGATTTACATTTCTATGTTTTACTCGATACATAACACTGTGACATAATGTGCAGGAACATATTTGACTCGTATGTTGTGTATGTAGGTGATTCTCTTGTTAAATTACTAGCTCATATATAAAATTCACATCATGTTCCTTAATATGGCACTGACTGACTGGTGAATAACGGTCAGCCAAGCCGGTGAGTCTTGAAGTATGAAATGTGGCCTTAAAACACATATTTATATTTATCTAATAATGTGGTTACGTATGTACAATTTCGTATGTTTTGAGATAGAACGTGAGTCTTGGAAAAAAATACCATTAAACAAAGAACGAATCTCTTCACAATCACAGCACTAAAAAAGGATTTTTCATCATCTAAGAGGGAACTTGAATAGGTCATCATCATCATCAGCCAGAAGAAATCCACTGCTGAGCATAGTCCTTCCTCTTTGAACGCCACCATGGACGGCTAGTAGTATTCCTGCCTGCGAAGCCAGCGGTCCCGGGTTCGAATCCCGGTAGAGGTAAATATATGTGTGATCAGCACGAATATTTGTACCTGAGTCTTAGATTTTTCTATCTATATAAGTATTTATTTCTCTATATAAGTATGTATATCGTTGTCTAGTACCCATAACACAAGTTTCGAGCTTAATTTGGGACTGGGTCAATTTGTGTGCAATTGTCCCTGATATTTATTTTTATTTTATTTTATTTTAATGTGAATTTCCATCGAGTACACAGCTAGTTGGTACATTGATAGATACTGAAGGGCTACCCGGAAACAATCCTCTAAATAGTAAATAGTAGAAGATGAGATCCACAGTAGCATTAATTTTAACAAAACAAGACTAGTTAGTCTAGTAATCTAGTTACCTACTAACTTTCGCGAATACAAATTACAAATGTTATTTGCCACAAGGCTTGAAAACTTTACG
The DNA here is from genome assembly GCA_931315375.2 of Opisthograptis luteolata. NCBI lineage: Eukaryota > Metazoa > Arthropoda > Insecta > Lepidoptera > Geometridae > Opisthograptis > Opisthograptis luteolata. Next base: position 5,339,169 of record OV928038.1, on the reverse strand, counting down.
AAGTCAACTATGTACTCACCTAACTGTGTAATTAGATTAATGAACTCAATTTAATAAACAGATAGGAGTGGGTGGGTGTGGTGATAGCTCCCAGGTTAATACGTTTTGTCATGCGTGTATTTTTATTACGTTACTTTATTTCAGATACATTATCCGCTGAGGAGACATTACTGATCCAGACCACCGTCGCTCTGTGATATAAAACTAATTTTGTGGTGAGTTTATAATAAATTCTAGACTATATTATAAATCTTGAAGTGAAAACGAAAATGCGTTTATGGACGCGATACCTTTTCATTATCAAGCCAAGACAGAGACAAGTCAGAGTCTTCATGAGGCATTAATTAGTAATAACTTTCATGATAAGGGCAAAAGAAACAGACCAGGAAGGGTTTCTGTAGCAGAACATTTAGAGGAACATAATGAATTTAAATCCATGAAAATCGTTATCCAGCCGAGTTATGGAAACTTTCTCAGGGATCAGATCTAAAATGGATACCTATGAGAAGCAAAGTTCACAACAAAGATGAGCAACCATATATGCACTAGCATTTTGCAGTAAAGACTCCAAAACCGTTAATGGTTGAGTTAGGTATATTTTTTATTTACACGGGTGACGACGATAGTATTCGTCACGCTTGCCCATTTCAATTTAGTGCCACCCAGAATTTTGCTCGACACCCAGAAATATGGGTTCTAGAGTTGAGACCAGAAAACGCAGGGTAGGTAGAACTGGCTGGCAGTGACTTTAGAACGGGTATCGCACTCAGGTCGTATCTTGGAAAAGACCAATGTCTAGTAGGAAGTATACTAGTGATAATTACCAGTCTAAATGGGACCATGTGTAGCCAATGTTGTAAGGGAAAAATAACGCTTGGACGTTCCTGTGTAGCCAAGACTATTTTTGGGTCACTGATCCGCCGAAGTTATAAACTTAGTTGGTTGTTATTTGTTTACTAAACTACATATTTCTCGGTATAAGTATAAGGTAAAGCATATACGAGTATTATACCTGTTTTGTGTTAAAATTATGGCATGAAACATTTGAAAGAGCTACGTCACAATAAAATACCCTGACGCATTAAATGTGTAAATTCATTTAACGCGTTAAGTCTCAACCAGCTTAATATCTCTCTGCAGATATCTTCTCTATTGGATAAATGAACGCATTAGTTAAGTAGACATTTTTATAATTTAAAATTTTATTAATTTTGTAGTTGTCCTCAAGTAAGTGAAGGAATCTAATTGCGGATACTTTTTAAAAACCTGAACCTAGATTTTATTTTTTGTAAGTGTTGTAGAACTTTGAACTTCTGCGTCTCGTTCACCTTCGCTGTCTTTGTTTCCTACTTGCGGTTTTGTTTTTGTATAAACTGTCTATATTATACTTACACCGAAATCATTTAAGCTTTTATTAATTGCGGTTTTTTTCTATTCCAAATTATGTTCTTTTAGAAGCAAGGTCGTTATTATCTACCACAAGTATTTGCGTCACGAAGGCTGTCACTGTTTTAATTTTACATCCAATGTAATATAATGCGGCTAATGGAATTTTTATCAACGTCCGGGGTTCGAAGTTCGGTGGCGTGCTGCAGGTGATAATGGTGATGGTCAACTGTACCGCGGATGTTGTAAAGACATGCGTCGCGATGACGCGGCCGCGGCCGTGACGCGGGCGGGCTTGACTCCGCCGCGCCGGCGCAGAGGCATGTCAGTCACTGCCGGCCGCGCCGCTGGACGCCTCCACCTGCGCCTGCGCTTGCGCGTGCAACACACACCGACACCACGCGAAAGTCGACCCGTTTGCTATTTATTTATATTCACAAAGTGTCCTGAACGGGCGGACTCCTTAAATTACGAACGATAGACGCGTCCTTTCCCTACCGGTTGCGCGCGACTGCGACGCCGCTGAGCCTCTTGCACGTAAGTCATTAACTAAACCATAAGTACATTTTTGTTGCGATTTTGTTTACTGTTGTTGACTTTGACATTCGGATCTTAAACTTAGATAAAAAAAAGCTGATGTAATGCCTTTCTCAATGTATAAATAACTTGAGTTAAGAATTTTTGCAAATCAACTGGTTATTAGTTTGATACAGCTAAAGACCTAATACCTATTAAATAAATTACGCTAACTACATCCTGTACGTGCAAGAAACACGATGGGGGTGCAGTAATAAGATAATAATTTGCAACGAAACTAAACATTTCATAAAATAATACACGTTATTTTTAATACAATACGTTATTTTGTTATCTGTAATCACTTAAGTAATATAAACCACTTGAATACTTACAACATTGAAAATTCTAATTTGAATGTTATTACTATTATGATAAATGATAATAATCCATCCACAAAAGTGTAATATACTTAAAGACATGGCAGGTCATATATCATTATGAATAAGGGATGTTATGTTAGTCAACATATATTATGTACCCATGTATTCATTACCGGTTCAGTATAAATCGAAACTTGAAAATAACCAGATATCACACATCGACTGATCAACACAAGCTGTCTTGTTTATTGCTTAAGAAACTTAAACTTTTACAGAACAACTAGATTGCAGCACACACACTGTTTTGATCCATTACAACACTCGACTATATTATCCAAATATTTATATTATTATTCATTTAGTTACGCCAACACTTAATATGTGTAACATACTATATAATATAGTCTATATTATTGTGTATAGTATGTAATAAAAATCTAGTCTGAATAAAGTATTGGTTAGAACTACCACATTCATGTAAAGTTTGCTATCGCTACAAGATTGTTAAGAATCCATACTTAGCTTGCGTGGTAGATGATGGTCTGTAAGAAGGCTTGAGTCCCAACAGTGGGAATGTAATAGGTTTGAAGTTTAAGTTAGTTTAAAGTTTGTAAGTTTGAATACCTGTTAGAATTAAACTTTGAAACAACAAATGTGATCGATTATAAAAAAGACACACTTGGAGACACACACATAGACTGCCTAGAGTGTCAGGATAAACATTAAACATAATAAAATATATCTACCTATTATACCTACTAATGTAAAAAAGTAAAAACTTATTCTGATTATTTGTTTCTTTCTTTTTTTCAACAAAACGGTTGAACCGATTTTGTTAAAAATGTTGCAGGAGGCGAACATAATTAATATTATACGCCCGAAATATTGCAAACTTTCCGCGAAAAAATGGGAAAACCTAAAACTCTGACTAGCCGTGCTTAAATCGCAGGTCGATTTGCTGGTAGACTATAATTTATTAAGCTGACATAAATAGCTGATCAGTGACAATTTTCGTGACGCAGGTAGAATTTATACCTATACCTTATGCTTTACCTAGTATTGAAGACACAAAAATAAGTGATTCGTCATTTGTATACATCGACGCAAGAGATACGTTGTTTTTAACATTATCACCTCATTGCATTTCCGTTTAGGGATATAGTTTTGAAAATTTTTTATTATCTGTATCTCAAGTTTCAGTCATTATTATAATAGTTATGGATATTGTTGTGTCCCTTTACCTAACTTTGATATTCTGTGGTTTTAAATAGTCTAAAATACATGAATCATTGTTAGCTTTCAATATATTTACATCAAGGTACCAGTTAACCTCTTCATCTATACTTAATATTATAAAGCTGCAGAGTTTGTTTGTTTGTTTGTTTGTTTGTTTGTTTGAACGCGCTAATCTCAGGAACTACTGGTCCGATTTGAAAAATTCTTTCAGTGTTGGATAGTCCATTTATCGAGGAAAGCTATAGGCTATATTTTATTTCCAAAAAAATTAGGGATCCGTAAGAAAATTGCTATTTTGCAACCCAAGGTGTGAAATTGAAAACCTATTTTTGCGTGCGCTGCAATAACTATTGACACTAGAACAAAATAATGTATTGCGGGTTTGTAGGTCTCATTAAGGTCTACAAAAAAGTCCGCGAGAGCATATATCTAACTATTATAGTTATGCCACAATAAGTGATCTTTTATTTAAAAATTTAATTTTTGATTCCGCCGCTAGAAAAGGCTCTTTATTTGTAACTTGGTATTAATCCTTATCAAAATAAATTACTTCTTATTCAAAACTGCTTCAATGCCTTCATATAACTTTTTGAATCATTCAATTCGGACATTCCATTCGAAAGATATCACGAGTTTAAGAATGTAAGTAGTAGTAGAAAAATAAAACCGCCGCACCGCAGCGCAGCGGGAAACGCGGTGAGGTGAGCGGGGCACCGGGAGAATCTATGACATAGGTAAAGTGCGGTCGCGGACCAGGAAGACCTTTAACTGCGCGATTCAAACGTGTGGTCCAAGAAAAATTAACTTAGAATTAAAATAGGATAATGGGTACCTACAGCAGGTAACGCGTTGAGGGGGCACCGAAGTGCGGGAATAATTTTGGAGTATACGGAATATATACGCTATCGCGCCTAAACTACTGAACCGATTTAAATGAAATTTGGTATAGAGATAATTTGAGCCCCGGGGAAGAGACATAAGATACTTTTTGTCGCGATAAACTGTAGCCCACGCGGGTGAAACCGCATGGAACAGCTAGTCTGATAATAAGGCTTATAGGCCAGATGTTAGACTTACCTCTGAAGTCAATGGATCCTCTTTTCAGTTATCCTCTTTAGATCATTTTAGAATATATCAACCTCTTGGTACCACCATTTTAACAACAGATATCTACCCAAAAAATGGGGAATCATCGTTTCTTCCCTTCACGGGATATTTTTGAAAAAAAAAAGCGTAAATAAATATAAACGAAAACGTAAACCTATGCGATTAATTCACCACTTTTGAAAGTATTTACGTTAACTTACCAAGTTTAGACTTTATCGCCTCACATGGTAAAATAGTATAACTACTCTTGTCTAAATTCTGCACCCTTTTCAGGAGTGGTTTTTTAAATCCAATAACCAGTATCTGATATTATTTTCTTTAAAGAGTTTGAAAATAAAGCGGAAAAACTTAAAGTTTATTTCACGTCACTGGAAAATGATTTTGGAAAACCATAAAACGCGTGTTTTGTTTATTTGTGTGTAATTATTTGTTTTTACGAGTACATATTGAACTGATTTTTATTTCTATCTAGTATTTCATAAATTTAATATAGCAGTTCTCTACTTTCCACAGTATTATTTAAAGCCCCATACAATTAGGTAGTTTTGCGTTATGGTGACGTCACTTTCACCGTTGGGTCGGGCGTATGTATTTATTTATTCTAATTTACGACCTCTATGTACACCTTGCCTATTTTATCAGATCTTTCAATACTTATTCATTTTTCGATTCAAAAATACTCGGATGTAACTAAAAGCTATTGTCGTTTGCTTCCTGTATTTGTCGTCACCTGCCCATTTTCTCAAGTTCTCGGTATCAAAGTCAGACAGATCTTATCCTTTTTATCTGATACTGATACCAGTTCTGTCAGTCACGTTACAATTATTATTTTGTTTCTAACCAGTAGGTACATATGTATGAAGTGTCATGTTTTATTAACGGAAAATTACAGAAAATGCTGGTTTTTAATAGTTTCCGCATTTTAACTAAATTATGTGTGTATACCTAACTGTTTATACAGAACCAAATATGGTAGGTAGGTACCAAATATATTATGTAGGTACGTTAGACAATAAAGCAAAGTTTACGAAAATAACCTTAAAGGTCCCATTTTGTGTAAGGTTTTTTTATAGAGCATGTTTTTTGGCATGGATTTGTCACAATAATATTATAGGTTTTTTTATATGTCACGATTTTCGTATCATAGATTCACAGACTAATCTTGAGGTAAAAATGTTAATCTTTGTAAAACACTTTTTTTTGCAAAAGGAGGTTGATTTGAATTGTCCGTGCGATTGCTCCATCCTCCGTTACATAATGTCGGGCGATGGTATCCACTAATCATCGCTGCATATCGATGATTTTGCGCAAGCGACACGCCCAAGCTCGCGTCGGCACTCAGCATTTGACGGCCGTTGTACCCGTCACAGATCATTTGATTGCTTTACTAACGGCCGGTTTCAATAACCTATCTATCCGCGGTTTGCCCTACTAGAGATAGAAATTTAACATAACTTCTATGGAGCTTGTGTCAATATTCTATCTCTATTAGTAGGACAAACCGTCGATAGATAGGTTATTGAAAATGGCCGTAAGGCGCGAGTGTCAGTACTCGGTAGCCTCATTTCGCAGGCGACCGAGGGTTACCTTAATATGCTGATCTGGAAGTAACGAAAACGTACAATAAACATAATCGAGGCAATAATATTCACGAAAAATATCTCGAAGGTCCTCCGATTATTGAATTATAAATACTAATTATATAAGGATGACCTTTTGCATAATACATCATGGCGATCAACATGAAATGTTTTTAGCTATTTATTCTATTAGGAACTAGATTAACCGGTTCGTTAGCCGGAACTTCGTACAACCTGGCAATTGCCATACAAAATTACCAATTTTTCTTATGCATTTTCCTTTTTTTTAAACCAACCATAAAACGTATCTCTCAAACCGTTTTTATGTTTATTTATTTAATACACAATACAAATTACAATCAATTTCCTAAACATATATAAAGTAGACAAAATCTGAACTGGATTGCAACTCAAAATATGTGTAAACATAAAAACAAAGTAAAGGAGTATCGAGACGAGTGCGATGAAAGTACTCATCCACAGAGCATGGAGCTTTGCAGATGGGCACCCCAACACGGTACAATCAATTTTGCTTTCAAACCAAATACTATCTATGAACTGTTTGGACGCACAACGGCTGCGTTTTTGCGTGACTAAAGAACAACTATTGATCTTCATATAAAAGAAGATTAACAAGATATCGCATAGCTCACTGTAAGATGACTCTAGCACTGTCCGGTGGTTTGTAAATCGAGGCAGTTCGCTAGTTTTGTGTGCAACCAAATCGGACCAGTTAGAATAGAATAGAAGCCAAGTCGAGTGTTTGCAGAAATAAGTCCCTCAATTAATTTTGAATAGCGGTCGGATCCTCTCGAAAGAGGCGTTACGACGACAAAGTTGAAAGAGAACTGATGACGATAGACCGGTCATCACACCTATCGAAGAAACCAAAAACCGCCACAACCCATACATGAGAGCTCTAAGTAAAAGTATGAAAAAAATCCCTCCTTCCACTTGGCTCCCATCAACTCCCATGTCTAAAATGCATTCGGCCCTTCGTTTGACTGCGGGTAACGTCAGAGATATCGATGACATTTGCGGCACTAACTGTTATCATTATCAGTTATGTATGTGACTTTATGATTCATACGTTGAGACGGTTTAGATACGTAGTACTATATCTTTTCTGTAGTATAGATAGCAATTTTTTTAAAGGAATCGTGTTGCTGAATTAAGGGCAGGGCTTAAAAAACTTCAAATAAAGGATTACAAAAATCCCATATACTCTAGCCTCTTTATTTTATGACTCAAGTGAGGACCCGAGCAAGGTGAAATGTACATTTTTGTTTGACACTCCTCGCCTTTTGCTTCGATACCGCGTAAATCTGCATTTATAAGTTACTAGTTGCGCCCCGCGGTTTCACCCGTGTCTTCGCGTTAATCCGCAGAAACCTTTTTCCGGGATAAAAAGTAGCCTATGTGTTAATCCAGGGTATAAGCTATCTTCATTCCAAATTTCACTAGGATCCGTTCAGTAGTTTTTGCGTGAAAGAGTAACAAACATCCATCCATCCCACATCCATACTTTCACGATTGTAATATTAGTAGGAAGAAGGATTATGCGGCAATAAGATTGATACATATTGTTGTCGATTCGGTTTTGTATTCTCTTAAACTAAACTAAGTTTGACAGGTCTAAAAGTAATGCTGTCCTTTTTTACTTTAGTGATTAGAAAAAGACAGCGACACCATTATTTCACAAATAATGACTGAAATAAGTAACCTTTAAACTTTCACATTTCCTGTGTCGCACAAGATTGCATACTAATAAATGAATAAATAAATATTAGTGTCGTGGTGTAAATACACGTGTAAGTAAATTAATCTAATAGAAAATCAGGCGTATGTCTAATTAATTTTATTGTATTTTAGCGATGATGGCTCAGTGGTAGTGACGTCGGCTTGCGATCCGTAGGACGTGGGTTCGAATCCTACAATGAGCTTGAGCTTTCGGTGAAGGAAAACATCGTGATGAAACCATAGCTTGGTGGTAGGGTATTTTCTAGTACTCGCCTGGCTAGCTACCACCCTCTTGTTAAGAATCTGTCGCCAAGCACCTATCGGTGTGTTCCGGCAGCCTCACTTGAGAGCCAGTTCCCAGTCCAGGTGTAGCGTGGCGCCATCTTCGACCACATCGTCACTTAACATCAGGTGACTTGTGGTCAAACGCTACCCTGTAAATAGTAAAAAAAAAAAAAGTATTTAAGTAAAATACACCTCAATATAAGACAGCAATACTATTAGACCTGTCAAACTTAGTTTAGTTTTAGAGAATGCAAAACCGAATCGACACCATTATTTCACAAATATTACTAAAATAAGTAAGTAACCTTTAAACTTTCACATTTCCTGTGTCCCACAAGATTGCATACTAATAAATGAATAAATAAATATTAGTGTCGTAGGGTAAATACACATGTAAGTAAATTATTCTAATAGAAAATCAGGCGTACTCGTGTGTCTAGTTAATTTTATTGTATTTTAAGTAAAATACACCTCAATATCGCAATCCACGCGAGTTTTTGGTGCAGAACGATGAAAGTTCTCGTGTAGTTACAAAATGTTATTTACAATTACATATTATAACTAGGTTTTCTAGCGAGATGCATTTCTAAGTATATTATATATATATCAGCACTTCTATGATTCAATGAGACAGCTTATTTTTTTCAAGTTGTGACCTAAGCTAACGAACCCTGATATGTGTCGAAATCCGTCCAGACGCTTCTGAATCCATTGGTAACAAACACATGGACAATTTTAGTATTACGCTATTTTTAAAACACTTTTATTAGCTTGACTTGTAACTAACTAACAATGTAATCAAATCTTAGAAGTCAATTTTTACCTACTTCTAATTGTTCTTTTTTATCTGTTACTAATAAACTCTGTACCTAGTACCTATTGGACTGATTCAGATACGGTTTCGCCTCAGAAACACTACGTTCCCTAAGTTGGAGGAAAATATATTAATTTATAGAAAACTCTGTGTTAGGTTTTTAAGAACGGAACAAAATTACAAGAAGAAACATTTCAGCGTTGTTTAAAAATATTCATGCGTTTACTTTCAATACTTTGTGAATCAAAATCACGATTTCATTTTATTAATTACATATAGTATTTCTTAATCTTAATCTTACTTTACGAGTATAACGGATTTACTTTATAAATATGAAAATAGTCTGAAGGCAAAAAAGAGATACATTGATGCTATATAGATTAAATATGTACTTAGTTGCAAACATTTTGTAACATGCGTGGTCTATGTATAATATAACAAATACATTTATTTTTAGGGTGTGTGCGAGAGTGAGTGTGGTGTGTTGTGTTGCGTGTGTGTATCTCTGACTATTGACCTTCCTATATTCTGTGCTATTGTTGCCATTATGTTAGTAAATATTTCATAGCAATAGCATAACTTAAAACGCTATTGTGTTTAGTCATAGTCATGTCAGCCTCATGTCATAACAAACTACTGTTTCAGTTTTACAGTTAGCTCTACGAGTTTTGATAACGGCTACGAATGTTGTCAACATTTTCGCATGCCTTCTTTCCTTTGTTTGGCTTATCTTTGTCGGCTTTCCTACGAGCTGCTTTCTTCAAGCTAAGGTTTCAAACTTATCGGTGTTTTGGCAGCCTAGCTTGAGATGAGAGCTAGTTCCCAACACAAGCGTAGCGTGGCGCCATATTTGGTCGTGACTTGTGGTCAAAGGATACGGTATAATGTGAAAAAATATCTTCAGACGTCGGCGATGAGTCTGCCCTAACTTGCATCGGTCTGCTTTGGAAATTGACTTGTGTATGAAAGTTCATTGTGTTGTGCTTGATATAAAAAAAATCGCTGTCGGAGCTCAGCTTTTTGACTGAATTTTTTGTATACAATATTTTTTGTTCTCACATTATATTAGAATTTGAAGTACTGTTCTCTTATGTATTTAACCTACAACACAACATTTATTGACCATATAAATATGTATAAAGTCAAGTTAACCAGTTCTTGTATATTTAGAATTGTCAAGGAATATATTTTTCTGAATTTTCTTGTGACAAGGTCTCCGGTGTCTATTTACTTCCTAATGACTAAGGCTCCAGCCATATTATGTTTACTCTTATTCTTTGCTTTAATTTTTAACATAAATATTGTTGAAATATAACTTGCTGTGTTGACCACTTTGCGTGACTGTTCTGGCGACGCAAGCAAAGGTTGTCAACGACCCGCCGACCTCCAATGATGCAAATATGTAATCCAAAATGGTTTAAACTCTGACGAAAATAAGCATGCACTGAATAACATGCTATTCTGAAACATCTGATGGATCGATCAGCTGGCCTGAATAAAATAATCCATTTGTAATTTTGTTTGCAAACTTCCCTTCGTTTAAACGAGCGTGGTGACAATCCTTATCCGTAATTTGAATTTTATTATCTTAATATGATTTGAGTCCGAAAAGTTAGAAGTTAGAAAGGTCAGGTGATTAATGGATTTGTTAATAAAATTCGTGTTTGGCAATAGAGGTGGACAGGTTAGTAATGCAATGTTTAAGAACGTTCGGGACGGGATAGCTCCGCGCGGCGCGGCTGCTGCGGGCGGAGGCCCCGGCGCAGTCTGCGCTGCGGCGCTATGGCACTGGGTCAGTGGTTCCGCAGGGCGCGAGACTGGCGCAACACCCTTACGTAAAACTTGCGGAGCGCACCGCGGACCTCGCTACAGAGAAAGTTGCGAACATTCATAGAACACTCGAGACCCCAACACTACCACTTCCATAGCGTTATCCTTATTGACACACATTCTTGCACCACCAAGAATTCGCTCCGACCTTGGAGCCGCCAAGCATTTCAAGTAATTTGGTTCATAATTTGTTGTGGGTTTGCGTTTAATTATGATGCTTTCAAGTTATGGAGATTGCTAGCTGTGCCCTGTGTTTACCGCGTGGATACAAAGTATCATATGTCTTTCCTTATAGTTCAAACTATCTCCATGCCATATTTCATCAACATCTGTTCAGCGGTTTAGGCATCAAAAGATAACAATCACACATAGGGACAGAGAGTTGCGTTTGCATCTATGACATATCTATCCAAAACCGCGGATAACGGATCAGGATCGATTATTAATTTCGGGCGTTAGCAAACACTTTAGATTTCCAGTAAAATTATATTTTTGGTTGAATACATTATTATAAATCCTATCAAAATTTATTCTTAAAATTAACAAAAAATTATAATTAGACCCCCAACAGGATTTAAATATTTAGATACCTATATTCGTTATTGGAAAAAAGAAATTACTATTGAACTACTAATTCCGTTACATCCTACGTTACACGTTAAAAAAATCTATACCCCCACGTAAATTTAAATATTTATAGAATTTCGTCTTCGTACTAAACAAATAATACGAATACATCAGCTCTTTCTAGTGCTGAGTGAAATGGTCGAAAGCAACGGTTCAAGTGTGAGTGTAAGTGAATTTTACCGTGAAGAGCAGGTCAAGGTCGTCCACAATAGGCGGTTGTGCAACAGATGTGTTGGTTGCAGCACGCCTCGCCACTCGGTGTCGCAGCGCGTCATTCGCGCTTGATTCAGTCGCTGCCGGTCGCGGCTGCGCCCGCGCACCACGGACCAATTTTCTCATTGTATCATAGTACTTCGTGAAGCAGTTATCGTCATACTGACCTTGCCATAAAGCGCTACATATGACATACGACGCGGTAATTATACAGCGTGTGATGGTACCGCTTGCATCTAATTTCCCTTCCTTTAATAAGAATGTTGACATTGACGCCACTGTCTACATTTATAACTACTAGATTCCTCGTAGCCCTTTATTGGAGTCAACAAACTTGAGTCTAGGAAGATGTTTAAATTAGCGTTTGATATATATTCCGGGAACGTGACAATAGCTGGAAATTATACTCCGACGTGATGTTTGGATTCAAACGTGATAAACCATTTACTTCCTTTTGTAAAGAATTGCAGTTTGACTTAATCTTGTTTAAAATGTAGCCCAGTCATTTTATGTTTTAACATTGCAATAAAATATAATAGTGATATGTTTTTTAATGTACATTGTTAACCGTTATATTATACCTACTCTTGAATAAGCAGAATAGTATTAAGTGAAATAATGAAACATCAAAACCGGGTATAGTCAATCTTATTGTTGGTATTTTTTTATCAGATTTCAAGCATTGTATTGATGGTGAAACGTGAAAATATGGGTCGAAGCGTAGCCGAGGCGCACGTACGTGAGTCCATCAATGCCTAGTTGCTGTGCGCCAAGACTGGTGTAGTAATACATATCAGAATTAATTAAATATAATTTAAAAAAGAGAAATAACAAAACATGTTCATGACTCGCGTAATTTGCTTTTTTTAGCTTGACGTGAACTGGTTTAATCCTAGCCATCGGATTAATCTTGTTAAACGAGGTTTTCTTACGTTTTTGCTTTATGATTAAGCAGGTTCAGCACTTCATCTTTGCACATAGAAATAATCGTTGTTGGTAAATAATCGTAATAGGATAAGTATAATGTATATTGAAAAAGGTTCTACAAAATAATGATCGATTATATCTGTTCGAAAATGTAATAGTTTGTTGCTTGAGATCTAAAATATATCGCTTTTGTAAACATAAATATACATACAAGAAATAATGCAGAGTTGGTCAAAAACTTTACGTGAAAAGCCCCCCCCATGTTTTACTTGTATTTTTTAATAAACACTACCATTATTCTACATCTATAATACAAATAAATAATCTACGTGTAACGCACTTACGGGTGTTGAGATAGAGATATTCGAGTACATAAGAACGCATGCGAAGTCCCGCGGGTAATACAAGTAAATAATAAGTGTAATAAAACGTTGCAAGGTGATAATAATACATTGGGTAACTTGCGATATAGATCAGTATGTCGCTCGGTTGCTGGTGGCATTCGTTCAAACATCAGGCAAACTGGTTAGAACGCCCCCCTTTCTCTCGTAGCGCGATGTACGGTGCTGTGAGGTAATTTTTTTGACGGAATATCCCGATAATCAGCCATTATGTATGCGAAATTTGCAACAAACCCCCGATTGTTTTTTGTATTATAGCACAGACTAATATTAACAAATTAGAAGTAGGTTAAAATTGACATCTGAAATTTTATTACATTGTCAGTTAGTTATTTACAAGTGAAGCTAATGAAAGTGTTTTAAATGGGTAAGTTTGTGTGCATGTTTCTTACTCCTTCACGCGCAAACGGCTGAACGGATTTAGATGAAATTTGGAATATAGATAGCTTATATTCTGTATTAAACAAATGCTACTTTAAAAAAATGTGGGATCACAGGAAAACGGCAGGTATAATCCCGGAGCACACTTGGTAATTGCTTATTTGCGGAACCCTCTACTGCTCACTACTTTATAAATCATATCACTTACATATGTACTTAATGAAAACACTTGTAATTTTTAATCTTATCCTCCTTAGGTAATACAAACAATTAATGATAATATACATGCGATATGTGAGATATACCAAGACAATAAAATTCTATAGTTCATACCTCAGACAGAGAATTCTCACAAGTTTATATTTTTAGCCACCATGATTAATATCAGTCAAAATTACTACTACTTAAAAAGTAGTAGGTGTACGAACAATGCGGGTACGTGTTTCTAAAAACATTTTCGAGCACTTCCGGAGTAGCCATGATTGTAGAAAAATTATCGCAAAAACTGTCATTGAATGCGTTACGAGTATCATAAGTAACTAGCTGCACCCTACGACTCCACACGCGATTTTCCCGTTATCCTCCAGGAAGTAAGATAAAAAGTAGCCCATGTGTTAGTTTAGGATATAAGTCTTTTCGATTCTAAATTTCACACAAATCTGTTGAATCGTTTCAGCGTAAATAATCAACAAACATACACACTCAGTTACAACACAGTATACACACTCGTGAACTTTCGCATTAATAATATTAGTGTAATATCATGTAACAGTTTGGAAAACCCGTTCTTCACGGCCATGTTATAATTACGATTGCAGTATGCCTAATAAACTATTCTAAAAATAATTTCTGATACGAGTATCTTTATATTAGGAAAGGTATTACAAACTTTACCTCTGCACCTCTTTAGTAATAGGATTATTTTTCAGTGGTTCAGTCAACTGGACTTAGGAAAAAATTTACTTTCCGTTGTGTCAGGGAAATGTTTATTTTGCCAAGCTCCGGTCAATTGTATTTTTTTTTAAAGATGATTCGTTCTACTATACTTTGACAGCGTACTGCAAGAAGCGGTTAATAGGCGCTTTGAGCAAACGTTGTACACCTTTGACCACATCGTCATTTCCCATTAGGTGAGATAGTGGTCAAACATTAACCCATGCACTCACTTATAAATAAACCGGTTATGATAAATTATGCTTTGTTAACAAACAATGTACACAAAGGCACATACCTGAACTTCTATAACGTGTATTGATCGCGCACGTCATTGTGAGAAGTAATATTTAAATAAAGTGTTATGACTACACACTACAGTCTACGCCAGATAGCTATTAGCTTTTAACCAATGATTGACTTCAACATAAACCAATATGTACGTATCAAAGATGTCATCGCCAAAATTAGCTATATGGAAATGTAATAATATAAAACCCCGTGCTGTATACGTAATTTTTTTTAAATATTGTTACAGTTTTATATAAAACGAGTAATAAACACTAGTATGTAACTATGTATATTGGTTTGTGTGTACAGGTGTTGGTACAACAATTACATTATATACTTATTTTTATCCACGACACGATGAGTGGAATAACTTCTCCAATCTGAAGACTTGAAGGACACTTGAGAAGGCTTCACATGGTTTGCACGGAAGCGCAGTCACCGCATCATTATAATCTTCTCTTATAGTTCGTTAGTCTCGCTAAACGCTAAACTCAAAAACGGCTTGAGCGATTTGATTTTCTTTTTGTTTTGTTTGATGCGTAATTGCCAGGGCACGGTTTTTTTTTAAATCCTCCTGTAAAATCGGAAAATACGGAAAAATTTAAATTGTTTTTTTTTACGGGATTTTTGTATGAACTCGAGACCCGACTAATATATGTCTAGGCGGGTGAAAACGGGGCGGGTCAGTAGTCATCGATAAATGTTTTGCTTTGCCCGTGTTTTCGTTCGCGTTTTCCGATTTCTACATACCTACATTTTCTACACAACACTAGTAATAAATATTTAATTTTTGAAATCAGTGCAAATAAAGCAGCGTACCTACTGATACTTATCTAAAATTTCCAAACCCCAAACTATTGACGAGCTGTGTCTTGGCCTGAAGTGTAGCAAAGAGGCTATATTATTTTTCAGTAGCACCAGAAATCTAGATGGTTTGTTCAAAAATATTCACGTTTGCATTTGTATTGTTTCAGATTTAATTAGACGATAGAAAAACCTATCCAAAGATGAATACCATATACAATTGGTACAGGGACCTCATGGACAACCGGAGCGGTAAGTTTGTTTATTTTATACACATCAAACTATAGTATTATCTAGGGCCTGACATGACGGTGAAATATTGCTGAAGGCAACAGGTGATGGGTCCATTCAAAATAGGTCGTTCGTTGTACAACACAATATGTTAATAATTTTTATTTTACAAATACAATAGATGTGCAAGGCACATTTTAAAAGCATAAATGTAAAAAAATGAAATGAAATGAAATGAAATTGTTTATTTGTCCGAAACACGGTTAAGATCAGGTGTTAATATTAATTATTGTAGGTGTGTAAAACCTTGTTTTAAGTTTAATTATCGCCAAGATTGCACAGACGGTAGCGGCATCGGCGGCGGTTTGAGCTCGTGGACGTCACAGTTTGCTCAAC
Organism: Opisthograptis luteolata; assembly: GCA_931315375.2. Taxonomy (NCBI): domain Eukaryota; kingdom Metazoa; phylum Arthropoda; class Insecta; order Lepidoptera; family Geometridae; genus Opisthograptis; species Opisthograptis luteolata. The sequence goes on along the minus strand of OV928038.1, from coordinate 5,323,088 downwards.
ATATTATGTAAGAGGCGGTGTGATTCGCGCGGCCGCAACACTCCGTCTCTGCCAGTCTGGTTACAACCGATGTGACGCCGACGCTCGCCGGCCTCGCGACCTCGTTATATTCCGTCCGAGGCACAACAAAAATGCAAAGAGGTCAAGTGCATGCCTCACAGCACGCAAAACGTATAACTGGGAGTCCTCAGCGCCAGAATGCATACACTTACATACCTTCACGTCGACACACTGAAACAACGTGCTGTAAATTACATATTGCACAAGTTATTTTGTAATCATATATTATGTACACATAAGGAAATTCACATTGTCAATGATGTTTACTCTTTGTGATCGAAGTGCAAGTATTCAAATTCAAACAGTTTCTGCTGATTAATTGTTATTCTTATTGCGTTTCTTTGATGTATTAATTGCGATACAATTGAATTATTTGCTTTAAAGATGAGAGGTGTACTAAGGGTGCGCAATGAATTTTCAAATTTTACTAGTCTTACATTTATGAATCCACCTGCCCTTTACAGACAGTCTGATGAAATAAAATTTAATTAACAATCAGACTGCAATTTTTCACGTAAGAGTCGTGGGGAACCGATGAATGCAAATGGCTAATAGCCGTTCATGGTGGCGTTGAAAGGGGGATGTTTATGTGCAGCAGTGACTTTTTCCGATTTCTTCCGGCTGATGATTAAGCTTGCTTTACATAATATTGTGTCAACGTCATGTAAAACACGACGTCTAAAATAACTCCGAGTCGCTTTAGAAAAATTGCTTCCTGATTTACGTGACTCGCTAGTTGAAGTTACAATAATGCAATTATTTGCTTATTATGGACATCTGACACGAGAGATGGACGCACAATCATGTCCGTTATGTATTAACTGCAGTCGCTATCTAGAATATTTCTATCTTATTCAATGCTATTAGCACTATCTTCATCGATAATTTTGTTCGTAATAATAGTAACGTGAGGCTTTCTTAAACAAAAACAAACGAAACAAAAACGGTGCACATTAAGTGGCCCGATAGCGTTAAGCTATTTCTTAAGGACCCTATATGGTCTAAAATGTTATTCAGGTTGTTCATTCGGTTTTCAGTTCAAACAATATGTAAGTAGCACATTAAAAGCTACTTTATAGAATTTGTGAATCCCACAGAGAATTCATGTGGATTATTGGGCCATAGTTGGGAGTTGGTAATGCACTTTAATATGTCTGTAAACAAACTATTACACTTACTTTAAATGTCAACCGAAATAGACTTTTCTAAAAGAATTGTAGATACCATTAACCTACAATTAATTATAAAGGTACTAGGTATTGCACAAACTTTCAAACATCACGAGTTAGCTAAACCATCTATGCGCTTGAGGATCTTCGTTCATTTCTCTGCTAGAACCGACCGTCTCATGACACGTAACCCTTGATCTGTACAAATGTTACCCTGACAACAAGACCAAAGTTGACAAAGTTATATCTCTGGTTTCTAGATCCCCGAGTGAAGGACTGGTCAATGATGTCGTCCCCCGTCCCGACGCTGGTTGCCTGCATATGCTACGCGTACTGCTCCAAGGTCATCGGCCCCCGATTCATGGCGAACCGCAAAGCCTTCGAGCTGAGAAATGTCCTCATCATCTACAACCTCGCACAGACCGTGTTCAGTGCCTGGATATTCTACGAGGTACGGGAAGCTTGGCTTTATTGTTTCGCAGCTAAGTTTTATTTATTTATTGTTTTATGGAATATGGTATGGAAATGATTCTGAGCGATGCGACGATCATACGCGACCCTAATCATGAAACCATTCCTGAGCAACTTTAAATGTTAACAATATTAAAATTACAAAAGGAACAAATACCCGACTGCGCCAAAATAAGTTACCCCTCTCACTCCCGCAATAAAGACGAATCTAATAACACCTCATATGTTAAAATCCGTGAAGTCATTTTGGTTATAGGCCGTGCCAAAGAAATATACATACATACATACACTCGAAAAACATAACCCTCCTAATTTCGAAGTCGGTAAAAATGGATGACGATTCATTCGTCATCGTTGCAATCATGCAACAAAAGTCCTGGAATACAAACGATATTGCCCTTCAAATATAAATGTAAAATGACTAATTCAGCCCGTAATAAATAGTTATCACCTTGCTAGCCAATAAGCGTCATCAATGATAAATGTAATAAGAGAGAAATATGTTTCAAAATATTTAGTCACGATTAATTGAACTAGAACCGGTACGGAGATTTTATGAAACGTGTTCCCCACCTTTAAGGAAAATCTGAATGTTGTCCATTCCTATCAGCAAAACACAGGTTGTTCATAGTATATACTCGTAGCTAATAACATATTTAATTTTAAATTGAATACAACGGAGTGAAAATTCATCACAATAAACGATAATTATGTGAATGTAATTATTGCGAGTACTATGTTAAAGTATATATCAATTAAATATAAATTGTCTGTTGCCACGAATCTAATTCAATTTTAAATTTAATATTAGCTATGTGTTTATACTATAAAGTATTATTTTTTTCTCTGTTAAAATTAAATAAACAGCTTTTTCGAAAGAAAAATTGCGAACAAGTTTTAAAACAGCTTTGGATTCACGCATTGAACCGATTAAAAAAATCACACGTAAAACAAAGAACTGATAAAATTAAGATAGTAGGTAGGTACATTGTCGAGATTTCGTTTCTCAGGCTTATTAAATATTTCATGATAAGTACATATATAAGAAAACATACTACTGATATTTAAAAAGACCCAAAGAATATTGCAATACCGATGTAAGTTGTTATGGTATCGTTGTTATGATAGAATGTATGATCGAATTTTTTGTTAAGACTAGCTGACCCGGCAGAACGAAGTCTGCCTCAATCGAAAAATGAAAAAATCAATCAATTTTATTAAATAGCAATAAAGTTCAAATTTACTCTACATTTTATTTAGAAAACGTTGATATGGGAAAAAAGAAAGCGCTGTTTTTATTGTTTTCCCGGTAATTATTCTAATTTTTCTCACCTTTTAAACCTTCCCTAGACCTCCACGAACATTTCAAGACCAAAATTAGCCAAATCGGTCTAGCCGTTCACGAGTTTTAGCGAGACTGACAAATAGCAATTGATTTTTATATACTACTAGCTGACCCGGCGAACTTCGTATCGCCAAAAAAAGTCACCTTTAAAACCTTCCCTGATCTTCCACAAATATTTCAAGATCAAAATTATCCAAATCGGTCCAGCCATTCTCGAGTTTTAGCGAGACTAACGAACAGCATTCGATTTTTATATATAAGACTAGCTGACCCGGTGAACTTCGTATCGCCAATAAAACTAACCTTTTAAACCTTCCCTGAACTTCCACGAATATTTCAAGATCAAAATTATCCAAATCGGTCCAGCCATTCTCGAGTTTTAGCGAGACTAACGAACAGCAATTGATTTTTATATATAAGACTAGCTGACTCGGCGAACTTTGTATCGCCAATAAGTCACCTTTTAAACCTTCCCTGAACTTCCACAAATATTTCAAGATCAAAATTATCCAAATCGGTCCAGCCGTTCTCGAGTTTTAGCGAGACTAACGAACAGCAATTGATTTTTATATATAAGATAAATGAATTATGAAGTATTTTAACGTCTTTTTTTTCATTTCACAGTACCTGATGAGCGGTTGGTGGGGCCACTACAATTTTAGCTGTCAACTTGTAGACTACACGAAGAGCCCGATAGCTATGAGAGTATGTATTTTTATAACATTTCCTGGGTCATACAATCCTATCTCAAAAATCAATTTTGCATACGTATCGAGATTAGAGAAAACTGTTTTATATTATCCAATGAATGTAGTGATACGCAATTGTAGTATGTTTCGTCATAAGATTCTTTGATACAGCCAGCTCTCTTACTAGTCGCATGACTCGCATATATCCAAGCAAGCACATTGTCGTTTTCCAGTTCGCGTCGATTCAGGAACGCTATTAAAATTGGTTTAGGTCACCATTAACGATTAACCTATCTTTTAGATAGGTTATTGAAACTGGCCGGTTATAGTCAAGTATATTCGTAAGCCTTTTTTTGCTTATCATCGCGTTTTTGTATGAAATTTTTTTATTCATTTATGTACATACTCGTGCTCTGTAAATTTGTTTTCTTCTTTTTTTTCATTGCTCTTTCGTTTTATACGTAGGTTCATCTAAACTTGACAAACAAACAATGTCGTGCCTTCTCAACTGACCAATTATGTATAATCTTGTATAGCACCTATTCGTATACGACCATGATGCAAAACTATTAAACTAACAACAAGCCTTCCAAACTATTTAAGAAAACTTCCTGTATCATCTCACATCCGCTATATCAAACAAATATATGCTTTTTCAATGACTAAAATTATGTATTGATTTTGTTATTAGCATGTGTTATGCAAAGTTTACGCGAATGGACCCTGAAGGTTAGCATACACCTACATATATACATACATATCAATAATATATATTTATATAGATACCTTGGCGTATACCATGTGATGATTGAGAGTGGCCAATGATTTTGACCAAGAAATTAAATGTTCAAAAATGTTCTTTATTTATAAGAATGTATGAATTATAATGTTATATATTTCCTTGTTCAGTAATCACACAACTGAATCTAATAACTTGCTTAAGAATAAGGTAATCGTGTGCAAAAGACGTTCGCCTTATTAGTGTCATTCTCTGAATAGTTAAATTATATTATTTTGTTTATAAAACTAACCTCATCTGCGTAGGTGAAGCCGCGGGGAACAGCTAATCCCAGATAAGTTAAATTATTTAGCCATAACAAGTCATAAAACTTTAATCTTTTATACGCCTTATTTGTATTATAGTACCTTAATATTATTATCTAATAAAAATGCGTCAAAGCCACGCGCCGATTAAATAATTAATGTTTTGCATAATATGCTTGTTGACCTTAATTAAGTAAGTATATGTAATTCTTCACTATCAGCATGGATAATGATACCTTTATTAGTTTGATTAAGGCGGCTGTCAAATGATATTATCAAATATTAATAATTATCATATGAAATGTTTGGTAATAGAATATATTAATCACGTTGTGATCAATTCAGAAGGACTATTATTCATATACATTTATTCAATGTCATTGTCGCGGCCAAGGCGTACGATCAGCGATAAAAATTACTGACCACGTCCAATTTTCTAATTTTCCTTAGCAGCATGAACACACTAACATCGTTGATCTGCTATACATTCGGAAAATCGATTGTGATTATAATCTTTTGTCGTTGACTGTACATTTTGTATGAACTCGTTCAGGGTCTAAGCGTAAACTGACGTATTACGTATTATAGAAAGAAGCGTTTTCGATTTTGATGTATTCCCATACAAACTTGAACCAGTTACAAGAGGAGTTTTTGAAAATACTTTCTTAGTACGCGTTGATATGTCAGGACACTTTGACCACTTTTGTATTATATTATGATTCAAACTCTCAGTTTTATTTTGGCAAAAGTATCCCACATAGTTCAAACTATCTTCATACCATATTTCCCACATGGTTCAAACTATCTTCATACCAAATTTCATCAAGGTCTGTTCAGCAGTTTAGGCGTGAAAAGGTAATAAACAGACAGATCTACAGGGAGTTACTTTCGCATTTATAATAATTGTAAGTATGGATATATTATAGATCTTTGAAAGGACGAAGCTCTACTGCCTTAGTACTCTTAAGGCGTGACATATTACTACTAAAATGACATATTATGACATGAAATATCGATCCAAAACCGCGGATAACGGATCAGGATCGATTATTAAATTCGGGCGTAACGTTGAAATACTTCTTATTATTTTCTATTTTAAATCTGAGTTTCTTATTACATATTTGTTTATATACATTATATACATGATAGTAGGTAAAATAGAACTTCTGCTATAAGTAAGTAATTGCAACTGTAGGTAATTGTAAGTAATTAACCTATCAAAAAGTAAGGTCAAATTACAATGTGTTAAAATATGTGCAAGCGTTACATATTAGCTTATCTGACATGAGACCTTTATTAGTAATTGATTACATAAATTTATTTATACCAAGTTAATCAAGCGTTCAATGTTTTAGTTGTTTAATTCGTAATGTTTAGCATAAAATTTTAATAAATTTTGTGTTTAAATTAATGAATATTTCAAATATTAATTTATTTACATAAGTGTGATTTAAATGAGGCCATAAATTCGTACATTATATTTCAGAAACCAAGGCTTCTCCTTTAACACTTATAATATTTTATACATATATTTTAATTACAAAACCAGTAAAAAATAGTAAATACTACCGTATGTAATAATACTATGTACCTAAAACAATGAAAAAAAAGATGTTAAGAAAAAAAATGTAGTTGATCATATGCCAAAAATAAAAGAAAAAGGTTTTAATAAAAATATATTACTCTTATTAATTGCTCTGCGGTTGAAAAAGGTTATTTTTAATTGCATATTGCATTGTACCACTGCAATGTATGATACGCAAAACGTTTCATCATTTCCGACAAATCCCACATCACGGCTTGATGAACATTAAAAAGTGCCTACCTATATACAATAACTTATGGCCACAGTTGGGTTCTAGGTGAAAACTAGCGTCTGGTACTAAAATCACTAGATATTATGTTGAGCTGGATTTATTTTCGGCTCCTGGTTTAAAAGGAGATAGGAGACTATCAGACTATAGTCTTACGCCCGAAATTAATAAAATCGATCCTGATCCGTTTTTCGCGGTTTTGGATCGATATGTCAATCCTAAAAAAGATTAAACTGTTAAACTGGCCAATAACCGGTCCGCGGATTGAATTTGCAATCACTACATTGATTCTTTCCTTGGGAGGACGAATCGATCGACAGATTGGCCCTCTTGTCCAAAACTATTGGTAGGAATCCAAGATCGATTTCGATCTGAGATAACAGATCGATTATTAATTTCGGGCGTTAGTAATATTAGCTTGTGTTACGTGCACAATAGGAAAAAAGAAAAAGAACCTACTTACGGTACAGTCAGCGACAAAAGTAGCTGGTCATACTCGATTTCTCAAATGTGTTTTATATCAGTAATGTTTGGGTTTCGTTTACAACTTACAAGATAGCGTTTGACTACAATACAACACGCCTATTCAGTTGTTAAGTGATAACGCGGCAAAGGTTGGTGTTTAAGATGATGTATGTAATCGAAAAAAATTCCTATTGTTCAGCGACTTTTGTCGTTGACTTTACTACAGTTACTACACGTACTGACTGATATTAAAAACGTCCTTACTCTTACTGACATTATAAACAATCGTATACCTACCTTCACCTCATTGCGTAGTTAACTTAATTAAATAAATAAAATTGAATGAACAAAATTGCAATTTTATATGAAACGTTTTCTCTTTTTTCTGGATTAAAGAGAAACCGACCTGTTTGTAGTCCTATTTCTGCAAAAAAAGTAGTTATTATCTTTGTATGAAGAAAAATTAGTTCATAAACATGCCGCTAGGGGCGCTGTACGTGTCTTCATACAAAAAATAAGAGTTTATGCGCTCGCGGTAAAAACGTCTCGCAAAAACTCATACAATGGCCGCTAGGATAGTTACGTCCCGAACCTGTCTGTCTGTATACTAACGTACTATTTTTTAATTATTTGTGTAGATGGCGAACACTTGCTGGTGGTACTACTTCAGCAAGTTCACGGAATTCGCGGACACTCTATTCTTCGTGCTACGCAAGAAGAACGAGCACGTGTCCACGCTGCATGTGATCCACCACGGCATCATGCCCATGTCTGTATGGTTCGGGCTTAAATTTGCGCCTGGTACGTATACTTTTTTATTCCGGTTCTCTTAGAAAAAAATCATTATTAGATTTACTTTAGTTCAATTCAAACAAACGCACAAACTTCGCTGGCTCGGCCACCTTGAAAGAATGGGAGAGGATCTTGAGGTCCAACGAGCATACATGGGACGGCCGAGTGGCCGTCGCCCGGTCGGCCGTCCCAGGTATCGCTGGAAAGACGAGGTCACAAAGGATTTGCGCGAGCTCCAGGTGGAAGACTGGCTAGAGGTGGCGCAAGACAGACCGTAGTGACGTCTTTTGTTATCGGAGGCTAAGACTCACTTTGGGTTTTTGCGCCATCACAGTTAGTTAGTTTTCAATTGAAACGGTATGCAAAACTACCGAATACAATTACACAGCTATTTCACTTTCACTCTCCTTGTCGCAAAAACGCAAATACTCTGATAATATATGTGACCATCCATCCGCATACAAGTTACAGTCTAGATTAGTGTCCAAATGCAAAATGGTCCGTATCTCATCTCTTACATGACTCTTCTTCCATACAATTCAAAAGGATAATGATAAATTATATTCGACATATCCTATTAATAGAGCCTTTTATATAATAAACAAATATATTTGTACCTATTGGCTTTCGTAAAAAATTTCTTCCAGGGTTAACGTTTGAACACAAGTCATCTGATGTTGAGTGACAATGTGATCGAAAGTGGCGCCATGCTACGCCTAGATTGGGAACTGGTTCTTGACACCGAACCGATTTCGATGGTAATTACGGATTAAAACTTAAAAGCTTAGTTCAATATTTATTATATTAAATTATGTTCTAAGGAAGCATGGGCACTATGGCGTAACAAAACCATAATACAACGCAAGATAATTCTTACTATCATTGATTCTGCCTATGTGCCTACTACTTTGTTCGGGCAATAAACAATTTCATATATCGATCGACTTATAAAAGTCGATTTAACTGGGTCACATCTTCAGTAAAATTTGGAAAAACGAGCATGGTTCGCGGAACACATTTGCGTTATGCGCAAGAACAAATTTATTTACTAGTCTTTTAGGTAGGTATCTTTTTTATTTACTTTAGTCTTGTAATGTTTTCATTACATTATCCAACACTGTTAATTTCTTAGTTACAAAAAATTACTAAACTCGTTCTAAACTAATCGTAACCACAATTAAGTTAATGCCGAGTTGTTGTCCGGGTTCAAATATTATCAACAATCACCACAATATATCATTAGGCGTGATAAATAGACAAAGGCGAGCCTGTGAAACAAACAACTATTTATCCTTATGAATTTAAAGGTCACAAAAGTTTGTTAAATAAGTTATTAATTTTTATATTAGAAATAACTGCAAGTTTTCCTTACACGCAAAAAATATAATTCTTAACGCCTGAGTTTTTTTTTAGCAACTGTGGCGTTGAAGCGTCTGTTTATACCATTCTCGCGATTACATAAGGCTTTTTCGAAATAGTGTTTCTCCATTTTCCAATGTATGAAGCGACGACGTTTTTTATAAACGTTAGGCACTTGATTTACTTGTACAATTCTACTTCGAGTAATAAGTTTTAAAATCAGTTACATAAGCATGCTAAAACGGCTGTCAGGATTAGAAACGAATTTGGTATCGATAAAAAAAAACTTCATCTAAGTTCTAAGTGAAATAAGAAAGACCCAAGCGTGCATGTTGGTAACACAGTCAGTAATTAATTGATTAGATATTACAATTACAATGACATAATTGGTAAACAATAGTTTGATGATAGGGCATTTCCTAGCGCTGGCAAGCTACTCTCAAGTTAGAATCTGTCGCCAAGCACCTCTGTGTGTTTCGGCAGCCTCACTTGAGAGCCACTTTCCAAAATAGTCGTAGCATATAATCAAGTAATTTGTAGCTAAACGCTACCCCGTAAGAATTATAAAATTAGTATTAATTTGAATGTTAATTTACTCAGCTTGAGTTAAACTTCTTCCGATTTCATTTCACGCTCATTTGTAATGCATAACGTCGATATATTTAATAACCATATTTACCTACAATGTATAATAAATTTAAAGCAGTTTGACATCAAAAGAGCTTGTACGTATGTAATGTGCGAGCCGGAACCATGACGACAGCGCGCGTATCACGTTTTACAGCATGATATCACATTCTAACCACTCATACATCAAGTCGAACTTGTTTGCAAATTTTACTTCAAAATGTAAATTATCAATAAACACGGGCACCTCATTCATTATACAGAGAACGTGTTCGGTATCTTTTTAATTGCTGATATTCGAATATTTATTCGTGCAAATTTGTTTATATCATTACCCTTCAAATCGTACAATAAAATAAGATGTTGATTTAAGTAGGTAATACCTGCTTAAGTCATCATCTAATACAAAATTATCAATAAATACTTATGAATAATGAATATTAGAGTGATACAAGTTGATAGAGAAAAATGAATGATAGCCGAATTATAGATGTTATTTATTGCTCACCACCAATTATGTCAAACCGATTTATGGCAGACAATAATACTATAAGTGATTGGTTTTTACGTTTAAAAAAAAAACTGCTAGGGACGTAGGATATCAAATATATTCCTGTTTTTTTAACGTGTTTCTGTTTGCAAATGTAACTGCGTACATAAGTTTCGTGCCTTCTACCAATATGTCCCTGGCGGGCATTACAAAACATTTGCGTAAAGGTACGGTTAAATCGGTTAATTGTTAATCAATATTATTGTTAATTGGTATCTAATTGGTTGTTTTGATAAAATTGTATAGTAGGATTTTGTAAAAAAAAAACTGTACCCAGTTATTGTTTCGGTGAATCATATTATAAACTAGCTGTTCCCTGCGGTTTCACCCGCGTGGGCTACAGTTTATCGCGATAAAAAGTATCCTATGTCCTTCCCCGGGGCTCAAATTATCTCTATACCAAATTTCATTTAAATCGGTTCAGTAGTTTAAGCGCGAAAGCGTATATATTCCGTATACTTCAAAATTATTCCCGCACTTCGGTGCCCCCTCACCGCGTTACCTGCTGTAGGTATCCATTATCCTATTTTAATTCTAGGTTAATTTTCGGACCACGCGTTTGAATCGTGCTGTTAAAGGTCTTCCTGGTCCGCGACCGCACTTTACCTATTTCATAGATTCTCCCTCACCTCGCCGCGTTTCCCGCTGCACTGGGGTGCGGCGGGTTTATTTTTCTACTACTACTTACATTTTTAAACTCGTGATATCTTTCGAATGGAATGTCCGAATTGAATGATTCAAAAAGTTTTATAAAGGTATTGAAGCAGTTTTGAATGAAAAGTAATTTATTTTGATAAGGATTAATACCAAGATACAAATAAAGAGCCTTTTCTAGAGGCGGCATTAAAAATTAAATTTTTTAAATAAAATATCACTTATTGCGGCATAACTATAATAGTTAGACATATGCTCTCGCGGACTTTTTTGTAGATCTTAATGAGACCTACAAACCCGTAATACATTATTTTATTCTAGTGTCAATAGTTTTTGCAGCGCACGCAAAAATAGGTTTTCGATTTCACACCTTGGGTTGCAAAATAGCAATTTTCTTACGGATCCCTAATTTTTTTGGAAATAAAATATAGCCTATAGCCTTCCTCAATAAATGGGCTATCTAACAGTGAAAGAATTTTTCAAATCGGATCAGTAGTTCCTGAGATTAGCGCGTTCAAACAAACAAACAAACAAACAAACAAACAAACAAACAAACAAAACCTTCCGCTTTATAATATCATATTATAAATACAATGATGACAGAGTTTTAGAAGATAAATACCAAGGGCTCAATCGCTACAGCGTAAGAAACTATTCATACTTATAAATAGCACTACCAAATTTTTTATAGTCCTATAAAAAGTAATGCTATTTTAGTACCATAGGATATATAAATAAGCAAATATTATCGACGTGTTATTTATTAGTGTATGGTAAGGTGACAGTATAAAAAGCCTTGTTTAAAACACTTTAATCTTGTTTTTTGAAGTTTTAGTCTAATATAAACACCATCAGAAGCTTTTCTAAAGGACATGAATACTTATTTGTCTTTCCTGGCATAAAATAAGGTCAACCGTGTAATAATATTATAATTTAGCTTCCTAGGAATTAAATTTGGTTAGCGGTACGCGATAGCGACCTCAATGTGTCGAAGACGTGAAAAACCAGCCAATAATGTTAATCATAAAGCATTTGCAAACTTGAACCTCGATCTGACCTAGACGAACCAAATTTCTTTCAATACAAGGGCACGACGGCGCAACTAAATAAAGTAAAATGATGAAATGCGAACATAACCTCTCAAACATTAATAAACTGGATGAGTTATCAATAACTCTAACCTCAAACACACGCCAACGCGTGAAATATCGTGAAGTATAATAATTGGTTTAGTCAATAAACTTGCTGTATTGCGACGTAACTAGATCCGTAACGGATGACATTTTTGTTTAATCTCTTTGAACAAATTCGCTCTCGGCGTCTGTCTGTCTGTACATACGCTAACTCCTCCTAAACCACGGAACGGATTTTGATGCGGTTTTCACCATCAGTTAGATACATTTTTCACGGAAGGTATAATACAATTAATAATAAAACCTAATGATTTTTTAAAATGAAAAAACAATATTTACAATATACGTTTTTACATTCACAGTTTTCACCCAATTTTTTTTCTAAATTACACCGGAGTGAAACCGGGGCGGGTCGCTAGGATTAAACATAATAAAGGCGAGTCATAATACAGCGTCAGGAGTTGATAGTAATTTGACACCTCCGAAAGTGACTATTTGCATATTTTATGTATGTTCTTGTTACAGTGCCACCGTTTAGGGAAGTGGACAAATAGTTTGTGCTAATCATTTCACCATCAACTTCGTCGTTTTATAGTATGGTTAACCTTGTAAAGTACCATCGTTTGTTTTAGCCGATGACTTCAATTCTACAAAAAATAAACATAATTAACACGTGCCCCAGTAGTTGTGCTTTTCATTAGCAGCACGACATCCGTAATAGACAACAGTAGACACCTATAAGTAGTTACATATTAATCAAATAAGCAAACACATTTACATTAACATTTTGACAAAAACCTCTGTTTCTATAGTTTTTTTTCCATGTTGTTGATATTATTTATTCGCATTATAACGAGTGAATGACCAGGCGTCAATGATATGAGAATTTTTCGGAAGCAACGTCGTAAATAGCATATTTATTTAACTTGCTGCGCCACGCAGCTTCGCCTGTGTACACTGAGAAAAAATTCTGACTTTGCTTCTGAGTATTTACCTTCCTAGACCGTTTCCTTCCTTATTTTGTATTAGTTTTCCTTCTGAATCACAATTCCTTCCCTTTTGGCTCAGAAGGAAAACGGTATTTCGGAAGGTCTTTTTTCTCCGTGTTGATGTCCGTGATATAATTAAGCGCTGTGGAGCGCTTTTTGGTTGTGTGTACTTTTATTTACCCAGTAAAAGAAGCGCTCCACACTTTTTGAATTAACCATTATATCGTAACTAATGCGAGTCAATTTAATTATTTTATATTTTTGAGTGCGTTTTTAAAGTGTTTTTTTTTAGTTTTTTAAACTATATATTTTTATTTTTTACTTTTTAGTCTTTTGTTACCAAGTTCAATCTATTTTACTCATCAAAAGGAATCATATGAGCCCAAACTCGAGGGGTTTACTAGTAGCCACTACAGAGATCCCCTACCCACCTTCCGGTTGCATCATCAGACCCTCGTCACCAAGTTCAATCTATTGGACTCATCAAGACGAATCACATGAGCCCAAACACGAGGGGTTTACTAGTAACCACTGCAGATATCCCCTACCCACCTTCCGGTTGCATCATCAGACCCTCGTCACCAAGTCCAATCTATTGTAATCATCAAGACGATTCATATGAGCCCAAACACGAGGGGTTTACTAGTAGCCAGCGAAGAGATGCCCTACCCACCTTCCGGCTGCATCATCAGATCAGGTCGATGATACCAAATTATTGCATTGTCACCGAGATTACATACACATACAAAGTTTCAAGTCGATACGACAATTAGAAGTAGGTGAAAATTTACTTCTAAGATTTGATTACATTGTTAGTTAGTTAGTTAGTTAGTTAGTTAGTTACAAGTCAAGCTAATAAAAGTGTTTTAAAAAGTAGCTATTTCTGTAGTTCTGTACCAAATTTCATCCAAATAGCCGTTTTGGTGTGATTGAGTGAAAAACAAACATCCACGCTTTCGCATGTACTATTATAATATACAATCGTGATAAAAGATATTCTATACGCCCTTACACAGGGTTCAAATCTCGATACAAATGCCATTAAAATCGGTTCAAAGGTTTAGTCGTGAACAAGTAACAAACAGGCCGAGTTACTTTCGCATTTATAATATTAGTTTGCATTGTGTTTTTATTCAGTTTATCATAACAAAGACCGGCATAACACGATAGTATAAAAATAGAGACACAAAAAGTTTAAGTCTTACGATGATCAAATTAGCCGCAAAGACGTCATCGCAAATTTTTCCATTAAAAGGGTTGAACAAAAAGTAGACCGCGATGAAAAAAAGGTTTTTTTATTTAAGATATACTACATTGACCTCACCAAAACCAGTTTGCTCAAACATCGCACGCTAAACTTTAGTTGTATAATTTGAAAACCTCTCTTCAATAATCTGCACATTGAACTTTCCCACATAATAATTCAATTGCATATTATTTACGACTGCCGCTAATGCCTTTTTTATTTTGTCTGCAGGTGGTCACAGCACATTCTTCGCTCTGCTCAACACGTTCGTTCATATAGTGATGTACTTCTACTATATGGTCGCGGCTATGGGACCCAAGTACCAGAAATACATCTGGTGGAAGAAGTACCTCACTGCCTTCCAGATGGTAAGTTATCGTCTTTACAAAACACGTAAACACTGACCGCTTGTTGACGTCTGTGGAAAACCCAGCCCAGTATACATTTTTTACACTTGAATAAATTATACCCTAAGCAAAAAGTCCAGTTCTCGATGCCAACAATCGTATACGGAGTTACAAAAGAAGCTTAATAACATGGTGGTATGTTGGTGGTGTTGTGACACGTGGTGTTTAGTCTAGATGCATTTCTGTAGTGAACTCTTTTGCAGTCTGCCCGGGGGAGTGTCACACCTATGCCAGTTATTCAAACAACAAGCAGAATAGTGTCCGCACACACACACACACACACACACACACACACACACACACACACACACACACACACACATACGCACTGCGCTCGTTGCCCTGAGAAATCAGACACACATGTGTGTGTTCCGCATTGTTTCCAGTGAAGGCGAAAAAATATAAGGAGATTTAACATCTAATTTCTCAGAGCAACGAGCGCGATGCGTAGCCGCGTAGAATTTTGAACTGTTGAAGTTCGAAATTTTGGGGGGCACTGAACTGAAATGGGCAAGCTCGCATAAACAAAAATATTTGTTAAACGATCAGATAATTTTGCGCTTATTTTGGAATGGCAGAAAATAATGCAGTCTTGTTACTCACAATATCTATTTGAATATGTATGTTATTTGCGTGAATGGTGGTCAGAGTCGATGTGCTAGCAAATGGAAACACTTTAAACAATTACGTTCAAGAGATTTATGTGCATAAATTCAATACTAGTTTGACCTACTCGCTGCGCACAATGGCTACTGCATAGTCTGCGCATGCGCGCAATAACATTGCCATCACTGCAAGTGGCATCACAACCTCCATCCATTTACGCACCTAAAACATAAAAATGAATATTAAAATGTCGCTAAAATATGAAAATGACTTAAACATTTATCAGATCAATATATTATTATGCTAACCCGTTTAACCCGCTTCATTGACGTCATGGTCTCATGCATGGTATCCTTAGGCGAAAAATTCCAAACCAATCTACGTAGGTAACTAACTCAGTCGGAGTTCAACACAGGACATCTCCTTTCGGCTTTCCGGTTATTGATTGCTCCTCATAAAACTGGGTTTTCACCACAATCAAGAAAACAGTTGACAACGTTAATAGACGCTTGGTGATTTATTTTCTCTTGTGAAGTAATAGTAATAATACAACGTTTTTTATTACTATTTTAGCTCAATAGCCCTGACCATGGTTCAGAACACGGTCATGGTCTAAAAAGGCTAACTGCTGCCGTTAATTAGGAGTAATAATAAAGGCTAAATCTACCCACGCATTATTACCTTGCTAAAACGGAACCATTAAATACGGCCTAAGGTCTATCTTTTGTATTATACTCGTACATATATGACAACTTCCATAAAAATCTTTTTTATTATTATTTTTGGAAGGTCGATGATGTTTATACTGTGAAATCTCATTTTAGAATATTTTTTTTTATGTAATAGATTAGCCAACAAGCTGACGGCCCGCCTGATGGAAAGCGGTCACCGTCGCCTATGGACATCTGCAACACCAGGGGAGTTGCCGATGCGTTGCCGACCTTTAAGAACTCTTTTTTTTTTTTTTTAATTCTCTTTTATTTTCTAATCAGTTCTATTGAATTGAGGGATTATACCAGTTGGGATCCATACAAATCTATGTTATAATTTTATTTTGACCTTTTAAACAAGATTGGGGTTTATGACACTGTCATGTGAAGAGAGCTCTTAAGGGTCGGCTATGCCCCTAGTGTTGCTAATGTCCATATAGGCGACGGTGACCGCTTAAAATCAGACAGGCTTGTCTGTTACTCCACCTATTGCAATAAATATTTATTTTGTATCACAGGTCACTAGTTTGTGTTACTTGATTCCGATTCGTGCTGTCCCCAGGTCCAGTTCGTGCTGATATTCAGCCATCAGCTGCAAGTGCTGTTCCGGCCGTCGTGCCAGTACCCCCACGTGTTCGTCTACTGGATCGCCATGCACGGCTTCTTGTTCCTCTTCCTCTTCACCGACTTCTACAAGGCGCGGTACAACAAGGCAGAGAGGAAACTCAAGAACAGAGGATTCTGCATGGTGCGTACAGAAAATATAAGGGTATTGCAATGGGACACCTAAGATATCGTGAGAGCCGATGGACGCAAGTGGCTAACAGCATTCATTGTGACGTTCAAAGAGAATAGGCCTATGTTCAGTAAAGGAATTCTTCTGACTGATGATGGTTATGATGATGCCCAAACAATCACATGATCCTTAACAAGGGTATCAGAAACTACGTCGATTGGGAATCAAAAACACTCAGACACGGAACAAATACTTGAGATTGTTTAATGTGCAAATATTTGTCCCGTAGCGGTAACCGAATCCGTGACCTAACGCTTGTTTGCCCGTTGCGTCACATCGGTCATAAAGGTTGTAAATTCGAATAGCGTCTACAAGTGTCTTCGCTTGTGTAGGCTACAGGAATGTCCCGCGGATTTATTCTTAACTATAACGTCCCAACAATCCCATTCTCTTTTTAGTAGTATTAAACACAACCCTTAGGCTGCTTTTCCACTAGGACTTTACGAGGCAGCTCAACGGCGCACGAGGTAAAAATCCACCAATAAGATGCTAGGGGAGGAGCGAGGCTATGGAAGTAATCGTATTGGTGGATTTTTTTCGTGCGCCGGTTGTCTATCTCGCACAGATCTGATGAAAAGGTAGCCTAAGAAAACTGGTATTAGATGACCGGGAAGTGTCGGCAGGTTTACAAGCGGTTGGCACGCTCGCGTTCAATGATCCCCACAGACCTCGGCGGTCGCCGCGACCTGGTTTTTATACAAATATATGACCTAGCTGCCCACCTTAGGGGTAAGCTCCCAGGTGGGGGATGAATAATGAACTCTGAGCTGGTCCCAGTTGAATAAATTACTGTACTGTGAGCTAGTCTAAGTTGAATAAATTTTATTATATTTTATTTGGACATCCAGCTTGCTAACTAAATTTAGAATATGCAATTATAGATAAAAATTAACCAATCACAAGAGTCACACTTGGTATGTCTTGAGAGAGCCCTTTAAAATATATTTCACACTATAAATATTACATTATTAGACGGCAAGATTTCGTTCGAGTTAGTTTTGTTTGTCTATTGATAAGTGCATATTATCAATACTTCGTAGGGAAATTACATTTTGTTCGAGTTCTAAATAATTCGAGATACCGCGTATTAGGGGTTCTGCGGAAGGGTAATGGCATTTTTTCGACTTACTGAGGATTTCGACTTAACAAGGTTCGAGTTATAGAGATTCCACTGTATATATATTTATTTGAAATCTCTCCAAAGACCCGACCTGATTACGATGCTCTCTGAAAAAAAAGGCCGTAGTGACAGCTGTGAGAACGTAAAAGGCTGACGATGACAATTATATGAAACAATAATGAACGACTATATTATTATACTTACTTGGTACTTATGTAAACATATAGATTACGCTCTATAGACACAGATGGCGCTACGTGAAAAATACAAGACAAAAGATACCCAATAACCGAAAAAAAACAATAAATTATTCTGTTCTAAATTTTAATTATGGTTAATATTAAATTATCATTTTTAAATACATAAATATAAAAATAATAGTAATGTCAATAAACTCAGTAAATGCAAAACTTTAGAATTTTTATTAGCTGTCGAACGAAACGCAGATTAAAATTAATTAATTTATAATTTTGTTTATTTATTTTTATTTATTGATTAGATGTGATTATAGTTGGTAAATAAATTAATCAAAGTGACGTCCGTCGCAATGTATTTCACGATCAATACAGTGGAAGTAAATAAATACCTACACGGTCCTGGTCATTATTAAACAATTTAGAAATACATGGAATTCCAAGTCGCTCAGGTACAAACGACAGCCTTTGTATTAACCTTTTTGATTCCTTGTTTTCAACCTGAATAAAATAAACTTTGTTTACCAGAAGTTTTAGAAGCAATGATAGGTCAGCAGTACTTAAGTTGACTTGCCTAAGCGTCGCCAGTCGACGTCACTATTACTGAATAAGTCGCGGGTTCGGATCCTAGAATGAGCTTGAGCTTTGGTGTAGGCAAACATCGGGATGAAACCATAACCAGGTGGTAGGGCATTTTCTGGCATTGCTAGATGTCCAATGCCCTGGAATATTGTAATTCTTGGACACACCAGTTTCCTTCTCCGTTTTGAGCGATGATTTTATTATAGAACTAGCCGCCCGCCCCGACTTCGCACGTGTATTTAACAAAAAAAAAACATTAAAAATTATAATACGCACATTATTGAAGTTTTAGTAAAGATCCCTATTTTTATTGAAAATAGACGTCAATATTTTTACGATACTAACGTCACCCTTTCTGGAACCTCTCCACTAACACTTGAACTTTATGGTATGGTATTAAAGTTCAAATTGACTCTACATTTTAGTTAGAAAACGTTTGTATGGGGAAAAAAGGGCTGTTGAGTTATGCGCTTATCAACACATTTTGCGATTCATTTTTATAGTATAGAAGATGTAATAAATCTGCTCAAAAAGTTTCAATAGGCGACAGCATTATAATGCAAAGCCTTAAGCCTTAATATTATAACCTTTTCAATCCTACTTTAATATTATAAATGCGGAAGTTTGTGTGTGTACGTGAGTGTTTTGTTATCCACGGATTGACACATAGGCTACTTTTTATCCCGAAATAAGGTTCCTGTGGGATAACGGGAAGACGCGGGTGAAACCGCGGGACGCAACTAGTTGTTGATAAACCAAAAAAAAAAACGCATCGCGATACACAAGTGACTTTTTTTACTAACAATATTTTTTTTTAATTTTTGTTCAATACGTGTAATAAGTTCTTTACTAATCAACTAAAAAAATTCGTTCTGCATGTTTTACGCCACGTGACGCAAATCGAAGGAAAGATTGGCAATTGAATCAATAAGATTAATATAATATATAATTTACATAATACGATTTCAATAACAATATGGTGGAGAATTTTACAGTCAAACAGACAAGACAAACAAGTTTAATTAAAATATTTTGTAAGTGGCAATCGGTGTATTAGGAATCACATTACACTAATTACATTAACATTATTAATAATTTTGTAGTGTTTGTTAGTTAGTTGTTAGTTTTCACGCTGAATCGGCTCAACGAGTGTAAAGAGACGATAGAGAAAGTTTTAAAATAGCTTTACATATACCCTGTGAATTTAACACAGCATACTTTATCCCAGAAAGGGATTTCTGCGGGATAGCGGCAATACCTCAATCATAACAGTGATTTTCTGGATAGTTTAGCTAGGTAATTAACAATGAAATGATCACCTATCAGTGTGTTCCGTCAGCCCCACTTGAGAGCCAGTCCCAATCCAGGTGTAGCGTGGTGCCAACTTCGACCACATCGTCACAAAATCAGGTTACATGTGGTCAAACAACCCTGTAAAAAGTGAAAAATCAGGCTAGTAGTTTTAGAGAATAATGGCAACGTGGATTTCCACAAAACAAACCGCATATACCGTCTCCGTTCCGTCGTGGGTAAAAAAAAGGAAAAGTAATTAGAATATTGATAGATAAAATAAAAAAAAAATTGTGTATGTAATGCGTGTGTGTGTCTGTTAAATGTAATTATTATCAGCGAAATTTTTTTTTAACGAAAATTTGTCTTGATCCTCTTACCACCGGTTTTCCGATTATAGTTCATGTGATACTAGTCGTCGCGGCTCCTTCCGTTCTTGAACCGTAATAACTTTTTACCCTGAGATAAAAATAGCATAACAAGTTTAGTCTTAATATTTTTTATCGACGGTAAGTTCGTCGGTTTACTTGGCGCAAACATGTAGAGGTAGTAGAGGTACATACTGCGTACATACGTAATTATGCCGGGCCGAATGGGTAGGTAATCAGTCAGAAAAACAATAATTACGGAACTTTGACTTTATTCGCAAGGCACCGTGAGAACTTTTATTTAATTTTATTATACATACTTAAGATATAATCAGATATATTTTCTTGTGTGTTTGCACGCCGTAGAACAAATTATATACGAAAAAAATCTTATGTTTCTTTATAGATTTTATTGAGAAAAGAGAAGTAGGATATAAATAACAAAATAAAAACACTTAACTAAACCTTAAAATGTAAAATAAAACTACCTATCAAACTAAACAAAGTACTTAATCTAATAAACTACTACCAGTTGGCAACGTTCCCAAAATGCTGGCCGCATTGCCGCGTTGAACGGCAATGCTTATTCGTTGCGCAAAATAACGGCCAGCATTTTGGTCACGGGTAGCATCGACCAGTCGCTTTGAATATATCATTATATATCAATTTCGCTCCCGGTCCCACGGTCCAAGCGTTTCGACCCCAAAAGGCTATGTATCCACTGTCGAGATTACCATATTTGCGCCTTTTGAGGCCCTCTGCTTTATAGATGTTAATTGATTGTTGATAATGTATATATAGTTATTATAATAGCGCGACCACCAGTCAATTGTTTTAATAAAATTGTCTCCCACAATTAAACATTTTAAAAACGATAAAAAAGAAATGATGGTAAGAGAATAATTGATCACAAGAACACTTTTATTGTGTTTGAAATATAATCAAACGGCTGATGAGATATAAATAAAGTAAAAGAGCAAAACCTTTTTATTATGTTGGAAACAATGACTAATAATACACTAGCATATTATCTTGCTGTATTTACAAATGTGTGTTTATAAGATGAATCAAAACTAGCTCATATAGGCATTGACGAAAGAGTTTTCTCCAATACAATTTAAATGCAATTAAAGAATTGAATATATCACGCATTACACCTACTACTTTCTGCATATGTAAATAAATATTCCAAAGCATTATACCGTGAAAACGCTTATTAAACGAAGTCACACTTATTTGGGTTTATAATGACCGCCCTATCGTTAGCAAAAACAGACAAGTAAACATTTTGCCTGTACATCTCGCTAATAGAATGTTTGAACAACACTCCAGATCGCGTCTTCACGCGGATATTAGATCACGTTTGCGTCAGATACGCAAGCGTCACGTGACATCGCGTAGCGTGACAAGTTGATAACACAATGTTGTTGTTACAGGCCGTCATGGACGACACCGCTACGCTGAGTGGGAAAAACGGGTACAAGCAGGAGGGGTCCGAAGTGCCTAACTCGTACGCGTCTTCCGGAGCGGACGCCTTCGTGCGCCGGCGGCCCGTCTCATAGTGCCCGTGTGCTGACGTATTTATACAAGAGACCATCTCGAACATTTCCCATAGTGCCCGACTCGCCTGACACTGACGTTCAACAAGCCACGAGTGCCACCTCCCTAGTGCTAGTGAGTCCCGAACTATCTCCGTGACACCCTGCGACGGCGCCGGCGCACGTGATTGGATGCTAAGGTTCGGGAGAACTGCGGCGTCGAATCAAATAGACAATTTTTAAAATATATTTCTATGTTGAATTTAGATACAATATTATTAAAAAAGTTTGTTATTGCACAAAGTCTACACTATTTCTGATCTTTCTTAGATCGTCTTATTGCCTTGTATTTTGTTTTAAGTACAAAATGTAGATATTTGATAGGAATTCTATGGATTGTTGAAACTATATGCCTTGATTTATGTTTAGCATGCGTTATCCCGTTTTGGCGATACATACTTGTTTTCATTGAGTATAAAATATAGAAAATGTTTGTTGAATTGTAATCTGTACTGAACTCAGCACCAGCTGGTACAGTTGTTCCACCACAAGCATACATGGTCGGTAATACGTGAGATGGGCATTTTGTATTATGTACATATTTTTATTATGTAAATTTGAGTTATCGAATCATTTAGCTAGTGTAAGTGAAGGTTAACGGATTTTTGTAAATATAATTTTATTACGATATACTTTTTGCTAATGGCAAATAATCATGTTACCATAGAGTTATTGTCCAGTGTTGTTTCTTACCGCTTTCTTCGTTTCGGTGTCATGTCTGCTTAGCCCGAGGAATTTCTACTTATTGTAATATAATATTTGTATTCTTTCACAAAAGCGATTATAGTATGTAACGTATATTTTACACTATAAGTACTGAAGAACACAATTTAGAGGATATTAATAGATTTAAAACGTATTTTATATTCTTCGTATTATGATTTATTATACACATTATGCGTACTTTCGTTATCACAGCATCTCTGTTCGGTGATACATTATCAAACGTCATTTATATTAATCGATTTATTTTAATATCCACATTGAAGGTAGACCTTATAGTAATCGATTGAGGTAAATGATTATGCACAATCTCTGCCAGCTTTTACACTCAGGCTACATCTATTCTATCTCAGCGAGCGGCTGGATTTATTGCGATCAATTAAGAAGTGTACAGAAACACTTACATTGAGTGCTTTTCTCAATATATTACCTTATCATGCCTAAAAATCAAAACTGATTTATGCCCTGTGTTACATTTCTGACGTGCAATTTAGAACTCAAATAGACAATTTTAAATGCGTTATTACTTAGTTATGTTGGTAATTGTGAGCTGTTTGTGAACATTTGCCCTCGTAAAGTATCTCGCTCGGGTGTCGCAAATGGTAGCCTGAGTGTAATGTCGATGACCGACTTGTAAGATTTGTTTCGTATCATGTGCCGTGCGATGCTTTAAACGTTGTGTAATGTGAAGCGTGGGTTGCTTGGAGGGCTGCCCCAGCTCTCAGATCGACACCACATGCAGATCTGCTCAACTTAATGCTACTGTCACTTTTTTGCAACTTTATTATTTATTATTTTAATAAAGGATTTTACAAAATAACAAGTGCTTTCATTTGTTGGGCTCACGTCCGCTTGAGTTGTTTTGGGCTCACACACATTACTGCGAATTCGCATCGCATCGCAGATATCTGCGAGCTCGCATGAATGCACCACAAGAATTTCCGATCTGATTGATGTCGTATCGCATGGCATCGCAGTTTTGTGTAGGAGCCCTTTGGGCACCCATACTAATATTATAAACACGAAACTAACCCTGTCTGTCTGTATTTTTGTTTGTTACCTTTTCAAGACTAAACCGCTGAACCGATCTTGATGAAATTTGGTGTGGAGATAGTTCGAAACCTTGAGAATGACGTAGGATACTTTTTATTGCCATACAATGTAGTCCTAATAAACCAGATAGTCTTATAAAGTTTTGAAAAATATTGGATTGTTGTCTAGAGCTGCATATTGCATGCATATACATAATTATATTATTGCACTGTGATTAAACGGCAGATGGCAGTAGCGGTAGCATGTTGAGCGGCGTGCTTTAGACGTAATGTTATTAGAAAATACCGTGAAAGATTGCGGTTTCATCGGGTGTACAAAGTATGCAAAATCCAAAGGTCAAGCGGAGTGGATTAAAATAGACATGCGATTTTTGACACTGACATCAAACATCTTTGATCCACTATCGTAGGTGATCTCAGCAGCCATATATGTACCAAACAACAAATAAACATACCACTAGTTTGCTAAAGTACCTATTTGGTAAACAAAGTTCATAAAAATAAGAAAGACAGGTTATGCACTCATGAGGTCTTCTATTTTTTTTTTCTCTCGTAACAAGCTCATTCAGGTAGGTACTTTAGCTATAAAATAATCCAAAAGGCACAACAGCATGTTATTAATCTTCATACTTTACTAAAGTGATACCTAATAACTACTCAATGGAAAAAATAAAGAGCTATGGAGTATGTAATAACGAAATAAATATGGATACTGAAATGAAAAAGTTTAGATGACTTGACTTGAAAGTTTTGGTGACTTGTGGTCAAACGCTACCCTGTAATTAGTAAAAAAAAAAAAAAAGATTCTTCTGAGAGAAAACGTAGGTCAAGAAATCTAGATTACTATACTTCCATACGCATCGGCAACTCCCCTAGTGTTGCAGATGTCCATAGGCGACGGTGACCGCTTTCCATCAGGCGGGCCGTCAGCTTGTTTGCTAATCTATTACATAAAAAAAAAAACTTCCACAACTTGTAAGTCTGTTATCAAAATAGATATTGTATTTATTCTAAAAATCACTTATTTGTATAGTTATGCTGGTAGCTATATGCGCTATGTAAGTACATTTGTTCATAACATACTTAGCACATTTTTTATTGTTGTAATTTACGAGAGCTAGAAGTACTTCAGTCACGTTTTAATTGGTAGTTACATTATTTTGCTAACACATTTTCATTTAAAAGGCTACAAAAAACATTGTAATATACGGTCTTAGGTAGAGAGATAATTTGGCCAAGTGTTGAACCCGATTTGTGTAAACCTTCGATTAGGTTGCTTTGAGTAAGAAGTACTTAGGTGTCTTTGAGAGGTCTCGTATCGTACGTACCACAGTTACTATATTCGTACATTAATAACTACTAACGCCTGAAATTAATAGCTAATCAATCCGTTATCCGCGGTTTTGGATCGATATGTCATGTCATAATATGTCATTTTAGTACTAGGGCTTGACATGTTACTACTAAAATGACATATTATGACATGACATATCGATCCAAAACCGCGGATAACGGATCAGGATCGATTATTAATTTCAGGCATTAGTTGCGGTCGAGACAGAATCATGGGGGGCGTGCGGGACGAAGCGTCTCTTCCCTCTGCCAGGGGTGAGTTACCTCAGTGTAGTTAGACGCTGAGCGCTGAGGTCACTCAGGTAGCTTAAAGCAGGTAAAAATTATAACTAAACTACCGTTTCATGCCGCTACTAACTTATACCTATCTAATAATATAGAAAATA
This sequence comes from Opisthograptis luteolata, assembly GCA_931315375.2. Taxonomy (NCBI): domain Eukaryota; kingdom Metazoa; phylum Arthropoda; class Insecta; order Lepidoptera; family Geometridae; genus Opisthograptis; species Opisthograptis luteolata. The sequence goes on along the minus strand of OV928038.1, from coordinate 5,297,496 downwards.
TATTTTATCTTTACAGGATCAAGTTTTTTTGTAGGTCATAATGTGGCAGACAAGCAAATGGGCCTGATGCTAAGCAGTCACCGTCGCTTAGGGACGTTTGCACTTTGCAACACCGGAGGCGTTGCCGATGCGATGAGATCTAATAATGCCAAAATCGTACAAATGTATTTTGTCTTTTGGCACCTGAACAATGTTACTCGACAGTCGACACTGGCAATACCGTCTCTAACCCTGTAGGCTAGTAGCAGTAGTTTCAAGCAGCAACGAATCATATTGTATTGTACACATTAGTTAAAACAAACGCATGTAAGACCAAATAAATAGCAGGTTCAGGACTTAATCCAGCAGCCAAATAGCTCGTCTGTCTCTGGTGGGCGGGCGAGGTGGCAGCGATGTCAAGGGAGTTTACTTTAAATGTGGATTCTTCCACTATACTTAGGTACTTGTACTAGGTAGGCAAGTACCTAGAGTAGGTACTAGTACCCTTTACCTATCTTGTTTACATAACAATCATCGACTAATGGCGTCAAAACATGCATGAGAAGAGGTATTAAAGATTTTGATGTTTGCTCATAAAATCACCACTAATTGCGTCGACATCCATGTTTGCTAGGGCATGCATGACATCAGTACCACATTTCTCAAATAATTGAAGATAATATGAAGTATTTGTGGTACATGATTGTATCCATCCATGTGATTTTCTATCACTTTATTGCAGTAAAGATAGATAGAATATAGCTAGGTACGTCACTCTAAGAATAATATGACATTCTAAGTTGTTCTTTGTGATGTGTGAACTATTATGAGTGTTTGCCATAGAAATTATAAGACATGCATGATGGCCTAAATAATTAAGCAGATAACTAACTACCTTAGGATTTAAAATAGAAATATGACGTTTCCCTTCAGAAAAACCAAACAACTATTTTACGATTCACATCAATAACGCGGTAGGTGCCTACATACTAAGTTTACTGACTGTCCCGGATTTTCCGGGACATCCTAGAGATCACCATCCGTTTCTGGATATTATTTGAAGGCTGGACCTTTGCGGGGCACTTATTGTCCCGGAAATCATTGAAGTTGAATGTGAAATTTACTTTTGCAATTATTTAAGTTAAACGTTATGTACGGTGAAGTTAAGTACCTAATGGTCGGTTTTGACACATCTAAGTTAAACTAATTCAAAAAAAAACTAATTTTAGCTAGGAAATTGTTAAAAGCTATTCGGTTGTCACGTCGCACTAAAATTAAGATGCACTTAAATTTGATTTTGACAGGACTAAGTTGAATTGACTACGATAGAGATGCTACCAGTCCTACCTATCTACCTACTCAAAATTAATTCATTAATGAAATTGTTTTTTTTTAAAGCGTGCTCCACGTCTTTGTAGTTGGTTAATAATTCAGATTTCAAAATGATTATAATTTTTACACACAACTTAAAGACTAATGTAACTTACTAACTATAACTTGTGGCACCTACCCTTCCTGTGACTTCTGAAACATAATCCCAAATCCCAGATTTCAAAGTAGAAAAACCCGCTAATAACCTCACAGTTTATATGTAGGTGCAGTAGGCAAGCAATAAATTATATAGTTCGTACTAAAACAGTAGGGAAAGTACCCTACGAAAAAAAAATGCGAGTTAGATTAGGTAATCTCACATAACGATCTGTGCAAGTAATTGGCTACATAGCTATCTACTGATTGTAACAATAACCCATTACCTGTTGTTGCTATTGTTGTTGCGATAACTGATTCAGAGATTAGATTCTAAAATTCTAAAAGCAGGAGAGATTATTTATTGAGATGTTAGTAGGTAGGTATCTATTTAATCAAAAAACTACAAGATCTACTATTATCAGTATGTTGACAACTATCCAATATTTGGAAAATATATAAATCCTGATGCAATACGAGCTGCACCCCGCAGTTTCACTTTATCGCGATAAGAAGTATCCTATTTCTTTTTCTAGAATTCGAACTATTCCACAACAAATTCTTTATGTTACGAACACACGCGAACCGGAATCTTCATATAAATCTTCTTCTTCTTTTATATAAAAATGAATCCATAGTTCCCTTGGTCATCGCATCACGCGTGAACGGCTGCACCGATTTCACTTATTCTTTTTTGTTGTGTTTGTTATTGCGAGGAGAAGATTCTTAAGAAAGAAAAAATGAAAAAAGTTGCAGGTTATACGTTTTATTGCGATAAACTGCAGTCCACGCGGGTGAAACCGCGGGGCGCAGCTAGTTTTATTTACAAAGATAAAAAGATACTAAGTAAGTTTGTTGGAAGTATGTATGTGTTATATACAGGCACGGCTAATCTCCGGAACTAAATAAGTATGTACTAGATACTACTTACTAACTTAGTTCTACTTCTACCTTATATTTAACTAACTATGGCCTATCAATGCACTACTACAGACCTAGAACGTATCTTTGAAAAGCGTCCTTCGCACTGAGGCAATGAATCTAGCTGTAATTTCATAGCCAAGCCTACCTTAGGTTCCGGCAAGCTCACTTGAGAGTTCCCAACCCAGGTGTAGCATGACGCCACTATCGAACATAACTTTACATCAGGTGGCTTAGTTCAAGGCTACTCTGTAAGAAGTAAAAAACCCACACCCTTCGAACCGGAATGCTGGCTTAGCGGCGAAAACAGGTACGGTGGTATTTCCCCTGACGAGCTCCTTCATACTGCTATCACTACTATGTAGTATGTACTATGTAGTTATACTTCTATTTAAATTTTGTATATAATCGCATAATCATCATTTTGTATTCTACCAATCCTATCATACATCTACATATTTCCATACCTAATATTTTAACGCGCGACTCTCTCTGTTCCTCTGTCTGTAGTGTTTGACTACACTACAAGCCACCTGATGTTAAGTGACGATGTGATCGAAGGTAGCGTCATGCTACACCTGGATTGAGAAGTGGTCCTCAAGAGGGCCGCTAAACCGCTGAATAGATTTTGGCGAAATTTGGTATGAAGATAGTTAAAGCACTCGGGAAAAACATAGGTTATGTACTTATTATTGCAATAACACATTATCCATGCGGGTGAAACCGCGGGGCGCAGCTGGTTTGGTACGTATATGTTATACCTAGTAATCCTGCATCTACAAAATAAGTCTAATAAGCAGCCAAAGTGTTTCAATAGTAGCAGACCTATAATAATGGTAAGGGCGCCGAAGGACATACCTATTACGAAAACGGTCAAATTATGAGTTTCTCAATGTAACAATTTGCAATAATTTAAATACTTTACCGAATATACTAAGTATTCTAGTACTTACTAGGACTCTGCAATACCTATACAAATTCCATGTTACAAGAATAATTATTTATTATTGGTTTGTAATACTTATACGTCATGTAATATAAGCGTAATATTATTGGTCTCATTTAATATGAAGGATATTTTACTATAATATATTAGATAATTTTTAATAAAATAAGCCAGGGCTTTTTTTATTTGGGTATCACTAACGAGATAAACAAAGCATTTATAAAAGACGACGTAGTATGTTTTTAAAGTGATCATACCTACTGAGCTTCACTGGGTGACTCGGTTTTGCGGATATGGGTTCGAATCATGCATTGACTTTTCATACTCTACCATAATTGTAATGTCTTAACTGGTAAACAACGCTGCTTAGCTATAGGACCGATGGTTAAATTATTTTAAAGGAAACACTCCAAAACACTCAGTGATCTCACATCATTGAAAAGTTTAAATAAATAAAACATCACAAGTAAGTAGGTAAATAAATAAAACTGGAAATTGTCGGGCTTGGTTTCGAAGTCACTTGACAAGAGAATCCTGTTTCGCAAATACTATTTATAGGTAGGTAGAGATACTGGAATCGACGTTCAGAACACTATATTAGTGCAAGCTATGGGCCAAACTCCGATGGAGAGCTGTGCAAGGGAATCTTCGGTTTGCAGAAAACTTCTGGCAGAAAACCATGATAACCTTCCATCGAGGTATCAACTGCCTTTTGACGAAATCGAATTTCTAACAGCCATCCAAGTTCGTGCAAAAGCCAGCCTTGATTTCCCGGTTCTAGAGAACTCAAAAAACAGTCAAGTAAAACAATTAATTACAGAGTTAGCCAGCTAAAGCGGCAGTAGATTATTTAAAATGCGAAGAACCGACAATTACTGATGTGGTGACGTGTTCTTCGAGAGAAGACCGCGACTTTGCAAACGTAGTGTAGGACGCCCTCCGACTAGATAGAGCAACGACTTCCACCGATTGGCTGGCAGTAGATGGATGAGACGAACCGAAGACCAAAGTAGACTAACTCCAGCAGTGGACTGACACTGATGATGACGTATAAGGTAAGGATTATAACTATAAATTTCTTGATATGATATACGACTATGACAGACATACGCGATTAGTTTAATAACTTGTAGAACATGGAAATGTTGAAGCAAAAAGCGACGCAAAACTAGTAATGTAGGATTCTTAGATCAACATTTATCAAATTTGAAATAACACTGGGTGCATAAAAAGATTAACGTTAGGTTTAGCATTTACAAATAAATGGTTGGAACTTCCGTGTCAGTGGAAGCGAGTTTTTATTATATGTAGGTACACCTTCTATTCAGAAATGAATGAACCTTTGCGATGCATACAATGTATTTGTGCAATAATTGCTGACAGAAATAAATATGTAAATGAAGTGAGTGGAAGCAGACCAGCGAGATAAATACCTACCTAACTTCGTCACTTAAGTATAGTTTCTTCAGAACGCAATATTATTATTTTAATACCAACTTACACTTGTTTGAGTACATTATTTAGTAGATTTATGAAGAGCGTTGATAGTTGCTGATCATTGTACCCGCAGACACTTGTTTAATTGAACTCTCAAGTAAATACTTATCCAAGATTTAAACAATTTGTTTACGCGCACTCATAGCCCGCACTAGGTTTCCATTGGTCGCTTTATGGATGCATAAATCAAGACCTGAGAAGAGATATTTTTGTTTTTTAGCTTTACTCATAAAACTTACTAGCTACTTTTAATCGCGACAAACTGTAGTCCACGTGGGCCAAGCCGCGAGGTACAGTTAACAAATATATGTGAGTTTTTAAACAGACGAATGTAACATTAATTACGTTACTACACGAACATAAGACGAACATAAGAAGATCGTGTAAAATATTATTATTATATGATATACGAGTATTCATGGTGGAGCGTACACATAACTATTGTTTTATTCGGCAGTCAGCATTCGTTTAACATTACAATAAATTCCGCTTCAAGAGATGTCGCCCTTTATTTAGAAAACTTAATTTGCTATCACTCCCTAGTCTCTATATAAAACAGTTAGTACGTTTTGTGAAGCAGAATCCAGATCTGTTTACGACTCATAAAGACTTTACCTACGCCACCGTCGACTTCGTGACAGGACATAATCGTATTTACCAACCAGCGTGTAAGTTGAAGAAAAATGCCAATGTTAAGGCAGCAATAATGTATAAAAATCTTCCGCAAGAACTAAAAAATATGACGTTATCATTTTTTAAGCACCGGGTGCTTAAATGGTTATTGGACAAATGGTTATATTCAGTAATCATCATCATCATCATTAATTGATTGATTGAGACAGTTTACAAACAAGAATTAAGGGTCAAGGTATCCCAATCTGTATTCTATTCTCTCTCTACAACCACTGCGCGCGTAGCATTTATGAGTGAACTGACTGTAGATACAATAAATAATACTTAAATTTCCATATTGTATTTAACAGAAATCCTATTATAAAAGCATTCACAGCATCGCATCAGTCAAAAATCTATACGAGAACATTTACGATGAAACTTCTTCAAAACATTGACAACGTGTGGATAACCATGACTTTGGTTGGTACTTATTAACATTCCAATGTTGGTCAAACACTTCAGAATTCACTGGCAATGGAAGTAAAGTGACCTTTGTGCGCGTAACGCAAACACTGGTCTGTTAATATTTGCGAAACTATTATAACGCACTACGTATGGCACGTATGTTGGCTTATTTTCTATCTGTATTGTGAGTTTGGATTAAATATGTTTTCTTCTTCCATTTTCTACTGCCATCGAAATTATTAAAATATAGTACATATGACAATCAATCAGTACAACTACTTATAGACGTCGTTGCCAATATTTGTACAAAACAAGTATTGAGTATCAATTTGTATTATGAACTAAAGACGAACTATTTTTAGTCCCTGCATAATCTAGACATGTCAAGTATAATCATTCATCATAATCACGTTCTATTACGTTCTCACTGCTAGGACTCTGGCCTACTCTCACAGAGAGTGTATGATGGGCTGTAATCTACTGCGCTAGCCCAGTGTAGGTTGGTAGATGTCGCATGCCCTTGATTGTTGTAGTTCTTGGACAATCCGGTTTCTTCACGATGTTTTCCTTCAACGTTTGGAGCGATGGAAAATCGACACATGACTTGTTAAATCATAGGTGCGGGACGAGAGGATTCGAACTCGGTATCGGCGCCTCGTGAGGCGCACGCGTTACCGTTCGGCCATCTACACCCAAACATTCCTTTGAGTAGACGTAGAAGACGCAATTTCATTGTACTCGTCTCATCACCATTCATCATCCGTTCCGCAAACTGCACTTTGTAGTAATTATAAACGAGAACTGTCATACCAAGAGGTCAAAGAGATGGCTGAGGACAAAACGAGATGGAAAGTACACCACCGACAAGAGCTCTGCTCTTAAATAAAAAAAGAACATTACGACACATACCTAAATACATGTATTTATTATTGGTTAGGCATTCCTGCAAGAAAATGGGCTCACAATAAGTGTTGGCGGGGGTGTTCAACTCAAGAATGTGCTAATCAAGAATAGGTACCTATTTGCTAGACGAGTGTGTTACACCTTCGTCACTTTCCGTCGGATGAGATCGTGGTCTAGTCAGTGGCAAAAAACCTTGTTGTTATTAAGTTTTGCAAATCAATGGTTTTGTTTGTTTTGCAAGTTTTGAAGAACACAAAAGTAATTTAACTGAGCTAAAGGTGTTTCGTGCGATTATTGCAATGTTGTGAGAATTATTGTTAACAGGCAAAAACTATAAGATTGCAAAAAATCATATCCTGTATGAAAACGAGCTATTTTGGCAAAATATCAAAAAATGTTAACAAGTGAATTATGTCCGTTCACCGGTAGTACCGGTATCTAAATATTACTTTCTTTAGGCAAGGAAGTGTTCAAGACCAATGCTTCATGTGTATTACACTGAGTTATATTATGCGTAGATTAGTTGCAATAAATTCTAAATAGCTTTAAAATGTCTAACGATCTCTCTCACTCTCTGACTCTCACACTCACATAAAATCCCTTTACTAACAGAGAGGCATAAATAACTCACATTAATTATTGAAAAAAAATGATTTAAATTGCCTATAGGTATCATAATGGTAAAGCATAGGTTAATGACAAATTACTAGTTCTATGTGACGTGTCATATATATTGCTAATAACCTTTTGACATTCTATTAGTTCTACTCCATGAATACAAGTAACTATTATAGTAATAAAATGATTAACAACTTAACTCAATAAAAGCTATTGATTAAAACTAATATTGTTTTGTCTGGATTTGTTAATTGATAAAAACAGAATTTTTGTTTTGTGATTTATTATAGTTACGTATTTACATTTTTGTATATTATATGGGTTTACGTTGAGGTCCAATTTACATAAATTATTATTTATATGTTACCTACTTATGTAATAAAAATATTGCATAGGATTAAAAAATAGACCTCAGTTATTAGTTTTGATGATTGTGGGAACGCGTTGAAATCTTTTATTTGAACAATATGGAAGTGCTCAACATTCATTATTGGCGCGTTTCAATAACCAATCTAACCACTGCTTTCCCTACTGGAGATGGAAATTTGACATAAGCTCCATAGAAGTTATGTCAAATTTATTTCAAACTGTGGATAGATCTGCTATTGAAACCGGCCGTAAGTAAGTATAACTGTCACAAAAGGAACGGGAAAATTACTAGAATACCATCCCGATCCCGATACTTCAACGACAGAGAGCTTTCGGTCACTACTGTTTAGAAATATTTCAACTTACTACTAATATTTTGGCTTTCAAAAAATTTCCAGTTCAATGACCAGCAAAAAAAAAATTAATAATTCATAAAAAAATATTTTTATTTTGTAATATTTTATTTAACTAATAATTCCTAGTTTTGTAAGAGGATCTTTTTCGAGTGCTTCCTCAAAATATATAATTATGTAATAGGTTCTTTACTGGCAACATAATAATGTATGAGAGTATGAGAATCCGCCGTTTTGATGATCACTAGTCTTATGTGTTAAATAAAAGCTGATACAAGTATGAGGTGAAGTTGGTCACATGGTCACATGTTGTTTTGATAAACATTATGAATAGACGTGCCGACATGGTTCCAAAAATTCTAAATGTTTTTGGTCAACACACCCACCTTTAGCTTTGGCGCCGAATGCGGCCCCAAAAGGCATACGCATTTAGGTAGAGCTATTCAACTAGCTGTTCAACTTCACCTTTTGTTATAATATATCTTAATATATATAAATCTCGTGTCACAATGTTTGTCCTCAATGGACTCCTAAACCACTTAACCGATTATAATAAAATTCGCACACCATGTGCAGTTCGATCCAACTTGAGAGATAGGATAGTTTAAATCTCAAATTATAGTCGCAATTTTAATTTATTGCTAATTATTTGTCTGTTATTATTTGACAGTCACAATTATCTGTTAACTCCAAATGATTCTAACAGATGTCGATACCTTTCGACTGGGTTGAGTAAGTAATCAATAGATGGCGCTGCTGTGGTAAATCTACGAACGTGTCATATAAGCTACATTTTAACAGCATAATTACCACGTGTTGTTGACGCTATAAAATTAATTAAATTTATTTTGTAGTGAACGAAATACCGTATAATTCAATTATTTCCACTTTTTAAATTTAGTCAAATAAGGAGATCACCATATTTTTTTACAAATACCATCTGTGTGAAAAAGCATAGTGGACTCCGTGACTGATGTTCTCCTATTGTTCCTCTTAGATTGTTTACTATAATGTAATAAAACAAAAATTTAGCCACAGCAACGCGTGGCCGGGTCAGCTAGTATTATTATATAGCCATAGAATGGTATGTCTCTATATTATTATGTCCATCAGATTTGCTGTCAATTTTTAAATCAGATTGAAGCTCACCTTGACTTTCGCATACCAATGATTTCCCTACAGAGTGTGAGAAATGACAAAGTTTTAGTCAGATTTCGTAATAACTCCAAACATTTCCTGTTCATGTTCGCGATTATGAATGATGAGTCGAGTTTATTCGTACAGTACGTTCGATAGTGATAGGATGTCACTAAAATGCAAGACAAAATTAAACCTTCTATGGAGATCCACATATACATTATACATATAGGTTACGTAAAGTTTTTTGGACTCGCATAAATGTAACGGCAGACTTTATCACTGTACATTGCAGTGGTATTTTTATTTTTACAACTATGCAATTTTAATTACGAACAGTAATCTTAATCGTAATCTTTGAATTTTTATTCTACCATTCCATTTTTACAAGGACGTCAACCAAGTAGAGAGCGCCCTGTAGAATTCAGTTTCAGGTTTTCACATCTAGTCCAGTAAGTTCTGCCAGCTGGCAACGTATCGAAAACGTCCCTGGTGGTACAAATGTCTATAGATGAGGGTAATCGCTTACCATCAAGTGGCCGTCTGCTTGTTTACTGTATTACCAACTAAACAAAAACCCAAGACTGTAAAGTATGTCCAGCTTAGATGAACATTTCCTTCATGATAATTATGTACCTACCTACTTCATATCGTAGATAACAAAAAAATTACCGTTTTGGACTAGGTACCCATCAAAACAATAAACAACATGGCTAATAGCCGTTCATTGTGGCAGTCAAAGGGGAAGGCCTATGTTCAGCAGTAGCCTTCTTCCGGCTGATGATGATGACCATCTTTGATAATCATCTTTGCAACAATAACGAACGTTGTAGAGCCAAAATGAACTTTAGTGCCAACTTAACACCCACTTCCGACATTGCTTAGCAAATGTGCTACTTTTTATCCCAAAACTGGTGAGACGGAGGTAACATCGGAAGGTTACTTTAGCTTTACAAGGTGATCGTAGCCACAGCTGTCACCGCTCTCGAAAACAAACGAACCCGTAATTAATAGCCGCACGTTAATTTGCTGATACTCGTTCTGTGTCAACGCCCTCAAAACTGCGGAACTGTTTGACTGCCGCTCATAAATCTGACTTGACATCGAAAATGTTTACAAACAAATGTTTGGGGAGGTGCTGTCACACATATTAGCCCTGCTTAATAGCTGACCTGGTGTATTTCATCTTACTGCAGATCGCGTATAGCGTAGATCTGTTTCTTGAACCTAAAAGTAAACATATACCGTATTACGTGGGTCACCTTGAATCTTGAAATGAATTTGTTTATAGATACGGAAAACTGTTAAAACTTTTGTGATTTATCAATCTTATAAGCACTATTAATATACTTACTTAATTTCGTATGCTGCCCGCAAGACCTGTATAAAATACCAAAAGGTATGGATCTAGAAAAATCTCTAATACCTATTTCTACATAGTTTACGTTCTAGGTGCATTATCAGACATGTTATGTGAATAAATTAATTATCATTTAGGTAATATTACAAACGTAAACAGATAAATTTATAACGTTGCAACTTTTATGTCGCGAGTGGCATAGACAAACACGAAAATTCAACACATCACAAAACCTAAAATCAAAATTTGAGAAAAAGCATACAATTGTGTTTATCACAAAAATATTTGCCCCTTCTCTAGGGCACTGCTGTCGAACTGTTATTATGAACTTAAAACCGCACACTACGGGCGGGCTGCACCGCAAAATATCATGCATCTTTGTCATTCATTTAGTGTTTGAATTGCAGAATAATCTCAGAAAAAAAAAACAGTTGAATGTGTAAGTAACTCTGTTTCTTTTGCTGAACTGATCTTAATGAAATTTTATATGGAAATAGTTTAATCCCTGCGAAAGGACATGGGATGCTTTTTATATTACGATACATATTGCCACAGCGGGGAATACCTATCATAAATGCAAAAGTATGTTAGTGAGGGAGAGTTGTTCCTTCCTCACGCTGTCACGGCTTGACGGATTTGGGTGAAATTTGGAATAGAGATAGTTATTAGCTTGAATTAACATAGAGGTTACTTTCCCGGGAAAGATATCTGCAGGGCAACTGCGGGGGTAACTGAGATGCACACTGCGCAGCTTGTTACAAAATAAACAGCTGTTTTTGTTAGTATTCGCTATGCCCGCCGCACCGCCACTATGTTCACATCCACTACTTTTACCAGTTTTATCACTCATGTGGTAAACCGATTAAACCACACCTTTCAATTTTTACGACTCTTTCAAACTTGTTCTTTAGATCTTCAAAATTTTCCTATAGCAAATTTAGTAAACAGTACAACAACTGTAGATGTATCGCATCATCCAATCCAATTATTCTAAATCGCATTGAATTAATAGGTACCACGGTTTTTCCGCATGATTCTAGCTGGGTAGAAAAACAAAATATAATTACATAGACCACAGACGAGATTCGCATTGGAATAAAACAGGTTATGTGCACGGAACTCTTTGTTATGAGTAATATTCAAAATTTAATAAGATAAAGAAGAGCATAATTATAGCATTAGCACTATTTGTTATTTTCGTTTGATTTTAACATTTTCAATCTTAATTTTTTTATATTGGGAGCCATTCCGGTCGACTATAATAGCTGCAAAAAAGAAAAAATTTCATTGTACGTATTTTATAGTACACCCTCTCTAATTGTTAATTATTTTGTATTATTTATTACGACGTTAGTTTTAATTAATATTACAAAATTTTTAATTACAAGTTTTTTTTATTATTGTCTGTGGTTTGGGGAGCAAACACAATGATAGGTATATACTTACTAATGTTTTAAAAGGTAAAAAACTTTGTTTGGAACTGTAGCCTTCTAAACTACTGATTTAATTGAGCTTTGAGTCCTTTGAATCTCATAAGTTATGTTTTATTCTAACAAAGTAGATTTTTAGAGAGCAATCACTATATTTGTAAAACAAAACAGAGAAAAACGAGGCAACTGGTTGCTTCATCTGTTTACACTAATAACTAAACGGTTTGGTTAGAGTTGATGTAATGTATGAAAGAAATGTAGGTTTTAACGGTTTTGATAAAACTTTATGTAGGTAGGTACCTAGTATTCATCTACTCGTCACCCGGAACGGGTCGCTACTATATATCTGTTTATATAGGAATATATTTTTTATTTGGCTTGTTGTGGATAATAAATGTATTATTGGAATTACCTCATGGTCATTAAACCGCAAATACCTAAAGCCAGTTGGCCAAGAGGGAGTTGCACTGGCACACCGGAGGTTCCCGTCATAATATATTAGATAGGTATTTACATTATATACAACGTACATTGTAGCTTTTGTATAAGATAATATAGTATTTAGTAGGTTTTTTTTTGTTATATTTTAAGCGAGTACCACTTCAATAACAGATATTCAGCTGCCGTGCAAACAGTAATTTGTAAACTTACATGTTTTTAGTTCAACGGGTTTCTACAGAGTTTTTTAAATAACTGAGTGGGGAGACGAGAAAAACCTGAAGAAAGAACTTACCGATTGTAAGCGTCATTCATGTCCGATTGAAAACTAATTAAAGTCTGCGACAGGGTGATAAGCGTCACAGGTCTTTGCCGCGATATTTCCTGAGTGGCTTTATAAAGTTATGATAAAAAACCGAAAACAGCATTAAAATTTTTCTATGTCTGGTCATGTCTAGGCTTAGGTATGTGACACAAACCAGACAAATATTCAAAAACTTGTGGATTTCTTTTTTAATTACTTACAAGGTAGCGTTTGACCACAAGTCACCTGAAGTTAAATGACTACGTGGTCGAAGATGGCGTCACGCTACACCTGGATTGGGAACTGGCTCTCAAGTGAGGCTGCCGGAACACACCGATAGGTGCTTGGCGACAGATTCTTAACAAGAGGCTGGTAGCTAGCCAGGCGAGTACTAGAAAATACTCTACCACCAAGCTATGGTTTCATCACGATGTTTTCCTTCACCGAAAGCTCAAGCTCATTGTAGGATTCGAACCCATTGTGTATATACCTACGAGTACAAGTGTTTCGGATCTCTAATAAAAGTAGCATATTATAATGCCTACCTAGGTATGAACATGATTTATTATTAGCGTTGCTTTTAATGGAACTTTCCGAAGCGCTCAATTGCTTCCATGTAAATAATTGTTCATTGATAAAAACTCGCAAGTAAACACAAATTATTCTACACTTATGTTGGTAATGAGGTTTTAAACTTAGCTATTGGTCAAGATGTGACAACGTTACATTATTTTACATCTTCAGAGAATTCGTCACGAGCTATAAATCGTCCTCGCGACAAGACAAGTTTATGAAAAAAACGTTGATATAACAATAAATAGTAATCATTTTAATTGTTTTTTACGCCAATTTTAGAACTTATTCATGTAAATATTTTTACGCAGGCAGCGCACCGCGTTGAGACGGTTTTTTCTAAATTCTCAAAGAACGCTCTATTTTCTCGAGATGCAGTAGGTACAGTATCATTAGAAACGTTTTTTATACATATTAATTTTGTTTATTGCCCTTTGTCTTACTTCGAAGTCGAATCTGTTTTTGTACAAATTTCCTTTAGCTGTTCCAGCGTGAATATTTTTAATGTGAACACTATACGTAGGGTCACATACATATTTAAAGTACTATAAAAATATATATTTTTTTTTTACAACTAACTAGGCTAGCCTTTGACCACGATCTCACCCGATGGAAAGCGACGATGTGGTCGAAGGTGTAGCACGCTGGCCCAGTAAATACCTATTCACTCTTGACTTTAACACCCCCGGGTTGTAATTTTCAGGAAACACCGACCAAGGCAGGGCATTCCACTCTTTTGCTGTTCTAACTAAAAAAGTTGACGCAAACCTGCTCGTGCGTATCGGTGGTATTTCCACGATGAAAGGATGGCGCTTATCGGAACGCCTGGTCGTTCGGTAATGGAATGGTGCTGGGGGAATAAGGTCGTGCAGTTCTTGTGCACACTCTCCGTAGTGAAGTCTATAAAAAACCGATAAACTTGCCACTTCACGCCGATGAGCCAGACTCTGGAGCCTAGAGTTCACTAAGAATTCGTCATTGATTAACCTTTTGGCACGTCGCTCTATTGAATCCAAAGCAGCCAACTGATACTTGGCAGACCCGTCCCAAAGGTGGCAGCAGTACTCCATACACGAACGGACCTGAGCTTGGTATAGGTTTAAAAGCTGTCCCGGTGTAAAGTACCGCCTAACCAAATAGTAAGAAATAGTATGTATCTCTACCTATACTATTTCTATACCTGACTATGATAATCTTGTTTAATTAAAAATAAGTGTTTCATTTTATTTTGTGTCAACATAAATTATAATAATTTCCGTTGGGTTACTCAAAAACTGAAATATAAATGCAGTCTTTATTTCTGAAATCAAAGTTATTTCAGTTAATTTTGGTTTTTGTTATTGTTTTCTTCAGTTATTTTTTATTACTGCCCCAGCAGTAACAATATCTTCAAATGCAATCGCAGATCGTAGATAACAAAATGTGTAAGGAACTACTTATTCCAAAGCATAATTTCTAAAACTCAAAATATATTAAGTGTTAGGTATCTATTTCGGTTCACATTAGCCAGAATTATGCATGCAACATTTTATAGAATTTAATAAATGTAAATTTATGTTTAATTAATAACGTACACATAATCACAAAGAAATTAACTGGTTCAGTTCTAGTTATTAAAAATCAAACAAGTCTGCGTCATGCATGAAATTAAATGTTTTGCCTCCAGATTTCGGATTTGCTAGTCATCTTCGCTCACACAGGAATTGCCACCTCCGACCACATCGTCACTTAACACCAGGTGACTTGTGTTCAATACTATCCTGTAAAATGTACAAAAACCTTGACAATCGCATCACTATCTATAGATAAATACAATACACTATATTTGCACATTTAACACAATTTTGTTTGTTATATTCATCTATGAATCTAGATATGGGTATCAGCCTTATCATGAGTCCATCATCAGTTCAATGACTTCAGTATGTATCACCATCGTGACAGACTAAATGCGAAAAAAATTTCAAGTGCTTGGAAATGTGTCAAAATATTAAAAAAGGATTTTAATGAGGGGCAGGTAAAACGGATAAACTAAACAAATACTTGTATTAATAAAATCATGATTTTTATCCGTATTTTTATAAACAGGTACACTCAAAAAGTAACAAAAAACCACAGAGTATCAATTTAAAAACAGGTATGAACACCTAATCATAACATGCACAGGTTACTTGGTGGGTTTTTCACATTGTCCAAGATTTCATACGGCAACATAGTCACAAATTAATAAATCGTATAATTACATGTGTTTAATGTAGGTAAGTACAAATTAGTTACTGATTTTGCTTTGGTGCAATAGTGTAAAATTAAATTACTTTTCTATTTAGTAACCTACGGTAGTGTTGTAACACTGTGGTCAAGATTTGGTCAGGTAAGTCACGGTTCATGCGCCTTAATATACATAATGCTCATCGAATCAATTGTACAAAATTAATCATTATCATAACCGATTAGTAAAATAGTTACTCATATGAGCTCTCACTGCCTTATGCAGAGACGTCGATTAACAAGTGATGTTTTCAACTAAATTGCAAGGAATGAACAGATCTAACATCTAATAAACTCCGGGTGACGAGCGTCTGTGCAGGATTTTGAACTGGTGAAGTTTAAAGTTCTATGTGACACTGAACTGTAAATGGTTAAGCGTGACGCCTATCATCGGGCGAGCGATCGCTCGTCTCGTAAAAAAAACGTATTAAAAAGTTAACATTTATTGATGATGGTGTTTATAAATAATATTAAAAAAAAATACAATGTTACTTAACAACGGAATATGCTTTCTTTCATACCGATTTTCCAGACGTTATTTTTTAGAACCGGAAGGTATGTATTAGTGAAAAAATAGTATATGAATTTCATAAGGATTTAGGTCAATTATTCATACATACACTTTTCATCTAAGTATGTGCAAAAGTACATACTTGTTAGTTCAACAAAAAGTAATTTGTTTTTTTTTAACAATAATTGAATGGCGCATACGTCATCGTTAATTAAATATACAGATCGTCACTACAAAGTATCAAAATTACCATCATCGACTTTCCTAATGTAAAGGAAATGTTAATTTAAATTTTACTGGCAAAAAGTCCGACAAGAAATTAGGACCCTATTTAATATTTGCATATAAATACCGATTACAGAGGGAACCGGTTGAACCGGACACGGCAGCCATGGCAGCTGACGTCGACAACCAAACATGCCAATTGTCTTGCCATCTCTTTTTCTAGAGTATTTACGCTTATAAATCATCGGTAGCAATTTCACATGATGTTGGCTCAGTTTCATGATTGAATTAGTTCTTACTTCGAAGACCTTCGAGCGGTTTGAAAACTTCGACGCCAGGGTTGCCATTTTACTCATATTATCTCACCTTATTTTATTTAACATAAGTTTAAATGTTGACATTACAGCACAGAATATGTAATAAAACTACATAATAGTGTGTACAATTCAATTTTGAACTTTGATTCTCGACGTACCTTAACGAAATACTTTTTCGAGATCAGAACCTTCTCCCAGGTTCCAACATGTAAAAAAATAATGAGGCAGATAAATAATAGTATGCCAAAGATGCACTATATTTAATATTATGTATCTGTATTTCGGGGTTTGTCAATTCCTAAAGTAATTGGTGAAAAAGGAAGAATTTAAGCTGTACATATTTTATGACAACTAAAATCATAACGATTGAAATCAATGTTAAATCAGTTTTAGCAAATACTGTGCTTACCGCACTATAGTGCATAAGCTGACGTCATTATCAATTGATAAAAAATAGTAACAAACCAGTTTGTTCGAAAGTATGGCAATAACGGAACGTAGTTATACAGGTTGTAGCCGTTATACTGCCTTTGATTTTAAATATTCTCATCTATGATTATGCCAAAACGGGCAGAATTAAAAACGAAACATTCAGCTGCTGGATGGTTGTACATAGTTATACGACTACACGATTTCACACGTGACCAACAGGTTACCAACGGCTGCCGAAAAATTGTCGTCTAGGCTTTATCATGCAAAAAACTCTGATTAACACTTTTATTATATGATTCAACTTTGCTTTTCTAGTTTGCTAATTTATTTCGCTAACCATTGATTTTATAGTATTGCCTAGCAACACGGGAGAATTCGATCATTTAGATTTTGAGTGATACATAGAATAAAATCAAATGATCTTGTCAGTTTTGAAGCGATGTTAGTTCATTCTCAATAAATATTTATTTATATATTATAATGCGATCACTTCAAAACGTTAAACTTAAAACTAGATAGGTACGCCTGTTTCAACATCCTCACGCTGGCAAAAGAAGCTTAGTGGTAGTGATATCGCCTTAAGACCCGTAGATCTTGAGTTTGAAAGCTGGAGCTTTCTTTCTTTTAGTGCTCACCTGGCTAGCTATCCTCATGTTAATATGCCGCCAAGCACCTATCGGTGTATTCCGGTTCAAGCGTACTATTCGTCACTTTTCATCAGGTGATTTGTGGTCAAAAACTACTCTGTAAAATGTAAATAAAATCAGACTTTAATATCTGACTCAAGATTTTGAAGTACCTAGAAATACTGACGTGATGAATCATACAATGTCGTCTAGAACAAATATGTACTTAATACGTACGTTTCGTTAACGTTACTAGAAATTACCATTCCTGGGGGTCGGAAGTTGTCCCTCTAGGTACCTAATTGCATAAGTACAGATACGATTACTTCAATAAGTACACAGTTATAATCTGCTCCTCATTTCACACCTAGATTCACATTGCTTCTACCGTCCACCGGAAGTGAATTAAGTACTTACTTGGTTCCATAATTAAGAGTCCCTCGTAAAAGATTATTATTATTAGGGCGGATAACTTTGTTTATTAGGTAGATACTTAAAGTCATTACGCTGTCACAAAAAAAATGTTTTACAAAAAGTAAACAGCGAGCAACTCGCCGAAATGATTACCTACTCAAAGTATTTTTTGTAAATTGACACTACATTTTAAAATTTGTATTTTCCTGCACTTAACTTGCTCTATCATCGACTACATTATTATTTTATCATCAAGACAAATACTTAGTGGTCAAATGCTAGCTATAAAGTTTTTTGTCTTTGGAAAGCTTGCAACAAATCAAATATGTACATGGTAAACATTTCGTTTCTGTACATGTATAAGGCTTATGAGTTATGACATCCCCTATGTTCAACCATGAGGAAAACTATGTACCTATTATGAAGTCTATAAATGCATCGCTCCTGTTTATTAATATATTCTATTCATGCCGTGCTTGAGATGAAATCAATACGTCATTGTATTTAAACCTGGCTTAAGCAAATGGTGAGAAAGGTGTACGTGATCGGAAAATACCGATTTACATCCGACATATTAAGGCTACCAAAGACTAGTTCCAGAAATAAAAAGTTGCGAAAGAATTTTTCCACAGCATAAATTTTTGGTACCTACATTCAAACATTTCAATGGATTGGAAACGTCAGAAAGTTTATGAGACTCGTAAAGATCATCTTTTAATCATATCTAAAGACTTAAAATATTTGTGTAAACACCAGCTTCTTGAAGGAAATGACATATAAAACACAATGACATGTAGGTATACGTAAAATATGTAGGTATACCAATAAACTGATTTGTATACCTACTCAATACACGATATTTTATCATACATAAATTATCATCAATAATATAATCAATCATATGTTATAGTTTACTTTTCATATATTATGTGCAAATGGGAAGAAAATCTTATCGTCAGCACTTGTATTGCACAAATGAGAGTTCAAACTCAAGAAGAAAAAGTCTGAAGAGGCTCTCAACGGACCCTCTGAAAAAAAGCTACACCCATGGACTAGGAAACAGTTTGTGCTTCAAATATAGTAAAACGTTCCAATTAATTTGCCGTGTTTACTCGTTTATGCAAATGATGAGGTAAGCCACAAGCACCTTGACTACCAAGACGCACGGCGTGCTTGCAAATCGTTTGCGTCGCTTTACGTCCCGGGACGGTGACGCCGACCCGTGCAGTTTGCGTTCGCATGCTCTCAGCGCCGGCAAACACGAACGTGTAAATGCCAACCAGCAAAGCTTGTCGAAACAAAGGAAATCGAACAATTTTGGCAACTGTAACCTTTGAATACTCTTTAGATTGTAATTCTGTATTGATGAAGACTTGAAACACTGGTAGACGCTCATACTCAGCTACTTGTAAGAGCAATTAAAGCCTATGACGCAATATTGTGACAACGTGTTGGAAAAATTTAATATTAAAATATTAGTATGTATTACGCAAAATGCGACAAACATACATTTTTGAGTTCATTATTTACCACCCACTGAATGTCTTGACGTAGAGCCTACTTGATATAATACGTTTTATAAAAACTGCAAAATATTTCCTTATTTACTTTATGGACTTAATAATACTATGGCACATAGTTCATGTACTTATGTCATTAACTGCTGCTTATTTGATTAAATACACAATTTGGCACACCTAAGTAAACATTTAGAGTATATAAGAAAGGCTGGGTATGGATACCTTACTTATACGCATGTTAATAATGTAATTTAGAGCGTCACAAATGTATTGAAAACACTCAATATATTCAAATTTATTCACAACATTTTTTACCGCGATAATCAACATTTTAGTTTAGTTAGCAATTTAGTTAGCAACTCGTTCAAAGGTCAATGTGTACGCTTTTTCAACAAAATCCCAAGTGAAATTCAAGACTTGTCTATAACAAAATTTCAAATTCGTATAAAGAGAAATCTCATTAGTAAAGCTTATTATAAAATATCGGACTATCTAGATGACAAACAAGCTTGGGATTGTAGTTAATCTATCTATCTTTCTTTCTATCTATCTATTCTCCCTATTTCCCCTATTCTAACCATTTTCGGTAAACAGCCAAAACAGTCATGCTCACGAAAGTGACTTTGCTTGCAGCGGCGTCATGTGTCGGGTCGCCCTCTTCCCTCTCATATGGTCGAGGAGAGCGATGGCTGGCACATGCGTCAACTCGTGAACGGGTGCTGCTTGTGGGGTCTGGTCTGCTTTGGTTGTGATCCCGCAACTCGTTAATATTCATGTTCCCATATCCCAATGTGTACAACCAAACAAGAGAAATCTTATTATTAGTAAAGCTAAATAAAAAATATCGGACTATTAGATGACAAAAAAAAAAAGCTTGGGATTTTAGTGAACTTGCTCCAATTCAATCAATTAGTAATAAGAATAAAATTGTCAATGTGATCGCGCCAAAAAAATTACCTGCCGGGCGTTTCTTGCCTGTTCTTTTGCCGGCGTAAGGAGGTTGGAACAGGCGTAGCTAGTTTTAAGTTGACGTTTTAAAGTGATCACAATGTATCCTATTGAATAAACATATTTTTGATTTTGATTTTGATTTTTAAACTTTTCGTAAAAAAGATACATTTTTGTCACGATATATGAAAGTGCTGCTTTTATATGAATCTTTGGTGATACTAACATTCTGGGCTAGGCAAACTTTTTTCCCAAATTATAACAAAATATTTAATTTTGTCTCGATCTTTTGCTGCCCTTGGCCAATGAATAAGCCCAGTTGTACATGTCACGAAAGTAAGTCTTTACCGTTCATACGAGCATTACGAGCGTTCTTCTAAAGGTTTGTTTCTCATATTATTGTTGTCGTACGTAGTTTTCTGGCATTTGAAAAATGGATCTTCATCGCTTTAATTGACATTAACGTCATTAACTTATGCGTGCCTATGCGGAGAAAACATTAATTGGATTAAGGTGTGGACCTCTGCGTCGAGAAGAAGTAAACTATTATTTATTTTTATTGGACTATTGCAAAGAAAACGCCAAGAATATATTATTCTCTTTCTATATTTTCCGTTCCACAGCTCAACGGTTTCTGATCTGGAGTCGTACTCCCTTTTTTCATTTTTCTTGCCACAGTCAAGATACAATCTATCCCATAGACTGCCCGCCAGCCCATAGACTGCCTTTTAAAAATCTACAGACTAACGAAAAAGAGGAAGTACTATCGGACTATTGAAACAATAACATAATCAATTTACGAACAATTATCAACGTCAAAATCTTATTTTATACCATCATCATCATCATCATCAGCCCGTGTCAGTCCACTGCTGAACATAGGCCTCTCCCAAGGTACGCCACTGAGCCCGGTCTTCAGCTCTTCTCATCCAACTACTGCCAGCCACTCGGCGCAAATCGTCGCATCACCATGTCGCAGGGCGTCCTACACTATGTATTTTATACCATCTACCGTCAATTCTATCGATTTTTACTTTAAATATACATAATGACAATCTAAATCTAACATTTATTACATACTAGCGCTCACTGGTTACATAGTTTTTTTTATAGTTTTTTGGTTACATACGTTTTTTACTGATGTCAAAAAGGATATTTGTTGCATTTAGTTCTTATGCTTGCTACGCGGAGTTTCTCACTCCTTTCCCTCCCCCCCAAAAATGCTCTAGAAATACTAAACAATAGTTCAGTTAGAAAATATACGACATCATCGTGAAACTAACAACGGAATACAATTTTACTATTTTGATGTTAGTGTTGGCCAACGCCATTCAGCCGTCAAAGTTTTAGTCGACCACAGCTTCTGCAAGTATAGGTTTCCCTTCTAGAAGATGTTTATTGTTTCCTGCGCTTTGTACCTATGGCTAATATTTGCAAGCTGATAAACTACAGAACGTCTTCAGGCAATCGCAGTGTGTGCTTCCGCGGTAATTGGTTCGAACCTCATGCAAGTCGTTAATTTATCTGACCCGTCAGCAGTCGCCATCCTAAGCAACACCTACCTATAATAAATACACCTTAGGATCTTCCGTTCAAGGAATATTAAACTGTTTAACGTGAAGTTAATATTGTTGACGTTGTGCTTACGAAAATAGTTTTCACTAAATCTATTAACAAATTAAAAAACAATTAAGCAATAATTTTAACAAAATAAACATGTTGATTAGGTTAATAACTTGATGATATTAAAAAAGAGTTGGTCAGATAGACAGACGTACGCATTTTAAGAATCAATAACAGATAGGTAAAAAAACAAGTGGTGTATAACTGTAAGTACATACGCCAAGAGGTTTCTTTTTTTAAGTGACGATGCAGTTGACAGCGTAGTACGCATGCCTAGAAGGTTGCAATATCTGTTCAAATATGTATTAAAAAAATGCTTTCACTATTCCCGAATTGTAACAATCGGGAAATACAGAATTCCATCCCCGGAAGCTTAACGCTTCGTGCATACAGACGCAATATCCATCCCCTATTATTACACCGACGGCTCTTCGCTATTGGTCTGGATGTCCAATTTTTGAAACATATGAGACAAAATACCTATAAACTAGCAAATCCGGGACTAGATTCAAGGCTTTGTAGCCTTGAATCAGGGTTGGGTGGGAGTTACCCTTTTTAAGAAATGTGATCTTCGAATTGCAGTCAATTCGAAGGTCAGTTTTGTTATGGGCAAGCTTAATTAATTCAATATCCGAAAATCTATACATAGACATCAAGATAAACATTACGCTAAAAAATACCTACGCGTTAATGCGTAGCGCGTAGAATCTACCATCCTATGAGGTCTGACTTTATGACTGTAAGGTATTATTTTATTGCGGTTGGTAGGTACTTTTACTTCATTGTAAATGTGGTCATTGTAATTGTATCTTTACTGTATGAACATAAAGCTTATTTCATTTTAATCCTATCAAAATCCGTAGCAGCACTGAAACAACAAAATGATGCATCTGTGCTGGTTGGTGTACCAAGACGGTTATTCTAGTATGTGAGTGATGTACAATTTATCTGACGTACTACATACTTGGATTTTGTAATGACACATGCATACCGAATTTTGACGTAAGCGGCTAAGTGTTAAACTGTTACGTGGAAATGTGAATGTAAACTTGAACTTCAGTGCCCTGCGCCTACGCATTCCTATATTGAATTATGTATAAAATATATATAAACGTGCTATGATTTTATTTCCTAGCTGATTTTAAAGTCTATTTACGCACCTACTTTTAATTACAATTAAGATACGGTAAAACTTAGTGTCAAATATTTAATGAGTTACAAATATGTGTTTTGTGTCTAAACAATATGTATCTTCAAATGTACTATAGGAATTTGTTCATGCACGTTTATTTTCCAGTAATAAAAGAGGTTTTTGTGTTTGTGATCTGGTTAAAATTAAGTAGGTATAGGCAGAGAATTCAACATTTACTCAAGTAGTGATATAATTAGTCTGACATTTTATTTAGTCCTACTGTACATTTAATTTTGTAACCGGGTTGGCCCATTTTAGTGCTGCCGATGCCGGTTTGCTGGGAAATCCGGTAAATTTCCACTCGTATTTTGGGAACGTTGTCAAACTGATAGCTGTTTGATAGATTAATTTTGTTTGAGCTAAGACAGTTTTTTTTTAATTCATTATGTTTGTAAAAATGTATCTATCAAAAAAGTACCAATGTAGATAGGTATAATTTGAAGCTTATAACGAATTGAAATGATATCTAACCAAACTCAAGCTTCCCATAAGTTCCTCAGATTTCTTGCAGAATCTCTACCTTTTTTCGAAATGAAAAGGATCTTGTATGTCCGAAGTTTTACCTTCGGATTTTTTCTTTCCGAGGAGTCCTATGCGTTGTTTGAAACAAAAAGTACCCTATGTCTTACTCAAGAACCTTTCTTAGGCAATATTTTTCATGAAAATCTGTTCTGCCTTTATGACGCTGTGTGGTAATAAACACATATAGGTGTGGTATGATAAAGACAAACCTTTGTCAACTCTTTACTCTGAGATGTTATTTCTTAAATCCCTCTTTATGCGTTCTAATTTCATTTTAATTCCATCCAGAACATAGTAATGCTTCCACACTACTGCTTCTACTGTTTGGTCTAGGCTAACTTCTATTTGGAACTCGTGCTTATTCACTAGCCAGATATGCTACATAATCTTTCCATGTATCAAATGGCTTTAAAATTAATTGCCAAGTGTCGCGTAAGCATTCTTGATAAAATATAAAATCAGCCATTTTCCATTTCGAGTTTATTACCTGATCATGTTTAAACAGTTGTGCTGAAAATTATATGATATTCCATAAATGTAGTGTAGGTACCTATATGTGTGTTTCTGGGTGTTTTGGATCCCCAATTAACGTAGTTTCTATATAATACATATATAGATATTGTAGTTAGGAGTCAGCTAGCATGTATATTATTATGATTGAGTGATGGGAGTTACATATTACTATAGACTATAGTACCTACCTCTACCTATCTATACTAGAGTAACTATCCGATAACGGCTTAGAGCCCCGTGCTGGTTTCGATTAAAGAGTTGGACAATGGTGGATATCGAAAAAAAATAATTGCAAAGTGGGCAGCAATTTACTATCAGGCCTTTTAGGCTATCTTTGAGGCCCATATTATATCATCCTATGATCCATTTATTTTATTAAGTTCATTATAAATTCTGCACTTCTACCTAGTTATTTCAAATAATGTATTCAAAATAATTCATGACATTATGTTGTGTATATAATTTAGATTAATCTACTAAATGCTTTGGCTAGCATTTTTTACTTTTTTAATCACAAATTGACATTAAAAATCTTGCTGTAGTGTTGTACTGACACATTGGAACAAGAGTAGGAAGATGAAGACATCGGATATATGATAAGAACGGAAGGATATGTAAATAAACATAGCGGCTTATCAGTCAGTTTCGCAGCTGAGAACCGAAACGTTTGACTGTGGTGCTCTATATCCATCTGAACGCGCAGATATTTCAGGAATCAGTCCGGTATAGATATTCGATAGTGTCAATATTGAATGATGACACTTGGAGTCAAGTTGAAGGCGCGCGGAGTGCGATGTGATAAAAGCGGGCGAGGGCAGCGCGCGCTGCCAGTACTCTGCTCACCTGCTCGCCGTGCGCAGGCGTCACCGCGCGGCTCGCGATTCCTCACGCACGCACTATACCCCTCCTTTCTGAACGCTCAACCGCTGGATCCCCGATCCACGCCATCGCAGCCACCAACAAGTGAATGTGCCCTTAGGCAGGAGACTTCCGCTTCCGCACGGAATCAACCCTCACATCTTCATCGTTTTCAGGTAAGGCCATTTACCACTCTCCTCTGCTTAAGAAAAATTACTCTAGAGTGAATCATGTGATGAAGCTTGCTCAAGATTTGTATTCTTACCTCACGTCCAGACGCGATTGCAACCGTCGTACGAGCAGTAAGTAGTTACTTTTCTTACTTTTATCAGAGATATGCTGAATTCAATTTATAATTTAACATGCCGATATGGAACGTTTTAAACGTGACAATAAATTATATCGATAATCTTTATCATTAAATAAGAACATCTCTTACGTAGGCATGTAATAGATTATAATAATAGATAATCATTTTCTTTCCGAATTCTATTAGCACTTTGGTAGTGTGCCTGACACAATGAATAGAGTAATATCATAACATTAATTTGCGATGTAGTAAGGTCCACCACGCTATTGTTAATCTCAAGTCTCATGAGAACTACACTAAGAAACTTATCGTCTTGTGACATAAACTAATATAGACACGAAGCTATAAAGAATGTGCAGAACTGAAGAAGAAAATAAATTAACGTTATTTAAAGGTGCTAAATGAACAACTATGCTTCCAAAAACAGAACCGATCAAGGGTCGAAATGCAAAGATCAAACGAATTCAATTCGCGGCAGCACCTGCTAATTCCCTGAAGCTAATTTTCTGACTTCATCGTCGTTTAAAGATAGATAGTGCCTTTATACACCGAACCGATATAATAATAACAGCAATGTCATTACGCCGACAGTTGTTTATCAACAGGTACCTTCATTAATGAACGATTCCGTTCGTGCAATAGCCAATTGTCGCGTTGCAAATGCAGTCGAAAATGATGAAGTTTATAGTGAAGTGAATCGTAGAGAACATGCAACGAACGCAACCGTCCACTAAGAAAGGAGCTCGGTTTTGAAGCCAAGGATTCACCAAGGCGTTCTTGCCGTTAGTATTCCCTCCGCGTGTGCTGTGGGCGCGTGACGTAAGGTCACCGCGGGCCGCGGCTGGCCACTGACATGACATGAGATTAACATGCCTCCCGAGCGACCCAGGCCCATGAGCTATTGCTGCTACGTAGCGTACCTTGTACAAGGTCACCAAAAAGGTATTAGTGTAGAGGCCACTATACTAATACAAACAAAATTCAAGATCAGATGCTTTAATGAGTAAACAATCTAAAACGTGAAATGATTTTCTGCTTGTCATGGAAGGTATTCAAGAAAACTTTATCGCAAACAAATAGATTATAACAAGTAAAATAAATAAACATAGACTTGGCCTATGATGCTCTTCCGGTTCTAGGGTCATGCGTCGTCGTTGATTTTATGGTAATATCACTGTCTATGCAAAAAAATACTAGTGCCGACTTGATTACAGTACAATAAAATAATCATCGAACATTATTATAATACAGATACTACGTTAGGGTAAAATTTGTGATTTATTATTTAATTATCATAGAAATAATATATTTGAAAAACGAGTAAGATTAATTACAGGTTAATGAACTTGGATTTATAAAATACTAAGCCAGTATCTAAATGGTTTTCATAGCAGCCAAAAAATGCATTATTTCAAAATTTAAACTTATAGACAGATGATTTTACGATGCAATATTTTTAATTTGTTTAGTTACTTCCATATACATACATAAAATAATATATCTAACACAACACAGTTTTAATTTTGCATGTATCCTCAATACTTACCTTGATGAAAGTTAAAATAAGACAAAACCACTACTCACACACACACACACACACACACACACACACACACACACACACACACACACACACACACACACACACACACACACACACACACACACACTATGTTCTACTACTGGTTATCTAGATCTAGAAACATGCGTGAGAAGTATTAATAAGTTCTTTGTTTTGTGTGAAGTATTATGATACTAAATTACAAACTAGTGATCCTCTTCGTCTTTGCAATGGTAGGCACAATAAAACATGGCATATTAACACACAGGAATCATTCAATAAGTGACCTTTACATACGATCTTTACTCCTAATAGACAACAGTATAGGTACTAAACCTGTTATTGAAAAAAAAAGACGATTCCGGGCATAACTGTTATGAAATAGCTAATTTTAATTCTACCAGACCTCTGTTGATGAAAAATACGTGCAAAAATGTATATATGTAGATATATAGGTGCGCAATTTGTGTTGTAAAATAAACCGGCAATTGTAATAATATGTATGTAGGTTTACTAACAAAGTAGTGTAGGTTAGGTATTACAAATTGCACAAACATTAATAATATACATAGAAACAATTTGACCAATAAAGACTTCCTAATGCCATTATTTGTAGGCACCACAAAACACCACTACATTATGAGTAATTAAAGTTTATTATTTTTAATTGTCTAAGAATCACAACATTCAAGGGCAAGCGCCATCTAATAACCCGCACTGGACCAGCATGGTAGATTGTGGCATATACCTCTCTCTCTCTCTCTCTCTTTCTCTGAGAGATAGTCTGTGTTCCAGCAGTAGGAACGTAATATGATATTAATTATAATGAAAAGCGGGGAAAATAAAAATAATCTCTACAAAATTATTGAAGACCATTTTTTACCTATCGTCTCCCACTAGTGGACTAAGTTGTTCATATATGATTAAAAATACAAACAAACTATTTAAACCATTTAAAATTAGTAAACTATCAGGAATTTATGCATGATATACCTAATACGGAAATTACTTGGATCATCTATGTATATAAAAATAAACGTATCTAAATAAATGAATACAATAATTCATGATATTCAAAACCAATTCGTTTAAGGAATCAACTGACACAAAGGATGCGTCGCAGATTAAGGAAAGCTAACATCGATATACTAATGAAGGTCAACGTAGCACAACCTGAATTAAATGTTGTTCTGCAACAATTTAAAAGGTCTATTGACGTCAAGAGCTTGATTATAGTGTTTTAACAAGTTTTTTCCCACACAATCATTGCTGTGGAATATTACAAATCAGGTTGGATAAAGCCTGCAAATACAAGTTATTGTAAGCTTAGTCTTCCTCGATGTAGATTTATATTATTATTAATTTCTACTGATAATCTGATATGCTTTAAATATTTATAAATTATATAATTATTATTATTATTATTTTCAAGCATATATATGCTTGATGATACTTATAATAATACAAACATTCATGTCAATCTCCGTAGCTTATTTCTGAAACGTTACACATATAAACATTTGGAATAACCTTATTCTGAAGCGTCATTAATTTATTTACCAACGTAACTTATTACGTTCTAATACATATTATATATGTCTGTGGATTATCTTTTTATGATCATTATTTTGATATTTTCCCAGCTCACATATATACATATAGTAGTTAGTAGGTAGAATGCTACTATACACATAGGTTAATACATTTTTTTGATGTTTTTTTAGATTGGTCTTAGATCATAAATTTAAATTTAATGCCGTTTTTGTTTGTGTTGTGTTTTATTTCGTACTTATATTAATGCGTCATGTTTTGTTAATAGACATCTTTTTATGCAAATGGATTTCGTAGCTCGTGATGCAGGAGTTTTAGGTCGTAAAGGTATTAATTTAGATAAATCATAATCATAAGTGACAGTGGTTGAAAGATAACGCGTGCACCTTACAAGATACCGAATCCGTATTCGAATCCCATCTCGGCAGGCGATACCTTTAATAAGTTATGTATGGATTTGTCATCATTCAAAAACATCGTGAGGAAACCGGAATGCGCAAAAATCCTTAATATATAAGGGCATGCGATGTGACATCTATCAACCCTCACCGGGCCAACGTGGTAGGTTATAGGCCATATTATCTCTGAGAGAAGTCCTATGTCCCAGCAGTGGGAACGTAAATCCTAATTTAAAGTGCACAATGCACATCCACCGTAAATAGTCAAACTTTTCAGGCAAACCTCATAAATTAGCCTGTTCCGGTATTTGAATTAGGTACGTACCTACCTCTTCTCCGCTAACGATGGCGTGTCCACGTGGTCCATCATGTGCTATGTAATTATCGAACGACGACTAAGTAATACGTACATATGTTTGCATAGAACTTGTAATTTCCATAAGCATCAGTACCAGCCATTATAAGCAAAATAAACATCACGCTGGCTGGAGGTATAAGAGCAAATAGTCTAAAATAAACTAGAATATAAACTGGCGAACAGGAAAATCACCTCGTCATTGGAAGAAAACCTTTAATTATCGCGGAAAACGTCTTCGACGATAAGTACCGGACAAAGGTCATTTTTACATTTCCGAATGTCGGAAGAATGATCGTGTTGCTAATAGCTGCATTAAATCACTAAGTATCCGTTTCTTAGACGAGCGAGAAGATGTCTTAGCAAAATGTAAAGAACAAAGGATGATTATGAATTACCTACTACGTAGAAAAAAACTGTAAGAACCTGCGAGAAACAAAATTGTTCCGGCTTCCTGTACGGTCAACGACAAAAGTCGCTAAAATTACACAACAATCTGATTTTGCTAAGCATTTCTAACGGCAACAATGGTCAATCTGGTACACATATAGGAAATTGGTCAGAATCATCAACTTTTGACGCTGACTGCACTTACAAATTTCAAAATAGGGGGAACAGCAGGAACACGTATTGTTTATTGAGACTAACGAGACCTGCATGGCTATCTTGCTTAGAACTAATATATAAGGGCAAGCACCTATCGGTGTGTTCCAGTGGCTCCACTTGAAAGCAAGTTCCCAATCCAGGTGTAGCATGGCGCCACGGTGGACCACATCACCACTTAATGTGCTCAAAACGCTACTCTGTGACAAACAACTGTTGTTTTTGTGAGGCACGAAGGGTTCCGACCCATTATCTATAAAAACGACAAAACGTTTCTTGTATGGGAGCCCCCTTTTTCCTGATTTTAGTATGAGATGTTATAGCGCAACAGAAATATATCATCTGTGAAAATTTCAACTGTCTCACTATCACGGTCCATGAGATACAGCCTGGTGACACACGGACGGACGGACAGCGGAGTCTTAGTAATAGGTTCCCGTTTTACCCTATGGGTACGGCACCTTAAAAAGAAACAAAATTACCAGGTCCAAATTGGTGCATGTTTACCAAAGAGGTTTTGGTGGTGCTTAGCGGGGTGTGGTGTGGGGCACGTCCGCGGCGGCCTCGCGCGGTGCGCCCACGCCTGCAAATGTTTACATTTGACCCGACGCCGACGGTGATGTTCACCCACCGACCAGCGATTAGTTGCAAAATGATCGCGGCCGAATTGAGTTCAGGGTCGAGCGCGTTGCCTCCGGGTGTTGCGCAAACACATCGTAGCGCGCATTTCACCAACATATCACCCTGTTCAGACGGTAATAATCGCATTCCATATACCACCCAAGTCGGAGTCCCAACACCCTACTGTCTCTAAGGCCGGTATTCGAGAATTACACTCAAGCAGTAATTTTGACGCTGTCATTTCATACAAACATATCACTCAATCGCTACTCAAGCATTGATCTTCACATGAGCGTCACTAGAATACCAGCCTTAGCAACTCATGAAACGCATGCAAGTAATCGAAGTTCGAAAGGTTCCAAACATGACGTGGCATTCTGTGACTTCTATTCTATGTTTATAAAATCGATGTATATATGCTCCCATGATGTACATATGGACTCCAAAGCAGCTGGACCGATTTTGATTAAATTATCAGGCATCCTCAAATAAGCTTCGCGTCGGTGTAAAATTTGGTAGCGATCACATCAACAGTTTTTTTTTTGGGTTTTCGGCAATTTTGTGTCACCATTTTTCCTACAAATTAATACAAAAAAAAATAGACTTTACTATGTATTTTTATTTAATTTTTTAACAACGAAGAGAACCATTCAACAGATGCCAACTGGATATATATACTTATACGAGTATAATTTCTGCTACCCCGGCATGCAAACCACCCTCTTAAAATAACAGATAAGTTCCAAGTAAAAACTACTCCATCACAAACAAACTTGTGCAAAGATATGGGATAAGATAATAGTGCCTATATAGGATAAAAAGGACCAAGAATTGTGCCCTTCACTTAGCCGAGGCAACGAGTGCCCTCGGCAACCCAATGTACATGCATATCAGCTGAGCCATTGACTCGCCAAACGTGATCGGCCGGTCTGGATCTGGAGCAATCACATAGTTACTATTAGGTACCAAAATGAGATCTCACTAATATATACTATAGAAGCAAAGTTTCACGACATTTGGCCCCATTTTCCCAAGTATATTTTGATGGAGTTTTCCAAATAAACAAACACATGCAAAAATACGTTATTTTCTGAGCAGAGATTTTCGTCATAAGTGTTTTGTCATTTTTGATGAAATAAGTAAGTTACTGCAGGTGTGTAACCGGCGCCGCGTAGATCAAGTAGTTATTAAGTAGGTACCTACACAATGTTCTAGTTTCTTGCTGCTGTGGACAGATGTGTAATGTCAATTATCATACGTTGTTATATGTATATGTGAATCTGTGCTTGATTTGACATGGGTGTGAATATTGACGGTAGAATTTTGTTTGTAGTTACTATAAACTAAGTACTTGAAACTAATTAAAAACTTAGTCAGGGCCGTAGGATAAATTAAACATGTTTAACATTGTTCAAGATAAATTATAGGCGTACATTTCAAGACTGTACCACGTGTACCAACATACTGTGTAATTACGCGTGTTGACTTAATTTTTAATATTCTTCTAATTGTAAATCTTATCAATACCTTGTCAGAGATTTAGCTATAAAGTTTTGAATCATTGCACACGGTTTTTATTGAAATATCAACCTTGATCAGTATAGGGAAATATTATTATTCAGAACAATTATTTAAAAGTGGTTAGGAAATGACCTATCGCGTCTCAAAATTATGGAATCAATGTCATGTGGTGTGATTATATGCTATTTTAGGGAACTGCACAAGGTCCCATTATATCAGAAATTATATCGATGATGCAAAGCAGGCTTCGCTCAGAAAACGCAGGGGAACTAGCCGCTATGAATGCCTTTTCTTTCTTTGTACATGACAACTTAGCCGGAAAATCGAAAATGCCATTATCGGATATATTTATATACATAGTAACTAGTAGTCTCAGCTACTTTAATCTAGGATATTGACCTAAGTAAGGGAGATCAAATTTTTTTTTAAACTTGGCGAGGTTATAAATAAAAGCCGTTTAGTGATTAGCTGAAATTTTTCAGCTGACCCAAATACTGTATGTACCTACAAGAAGATTCGTAATTCGTCATTTTATCGAATACACAAAACGCACAAAACTTTTATTGGTAATACAATTTTCCCAAATTTAAAAAGATGAGGTGATCAATTTATTACGTAACGAAAGTTCTCAACCTAAAAAATATTAATCTTCGAACTCGTGATGATCAGTGAATAGCTTAAATATGCAAAATAATGTGATGTAGCGATATATTGGTAAGCGGGCGCTAAGTATGTGTTAAACATATTATATTAAGCGTCCACTGGCCGGCCTTGTAGTTTGTACTTGTCTGCTGTCCAACAAACCCCACTACCTGTGTCACCTGTGTCCGCATCCGGAACTCCTATAGTTGGCAATATATTGTTCAACTCTATTCAGCAACCACATACTTTACGGTCACTAAACTTTTGAAGATACCATTTCATTTCATTTCATTTATTCCAAAAACAAAAAATATTGTGTGGGAAAATTACATACATATTACATACATACATAATAAATTAGCAGCCAATAGGAAACTTGTTTCAGAACAGCTTTTAACCCGGATAACACATTGCCTAATTCGGCTAGATTGTATTTCCTATTGCATCTTTGGTCACTGTTATAAAAATATCCAACAAAATGTAATGACTGTTTCTGTAATGCCTGCCCATTGTTGGCAAAACCTCGTTTTCGCATAAATTAATTACATTGTGGTACATAGATACACAGATAGACCTTCTATGTGTATGTACTACACTGTAAAAAATCCAAAACATCCAAATTGAGATTTGTAGCTTGTTGTTGAAGTACCTACTTCAATAACAAATACCTACTTCAACAACAATCTACAAATCTTAATTCTTATTTTATTCACAATTGGTATTCAAATTCATATCTAATTCTTTTAATTTACCTTTTAAAATTATTACGTACCTGTACCTATAACTTAGTTTGTTCAATATTGTTTGTGAATATTTTTATAAATTAAAATAGAAATCACGCATTTATTGTATCTACGCAAAGCAAATTATAATTACAGTCGTTTTCTTATACCTATAACCTTTTTATGAACTAGGAATGTTTCGGCTAAATACACCAATTTATTATAAAATATGGTGCGGTGTACCAGTGGGCTATGGCCTGAAGTCACAGTAGAATTTGAACGTTTCATTGAAAGTTATTTTCAATTACGGAAAGGAATTTTCATAGACTGCGTTGATAGCGTGCAGACACGCACTTCAATGTCAATGCTGAACCAAACTCACGAACATGCGGCTACAACTCGGAAGTCGTAACAGCACTATATCGTAGTAAGGACTAAAACGGATTTATTGAAAGTTAGGTCCACCAACTGTCCATTAATAAATTTATCCTTCTTTTTTCTTTTTTAACGCAAAAAGAGGGGTGTTATAAGTTTGACGTTGATGTCTGTTTGTCTGTCTGTGTGTGTATGTCTATGGCATCGTATCTCTCAAATGGATGGACCGATTTGAATGTGTTTTTTTTTTTCATTTGAAAGCCAGATCTCTTGCGGTAGTTCGTAACTATGTTTGATGGAAATCGGTCCAATATGTCGGGGGTTTTTGAAATTTAAATTTATAGTTATTTTACTTCCTAAAAGGTAGCGTAGTTGATTAAGGTGTACATTATGGCTCTCCGTTTTCAAGGCTGCAAAGCTTGGCCAGAATTTTCAAACAAAAAATGTATAAATAAAAATCTTGACGGAATTAATCCATCAAACAATATTTTAACGGTAATTTAACTGGTAAATATAGAACTCGTTTTACGTGTTGGACTAGACTAGTGTTTCGCCTCAAATTTTAATGGCCATTGCTTTTTGCTCAAAGACGCTGCAGACCTTCTCTAGCGTAATGCATACATTAGCCAGTAGGTCAAGTGTACGTTCGGTACATGATACCTCTCAAAAATTAGTTCGTCATTTGTAAGACAACCACGAACGGTAATAGCCATGAGCTGCTGTTACCTAAGGACCATCTAAATAGAACATTAAAACACACACTCTTTGCCCTGTAATCAGATATGGTTCAGAAAACTTTGTTTTGTAAGTTTTTGTAATCATAAATGGCATTGTTAATAAAAAATAACCTGTTTGAGACCCTCGTCTTAAAGATCACTGCTGAGCACCGCTCTTGTTTGTGACAATCTGTTGTGGTCAATGTCACTGTGAAATACATCGCTCGTCTTTGTTTCCAGCTGTTACCATACTTGATCAGACAATGTTTTTGGACCTAAAATGTTTTGATATAACTGATTGACAAGATGAGCATGTTACTAGTCTGATTGCCCACTACAGGTCAACTCAAAACCCAGTGAGGCAATGTACTGCGCTTATCACTCTGAGATATTAGATGTTAAACCTCTTTGCGCCTTTTTGATTGTCACTGAAAAAAATTGACTGGACTAATTATAACGAGGAACTTATAAAAATGATCTAATTCAAAAATATGAGAGAATGACAATTACCTAAGTAAAATAAAATATTAAACTAAACTAAAAATACAACAATTTATTGCCACTATAACACAGACATCATATTAAAGCCGTAAATTAAATTCTCTTAAAATAATCACGGTGTTATCTGTTTCCGCCACGCTCTACGAGGTACCTACGTGTACTGCCTTGTTAAGTTCTGGTCAAGAATTTTAGATTTGCATCGTTACAAAGAATTTATTCTGCGTTCATTACATTCGTATCACTAATGGGTATACGTTTGCTTACCAATTAACTTGATTCACCTTGCGCAGTTATGGCAGTTGCGTTAATCTAAACAACCTTAACGAATGCGAGGACACACTAAACATTTGCTATTTCTATGTAGGTAATAAAGGATCACTCTATATTTGAATCAATCCCTTATAGGATTTCAAATGTTTCACTAGATTATTGCAGTAACAACATGCTGATAGGTAATACAATTTATAATTCATACGTGCACACATACTGCACGTAATACCACTATACCGGAAAGCTTTTTCTGGTTTTCCTGATCCCTTCAATAAGGCACTTTTAGTAGGTACAACATTGTTTATGTAGTGGTTTAATTTGCTCTCAATCTTTTGTTATTATGCACGACGACTATAATAAGACGGCTTCTGAATGTTAATGTCACATGGGCTTCCCTGAGTTGTTTCTTCAGAATCTTTCATTTATAGTTTATTGAATCATCGCATTTTTTGCATAGTTCCAATTCAATTAATTATTATGCATCGGTAGTCCATATTAGTTATTGACATTGTTTTGTTTTATAAACAGCATATCGAGTGCCATTGTTTCATTAGATTGAAATATTTAGATCTACATAATTGGTAATGTTAATCGGTTTGATTGCGCTCGTAGACGTGAGAGCGCGTTGATGTCTTTTGTTTGTAATTCTTGCGATATCGCCTAAGCGAGACAGATCACAAATATAACCCTTATAAGTCGTTGCGGTCAATGATCTCGTGTGCTCGCGAAAATTCGTCACTTGGAAAAAGAAAGGAGTTGGAAGGGCGATACGCGCTCGCTACCGCGCCGCCGACACCGACCGGTTGAATTTATTTACAACCCAGACCACGTTGACATTCATGCAATATCGCTATATCGCTGATCTGATGAATTTTTCATTAAAAAAAACTTGATTGCATAGGTATTACATGTCATTATATACGTTTATTTATGCGATGCCCACATGAATGTCTAAGAATAATGGCTCATTTAGAAACTTACGTACTTATAGAGTTCTTGAGTCAAACATTAGTTTATTATTATTTATTATTTTATGATTCCAGCGACTAAATAATTATATGATGTCACAAGCGGTCTTTTAAGTCTTTGTGTAAACTCGAAGTGGACTTGGAATCATGTGTTGCGGGTCCGCTCGGTGTCTTTGTTTTCGAGCAGTTTGTATTCTTATGCGATACTTAAAAGCCGCTGTGCAAGTCAAGAATGTAAATATAATTATAATTCCAAGTACGCGTATTCCCACGCGACGACCATGACGGTAATGGCCTGCTGCAGATACTGCAAAACACACTCCGTTTCGCTAATAATGTCCACAATTTAGAAACAAAATCTATCACATAGAGTTTATGTCATAGATAGATTTGATATCAGAATAATCGTCACAGAATATATATAGTACTACTAAGCGTTCTAAAACACCATGTAGGGCAATTAATCCATGGCCAAGGTTACCCGTCTGACGTATCAGCATACGTCGAGAAGCAAACTTTCCACAATTGCATATCATGCATAAGAAACCAGATTCAATGTGCGCTTGATTGCAGGTATATCGTAAACATTTTCCATACTTCTTGTTATTACTTTAATTGGAACAAAGTTTTTTTTTTATCAAGCTTTAAATTGCAATAACATGCGGTTTTGTTCGATGTATTCGCCTAGCTTATCTATTGGCTAGCTACCATCTTCAACTTAAGAATATGTCGCCAAGCACCTATCGGCGCGTTTCGCTTGCCGATGCATTAGAAGTCTTGTGGACACTCTGGTTCCAAGAAAAGCTAAAATACATCTAGGTAAGAAATGAAAAAAAAACTGTTATGAAAAAATGACAATTAGTAAATTTTAAGTTACAATAATGTGTGATAGTTCAAATTGTGCGTGCGATGTGTGCACACACTTGTAACTCTTGTAAGAGAGCTATGAGCAGCCGCCGCGGATCGGCAAGCTGCTAGGTACATTACATAACTCGACGTGCAGCCAATGACCCACTTAGACACGGCCCGATTGTTCTGACTAATGACAACAAACATTATTTACTACTCGTAAATACAACAACACATTGTCGTGTTTGCAAACACCGTTCATTTCAAAAAACGTCGCTACATGTCTTCTGTTTACAAACTTACGCGCGAAATTAATAATCGATCCTGATCCGTTATCCGAGGTTTTGGATCGATATGTCATGTCATAATATGTCATTTTAGTACTAGGGCTTGACATGCATTGAAATATCATATTATGATCGATATTTCCTAGGAAATTTCACGGATGCTCTCTTACGCCCGAAATTAATAATCGATCCTGATCCGTTATCCGCGGTTTTGGATCGATTTGTCATGTCATAATATGTCATTTTAGTACTAGGGCTTAACATATTGCTACTAAAATGACATTTACGACATGACATATCAATTCAAAACCTCGGATAACGGATCGGGATCGATCATTAATTTCGGGCGTACATGGACGATCTGTGTAACCGAGCAGAAATCTTATAGATGAAACGTGCATTAATTGATTATTATGTAATTGCAACCTGCTTGCATGATAATATAATATAATCTTTTTATATAAAAATCAATTGCTGTTCGTTAGTCTCGCTAAAACTCGATAATGGCTGGACCGATTTGGATAATTTTGATCTTGAAATAATTGTGGAAGTTCAGAAATAATTGCAGGTTTAAAAGGTGACTTTTATTGGCGATACGAAGTTCGCCGGGTCTGCTAGTAGTGTCTATAAATTATGTTATTAATAGCTTTACACATGGGTCAGATACATGTAAAGGTATACCTAAGTGTCAGATTGTTATAATGTACGTAAACTTACCTACATAGGTACTTATTATGGTGACATTGATACCATAATAAGTACCTACAACTATTAGTTTGTCTTCAAATAATGTACTTATCGACATATTTTATAAACAAATGAAATCTAATATTTTCATTCATATAAATCGCACATAAGATAAAGCATGTCATGTTAAAAAAATGCTGACGCTTGAAACGTGCATTTACAAGCATAAATGTATCTAAGTATATGATTTGTTAGAACGTATCTAATGGTTGGCAGTAGGTATACTAAGCAAAGTTATTTGTATACCATAGTAGAATCATAAACCATATTACATCGTAACAGCTAAACCGTATAGTTTTTCACTATCCGTCCGTTCGTTGGTCTCCCAAAATCACAGCAGCGTTTTGTTCTATAATGATTCGTCAAAATATTCATCAATATAAGCAGATATGAACCTAAGTACATGTTTTTACCATCACTCAGTTTACTTAGTAATGATAGGTTAAATGAACAACGTGTTATCCATAATTCTAAAGATTACCTAGAATGTCTAGATTATCTGGAATATCTAGATTATCTAATAATAGATAGAGTAATATCACGGGTCACAATAGGAGTTGTTGTACATATACCTACTCTGCGCCATGATTGATACTAATTATTCTTACCTGCCTATATTGTATTATCCTATTTAGGTAATAGGCTAAGCTGGTATAGAAAGGCAGGCATCTACCTAAAATTTTGAAAATAAAATTTAATGAATTCTTTGAATTTAAGACATTAATAATCAAAAAAGTTCTGTTTCTATGTAAAAAGTCATAAAATGTATATGTATTTAATATAGTATTAATCTTATCAGACAAATGCACGTGATAAATAGTTTATGTATCTACGTATGAGTAAGATTGGGTCTCGTATCTCACGATTTCCCGATAAGGTCGACGTTTCTCGGCAGTTAGCTTTATCTTATCACGGGAATCAAGCAGACACGCCTATTTAACTAGGTCAGAGATATCAGTGTTTAATTGATATCTCATATTTGGCGTATTTTTTATATCGGATATATTTCGTGCATACTCAAATAATGCATGAAGTCCCACAGCCAGTGGCCGATTCTTTAGCAGCCTTAACTACACTGTCAGAAGTTAAAAAAATCTGGATGAAAGATTTAACTAGGCGCGACAATTTTTCGCTTTTTGCGCAAAGTCCGTCATAGCAAATGGCAGTCTATGAGTAATTTATATGTTAATATTATATGGACATACTTTGAACACCTTTAATAATAAAGACTCTAGACGTATTTTTCAGTTCAAAGTAACTATGTTTTATGCGACCGTGTCGTGACGTGACTGACAACTGTAGAGGTAAAGTCGGCAAAAATCTAACAGCCTATACTTTGAAAAAATTTAAATCCGACACTGCACTACCTATTTTAATTACATTTTTATCACTTTTATTGTAAACGATAATTTAAAAATCTGCATGCATGTTGGCTTGTATGCTAATGAAATAAACAGGCAGAAGCACCACAATATAAGCAAAGGTAACTGTACAATTTACCAAACTTGCCTACTCTACTGCTATATCTGGAACTGCTAGGTATGTAGGAGTATCCCCTTTTCTTATTGCTATCCCTCATGATTATCAGCCTATCAGGTACGTTTCCATTACTGGGACATGGTCTTCTCTCAGAGAAAGAGTATGGGTCATACATATTGATAACGCATGCCTTTAAATATGGTTCCTCATTTTGAGCGACGGCAAATCCGCATATAGGGCTGAGAAGTGATTCGAACGCGGTATCGGCGCCTTGTAAAGCGAATACGTTACCTTTCGGCCACCATAGCCTACACTTTCCTATGCGTAGGTACTAACTAATATATAAAACTGAAACGTCGCTTTTCTAGCTGAACCTATTGTGTAGTCCTCCCATCAATTAAATAGCTTAACCTTAGACTGCAACACGCCAGAGTTAGGCAATTATCCGGAAACAAACGATGTTTGTTACCGTTAATTGGACGACAATGACCATCGAGGCTCTCGGAAACAATGAA
Organism: Opisthograptis luteolata; assembly: GCA_931315375.2. Taxonomy (NCBI): domain Eukaryota; kingdom Metazoa; phylum Arthropoda; class Insecta; order Lepidoptera; family Geometridae; genus Opisthograptis; species Opisthograptis luteolata. The sequence goes on along the minus strand of OV928038.1, from coordinate 5,257,161 downwards.
TAGCGTCATACAATAGAGGTAAAGAGTTACTTCTTAAGTACTTACATGCAGTTAGGTGCCTAGGTAGTAGCTGCCTGTCTAGTTACCTACTTGCGTGTTTACTCTCCCAAATGTAGAGCTGGTCAATCATCACCAGCTAATGAGCTAGGAGGAGCCAGGGGGCAACGCAAAATGATAGGTCATTATCAGCCTTTCACGTTCCCACTGCTGGGACTGCCTTCTCTCAGACAGAGAATATTTATTTATTTATTTATTTATTCAATTCAATTAATACGGCTAAGCCAATTACATTAATTCATCATTAATAAAGCAAACTAAATACGAATCATATCAATGCAATAAAAATAAAATCTTAGTTAATATAAAAATAGTAATAACAATAATAATAATAACAAATCTTCTTATCAAAAATACACCCTTTCATGCGTCCCACTCACAAAACTTCAGGCACACCGACAGTAATTCCACCCATCCGTCCACAAACAAATCAGTCTCGGGATAGTTGACAAGGAGGGCGTTGAGCGCGGCGAGGGTACGCGGCAGCGGTGAGTTGGCTCGCGCGACAGTGCGGCTGGAAGGCACTGCGAACAGTCTATGCCTTCTGATTCGACAGTAGTTATTTGGGGCATAGAGTCGACACAGCTCATCATTCAATTCCGGGGCATCTATTCTACCCCGGAGAATCTTACAGGCTGTTACCATTTGGTCGTTCGCCCGACGCACCTCAAGGGAATTGTACCCCAAGCAGCCTAAAAGAAATTGCGTCGGGTACATATAGGGGTAGTACCCGTATAACCGTTTATATAGGCTTCTCAAAAAAGCTTTCTGCACCTTTTCTAGAATCAGTGCATATGAGGACTCGTACGGGTTCCACACACATGCACCGGTTTCTAGCTTTGTACGGACAAGCGCACTAAACAAGAGCCGAACCACACTATCAGTTTTAAAGTCGCGAGAATTTCGCAGCACAAATCCCAACCGTTGAAAGCACTCCTTTGCAAGAGAGATAATATGGTCGTGAAACGTGAGCTTCCGATCAAATGTGACTCCCAAGTCCTTCATAGCAGTAGTTCTTACTACATCTTGGTTATTGACTTTATATGAAAAGGAAATTGGGTGCCGCATTCGACCGAAAGTCATCACATAACATTTGTTGAAATTGAGCTCCATCTTGTTTGTCAGGCTCCACGCATAAATAGCGTCCACATCATTTTGCAGTTTCAAGCAATCAGCATCCGACTTAACCTCTGCGTAAAGTTTAAGGTCATCTGCATAGAAAAGACTTTTTCCGTGAGATATCACTCCGGGCAGATCATTCACCATCAGTAGGAACAACAAGGGGCCAAGAACTGAACCCTGACTCACACCGGAACGCGTGTGATAGGGTCGAGACTCGTACATTCCGAGTCTAACAACCTGCTGGCGATCCCGCAGATAGTCTGCGAGCAGTCGGAGGAGCGCTGGGGCGAAACCGATCGAACAGAGTTTCGCCAGCAGTATGTCATTATCAACCCTATCAAACGCCTTCCGGAAGTCAAAATAAAGCACGTCTACCTGGCATCCCCTGTCCAGACCTTTGGAAATATAGTCTACTAGAGTTAGCAAGTTTGTATTTACTGACTTCTTGCTCCGAAAGCCGTGCTGTTCGTTGCACAGAAACTTATCCACTTGCGTGTATATGAGCCTGCGCAATACACTTTCAAAGATCTTCGCAGGCGACGATAATAGCGATATAGCTATGGGGCGGTATTCCTCAACCATGGACTTGTTGCTGCTTTTAGGTATTGGGGTCACCCTAGACAGCTTCCACTGCGATGGGTACACTCCAGACCTCAAGGCTAAGTTGCAAATATGGCATAAGGGAACACTAAGATGTTTTTTTGCGCATTTGATAATGAAAGGTGGAATATTGTCGGGTCCCGCCGAACTGCTTGGCTTGAGCTTATTTATGCCGTAAATGATGTCATCAAGTGAGAATTCACCTACGTTCACATGGTTACTGTCTCTACTGCAATCACTAGCGTAAACTTGCGTTACGTTGAGTCGAGGCGCGTCTGGCAAAAAGACGCTGGCAAAAAAAATTGGCAAAAGCTTCAGCAGCTTCTGGTCCCGCAAACGCTACACCATTGGGCTGTAATCTACCACGCTGGCCCAGTGCGGGTTGGTAGATGTCGCATGCCCTTGAATGTTGCAGTTCCTCGGCATGCCGGTTCCTCACGATGTTTTCCTTCACCGTTTTGAGCGATGGCAAATCCGCACATAACTTATTAAGTCTTAGGTGCGGGGCCGACAGGATTCGAACTCGGTGTCGGCGTCTTGTAAGTCGCACGCCTAACCGTTCGGCCACCATCGCTCTGATAATAGGTATTATTAGATATCTTTATAGATATGAATTGTAAGGCCTATACACGCATGAATAGGCATACCACCGTCCATATAGTAGTTTCGTACTATTCCTCTGCCTCTGGGTTGTCTGTAAGACATCGCTCCGAGCGATAAGACCGCCCTTTGTGAACCTTGCCGTTAAGTTCTTTGTAGTTCTTGTTTTTTTTTTAATTTATCTGTATTGTGGTGTACCAATAAAGAGTTAATCTATCTATCTAATAGGCCATCCACTTTTACCGCAAAAATAAACGACTGTTAGCCATTTGCATCAATTAACTACTTACTTACGAGTACATAAGTAAATATGAAAGGAGCATTCCCACCTTCATTTACAAATGTCTATGTCATAGAAGGCTCTAAGTACCTCAATACCTACCTATCCTATAATAAAAATTGTTCTCCCTACGCTGCCTACATCTGAAAATGACATCAGATTTTTCTTTGATAGAACTGTGAGTTTTAGACCCTACACTAAACACATTATTTTTTTTAAGGGGACAAGTGTCTAAAACTTCTTTTTCTCTTTCCAGATTAAATAAAAAGCCGTGGAAAAAGCCTCGAAGACCACATTTATTACAAATTTAGGACAATAAGGTAAGCAAACTCTCTCTAAAGCCTCAAAAAGAAAAAAAAAAGTAATTCCAAAAAAAGTACTAATCGATGATTATTAAGGAATATTTTAATGTTAAATTTTTAATCATTCGATTAAATTCATGTTAAAAAAAACTTACTACCTGTGTAAGTATACTTAGAATGTAGAAATAGAAAATAATTTATTCGTGACAGAAACAACAAACAATAGATAACGATTATAGAACTATACTACAAGATATAAATTGGCATTTGTCACGAATCGGTCCCCAACTCAGCATGATGCTGGTTGTAGTACAACCAGCGCTGGTCTTCCAAAGTCAAAGTCAAAGTAGGCAAGGCAGACAAAAATAAAATGTAGCTATAGAGATTCCATTAATTAATTAGTCATTTTATCGATGACCTTGACCTTGACCCAAAAATATAAAGATAATTAGGTATCCTCCTCTTCGCCTGATGCATGGTTAAAGACAAAAAATAAGAACAATTGGTTTATGCTCTAGCTCATAGATAAGGTACAGTGAAATAAATAAACTGAGACCACATCTATATATAATTATATTAAAAATAATTCCATTAGGTACTTGCTTGGATGGAATCGGAAGATGGACTAATGTTTAAAAAACATCAGCCACTTTTCATACTGCCTTGGACCTGACTGCAATATATTTTGTATAAAAATTACGAATAGTCTATTGAAGTTATACGATCGGCCTTAAACAGTTTTTAGTATGTGAGATCATAAAGTATGTCTTATAACTCTATGTGTGAGATTTAGTCAGGTTCAGAAAAAGAAAAAGGAGTATACACAAAAATAGTATCGTAACAAAAGCAAACAAAGGTTAGGGTTAGGGTTGCCCGATCTGAATCGATCTTCCAGAAGATCAATATCGAAAAAATCAATTTAATTTTTCCTGGACTAATCTTGAAATATCGTTTGTAAAATCTTAGTAGGACTAAAATTACATTTTTTTTCATACATAGCTCGTTTTCATACAAGCTCAAGTCCGTTTTGGCCATTGCTCTCTGTGCTACAGGTTTGATTTCATTTCATCCATGGGTAGGCAGAATAATCTTAACATCACTCATTTGTAGTCTGTGTAAATGTTCATTCAATTTGCCGCAATTGGCCCGCTTGCCCCGCCCCTCCTCTCTCCATCTTTAGTCTGGAATAGAAAACAGAATTCTTTATTCTACATTGGAAAGAATTGTCACTATGATAATATAAGACGATAGGATGACATTATTATTTCACTTGCTATAAAGCAAGTGATTTAATCGTGACAATTATTTAAATTCATATGTTTTGTAATCCGAATAGCACGCCAATAACACATATTACTTACTATAAAATATAATTAATTACTTACATAATATGTATATACTTTATCTAATAAATAATATATCATATTATTATTATTATTGTGTAATCTTTGTTATTATTTGCTATCTGCAGGATCTATGAACTGCTTCAATAAAACATACAAAGATAGTGAAGACAACACGGTGCGAAAAATTATTTTCAAATTGCAGTCTTTTATTAGGCAAACCTACGTCATATTTATAATTTTTTACATGCTAATTAAACATGATGCGTGAAAACTGAAATGTTTTCCATAAAAGCCTGTTGTAGTCTGTACTGTACTGAACAGTGAGTGACTGACATCTAGGTCTGACTTGGTCTGTCTGACTGACACTGTCGGATTCGGTGGCTCATGTCATGTGTATGTGTATCTAGTCAATTCTAGCCTGGACTTTTTTGGCGGCAACTGAACTGTCAACATGAAGATTTAGTTTTTATTTCCAAAACTTGTGTTTCTTCGAGTGATAATGTGTAATATTGGTGGATTATTAACCATTATGTGTTCGTTAATGTGTACGAGTGTGGGAAATTGAAATAAAGTTGGGAAAGTGACTTTTCTAGTTGCTCCAAAAAAGTCCGTGTAAAGTTTAAGTAAAGCTCCACTACTTTACTTAAACACTATCCTCATCCCATCATCTCATCATCATCATCATCATCATCATCATTTAAACTTGATTCAACTCTCTGAGTTTGAAATATTTTATACTTGACACTGGCAAATACACTTATCGTGTGACGCCATAACAAAGAAAAAAAAAATTCTAGTCTAGTCGCTGTCAAGTGTCAAGTGTCATCATTCTGATCGGGATCAGTGCAAACCAAAAGTTACGTCTGTGTTAACCTTTTCTAACCTATTCAATAAAATTATTGAAGAAATGTTAACATTTAGTCTCCACTGAATCATAAAATGCTCTAAATTCATCAAAGCCACACATGTATTACTAAAAAGTTTCGTCGTTGTGAAGGTAACTTACGAAAAGCCAAAAATTTTCGGAAACTACATACTTCTTGCACTTCTTGAAATATCATTTCTTTTATCTATAAACTTGAAATTATTTATTCTTCTTTTCCAGATTATTATAATGGCGCTGGTGCTACAGTATTTAAATAATATGCAAGTCTATATGGACAAATATGGAGGTAAGACAATTGAAGTTCCCATAGGCCTAGAAGTAGACCTATTAGGACAGAGTACCTACCTACTTTAGCGGTACCTGATCATGCCTTGACAATGTGTGTATTGTGTAACTCACGAACACTACAGAGACAGGCTAAAAGTCAATGAGAAATGATATGTAGGTGCTCTACACTTGAAGCAAAGTACTGTCCATTTATTTAAATCTTAAAAATAGAATATTTAAATTTCTGTACAAAATCATTTACAAATAGGTTAACTGACCCATTTTACCAACAGTCTAAAATTCTATTGAACCTAACAAAAATGCTAGTAGGCACCCATTCCATAGTCAACCACATCATCACCTTATCATCAGATAAGTTAATGGTCAAACAAGTGTAAAAGGCATAAAAATACATAAATTAATTGTTCAGACATACATAAGAAATATTTAATTGCTAAATGGTAGGTACTGCCCTGTGTCCCAGCAGTGAGAATATAATAAGCTGATGATGATGAAGTGGTACTAGAATACTAATAAATATATTATATAAATTATCAATATCAAGTCATGCTGCCACAGAATTAGACGAAGGAGTCATGTGTGACACAATTACATGTTACACACACTGAAACACGTCTGAGTCGGTTCCAGTTCTCCCAGAGCTTATTTATAGATGGCCCATAAAGCAGCTGTTTAGCGACGCTCTCATTAGTCTATAAAACATATTTGTAAACAATTAGAAGTGAAATGATTAACACATAGAGAGTTGTATACACAAAAAATATTAACTGCTTTATGATGACCTTACTGTTTTATACTTTTCACAGTTAATTTTTTATTATACTTCTAGTTACCTAAATTTTTTAAATGCTCAAAAGTTATTTTGTTTTTATTTTTGTCCATGTTTAGCATTACCATGATCAGCTTAGTGAATTGGTAGTCCCAATATAATTAATGTGTACAGTGTACTATAATAATGGATGTTTATTTTATTTTTCAGATCCTAGGACAAATCCATGGTTCCTAATGAGTTCACCATTGCCTACATTAGTGATATGTTTAAGTTATGTTTATCTAGTCAAGGTATGTTCAATTAATTCTATAATACCCACCATAACATTCTTGAAGTCAATGCTGTTTATCTTATAGACACTTTTATTTATTTCAGGTTGCAGGTCCAAAGTATATGGATAGCAGAAAACCTTATGAATTTAAAAACACATTAATAGTGTACAATTTTTGCCAAGTCGTATTTAGCACGTGGCTCTTCTATGAGGTAATTATGTTTGCTTATCTTAATTGCACAAAAAAGCGAAATGCCACTGATTAATTACGAAATCTACAAAGCTCAATATTGGTATGCACATCCTTCTTGAGTACATACTAGGTGCTCGCTAAGATAAGATTTTTGAAAAATCATCCCAAGAGGGACACACGGAAAGCTATAGTTTGAATGGAAAAATGACAGCATTCCTGCACTAAATATTTATACTTTTAATCTTATAATATGCATATTACTTACAGCTTAAATCACATTAGAGCTGATTATGTTTTTTTAGTTGATGTTTTATTCATAAATGCTTTCAAGCTATATGTACTGCATGTTTAATATTATCAACCACAACTTATCACCAGGTGAGATATGTTAAATGCAAGCCTATAAAAGTTAAAATTCCGTTCAGCCAGTTCCCAATCCAGATATAGAGTGGTGACTACATTGTCACATAACATTAGGTGATTTACCTATGTACTACTCTATGAAATCTAAAAAAATATGTTTGTTTTGTATATTTTGAACTCGGCTATATATATAATGTACCTAGGTATTATGATTTATTTATTACACTAGCCGTAGAAGTAAGCACCAAACACCTACTTGATAGAAAATCTATTCTTAGAATTGATGGTAGAAAATAAATATAAAAATGCAATGTAACATACACACAGTACATACAGTATTTAATTTAGAGATAAGATAATTTTTTTTTTATAATAGCAGTACTATATATACCTTTTGTACTGAAAAGAATGGAAGGTAAAGTAAACGCACAGCTAAGTCAGAACAAACTAAACTTTATTACATGTAGGTACCCACATTACAAATATATTACATAAATCTTAAAGGTAGGTATTCTCTAAAACTAAATATACCACAGAAGGAATTAAGCAGTAAGTATCTATCTACATAGCCGTTTTAGATTTTACAACTGTGTGAATGAATTCCTATAACATTTTATATCCATTTAACGCTAAAAGGAAACAAACTAACAGTAGGTATCTATTAATATTTACAATAGAAATACTTTAACATTCGAAACACTGAATTTAACAGACCTAGTCCAAGGATATTTTGTTAGCTTTACTAAGGCAAAGTTTGTGTGTTTAGATGTAAGAGGTAGATAATCTCTTCATATAGGTATAATATCATTAAAAAACTGTAACTGAACCTGATACTTGTAGAAGAAAAACTGGACAGATTTTAATGCAGTTTTGAGCGGTCAACTAAGAATTGATGCATGTTTCATCGCGCGTTTTCATCAGACTGCTGAAATACCCTTGATAAAACGCATGAAGTCGCGCAGGGTACGCTAAGTGTAACTTGGGATTCTAATGACTGCGCAGGCGGAGCCACAGACAAAAAATTAGGATATCTATACTATTAATATTATTAATGCGACAGTAACTCTGTTACCTTTTCACACGTAAACCGCTGAACAGATCTTGATAGCATCTGGTATGAAGATTGTTTGAATCCTGAATAAGGACATAAGAAACGTTTTATGCGATAAACTGTAGTCTACGCTGGTGAAACCGCGGGGCGCAGCTAGTTAATAATACACCTTACCTAAGAATTGTTTTGATATGCCATGCTTAGAGTATGATGGGCGGCTGGCTGAAGCATTACAGCTATCGTTGCCAACCAGTGGACTACTCTGACAATCCTATAGCCACAAGAGTAAGTGAAGAAGCACGCCCAAGCGTGCGCCGGGGCAGTGGTTTCAGACCAAAAAACTAACCTTATATCACATGTAAATAGACATTATAATGATCTTATTATTTCCAGGAGATCTCTACAGATTGTAAATATTTAGTACCATCATCAGGTTTTCCAATATTTCAGGGTGAAAATGGTATTGTACAGTCGAAGCTCGCGTACATTAGGGCAGGTCGCGCCGCAACGCATCATCGACATCAATGAACGACAGTGATGCATGATGTATTGCGGTGCGGCCCGCCCGTAGTTTGCGCGAGGCTTTACAAGGTAGCCTGTAATAATATCGGGAACTCTGTAGCCCGGCCGACTAACATTATTTTATAAGTAGCACTGTATAAATCGTGTCATCAGCGCATACATTACTAAACCACACGAAGCAGCGCGCTGGACGGCGCGGCGCGCTGCGACATTGTATATTTTGATGCTTCAATCGCTCATGGGCCTGGTGTCGACAATTGTTTCAGATCGCAGCGTCGGGATGGTTCACAGGCAGGTATAACTTTCAATGTCAGCCGGTCGACCACTCCAAACATCCACAAACAATGAGGGTGAATTACCAATTACGTTTAATATATGATTCCCTCAGTCCTTCTGTCCATTCTTCGAAATTTCAATGTCCTGGTGTCGTATATAAACGTGTTTTACACGATCACTCCTTATAACATCCCCAATTAATACGAGTTTCTAGTAACTAACTGCTCCTCAAACCACATTTCCATCGAAATCTACTTCAATTTGTTCAATGTCAGCCCTACAACAACGTCGTGAATCCCTCGACGTCCCACAACCACTGCCAGTTTCATTCTTTAACGTATAATTGTCACTTTCATCTTACCGTTCGTTGTAAATTCCTCATTATAAAATTCATTATACCTACGATCTAACAATAAAGACTGGTTACAGTATGGAAAATCTATTTTCAATTGAAGAATTTACCATTGTTTCTTTCCAACTTGTAAACAAAGTTTTCATTTTACAATGCAGTAATTCTCAACATCATTGTATGGAAATTATGAAATAGATTTTAGATAACGTATCTTGGGTTGTCATTAATTACTAACAAATTAATCATATATTATCATTTATCATTCATCATAATAATTGTCATAATACAATCACAGCTTATCCCTAATCCACTTATAATAGTACTAACAATACACATGATAATTACCTACCTAATTAATTATGTTGATTGTCTTTGGTGTTTTAATGAATATGAATGAATTTTATAATAGCAGTAAAATATTAAATTTAAAATTCGTAATTTACTAAGACGAAAAAATTTAATAATTAAAGCCTAAAGGGCAAATGAACCGAATTCAATAGTTGATTGAACTTGAAATTTCTAATTGATTAATCTTCGACCCGCAATTTGTACATAAATTGTCATTGTTTCGTAAACATACCTACTTACGTTTCCTAATGTTTATTCACACATTTTCAGATGGTTCACGCTTGCTGGTGGTACTATTTCTCCAAGTTCACAGAGTTCTTTGATACTGTAAGTAAACTTTACTTATTTCTTATGTTAAGTGCAGTCAGGTCAAAGTTGCTGACCACTGCCCAATTTTCTAATAGTTCTATGAATAATTGTGTAGGCGCGTGGAAGCCAAATTTCGCAGCAAATTCGACCTAGCTAGTGGATTTTGTTTTGTTTTTCTAACTATGTTTTACTTCCACATTCATCATACGAGTGGAACTACCAGATTTTGTGTCTCGATCGCTATAATCTGGAAATCTGCATGGAAAAAGTGAACAAGCACCTTCTAGGCAGGCGAGATAGAGCAATAAAAAAACGAATTACCTAAGAATCGATATAATAAATGTAAAACTAAAAGTAGATTATTTAAGAAAAGTAAACTCTCATTAAAATACCGTCTCCGATCGCGGAACTGCATATTCAAAGATTTAAATTATATGTTACGCCAGCAGACTCTTTTGTTTGACTAATATTTACGTTTGTATCGAGGAAATGATATCATTTGGTAATGAATACTATTTTTTTATAGATGCTAATGCGGATTGCTTTAGATTCAAATGTATGGGAAGTGATATTTAAAATGTAAAGACAACGCGTTATACCACACCAACCGGTTTCTTTTTATTTTATTTACTTTGGTAATCCAACAGCGTTATACATTTTCAATATATAGTCAAAAAATAATAATTGATTTTGCGTTTTTACTATATTACCAACGCTTCTGTGTTAGATTCAGAGTACGAATTTTGTTTTTTCTTGCTTCTATAATAATGAACTTGTAAATGATATCTTTTCCAGTTCTTCTTTGTCCTGAGAAAGAAGTTCGATCATGTATCAACGCTGCATGTGATCCACCACGGTGTGATGCCGATGTCAGTGTGGTTCGGCGTCAAGTTCACTCCCGGCGGCCACTCAACCTTCTTCGGTCTACTGAACACCTTCGTTCACATCATCATGTACACGTACTATATGCTGGCGGCTATGGGACCAGGAGTGAGGAGATACTTGTGGTGGAAGAAGTACCTTACCGCGCTGCAAATGGTGAGTTAATTTGATACTGATATTATTATGTTAATCTCTCTCGAGTCTGCAACCAAGTGCATTTTACACCTGTTATATCGCAAGGAGACGTGACTAGCCCATCGATCCAAAGTCGCTCAGCGGGCTTGGGAAGGGGTATGCTCTTAGTATCTTTAAAGGATCGGATCCGGAACATTTTATGGGATTTTAGTGAACTTGCTCCAATTCAATCAATTAGTAATAAGAATAAAATTGACAATGTGATCGCGCCAAAAAAATTCGGGCGTTTCTTGCCTGTTCTTGCCTGTAAGTTTGACGTTTTAAAGTGATCACAATGTATCCTATTGAATAAAGTACAATTGAATTTTGAATTGAATTGAATAAAGCGATCCACCAGAGAACCAAAGTGAGCGACATAGCTCATAGCTTTTTGGACACAATTTGATTGATGACATTGTTAATTCTTCATGTAGTGTGGGCTTTATAGTGATACCTATATGTTTCTGTAACCATAATAATTTTCGTACATATATATTCCAGGCCCAGTTTGTAGGCATCATGTTGCACGCGTTCCAGCTGCTGTTCATAGATTGCGAGTACCCGCGCGCGTTCGTCTGGTGGATCGGCATGCACGCCGTCATGTTCTTCTTCCTCTTCAAAGACTTCTACAACCAGTCCTACAGCACGCCTAGCAGGCCAAAGGTTAGTTCTCTTTTATATGTATGAATGGGCCTGTGTTTGACCACATTTCGCTTGATGGTGAGCAATGATGCAGTCGAAGGTGGATTACTCTAGCCCAGGTGCCTATTCTCTCTAGATCTAAAGAGACCCAGCGTTTATTCCCTAAGAAACAAAGCGGCAGAGAGAAAATTCCATTCCCTCAAGTCCGCATAATGAAAGGGTTACCAGAAAATGCTTGATGGGGATTGGTGGCACTTCTACTTTTTTTTTCTGATGCAGTCTATTGTGACTAGTTGACTGTAAACGAGGATATTCGCCTGATGATATATTATGCGTTATGTCCGCTCAAGAGCTTATTTCAAGTACCGGTCAGGACTTAAATTTAAAAGCTGTAACGAGATAGATCTGTGAAAATAAGTCTTAATTTAATTTTCAAAATTATAATTGATTTCTTTATCTCGCCCGTGTCGTGTAGTGCGTGCAGCAGTCGAGTTCAGTCGACCGGTCGCTTTCTCTCAGCCGACTCACGCACTACGAGAAAAACAATCGCCTAACGCCCCAAATTAATAATCGATCCTGATCCGTTATCCACGCTTTGGATCGATATGTCATGTCACAATATGTCATTTTAGTACTAGGGCTTCACCGCTTGACATAATCTCGTTGTCTTGCAGGTCCGCGCGGCCTCCCCCGCGCCGGAGACGACGCAGCTGAAGGAGGCGCCGTACCGGAACGGCGCGCTCAAGAACGGGTTCAGCAACGGGCACAGCAACGGCATAGCGCGCGCGCGCACCGTGCTGCCGGCCGGCAACTGACGCCGGCCGCGCCGCCCGTCGCTACCATTCCCTAATATTCTGTGATCATAGCTTCGGTTGTCGCGGGACGATACTTCCGTTTGACGCGTGAACCTTGCGGGAACGGTGATGGACTCTCCGAACACGTAGAGTAAATGTGATTTATCTAGTGTATGTACGTATATGGTTAGGCGGTATCGACGGAGTAATTTTTGTTTTAACGGTGTAAATGTACAGCTAGATTTGTGATCGCATAGCGTTTTATATTTTGTCATTAGACTTAGTAGGTAATGCCGCTTTTGGGTTTCGACTGAAAGGAGAAGGTCGTAATGTCTTCGTTCGTTTACGGTGCTGGAGTATTGTGTACTCTTCGAGTTTTTTCCTAATGAGCTTTTGAACACTTGAGGTTTTCGCAGAGATTACCCTGTATTTTTTCACTAACTTTTATAAAACATCCTGTACAAAACGTTCAAACATTTCTTTGGTGCCTTGCCATATTAAATGGATAGTCTAGACTCATTACATAAACACTGAAATAACAAGATTCTTCTATCAACAACACATAGGGCATTTAAAGAAACACATTGTAATTTTCATATTTTATTTTACAAGTTTGAACAATTATGTTATTGTGACTTGAACAACTAAAGATCTTAAAATGTCAATTAAGACATATTCTACAAATCTAAGTTATAATAAAAATCTTGAATCATAAAATTAGTTTTCTGCACTATCTATGTAAAAGAATTCTTTAATTTTTAACCTTAGTTTTAATAATAATATAAAATCAACTCCCAGCTAGTAATTGCATCTGATCTTAAAAATACCTTTTTGTAAAACAAACTCAAACTGACCATCGAAATAAGTAGTAGTTTTTCTAATAATATAAACTACTTTATACTGATAAATCAATTGAAAAATAATACAATTGCATATTTATAAGTTCCATCTTTAATGGGCAAACTCAAATGTCTGGATTACAAAGCTAATTGTGACAAAGCAGTAATTCAAATCATTGCCCATATAAACAAGAGGAACTGCAGATTGTGTACTGCGTACACTGTGAATTATTTAAGTACAATTACTATGTATGTATATTTCAATTGTATGTTCTATATAGATTTAGATAATTATGACACTAAAGTGGTTGTGTTGGTTATTTATTTTGTTATTTTTAATTTAACTCTTATTTATACCAAACGGGTTTATGTAGCAGTAATTTGCGAAGTTCTTCATTTTGTTTAGTCTTCCATTTTGTTTAGTACTTATTAAAATCAAGGTGCTTTTTGTACTCCGAAACAGCCTGCTTCATACAGCAGGACAGGAGTCATAGCTAAAGCTCGCCATTTTGTAAATATACATTTTGTTAATCAATTGATTGAAGACATCTTGTTAATGTACCTATTGTAATTTTTATACAAAATATGCAAATAAATAATAAGTATACAATAAGAATTCATGATTTTAATTTTTCCCTAACTTCATATTCACATAGGTTTCTAATATGCTTTTACAAGGTTAAAAAAAACCTGATCATTTACATAGATGAATTATAGAAAAAATATTTACATGTTGAAATAATGGTAAGTACACATAAAAACTACACTTACATTACCTCTATAAAGCTTATGTCAAATTTATATCTCCAGCAGGTGTGGTAAACTGTGGATAAATTGGTTATTGTGAACAGCCAATAGTCTATAATATATACTTCTCTCCATTTGCCTTGTTTTCTACTTCCTGTTATATTTATTTACATACTAGCTGACCTGGCGAATTTTGTATCGCTAATTAATAAGTCACCTTTTAAACCTTCTTTGAACTTCCACAAATATTTCAAAACCAAAATTATCCAAAATGGTCTAACCGTTCTCAAGTTTTAGCGAGACTAAAGAACAGCAATTGATTTTTATATACTACTAGCTGACCCGGCAGACTTCGTACTGCCTCATTCGATCAAAAATCAATCAACTTTATTGAATAGCAATAAAGTTCAATTGACTCTACATTTTAGTTAGAAAACGTTTGTATGGGAAATCGAAAAGGGCTGTTTTTAGGGTTTTCCCGGCAATTATTTTCTATTTTTTCTCACCTTTTAAACCTTCCCTGAACTTCCACAAATATTTCAAGATCAAAATTAGCCAAATCGGTCCAGCCGTTCTCGAGTTTTAGCGAGACTAACGAACAGAAATTCATTTTTATATATATACTATATAAGAAGAAGAGATATAAAATTTGAGCTTCTCTTTATTATACTCATATTTTAGTTATATGTAACATGGTGGAAATCAGCTAAAATAAACCTATATTCAAAATAATTATGTACTATAAATGCATAAAACATTATTGAATCAAGTTTTGTTTTAAATTCTTATAAAATAATAGGTTGAAAATTAAGTACCTACTGTGACAGTGAAGGCCGCAGGCAACTAGTTGAGTCAATCAACTTTTTAATGTGATATGTAATTATTGTAGATATTAAAGTCAATAGACTTGTTTTAAACCTGTTTTACTCATACAGATCTAGCACAACGGAAACCCAAGTTTCCAGCTGAGCTGTCTTCTGTATTATGTGACCTGGCGGAGCATCGATACCTGAAGCAGTATGAGTGGTGACATAGATAAGATCCTCCTTTCTTTACCTTTTCATTAGGCTGAAAAAGAAAAAGCAATACTTAGCCAACCTAACCAAAGAAATAATTTTTATTTGGTAAACATTACTTATCTTCTTTCTAGTGCGAGTTCTTTACATCATCAGGTCATAAGTGTTTTACTATTACTTTATGGAATAAACACAACTCACCTTGTCCTCAGACCACGAGTCTTCAGTCCATTCCCAAACATTGCCCGCCATATTATAAATGCCAAAATCATTTGGTGGGAATAGGTGCACTGGATTAGTGCCTACAAAATCATCCTTTGCTGAATTGTGATGTGGAAATGTCCCCTGCCAAATGTTTGCCCTGAAAGTGAGGAAAAGGTTTATCACTATCCACTTTTCTTTAGTTCATTACATTCACTTTATATGGTTTTACGTGGATAAAATTAAAATAAGTGTTTTTTTTTTATTTATTTTTTTACACTTACATTAGATAATTAAATATTAAATATAAAAGTAAACAAACAAATAAAATACTTAGCTAAATAACTGAACTGTTTTTTACCACAAACCGGCACCAGCTCAGCATGATGCAGGTTCTTATAAACCAGCGCTGGTCTTCCGTTGGTGCCGGTAGGTGACGTCACGCACGGCACATTTTAAATTATTGGTGATCATTTGACCCCCGTCTCACCTGATGGTAAGTGTCAATGAGGTTCATGATGGAGCATGCTAGCTAGAAGATGCCTATTCACTCTTGACTTGAAGGCTCCCAAATTATACTTAATGGGAAACAAAGATGCTGGCAAGGTGTTCCACTTCTTTGCCGTCTGCATTATAAAAGTGAAAGCAAAGCATCTAAAATAAACTTACATGTGTTTCTTTCCTGGAAATAATTTATCACCCCAAGGATATGTGGTGTCTTGGTGCCCACCCCTGCAGGCTGCTTCCCATTCAGCCTCGGATGGCAAACGAGCGCCTCGCCAGTTACAATATGCCTGCGCATCTCTCCATGACACATGAATTACAGGATGGTCCATTACATCTACAATGTGTTATTTTGTAAAATAGTATGCAGTTCTGGGCCCTATTTCTGAAATATTACAAGTTCACTAGTCTACTAGTATGTACTATGTAACTACTATAAATTTTAGAAGTTCTAGTGAACTGTTTCTTCAACCTTTTTCTAGACTTTTAAACTATATTATAGATAGTCTTTAAGCACATAGTTACAAGTTATTTAGGTATTATAGTTACAAGTCAGATTATAGCTTTAAGAAACAAAATTTACTAGAACTTATACAATTTATACTAGTCACTTAGTACCCAGAAAAGCAACAAACTAGAACTTTATTTAAAGTGATACAGTGATAAAACAATACCTTTTATATCACTATCAGGACCATGAGGATGCCTCCAGTCGGCTCCAAGCACTTTATACCACCATGTGGCTTGAACTACACGAAAATCTTTTAGTTTCTCTTTAAAAGTACTGTTCAAAAATAAACTAAACACAAAACTATCTCCAAATGTTTCAGCTTCAGTCTTATAGTTTGTGTGTGACACAAACATACTAAATTCTCTATTGGATACTTCATATTTATCCAAGTAAAAGCTGTTTACTGTGACTACTCTTTTGGGACCTTCCATGTCATTTTCTATCACAATGTCATCAGTCCCTACTTGATATTCACCACTGGGCACTAGAACCGTCCTTTCTAACTCATTAAATTGTTGCTCATTATTACTAGACTGCTGAATTTCATTACTTATTGAGCATTGATCGTGACTTTCAGTTCCTAATGTTCCAAAAAAGGTATCACTACTTTTTTCACTTGCAGTACGCCTAACATTGCAACCACAAGAACTTTCTTCCCTAGAACTCATTGCTAAATGTAAAAAACAAACATAAAACATAAGAGTTATCATTTTATTTAATCAAAACGTAAGGTATTCAAATGTTATTCAATGAAATAATTTATCACAGAAAAATCAGCAAAAAGTAAACACAGGCCTCAAATCAAATCAAATTAACAAGTTGTCAACATGTCAACTTGTCATTTTTGTCAATGCCAATTGCCAAATGCCCATAGATTAAGTAGACTATATTACAAATTCCTGAAACTGAAATCATGAAATGCCAATGTGCGACTTTGACGTCTGTGTAACTCGTGAGACGTCAAACCCGTACAGTGCTGCCAGATCACGACCAGCCGAGTAGCCAAAAATTGCCAGAACCGTTATAAAAGCGTGAGTGCAGCAACCGCGAATATTTTGAGCTTACGATGCGATGATCCAACGACTCTTACGATGTTGTCGGTCTAACTGACTCCACATATAATATAAAAGAGCTTACCAAGGACCTAGGAACTTATAAAATGACAAAATCAAGGTGTAGGTAGGTAGGTATACAAATTTTCAGCATAATATCTCGCAATCAAAGGTTGACCCTCCTCTTTTTGGCTCATTTGACTGGAATATACCTAATTACAGGGTTAAATTAAACAAAATAGGCAAACGCATCATATCTAGATTTTTATTGTTTATCCAAATAGGAGTCTGTAGAAAAATGAGAATATCAAAAAATAAACAGTAAATTTTAATCCTTTCCAGAATATCACTGAATATAATGGGCGAGTAGGAAGCCTGGAAAAGAAAGTACTTTTTTATAAGTTTCTAAAATAGATGCGGGGGCGCGGTATAGTAGGGAAATAAACTCAAATGTTAACCAATTTACAACTTAAATTACTCATTCAATTTCACCATCACCAACACAAAATAATCTGTGAATAACTTTAATTAGAATAATAATGTAGTTGTAGATAACGGTTAGCGTAATCTACATGTCTGTAGGGGAGGCACAGCGGATCCGCTTTTGAAAATACTTTCATTAGAATGCTTCGTTAGAATGCTACAGTAAGTACACCCGAATTTTAAGCGCTATATATTTTATTCGGGATGGGTTGCTAACGAATCAATAAAATACCTACCTAATAAGTAAGTAGGCACCTCTGCATCTAATCAGATGATGGTGAAATGCGCTGAGCCTGTTAGTGCATTTACCTACTCCATAACTAGGCAATCTATATCTACCTGACCCAAAAGGAGCAGTTTTCCCGCCTCTCGTTCACTAGTTTTGATTTAGTTACCGCGCCACGCCCGCCTCGGCCTGCCTGATTTGTGCGACGATACGGTCGGTGTAGCGAAGTTAGTGGGATCCACCGCGTCCACGCCCCTTGTCTCCACGCGTGCTATGGTATGGTACGGAGGTCTCGATTAGGACCGGTAACCACCAATGTGGAAAGCTGATGTTTAAACTATGATGGCTCAGTGGTAGTGACGTCGGCTTTCGATCCGCGTGAGTTTGAATCCTACAATGAGCTTGTGCTTTCGGCGAAGGGAAACATCGTGATGAAACCATAGCTTGGCGGCAGGGTATTTTCTAGTAGGTACTCGCTTGGCTAGCTACCACCCTCAAGTTAAGAATCTGTCGCCAAGCACCTATCGATGTGTTTCGGCAACATCACTTGAGAGCCAGTTCCAGCATGACACCACCTTCGACCACATCGTCACTTAACGTCAGGTGACTTGTGGTCAAACGCTACCCTGGCTACCCGACGATGTATGTGGTAGGTGGCGCCACGCTACATCCACCTGCAATGAGAATTGGCTCTCAAGGGAAACTGCCGATGCAGTAAGTACTTGAACATTGAGGTACTGCAACTTTGCAACAGTACGAATAAAACCTATCAATTTTAAACTCTTAGTGCCCCCGCGCATTTAGGCCGCTGGCCGCGCGGTCAGGTCACGTCACCGCGGCCAAACAATCCTTCCAAGTTATTTGGAACTGCGCGGATTTAGCGGCCAGCCGTTGGCGGCCCCGCTGGATTAAATGGGCTGCGCGCTCTGGCCGTGCCGACCTGGCCGCGCGGCCAACGGCCTAATGGGCGGGGGCACTTACAGTAACAATACTTACAATAAGAGGGGAACAATATCCTCATGTCTCATTTTTCCGTAATACTTAGCAATACCATCCACATGACCCATTCCCACGACGGCCAATACACGAGGTTGTGCCACTGTGAAATCATACAAACATTATAACCAACATTGAAATAAATACACAATTAGTAGACTTAGTAAACCACACAATTAGTAAACCATAACTTGGTGGTATTGTGTTTTGATATTTTCTAGTACTCGCCTGGCTAGCTACCACACTCATGTTAAGAATCTGTCACCAAGCACCTATCGGTGTGTTCCGGCAGCCTCACTTGAGAGCCAGTTCCCAATCCAGGTGTAGCGAGACGCCACATCGCCACTTAACATCAGGTGACTTGTGGTCAAATGCTATGTAGGTAATTTCTTTTTTCATTGATGCTTATTGCCCTGCTATCTACAACCTCACCCCACAGGCGACAGAAAAAGTACCTCATCACCTAATGCCGACTAGGAGTTACGAAAGAGAAAAAAACAGGACAGTACCTATTTTCCAAAAATAGCCAAAACGCTCTCTGGGTATTTCTTAATAATGTTGATGACACTAACAAGTATAGCCATAATAAAGAGGCACGTTTGCATTTTTTTTTTCAGAAAGTAAGTAAAGGTATCCGACTATGTTAAGTATTTTATTTTATTATGTAGATTACTAATTAGTACCCATTTATGTACCTACCTACCTACACTTCAGCAGTTTTGATTCCCAGAAAAAAATACGTGAACTAAACATGCCTGTACGAACACATTCTTGCATTGAATACGCCAAACATTTATCACGTTCGTCGACAAACACATGAAATATCTTTTTGAAGGCCGGCACGTCACGGGTGATCTCCTCAAACTGAGCTTGCACAAAATCCTTGTCTTTATATTTCTCGAGTTGTTCCTTGCTGCAATTAACAGAAGAGAATATCCGATGCAATAGATGCAAATGATAGCGCTCCCGTTGAATAAAAAGTAACATAAGTTTAGATTAGATATCAATAACAAAAGATTTTAGGAATCTTCCGATGAAAACCAAACACGAAAGACCTTTACGAAATTAGGTATTAGAGAGAAAGACAGAGATATAAGCTAAGGGTTTGTTCGGTCGATATATTATAACGGATATATAGCATAGGTATCTTATTTAACTTAAATCTTCTACCACACTACTCATAAAAGCTAAAGTAGCTCTGTCGGTCTGTATGTTACCTTCTCACAACCAAACGTTGGAACCGATCTTGATGAAATTTTGGCGCTTATGGATATTGTTGAACCCTGGGGAAGGACTTGGGATACTTTTTATCGCGATGAACTGTAGTAATGCTGGTGAAACCACGGGGAATACCATACTACAGCATACTACTATACCATACTTACTCCAACGGTTTTGGGTTTGTCGTGGTTAGATGGTAAAGCACCTGCCCCAGCTCGTAGACGCTCAACGACTGGAAAGCTCTGGCTATCGTGATCTGTATGGGACGATCACCGAGGAACAGTTTGCAGCCTGGTATCTTTTTCATCTGAAAATTACAAATATATAACAAGGAACTTTGGCGACTTTACTTGCGTAGATCTATACATACCTACCAACACCCTAATATCCCCTACCTCTAACCCAATTTCACCTACTCACTACTCAGTCATAGCCTGAAAGGTCTACCGTGAGATCATTTTTAATGGTCACCACACACCACCATCTCCCAGCTTCAGCTGCACTTTTATTATTACATCCTACGTAAAAAACGGCGTCCAATAAAGTTTATTAAGGTAGCGACTTTATGAGTAGGTATGGCTACATTGAAGTTGAACGCGTTTTCACTCACCTTATTCAGGCATTGAATATTCGATAGATTTGCAGCATAACTATCTATGCCAGCGCTAACTCACTTCTCAGATCTAATCATCGCTTTTCCTAAGCGTTCAAACACAATCCAATCACGTTCATTAGGTACCTACTACCCATTGGCACGTAGCATCACGGTGACCGCGGGAGGAAGAGAGTCGTCAGATCGTCAATATCTACACAGCGCATAATTATGCTGCAGTGGAAATGGAAACGTACCACCACCGACCGGACGGAAAAACGAACTCACGCAGCAGCTAACAAGCGTAGTTTTCGCAAGCACATCCAGCGCATTAATGAACTCTCGGTTTCATACCCATTTTTTCTGCAACATTCTTACCTCATGACAAGCTCTTCGAAATTCTCCGCCCGGTGCAACCCCCAGTTCCTTGGCGATATCGGCATAAGTCTTGAGCAACATCGCGTGAAGCATACCTGACGCTACTCCCTGTCCCTTCACAGCTTGCCTGGAAAGGGTTAATTTATTATACTATAGTAGGCGCCCTCTGGGAACCAGTCCCAGATTTTACATAGAGGTAATGTGGCCTAGGGGCCCCGTTTGGTGCAGCTTATGGGCCCCCAACTCAAAATAAGTCAAATGAAAATTACTTAATTATAAAAGTAGATACTTAATTCATCAAGACAAATATTCAAAAAGTTTGTTCCTTACTGTACTTTTTTTGAATCAAATCGTTTTGCTTCTTCTAAAAATTTCTTCTCGTCAAGTTCTAAAAGAGAAACTCTCTGGCGACACAGTTCCACCAAAATCGCGTTGGGATTCAATGTTTGCACTATCTGTAGAAAACACGTTAGCCTAAAAGTTATTCTGATGTTGTGAGAAATAATGTGAGTATCATCTAACAATGAAAAAAAAAACGTTTGGACTGAGATATTATATTACTAAAATTATATCAGTAAGGAAACAAAATGATGTCATGAGGTATTTTATCGTAGGCAAACGTGGCGCTTACAATTAGACTAACAACCGGCTCACGCCATTCAGTTTAAAAATGAACAAACGTAAGAAAATTACCGAGGAAACATCTTCGATCGACTGTTTGCTGAAATGTACTGTGCCAAGAAGCACCACTGTCGCATCTTGGTTATTCTGAATCAAAGTCGCAGAGGGAGGGAGTTGCAAAGTGGATATATATCTAGAGCCTCCAAAGTGTGCAGGGCTAAAGCTGGCTAAAATCAAAAAGAAAATTTGTTTTAAATTGAAGCACTGGAATTAAAGCGGGGCCATGCAGGGGCCCTAGAGTACCCAATGTTTGGGCATAGTTAGAACGCAAAAAAAGCAACTTTTATTTAATAAAATGATTGACATTTTAATTTTATGCAAGTATTCAAGCGCGGTTACCGGCCGCACACACAGATATACTATGAACATTAAGGTGCTACTGCAGTTTTGTCCTCGTACTGTACCTACATATACCTACTGCAAAAATATCCGTGAGACTTACACACATCAATATGCGTAACTTTCTTGCTAACCGCAGCAGATTTAAGTCCGATGTCCCATAACTTTTTTATTAATCCACTTGCATGGTTTATCATATTTCTCTATATAATTTTGAAAATAAAACATTGTAAATTAGCTGTTAGAAATTTTAATGGGCGATTAGATTTTACTGAAATTCGTCCATGTTTGATAGCTACACTTGTCTGAAGTGTCATTGTTTTATAAAACTGTCATCAAATTTTGTTCTAATTGTAACCGAGCAGTTATTGTACCAATTAATAAGGTCGCATCGCGAGCTGTAAACACTTTACAGGCGGGCCGCACCTCATCGTAGTGCTGGTGTTGTCTACCTTACAAATTATGTTATAACAGTGCGACTGTGTGTTTGCTAACGTTTTTAAAAGGTAACTCATCTTCCGCTTTTGTAAAATCAGAGACAAATAGACACCTACATTTATTTCTCAAATAGACGCGACAGAATTTTATCTACACTACGCACTGACCTAATAAGAGACAAGGGTAACAAGAGTTTCAATAAATAAAACCGCATTATAATAATAACTACTATTTTATTCATGAAACTGAAACACACCACACTGCGTGCGACACTCATAAAAATAACTTCTAGCCTTTAACAAACTTAGGTAGTAACATGTCATCATCAGATTTAATCAAAGTTGTTGTAATGCAGAACGTTGAATTACTTAAGTTTATGAATAAGGATATTAAGACAAAATTAACCATTATAAAGTACCTAACCTTATAAAATACAGGTAGGTAGGTATAAAGTTCACGCGATATAGATAAGTACCTACTACTTTTTTTTACTTTGTAAGAAGTATAGCGTTAGACGATAAGTCACAACGATGTGGTTGAAGGTGGCGCCAAGCTACACCTGGATTGGGAACTGGCTCTCAAGTGAGACTGCCGGAACCCCCGATAGGTGCTTGGCGACAGATTCGTAACTTGAGGGTAGCTAGCCAGCCACTGCTAATATCAAAGGGCATTTAAAGTGCTCCTCGCGCACTTATCCTCAAAAAGTTGAGGGTATACAAAGGCCTTGCGATTTTAATAAATCGCGTGTACTATATCTACCTACCACCTACTAGTTAAGTATCTAATATCTACCTTAATAGCATATTTAATGAGCTTCGTATTTCACAATACGTAAACAGTCTAAAACTCTTATAGAAAGATGAATGACAAATGATTGCACGCAAGAAGTTACCTGCCGGGTGTTTCTTGCCTGTTCTTTTGCTGGTGTAAGGAGGTTTTATAGTGTGTGTTGTATCCCATATGACTTCTATATCCTATACAGACACTATCAGAATAGGTACCTATTTGTTTTGATTTTTATATTCATATTTCAATATATCTCGTTTTCAAAGTTAACTTCTAATGTTAGTGACCATGACAATTTAAAAACTACGGCTTTTTTTCAAAAAGCTTTGAAAACATTATATTATTAAAATTAGACATAGATCTCAAGGTCGTCCAATATTTTTATACAATTAAGTGAGGTCACGACTCATGTGCCCAACACTACATCTATCTTCTAAATATATATATATAACTCAAAGATGACTGACTGACTGACAAAGTGATCTATCAACGCACAGTCCAAACCACTGGACGGATCGGGCTGAAATTTGGCTTGCAGGTAGATGTTATGACGTAGGCATCCGCTAAGAAAGGATTTTGATTAATTCTACCCCCAAGGGGATAAAATAGGGGATGAAAGTTTGTATGAAACTTTGACAATTTTGTCATGTATGAATATGTTGTACGTGCCAGCCAGATAACTGACTGTAAGGGCCGGTCTTATAAACTTCCGAAGTTAAATATACCATATTTCGGTAAATTTGATGTTATTGTCAAATTTTCCGTTTCCGTTTGACAATAAAATCAATTTTACCGAAATTTGCTGTGACATTTAACTTACAGACGTTTATAAAACCGGCCCTAAGTGTTTATTATTGACAATGGTGTCGATTCTGTTGTGCATTTTCTAAAACTAAATGTGACAGATCTAATAGTAATGCTGTCGTTTTCTTACTTCCTGGGTCAGACAAGGACAGTTATATTTTTGGAACTGTCATAATTTGTATTTTAGTTTTAGAAACAACCGTAGACTTTTCCGATTTTAAAGAGCTTCATGAACAGTACCCTATGCTTTTATTACTTTACAGTTTACAGAGTAACGTTTGATCACAATTTAGTCGAAGGTGGCGCCACGTTACACTTCGACTGGGAACCGGCTCTCAAGGGAGTCTGCCAGAACACACTAATAGGTGCTTTTCATCATGTTTTTCTTTCAGCGTAAGTTCGAGCTCACAAATTATTACGTCTTCCTAGACACACAGTAAGTATAGTTCCTGCACAAATACATGATGGACATTCAATAACAGTGTTTTCTCTATCACAGTCCTAATAGCAATAACAGATAACACACAATATCCTCACAATTGTGAATAAACTAAGTTAATTGGTAGAAATATAATAATATCGTAGAGTCAAACTAAACGTTCAATGACTCAAATATTTTCAAGTATTGAAAAAAAAACCCTGTTGATAACTTTCATTTTTGTATCTCATTCGAAAATAGCAACAAAGACCAGAATAAGCAAATATATTCATTAGCTATAAGGTAACTTACATAGGAAAATTAATCTAAATTGCAATAAAAACGACTTACCATCAAATATGTTTAAAAGGTCAGCTTTCAGTGGTAATAAAAAAACAACACAAACTTATTTCTACCACTTATCGTTATCACTAATTATTTTTTACTATATTCTATAAATTCGTGTATGCAAGCAAGTATACAGGATGGTGTCGAACCTTCGCCATCAAAAGAATAAGGGTTTAGGATAATTAAAAAGTTCGTTGAAAATGTAATAAAAAGTTATAGCTGACAGTTAGCCGTAGTCACAATAATTTCAGTCAATATTATAAATAAACGTGAAATTTAAGTAAAGATAAAATAACTATCAAAATGAAATATAATATGGCATACTATTATTGATAAATTCATTTAATATTTCGGAAGTCCAATCAACTAACAATGGACAGTTTTATGAATGCTCCTTTAAGAATGGACCCACCCTGTATAAGCTACCATAACTTATATAATATTTGAAGGGGTTATCTTATTGTATATTTTATGTAGAGAGTGTTAGAAATATAGCAAGAGATAGAAATAGATTTGGCTTGGCCAATAAAATGCATAATATACATAACTTAAATGATGAAAACATGTTACATTAATTTATCGTAATTCTGGGTATCCGATGACAAAAACAACATTTTTAACGATACCGTAACGACGAGGCGTAGACGCAGGAAATCCTGGAATATAAAATAATAATAATTATCATTGTTTTTTTTAACACTACTACATATTACTCTTCGCACGAATATTTGTACCTAAGTCTTGGATATTTCTATCTATATATTTATTTCTCTATATAAGTATGTATATCGTTGTCTAGCACCCATAACACAAGTTTCTAGCTTAATTTGGGGCTAGGGCAATTTGTGTGCAATTGTCCCCGATATTTATTTATTTACTTCTGAATATCATAGAGGAGATTTTGAAAATTAGTCATCATGCCTATTCGTATTAGATGAATAAATAAGGTGGCTGACCGTGGCGGTGGCGGCGGCTCGTCCTCACGGCAGCCAGCGGCGCGGCAGCAGCTTGTACCCCGCGTACAGCAGCGCGGCCACGCACGCCGCGCGCGCCGACACACGCAGCACGCGCGTCGACAGCGACGGCGGCGGCACCCTGCCACAAACGCGTCATGTCATCATAATATTATGTTATTTTAAAGGTAAAGCTTGCTAAAATGGATAAACAGCCAAAACAGTCATGCTTACGAAAGTGACTTTGCTTGCGGCAGCGTCGTGTGTCGGGTCGCTCTCTTCCCTCTCATATGGTCGAGGAGAGCGATGGCTGGCACATGCGTCAACTCGTGAACGGGTGCTGCTTGTGGGGTCTGGTCTGCTTTGGTTGTGATCCCGCAACTCATTAATATTCATGTTCCCATATCCCAATGTGTACAACCAAACAAGAGAAATCTTATTAGTAAAGCTAATTAAAAAATATCGGACCATTAGATGACAAAAAAAAAACAACTACACAACTGTTACAACAACTGTCAATATTCAATACATAATTATATTGACAGACAATACGATATTTATCGAATGCGATAATATATCACGCCGCGAGAATTGGGCCCCAGGGATCGATTAATGGTTTCGGGCGTTAGAGACTAGGGTTTTGTACCTCAAAAGCAAAAACGGAAATCTTACAAACCAGCCTTCAAAGCTAGCGTTCCCGGGTTTGAATCCCGGTAAGGGCAAATATATGTGTGATGAGCACGAATATTTGTTTCGGATATTTCTATCTATATAGTATTTATTTCTATATACTTATTTATATACATAAGTAAATAAAACAAAATAAAAAATCACTTTCTCGTCTGTCTATCTGTCAAGACCTTTTTTTAACCCCCGACGCAAAAAGAGGGGTGTTATAAGTTTGACGTCGATGTCTATTTGTGTGTATGTGACACACAGTGTGTGTTCGTGTGTGTGTGTCTGTGGCATCGTAGCTCCAGAAACTTACTTGAGCAATGGAGGTATATCGTCAGGCGTGATCTTGCCCCAATGATCGACGATACCGGCGACGTGGCCAATACCCACAACGCCGACTATTCGACTCGGCTCCCGACCTAAAATAAATATGTATATTGAAATCGTATCCTCTTCATTTGTGAGTTTATCGTCAGTAACAATCTCTCATGTCATAATGGCGGCACTTGAGTTGGCGTAGCGTAATTATGTTGGCGTAGCGTAATTGTGTTGGCGTAGCGTAATTATTTAGCCGTATTGCTCTATTTTTCTTAAAATAATACTAAAGACATTCATAGGAATCAGCGAAAACGCTAAAAGAATACGATACGTGAGAACGGTAGGCGAATAAGTTACGCTAAAAAGCTTCACGAGTAACAACAAGAGTACACTACGCGTATTTTGTACGCAATTACGATACTCCAGTACGATAAGCGAATGCGTTACGTGAATACGCTATATAGTACTCGAGTAAGCAACAGAAATACGCTACAATTATTCTCAACACGTATAAGTTACGCGAATACGCTACGCCAAATGAAGTGTCGCTATAAGAAACTAAGCTTTTGAAAAGGGATTCTATAACCAATGAAAAACTTCATTCAATAACATTATAATGTGAATTATTTTATTAGAAGGAATATACGGAAATCACATTGCGCACGCTTGACCAGTTTCTAACATAACATACTTTTTTTCCTATAAAATGTTTTAGACATGTACAGGTGCTAAATATTGCCTAATAGAAGAAATCTTTTTGAGTTTCGACATGAAGAATCCCATTTCAAAAACTCACCCCATAACTTGACAAGAGACTCACGGCGTTGCATGGCGGCGACTTGTAGCGAATGACACAGATACATGTCTCGCTCTACCACGAACACTCGCTTCAACGCGGGGAACTCTTCTGCCATCTCATCCAACATGTCTTCTAACATCTTCTTCTGTTTGCACTTCTCTACTTCTTCCAAACTAAAATTAAATAAACATGAGTTTTTCATCTCGCTATTGCATTCTTATAGAGTGAAATAACAGATACAAATTCCCTTTAGATGCCTCTGGCTCCATCGAAAATAAATGTTTACAACTATTGTCTTACTGTGGCATAGAAGAGACTATGGTTTTGCTACTGTAAGTCTCGAACACAGATATAGATTAAACTAGCTGCGCCCCGCGGTTTCACCCGCATCTTCCCCTAGGAACTTTTCCGGGTCAAAAAGCATCCTATGTCTGTCTCCTGGTTCTAAGCTACCTCCCCACTAATTTTCAGCCAAATCGGTTCAGCCGTTCTCGAGTTATAGATAGTGTAACTAACACGACTTTCTTTTATAAGTATAAAAGATAGATTAGATACCGGAAGTGTGTCAATTTGTACGAGAACCAAGCATGCCACATATCATCCTTACCTGATAGTTTGGTTGGATGTCAGCAGATGCCATATGAAACGTATGGTTTGTCCCCACGACAGCGACGCAATGGCTCTGTGGAGAGTGACATCGATGGCCCTATCGCCTAGATGCACCACACAGTAAGGTACCTTCTTGGCCTGGGGACAAAAAAAAATCTTTCTTAACTTCAACCACACATGCGGTGTGAGTTTTCTTACATCTCCATATGATACTATAGTTTATTGGAGAAAAAAATAAATTAAAATTTTCAATTCAGCCGTAGCGTGGCGCCACCTTCGACCATTTCGTCACTTAACCTGACTCGTGGTCAAACGCTAACCTGTAGGAAATAATATACGGAAACGATTCCAATCAATCTGTTTCATTATTTACAAGAAACTTTTCGAATCCTTACAGAAAGCATTTTGAATAGGGGTTCTGAAAACATACTGGATATTCAAAATAAAATAAAACTAATAAATAGAAAGTGGATATCACATTACCTCTGCCATGGCACGTCTGAATTCACCGCCAGGCGCCATGCCTAGTTCCCGCGTGATATGTGCAGACATATTCAGCAAAAGAATATACATCAGTCCATTGAATACTCCATTCTGTGCCATTGTTGCTCTATTAAAAAAAAAACAAACATAAAAGATTGAAGACGAATTTTGTATGACTAGCGACTAACTTTGTGATGGCGTATTCAGGCTTCCCTATGTTCATCGAGTTGGCTTTACGACTAGGCGCAAACAAGGGGGGCCTTTCACTAGCAACCAAAGTACTTTGTCACACTAATGTGGTGCAACGCTACGTCTTGTTGAAGAACTGGATCTACTCAAAATTGAGCCACACTGATAGGTGTTAATTAAATACAAATATTTTAATAGAAACCAACCTGATTTTCTTAATGTTTATATTCTTAGCTTCCCTAAGTATAACTTCTTCATCGAGTAACAGGATATTGGTCCTCTGTTCACATAACTCCACCATCACAATATGAGGCTGCACCTTTTGTATAACCTGTAACATAAGAAATGCGTGTGTATTAGCCATTTTAATTTTTTGACACCAAACAATATTCCATTTATGTTTATTAGTACTTGTTCACTGAGAAATAAGACCTTCAGAAATACCGTTTTCCTTCTGAGTCAAAAGAGAAGGAATTTTGATTTAGAAGGAAAATTAGGTAAAATAAGGAAGGAATCGGTCTTGGAAGGTAAGACTCAGAAGGAAAGTCACATTATTTTTCTGAGTGTAAACAGAAAGTTTATGACCACTTTCCGATATCAAATCTTGATCATTAAAATCTGACTTTGATTGGGTTCCTTATAAAACTAGCCACCAACTAAAAAAATAAACAAACCTATAGGATCTCAGATAATTCTTCATGTATAACAATAAATGATACATGATGACCACTTTCCGATATCAGATCTTCATATCACATCAATATCTGATTCTGATTGGGTTCTTTATAAAACTAGCCAACAACTAATAGCCATAAATAAACCTATAGATCTGTTAGTTCTTCTTTAATGTTTCATAATACATGATTACTGTGAAATTTAATAACACAAATGTTTGTCATACATACCTTCGCCACATCCTCCTGTGACTGGATGCTGAAATGGGCAGTACCCACTAAGTACACTTTCCCACCATCAGGTGTATCCAAGACAGTTACCGTATTTGGTAAACCATCATCTCTTGGCAAGTCGGGAAAACCTAAAAGATTTACAATGACCTATCAATGTTGAGAAAGATTTTATTTCATTTTTTACAACGAAAACAAATTACAATAGATTTTTCATACACAATGTCAATAACTAACTGTGATGGCGCAACGACTCAAAGTGAGTCTTGGCCTCCGATAATAAAAGATACCACTTCAATCTGTTCTGCGCCACTTCCTGCCAGTCCTTCCCCTGGAGTTCGCACAAATCCCTTGTGACTTCGTCTTTCTAGCGATACCAATATAGTATAAATACATAGTACTAATAAATTCTGAACTAGATTGTAACTCAAAATATGTGTACTACAGATATACGAACACATTAAGAATATAGATTGATAATATTATTATGTTTGTTGTTATCAAATTAGATAACATTAATTATGTATGTATATTTTTTTATCCTTGTAGAGTGCCAGTAAGCATTACTATTTCACTTTCAAGGCCCAGGCACATAATAACTGCATGTCTCAGTGTCTGTAGTGTTGCAATGTACTTTGTGATTCACATTTCTAAGTATTTATTTTTCATTTACCAAACAACTCACCTTCTATATCACATTCTGGGTTTGAATTTGTAATTTGAAAATCTGAAGGGCTTTCTTTTTTTTGATCGGGTGTGGAGGTCACAAACTCTGGCGTTTCTAAAATAAATATACATCCAGAACATTATTTTATAACTGTGTGCATGCTCTACAAAACTATTAAGAATATTTCTAACAATATAATATTGCTATCATTAGCTTAATGTCCTACTGCAAAGTAAGTCTCACTATTTTATCTACTCCTTTTTTTTACTACTTACAGGGTAGTGTTTGACCACAAGTCACCTGATGTTACTTGACCTTTTTCATATATATCAGCTTGCTTTGGTTCAAAGTGTTTGCCATAAATCTTGTTATCGTGAAACATTTTAAAAACTTACCACTCTTACCCTGATCAGAATTTTTAGCTAAATTTAAGTGAGCATCGCCGCCGCCGTCCTCCGCTTTGATAAACATCTGGCATTCGTTCACAATGTCACATTTTACTCCAGAAGGCATTGATTGTAGCAGTGCATGCTCCTCCGCGCCTCCCCTTGGAGCAACCGCTGTGTTCTTCAATAGACGATCAGAAGAATCCATTTTAAATGATTCTAAAACATATATTGTAATGGTAACAGTTTTTTTTTCATTGACAACTCAACAAAAACAATGTGTAAAAATGAGTATTCTGTTGTCTACAACAATAATAATGGTTCAATAATATTTCCAAGATTATCAGGTCATATTAAAATAAGATTATATGATGACGATTTTTAAAGAATTCGCTTGCCAACTCAGTTGTTTTTTAAAGCGCTAGTGAAAGGATAGTTATGTACGTGTACTTTTGTTACCTGTTAGTTGTTCTGTTTAAGTAGTGTGAAACCAATTCTCTTTTACATTCAATGTGATGAAGACACTAATAATGTGCCGTGGCGACAAATTGTAGCTTTCCTCTATTGTTTCAAGACTGTACTGTAATTAAATTGAAAAAATTAGCAGCTGGCGGCAGTGTTGATTTTTCTGAATTGACAAAATTAAATTGACAAGATGACAAGTGACTTTGAGTTCTGTTGACTACTTGACATTGACACCAGTGCTACTTTTCATTTACAATTTTTTTATCCTGTAGTCTGGCAAGTGGCAACACTGACACTGTACTTAATGATACGACGTCATTATCATTACAGCTGTTACGTCACTTCACATCGCAAAGTAGAATTTGCGAGTTTTTGGTAATAATTCTATTCTCTAACACAAAAACAAAATGAGTGGAGCCTGGAGACAAGTTGGTTTGAAGTAAGTACATATTCAAACACATATTTTCCTATTCTAATGTGTTTCATAAATGTAACAGGTTATAATTTTCCAGTTACATAAACTACTCCAACATCGCTGCCAAAATTTTGCGACGATCCCTGAAGGCTGAACTTCGTAATGATGCTATGAAACGTGATGTATCCCACGTTAGAATTACACCCTGGGCTAATGGCAAGCCAGCTCGTAAGTATCATTGCCAAAAATACACTGATTTACAAGTTCCCTAGAATATTAAAGATTGGAAGGTTCTTTATATTATACACTAATTTACAGCCAATCTGGAATAGGATAGATAGACAAAATAGTTTCCACAGTTACATACTTCAATTTGCAGTTATTCAGAGGATATGAAATACAAGATACTACCTACCCACAGATTGCTCTACTATTTATATTTCCATTTTGTTTATATTTCTGTAATGTCTATTTAAATTTAATACATTTTTCAGATGATAAGGACTAAATGGTGTAAGTTAGGTTTAGCAAAATACAGCATATGTTTGCATACAGTATCTAATACTTACTGTCTCGCAATAAACTAACTTTAGTATAGAAAACCTTAGTTATACTTAACCATAGATTGAGTGTGTTTAATTTGTGCTGAGAAAACTAACATCTGAGTTTATGCATTAAATCAGAATTGAAATAACATTTTAGGATTGAAATCCTATTGTTTTTTGTGTGTGAATATTGTGAAGTCTTTTTTTTAATAACACTAAGTAATTATTCTAAAGGGTGAGCATACCTAAGTGGGATTCCTGTTTAATGTAAGTTAATTTAAGCAAAAAAAAAATGTCATATATTGCTACAATGCAGCAAATCTTACAACACTCCGTTGGCCTGCCCGTTGCCTGCTCCGTTGCCTGGGACTGATTTTTGGTTTGCAGTATTGTGCAATGTGCATACCTTACTAAGCTTTGCCATCAATTAATTAACTATACTGAACAATATTGTAAAACTGTGACATGTCAGGCCCATGGCCCAGAATAACATTTAGAACCAGTTCCCAATGTAGAGTGGTGTCACTCTGACCGCATTGTTGCTTAACATCACGTGACTAGCAATCAAATTACTCTGTAAGAACTAAAAAACCCACTTAGTTATATGTTTACTCAGGAATCTGTTAATTATTTTGATTATAATAACACTTGTCTTGATATTTCCAGACTTGCAAGCGAAGAAGGAATAAGGAGCAGTTACTTTTGTCAACATGCATGATGTTGATGGTCAACAACTATTTAATTTAATGTAGAACATATTTAATCAATAAACTTTGTTGCTATATTTTTTTTCTTTCAATAAAATACAATGTACCACCAAACTGCTATCATGAATCTGAGACAGCTTTCTTAGGTCATCTCTATTTTTGTACTTTTCATAAACCCATCATATCAACTCTACCACACCCAATCTGCAAACAATATCAAGGACATTTCAGTCCAGCTGTGTGTCTCAGCAGTGTAATTGATGAGATAATATACCTATTTTTAAATTTAATTTGCTAAAAGAGTATTTAGAATGGTATTGATTATTTTCTGAGAAATAAAACATACAAATAATGATTGTAAAGCTTTTTTAATCTGGTCACCTTTACTGCTAAGTTGTCTTGCTTTACTTCTTCTATTAAACTCCTACCGAATGAAGCTTTCGGCTCTATCTGTATTGAAGATACATTTGTAATTAAATCACATTCTTTTCTAATTTTTTCTAATCCATTCCATGCTATCATAACACCATTATCAGTGCATAATTTTGGTGGAGGGCGAAAGACATTGTAACCCATTTTGTTCCCTATAACTTTAATTGATTTAAATATAAAATCATTGCAGGCTACACCACCTGATACTACAATGTTCCTATTCTTAGCACTAATAAACTTGTTATTTTCACTAAATAAAATAGCTCTTTCAGTCCTTAGAGCCAAATGTTCTGCAATGGCTAGTTGAAAAGCAGCACACAGTTCATTTGCTTCTGGTATAATACCATCACCTATCACATTGTGTTCAGACTCCTTCTGAAATAACTTTCTTTCAAAGGAGTCTTTGAGTCCACTGAAGCTAAAGTTACAGTCTCTATACCTCCATAGAGGCATAGGAAATTTAAACAGTTCATAGTTTTGTGCTTTACTAGCTGCTGATTCTATTGCTCTTCCTCCAGGCATATTAGAATATTCAGGTAAATTTCTCAATTTCATTCGTCGTGCAGCTTTGTCCAATACTTCCCCTGGTGCATTGTCTAAGCCTTGTCCGAGCAGGAAAAAGTCATTGAAATCATTCACAATTGACAAGAGGCAATGTCCTCCCGATATAAGCAATGTTAAATAAGGAAATGGTATATTGTAATACATTCTTGCAACTAATGCATGAGCCTCCATATGATGTATAGGTATTACTGGTTTGTGGAACTTTTTTGATATATACTTTGCATACTTTATTCCAACCTCAAGACTGACCAGCAAGCCAGGTTTTGTAGTTACAGCTATAGCATCAATATCTTGAATGACCAGCTGAGCTTGATGTAGTGCTTCTGAAACTGCTGTTTCAATATTGCTCCGATGCAACTCCTGGGCTATGACTGGATTAACGCCTCCATAGCGGAGGTGAACAATGTTTTGGGAATACAAAGACTCTCCCAGAATATTACCTAGACCGTCCACGACACCAACGCCGGTATCATCACATGATGTTTCAATGCCTAAAATACGGGTATCCTTAGAAATCGGAGCCGAGACCGATGCAGAACGAGCGTAAAACTTATGTAACCTATAAAATTTCATTAGACGAAAACTAGGATGCGATGTGTACATGGTTAATCCTTAGATTAGACACCAATTAATCATATTATTGTAATTTCATTTCATGCCATCCTTGCCCAGTATAATTAACAAAGAAATTGATTATTGAATTAAGCTGGCAATTTCTAAACTTTTTAGTGTTGCCAACTGGGTATCAAAATTTAGGCTATGCCAAATAAAAAAAATATATAGTCTAAAAAACTAAAAAAAACACTTTAAAAACGCACTGAAAAGTATAAAATAATAAAATTGACTTGTATTTGTTACGATATAATGGTTAATTCAAAAAGTGTAGAGCGCTTTTTGGTTGTGTGTACTTTTATTTACCCAGTAAAAGAAGCGCTCCACACTTTTTGAATTAACCATTATATCGTAACAAATACAAGTCAATTTTATTATTTTATACTTTTCAGTGCGTTTTTAAAGTGTTTTTTTTAGTTTTTTAGACTATATATTTTTATTTTTTACTTTTTAGTCATTTCTTACCAAGTTCAATCTATTAGACTCATCAAGACGAATCATATGAGCCCAAACACGAGGGGTTTACTAGTAGCCACTGCAGAGATCCCCTACCCACCATTCGGTTCCATCATCAGACCCTCGTCACCAAGTTCAATCTATTGGACTCATCAAGATGAATCATATGAGCCCCAACACGAGGGGTTTACTAGTAGCCACTGCAGAGATCCCCTACCCACCATTCGGTTCCATCATCAGACCCTCGTCACCAAGTTCAATCTATTGGACTCATCAAGATGAATCATATGAGCCCCAACACGAGGGGTTTACTAGTAGCCACTGCAGAGATCCCCTACCCACCTTCCGGTTGCATCATCAGACCCTCGTCACCAAGTTCAATCTATTGAACTCATCAAGACGAACCATATGAGCCCAAACACGAGGGGTTTACTAGTAGCCACTGCAGAGATGCCCTACCCACCTTCCGGTTGCATCATCAGACCCTCGTCACCAAGTTCAATCTATTGGGCTCATCAAGACGAATCATATGAGCCCAAACACGAGGGGTTTACTAGAAGCCGCTGCAGAGATGCCCTATCCACCTTCCGGCTGCATCATCAGATCAGGTCGATGATACCAAATTATTGCATTGTCACCGAGATTACATACACATACAAAGTTTCAAGTCGATACGACAATTAGAAGTAGGTGAAAATTGACTTCTAAGATTTGATTACATTGTTAGTTAGTTAGTTAGTTACCAGTCAAGCTAATAAAAGTGTTTTAATAAAAACACTGCACTTGCTCAACATAAATTGTATATAGAAACTGATAGATGGCGTTGACAATACTTAGAGCTAGCAGGCACCCTGATAAAAAAATCCGGTTAATGATTAGATTAGGTAATCGTTTATAATAATGAGAAAAAAATCTTGGTTTATATTAATTAGTTTAAATATCGCTGTTCTCATTATTCATGTACGTTTTCGTACACTTATTGATTAATAAGAAATTGTGGAAAATATCTCATAATTGGTTGTGATAGCTACAGTTTAAAGCTGAGTTTGGGGTTAGGTGCTTCGAACATTATTACTATTAAATTGACTCAAAAAACCAAAAATGGCTAGGTCTAGCTATAAAAGCCTTAGTTGGTAACACTGAATTACCTGCCAGAAGTGATAGTGACAGCCTGATAGCAGTGCAATTATTTTTTTTGCTTTTTTTTATGGCGTCACACGATTAGTGTATTTGCAGCAGTGCAATGCTATTCTAGTCACTAACCTGACAGTTATGTGAGTGTCACTGTCAACGCCTGCGACACAGCTGTGGATCATTTACTTTTCTGTGGAACTGACTTATCATTTTATCACATACGAATACGAATCAGAATCATACGATTCATTTCATACGATTTGTATAGTCGGTGGCCAGTATACAAAGTTACTCTATGGTCGGTGGTTCGGTCGGTTGTTCTTGTTCATAAGTTCATTGTTCAGCTGTTGTGGTGTGATTTTGTGAAATTATGTACTTGGCTTAATTATTTTGGAAAGGTTTATAGAAAATTATCCTATTCTTGTGTAAACGTGTTGCACCTGAGCTGTGTGAGTGTATAATTAAAACACCGACATCCACCACACAAAATCTGATTGAAGCATGGTAAATATACTTATCATTTGCTCATACTGTTTCTGCTTTCATTGACAAATTTTTACTAAATTAGAAAGTTATTAATTAGTATGATAATAGTAAAGAAGAAATACTTATATCGTATCTATCTACCGAGTAATACTGTACTAGAGCGTAAGCCCCTGTCATTTGCAGATTGATTTGTAAAATTGTAACCTACACAATTTTCGTAACATTTACTATGAAATGACCGGCTTGTCAATTTACTAACCGGGTTCGCAACCTAAATACATTTAGCTTAATTTGGACTGCATTGCACACATGACACAGGTAGGTAAAATAATACTCTCAAATGTCAAACAAATGAGATTGTCCTGAATATTTTTGTACCTAAATAGATGTTAGCAGGCCTGACTCACTCAGCAGTATGGGCATGAATTCCTGCATGCAGGTTCACTTACAGTACACTCAAGGTGAATAACACCTATCTTGCAGTAGTATTTAAACCCAAGAATTGAAAAAGTTTGATTGGAGTATTATGCTGATAATTTTTATACCCTCTTCTCCAATATCAATGTCAACCCTACACACCATGCTATATGTACATATTTATGTATATTATGCACACAGTGTGATAATTTTTACTACCTATTCTTTGTGCTTTAGTTTTCTTTATTAACAAACCTTAACATTAATTTTAATATACTAGAGAGACCTGCCCAGATTCCGCACAGGTTATGAATAAATATAAATGAATAGGTCATTCAGAAAAAGTTTGTTATCAGTGAACAAAATTTTGGAATCTGATCTGTAGTTTCAGAGGCTACCTTGTGCAAACATGCAAACTTACATACCTACCAACAGCTTCACCTCTTCATAGTATTAGTGTAGATTAGTACACACCACAATTACACAATAATAAAATAAGCAATTAGCCTAATTATTAACCAAGGCTAAGAAACACAATAATCATGTTTAAGTATTCACATATGGGTATTAAGTGAGGAAGTAAATGTTATTTTAACATTAGACATGACATTATTACATTCATTCTGATGTCTATGTTTGTTTATAGTTACATAATACACCTTACATTTAACTTAAGCTTAGCACATGTCAAACAATTTATATTTAATAAATGCTATATTTCTATGTATTTTCCTTACAGATTTTATGATTGTATGCCACAGAAAAACAACAAAATGAAAATCCTAAACATATTGAAGCAATCTACATTAATACATCTATGTTTTGCTATATCATACTTCATTTCTGGAATAATACTGAATTGTGTACAAGCCATACTATATTTCGGACTGAAGCCTTTCAATAAATCTTTGTACCGTAGCATAAACTACTATCTTTCATATTCGTTTTACAGTCGTAAGTAATTTATTTTTGTACCAACTATATAAACACATTATTAAATAGAGACTCACACTAGTTTTGCATGGGAAAGCAAATAGAAAATAGTTGAAGTGGTCTTGAGCCAAATATAAATTCATTAAGCATTTTTCCCAAATTTTCTAATATTTCTTTACCTAATCATAAACCTTAAAAGAAATATTACAAAAAAATAATAAATTGGTAAAGCCATCTTCAAACAATGCGCTTTCCAATGAACAGCCTTTATTTTTAAAACACTTTTATTAGCTTGATTTATTTACATTTGATGTACACACAATAATGTAGGTATATTTGCATTTCAGAATTAGTATTTATGTCAGAATGGTGGTCAGGAACAACCATCTCGTTTTATATTAAAAAGGATGAATATGAGAAGTTTTATGGCAAAGAGCATGGATATCTCATTATGAACCACAGCTATGAAATAGACTGGCTGATGGGATGGCAGTTTTGTGATAGTGTTGGTGTTTTGGGAGTAAGTTACTGCTATATATTTATCTATCATCAATATATCTATTGTTTCCTAGGAGTCTCACATGAATAAAATAATACCAATTTACCGCTCGCTCTGTAGTGAAATAGTTATATGTTTTTACACATTATTATTTTTTTTGTAAAAAAATAGGTATGTTGTATAAATATATTTTGTGTCTTGTGTTTTGGAAATAGAAAATACTTATCTTATAATACAAATATATGTATAAAAGTAGTTATTCCAAATTGTGTGGATAGTATGCTATCAAAAAGAATCATAAGTTCTTTTTGATAGCAAATGTCAAGATTATGTTTTCATGATAGATATAGCATGTTTTATGACATTCATATTTTATGTCTCTATAACCAAAATCTGATATTGTGTTTTTATTCCAGAACTGTAAAGCCTACGCCAAAAAAGTTATCCAATATTTACCTCCAATCGGATGGATGTGGAAGTTTTCCGAGTTTGTCTTTTTAGAACGCTCATTTGACAAAGATAGAGAAATAATTAAAACACAGATCACAGAGCTCTGTGATTATCCTGATCCAGTGTGGGTAAGTTAATGACTTCATCATCATTAACCTATTATGTTTCCACTGCTGGGACATAGACACAGACCTTCTCTTAGAGATAGTGTATGAGCCATAATCCACAACGCCCAGTGCTAGTGTCCAGACTTAGTGTCAGGGTCTTCAGACCACCCAAAGGCCTCATAGTCTTAACTACTGCTTCCCTAAAACAACAACCAGGCTTAACACACCCTCTGAAGCACGGAAGCGCTTAGTTTTACCTAAATATCTAGTGTTCACCTATTCAAGTAGTGACTGTAGGAATGTTGCTAAACCGAGAATGATTAGGCAAACTACGCTACAAACACTTAATATATTAATTATTAGCAATATACCTAGTACCTACCTATAGATACTAAAATAATTATATGAACTATTATGTATTATCTTTTACGTGGCACTAAAGTTTATCAAGTGTCTGAGCTATTTATCACTCTATAATGTTAATTAATGTAGTCAATTGGGCACTTCATTAGTCACCAGTCATAACATAATACTTTAATAGGGTTCAGTTCCCCACAATCACTCATGTGATCTCTTAGTCTGTCATTAACTAGCTGCTGCAAACGGCGTGGACTACATGTTGTAAAAAAACTATTGTTAATTTGATCTGATAGCCTTGTTGTATTGTAAAGATAAAGTTATCATCATCATCATCAGCAGCCTGTATCAGTCCACTGCTGGACATAGGCCTCTCCCAAGGTACGCCACTGAGCCCGGTCTTCGGCTCTTCTCATCCAACTACTGCCAGCCACTCGGCGCAAATCCTCGATGAAGTTATAGGAAATACTATTTATGGCACTTTTCTAATATACCTCCAGAATTTCTAAAAACGTGTCTCAGTTATAGTTTTATTACATACTAGCTGTTCCTTGTGGTTTCACCCGTTTGTACTAAAGTTTATCTTGAGAATAAGTATCCTATGTTCTTCTCAAGGGTACAAACTATCTCTATACCAGATTTGCTCAAGATTGGTTCAATAGTTTTTATGTTTAACCAGAACAAACAAACAATCAAATCTTTTCTCCTTATTTATATAGAAAGGTATTAAGTAAGTATAGATAAACTGTGACCTCAATGACATATTTCTCCTTTAGTTGTAGATTTTATTGAATAGTGAACTTCTCTTTGAAGTAAATCAAAACTGCATAGGAATTTTAAAAAAATGTTAATATCACCTAAGTCTAAAACATAGAGCCACCTCATGCTGTAAGCCTCCTAACAGAAACCTTAAACATTTGTTTTCTCCCCAGCTACTACTGACTCCAGAAGGTACTCGCTACACCAAACAAAAACATGAAGCCTCAGTAAACTTTGCCAAGGAGAAAAATTTGCCAATCCTCAAGCACCACCTCACGCCGCGCACGAAGGGTTTCACAACAAGTTTATTGTATTTCAGAGGAAAAATACCCGCTATTTACAATATCCAGTTGGCTTTCGACAGAAGTAGTAAGGTACGAGACATTTCATTTATCCGGCTTTTGCCTCAACTTTTTTTTGTTGCGGCATTTTTCTATTGCTTCTATACCAACTGTTAAGAACCCACGGTCCGCAGCCTGTCTGCATACGGCCCGTATTACGGCCCGCATTGTAGTACGCACTAAAGAATATTCATTAAATTTAATAGCAGTATTGCTCATTGTTTCTAATGATTTCAAAGTTATTGGTACCTACAAAATATTAATGAAGCGTTGATTAAGTAACTGTGCGTTATGCATTCTATTGTGTCCAACCCCAACATTATATGTATACCTCGTTAGTTTAGCTTTATTTTGCCACTGCGTGGCCGTTGTATGTCAAAAGTAGACAAAAGTTTGCGTTGTTTTTGACCAAACATAACAAAGACAAAGTTTACGATCGCACACCCACCGGTTGCTATGCCCCGCACACTGTGTGCATGCAGCGATTTTTATCTTGAAAATGATTATAGTTGTTGTTGCATTTTTCCAATATTCCATGTTATCACTTCTATTAGTCATATTTTATCGCTTTATAAGCCATATTTAAGAACATAAATGTAAGGGCAAGCACATGCTGAAGATGCCGGTTTAGCTCGCTACCTCGCTCGGTCTGAAACAAACACTCGTGGTAAACTGCAATGTATTGCATTGACGTATCTTTTGGCATGTGCGTACGTGGTTATTTGCTACTAAAATACTTTGTGATCGCGGTTTAGCGCGCTACCTAGATGACACCTCTATGTAAAACAAATGTATGACAATAGAGATGTACGCATATGCACGCTAACCCGCGATGTATCGCAGTGACGTATTATCCTTTAGCATGCGCGTGTGAGTCTACTTCCATAATAATATGTTGCGTGTCTTCCGCGATACCACGTGATCGCGGTTTAGCGCGCTACCTCGATGTCGCTGGCTAAACTACAATCGCTAGGCATCGCAGTGACTTGTTGACGAGTCTGCTATTCGTAAAGTAAAACTATGATAATGTTACCGTATTTGCAAGTCGTCTTCTAATTTAAATGACTGTATAACTTGTTTGCTGTAGACTCCGCCAACATTGACCAGCCTGCTGTTTGGAAAGCCTGTTCATGCCCATCTCTACATTGAAAGGATTCCCGTCGAGAAAGTGCCAGAAAGTGAAGAGGAAGCTTCAAAATGGTTGCACCAGTTGTATGTTACCAAGGTATGTAACCAACTCACCATGTACTCTTTAGAATATAGAATGCTATTAATTGTCCTTAAATTTAATCATCGATTAAATTACTGGGCGGAAATTCGGTGAGGCTTTAAGATTTCTGACGTAATAAATAGTAATAATTGTAGTATACATCACAATCGGTAAACAAAATATCTTTTATAATATCTAATCAATCGCGCAAGTACGCAGGTGAGTATATGTTCTTTATTAAATTGGTATGTACTTTTAGTAAAATTGTTCTTTAAACCCTTTATCTTTCAATACAAAGGAAATCATTATTACATACTCGTATTTCGTTTTATGGACAAGAAATTTGCGAATCGTAATTAATTAGGAAGCGATCGGCGTATGTGCATTAATCTAAATATTTAATGTAAGTAGGTAGATCCGAATGTCTCTATATTAAGGCTTGCTTTTGTGACTCCGGCCTTCAATGGATGTCCAAACAAGAGCTAACAAACCTACGTTCCTAGATTTATCTACAGGGTTTTTGACACTGTCGACAGGCGTTAAACTTTTAATTCAATGGTTACCTAGAAAAAGCTGCTTCAATATCTGAGATAACTACATAGTTCACCGGGCACTACTGAAAGTTGGGGAACTGAACACCCACTTTTGGGCGAGTTATTATTGCCGTGTCAAAAATGTATGATAAAAATTCTGCTAACGTCTAGTTTGGTTACAGATAAAGTAACACGGTATAAGCAACCCAAAATTTGGGTATGTTTAAACGTAAGGTAGCATAATACATCATCAATATCTAGAGGTCAGCGAGTTCGCAGTCTAAAAGCATTGACTCTGATTCTATTACGAAATATCGCGTGCTCAAAACTCGGAACATTGAACTTTGATACGCAGTCACAA
Organism: Opisthograptis luteolata; assembly: GCA_931315375.2. Lineage (NCBI taxonomy): Eukaryota > Metazoa > Arthropoda > Insecta > Lepidoptera > Geometridae > Opisthograptis > Opisthograptis luteolata. The sequence goes on along the minus strand of OV928038.1, from coordinate 5,214,384 downwards.
AGCGTGCTAATTAGGTTGTTAACATACTAAGGGAGGATAAGAAAAGATTCTTTGGCTGGAAATGTTAACGTAATTGATATCAGGCTCTATCAAATTGTTTAACTTGATTGGTGTTAATGCACTTATGACTTCGTGAGCAAGGTGATGAACTAACATTTACCTACAGAGTAGTAGGTCACAGTCACGGATAGGGTTGCCCACCGTACTTATTAATATATCTCACGTTATTAATTCACCTCAATAAAGTACGCCATTAAATTTTACTTCACCCTAACTTTTAATTTTATGAAACAGAAAAAGTGTACATGAAACGAAACGTAGTATACTTGGTTTGGTATTGACTTTTATTTGACCTAACACGTTTCTTTTCATGCACGGTGGGAAATAAAATAGTAACAATAATTGATAAGTAATTTGTTTTGATTGATTGTAATTTTTATTTACTTAGATACCACTTATGATGCAAAAAACACGTTATTTCTATTGCTGTTGGTTATAGTCACAGGTTATTTCAAGTCAAAATAAGTAACCTGTGGACCGTGCATAGTAACGAACATATCTTTACTTTTTATTAAAATATATCACTTCCATTTTTTTTTTCTGTGGCCTAATATGTTCCTACTGCTGGTATGCAAGCTCTCTCGCAGAGAGGGACCATAATCAACCACACTGGTCCAGTTCGAGGTGGTAGATGTCACATGACCTTGAATATTGTTATTCTTGGACATGCCGATTTCCTTACGACGTTTTCCTTCATCGTCTTGAGCGAAAAACATATACAAATAAATAATTCTATTTAAATGTACAGGAAATGACTTTAACCCGCGCTTGCAGACCAAGCGAGCTAAGCGCTAGCTGCAGTTCTACTGCTAGTTTAAACCTTTTTATCCAACTAAGTGACGAGACGATAAAAGTTGCTCGCTTGCCTTATGATATAGTACGTACAATTTATCTTGGCAGCTCTGAAGTTGGCGCTGATTCCTGCGCAGTAGCATATTTTAGGAACCAAATGGTGGCAAGAGGCGGGGTGCGCGGGGCGGTGGTATAGGCTAGAGACGCGCCTTACGTAAAACCAATTAATCCTATAGACGATCAAGTATCGTAATCGATTAGTTACATTTCGAGTTCATCCATTTTAATGTATAGGAGATATTTAACTAAGTAAATGAACTATGAAGTGAATTTTATCGTTAATAATTGAGTTTAAGTCGTTAATTATAAAAGAAATGTGCAGTAACATATTGTTTTTTCTGTTAAAAGTCGTTTACTTAAATTTTAGATATCTAATAAAGATTTCCAGAGTAACGACTGTTTGAGAACATTTATTATAAAATCGAATGAAAATGTCTTTTTATTACTTAATTTTAATCGATTCGGATAATAATCGATTAAACAACACCCACAAGCACGCACATTGCACATCTCTTTTTGTTAACTTCGCAAACTTCGTGATTGTTCGGCAATACTCGGTACGAGGTATTATGTCTCACTCACACTTCAGCATTGTTTTGGTGTTCGTGTCGCTATCTCTGTCTTGACACACAGTCGGTTACAAAAAGGTTTGGTTGTGTTTATTTTTCGTTGTTATTAATTATTATTGTTGATAGTTATTATTGATATTAAGTTTTTTGTTTAAGTGTTAAGTTAATTTTAATTGCTTATTTTCAAGTGTTAGTGGGTACTTATTTCGCCAAATATGCCGCCAAAGCATAGTAGTGTTTTAAATTGCCAGACGAGAAAATATGTTTATTATTTAACTCAGTACATGAAAGACGAGAAAGGCAAAGGCGTAAAAGATGTAGATAACGTTTATAAGAGTTGCTAACGCAACTGGTGTGTCTCAACGCACAATACATCGGATCGCAAAGGAGAGCAATGTTTTGGGATTAATTTCAATATTCCGCACGCCTGGTAAAAAAAGGTCTAGTTCAAGACCTATTACTAATGTAGATAATTTTGACCAAGATGTAATATAATATATAAAGATGCATTCACAACTTCCACACCTCACATGGTATGGAAGAGGCCGACGAGTTTATATTTGGGATTTCCCCCATCAGCGACAGTGATTAGTTACAGTGTTATAAATTTTAAACTTTATGATACAGTTTAAAAACTATCTAATATATAAAATTCTCGTGTCACAGTTTTCGTTGCCATACTCCTCCGAAACGGCTTGACCGATTTTGATGAAATTTTGTGTGCATATCGGGAAGGTCTGAGAATCGGCCAACATCTATTTTTTATATCAATTTTTTATCGAGTTAAATGTAGTCATAGTCTACTTAATCTATGATGTAGTCCACGCGGGTGAAACCGCGGGGCGCAGCTAGTATTGTATAAATACGTAAATAATGCCTGCGTTTGAGTTATCAAATCTGTTATCGAAATGCGTTTTCTGATCGTATATTTGTTTATCTGGCAATATAACTTTTCTTCGCGAAAGTACATGCGCAAAAGTTAACAGAGCCTATGTTCAGAGCTGCCAAGATAAATTGTACGTACTATAAGCGTCATGCTTGCCCATTATAGTACCATCCAAGAATTTTGAACTTTAACCATTCAAAATCCTGCGCGGAAACTTACTGCGCTTCCTCACTTTGAAATATGTTGTAATTCCACTCTCAGTAATTTACACTGTGTTTTCTATAATTCAAAACTTATTGTCTTCGTGCAGTGCACACAGATCTGATATCCATCATCGGGCCCTCTCCCTGAGAAAGTATAGGTCATGCTCTACCACACTGGCCTATGGTGGGTTGGCAGTTGTCGCATGCCCTTGAATGTTGTGGTTCTTGGACAATTGGACATGCCGAATTCCTGTTACAATGTTTTACAATTAATTGTGTTACAATGTTTTCCTTCACCGTTTTGAGCGACGGAAATGCTACACATAACTTTACTAAAATCATAGGTAGAGATTAAATTAGAACTTGGTGTCGGCGCCTTCTAAGGCGAACGTGCTACCGTTCGGCCACAATCGCTTCTAATCTGGTATTATAGTGTTTATAGTTGCGCCCCGCGGTTTCGGCTGGTTTTGATCCAGGGTATAAGCTAACTCAATTCTAAATTTCATCAAAATCGGTTTAGTAGTTACGGTGATACGTGGTAACAAACATTCACACACACACAAACTTTCGCATTTATAATCTTAGTAGGATTACTATACTAAAGCTATCAATGCCATTCTTTTGTTTCAGGATAAGATGCAAGATTCCTTCTTCAACACTGGGGACTTCTTCCTACAATCAGGCGTGGAGAGAGTGGAACCATTTGAAGTGCCCCCACGTATTTACTCGCTGATCAACACGCTAGGCTGGGCTATAGTCACGTTGACTCCTATGCTGTATTACCTTCTAGGGTTGTTGCTGAGCGGGAAACTTGTATATTTCTCCATCGGTTGCGCAATACTTGGAGCTTGTAAGTATTATTACTATTATTAGCTGTTATTTTATTTAAACTTAGTGACGTAATGAGCAAGACGCTCGCCTCATGGAAAGCGTAACCTATTTCAATTCAGTGCCACAAAATCCTTTTTTTTACTATTTACAGGGTAGCGTTTGACCACAAGTCACCTGATGTTAAGTGACGATGTGGTCGAAGATGGCGTCACGCTAAACCTGGACTGGGAACTGGCTCTCAAGTGAGGCTGCCGGAACACACCGATAGGTGCTTGGTGACAGATTCTTAACAAGAGGGTGGTAGCTAGCCAGGTGAGTACTAGAAAATACCCTACCACCAAGCTATGGTTTCATCACGATGTTTTCCTTCACCGAAAGCTCAAGCTCATTGTAGGATTCGAACCCACGTCCTACGGATCGCAAGCCGACGTCACTACCACTGAGCCATCATCCTGCGCGGCAACACACTGCGCTCGTCACCCTCATATTAGATCTTAAATCTCTTTGCCGTATAATTTTACTGGAAACATTGCTCTTTGGTTCAGTAGTTTACCTGTGAAAGCGAGACAGACAGACATATGATATTAGTAGGGATAGGGATGTGCCAAACTAGCAGATGGTAAGTGGTCACCGTAACCTATTGAATATTTGCAACTCTAGGGGCGTTGCCGACCCTGAAGAACTCTGGTTAGTTTAAGGTTTGATGTTGTATCCAACTAAACAAATATAGTTAGACTTTTGAATTATTGACTTTTATCGATGTCGATGTAAGACTTATTGACTTTTATCGATGTCGATGTAATTACATTATCTATTGTGTGCCTTCAATATGATTTACAATGTAACATACCAATAGTACGTGGCGTAAAGTTATATGTCGGTATTTGTACTTCCGTGATTCCGTTTCATAATTCGACTAGCTGCGCCCCGCGGTTTCACCCGCGTCTTCCCGTTATCCCGCAGGAACCTTTGTCCGGTATAAAAAGTAGCCTATGTGTTAATCCAGGGTATAAGCTATCTCCATTCCCATATTTCATTCAAATCCGTTCAATAGTTTATGCGTGAAAAAGCAACAAACATACATACATACATACTCACAAACTTTCGCGTTTATAATATTAGTAGGAACGTTATTTAGGTAATTAATAAAATTGCACTCAAAAGCAATACAAACTTTTCATCTAGACAACTGATTACAATGTAATCTAGATATCTATTCTATGCAGCTTACAATGTAAATTAGGTGTAAAAAATATTACTTGAAGTCGAAGTGTTTCTTTTCGCATTTTACATTCACACATTCGTGATGTTTGTTTTGTTATTGCGTAGAATCAATAGGTACTACAGTTTAATCTTGTGAGGTACGGACTTACGGACTTTGGCCGTAAAAAAGACATTGTTTATTTTTGCGTTCCTATCTACGTATTACTGTTGACCTTGTCTACGTGTTAAGTATTAGCAAAACGTAATCGTTATATTCCGGTGGAAATGTCTGTCGGTCTGTAACTTTGCAGTCTGCACGCAACGCCTAACAACCAATTTATTTATCCATCGACATTATTACGAGAGGAAACTCGTAGGAAGTGATGCAATTTAGAACAGGAAAATCGGTTTATTTATTTAACCGGTTCAGAGACACCAAGTAAGGAGTAAGTCTGTATCTAAACTGCTAAATAACCTAGTGTAACCATAACAGTATCTGAGCTTTCCGTACATTGGTGTTCATATTATAATAAGTACTTGAAAACTATCTTTGATTTAGATACCGTTTTGTAGGTCAATGAACCCAAACAAATCTCTTCTAATCTTTACTAATAATATAAATCCGAAAGTAACTCTGTCTGTTTGAACCGATTTAAATGAAATTTGGGACAGAGATAGTCTAGAGCCTGAGAAAGGACATAGGCTATATTTTATCGATTAACAGTAGCCCACGCGGGTGAAACCGCGGGAAACAGCTAGTATTATATAAGTAGAGTTCAGACTCTGGAGTCCTTTCAGCGCGTTCTTCCTTTAGAATATAATAGAAAAGAATCGTTTATTTGCATAAAATGTCGGTTAGTAAAGATGGAATTAGTACATAATAGTGCCAGATACATTTTGCCAGCACAAGGGGGCGTGCAAATATTTTTTACGCAAAATTATATTAAATATTAATTTGGCCATTACATAATTATAACATAATATTTACTTATCAGCATTATGAATGAAAACTTATTTGACGATGTCTTTAACAGTATAGAAATATTTATCCATTAGCCACAATTTAAGTTTTTTTTTATAAAATCGATTATTTGGTAGCTTTTTTATGTCTGTAGGAACAGTATTGTTTACGCGTCCACACATCGCATAGCAGTTATTCAAGTACATTGAAGTTTTTGGGAATAATAGTTTCAAACTCACCTCTTGGTTTCTTAATATTGTTATTTATACCTTAAACTAACCCCCATGGCTCAGCGACCCAAAGTGTGTCTTGACCTCCGAAACGACAGAGCGCCACTTGAGCGTTATCAGCCCAGTTCAGAGTCTGGAGTTCGCGTAGGTCCGCATCCACCGCGTCCTTCCAGCGGTATCAAGGGCGTCCGACCGGCCAACACCAATAAGTCGTCTCAAATATATAGTTGTATAATTGCTGCATAAAAATAATATAATACATACCTTGATTAAAAAAATGTTTTCTTTGTTACAGTCTTCATCCTCCTACAAAAGTCCATTGGCATGTCTCAGATCAGCCAGGGATCTTCCTACGGTACAGAGAAAAAGTAGCCAACGCCGCAGTATTTTATTGTATATACCCGTCGTATACTACTATATTTTTGAAATTACATTATTGTAATTAGTTTTTGTATGAAAAGTTTTTGTTGTTGTATTAATAATTATTATAAAGGAATGTAACGTTAGAGTATAGTTTTAGATGAACTACAGACTATTGGTTTTTTATTTTATAACTGTGGATAACGTTATCTAGAGCTAGAGTATTTGTACAGTGTTAACAAATTGTGATTTTAACAAATGCAAAAAAAAGTTATTATAAATTCGAAGGTATGTAGTTAAATTTGTAATAATGTATTATTGGTTGTTGTTATATCTGCGTGGATCGAATAAGGACATCCCGATTTTTTATTTTGAAAATATATTGTTTAGGACTTTACATAAAAAAAGCCATACCGCAAAAGACTAAGTTATGTTTTCGTTAAATTTGAAAAAAAAAACATTGTAAGAGGAACACTTTGATGTTTGATTATGTGTTTGACATAACGAACGAAGAAAATTTTGGTCAGGTATTATATACATTTATAATATTATATTTAAATAATCTTTATTGTTTTATAGCTTACCGAATTATGACGTAAGTTGACGCATCATTGTGGAAATGCTACTAATGTAGATTAAATTATATCTTGTTACTAATCCTTCTTGAAGGCTATTTAACGGCGTTATATTTTTGCATCAGTTGTCAGGCAATATAATATAAAGTAGGTATTAACATGTCTTAATCCGTATCCACTACTATTGCAGTCATTTTCAGCTATCAATACCAGCATCAAGTCAGGAATACAAAGATAACTTATGCAATAGTGTCGATTCTGATATGTATATATGTATTTTAAATTAAATTAGACAAGTCTAAAAGTAACATTGCATTTTTCTGACCACGAATGTAAAAAAAGGACAGCATTACTTTTAGACGTTTGAATTTTACTTTAGTTCTAACAATCGATATTTATGTATGTATGTAGTTCAGTTTATAAACACAATGGTTTATTTGTACTATTCCGTACGATTGTTTAATTTATCTTCCACAGTAAGTCTTCAAGCACAATACAATTTCTTGCATAAAATATATAAGCCAATGTGTGAACACGTCAAGAGTCTATTTCTTTTATACTTCTTACAAAGCTTCAATCGTCAATGCTTTTTAAGGATGATTTGAAGAGAAATAATGTTATTTGTTGTGATTTGTAAACATTTACATTTTAGCTATAAAATAAAGCTATGAGTCTTTACGAATTAAATGGCAACAGTATGTAACGCGTGCCCGTAAAACGCGAATAAAATTGATGGAATTACGAGACACGAAGCGGGCCCGGATACCTCAATATTTAGCATCAGAACGATATAGCCCTAGATATTTGTGTGCATAACCTTGTGAATTAATCGGTAATGCTAATTACACAGCTCTCGTTACCTTAAATAATACAGCATTCTATCGTAGAGTTCAAATTACTGAGATCTTGAAGGGTTTAGTACTTTGTGGACTCATTTGATGTGATAAGCTCCTATTTATTTGGGTATTTATTATCGTAATAAACCTTTCCTAACGTGATTATACATCGAACTTTACTATGCACAAAGTAAAATGGATACCTCTATATATCATGGCACAAGAATAAATTTATAAAGATATCTAATTTGAAACTATTGTACATTACAACATGTTATTATTTTATTTTATTATACACCACTGTACGTCGTTGTTAGAAGCAGTGCCCTGTGCCACGCCACTTAATATAAAAATTCGTCCGTGATTAATATATGGGCTAGTTTATGTTTAGCAAGTTATTAACTAATTTCTTGTTGACTTGTTTTTAAACAACCAGTTTACAAGCTTGATAAATAAAAAAATATGCTCTTATAACGGTGGAGTGTGCACCAATGTGAATTTACCCCTAGCATTCTCTACTCTTTTCAATGTTAACGTTACCAAATTGTGGTTGATTATTTTTTGTACCGAGTTTTCATCATGTTATATTGTATACGCAAAGTCCCAAAGTGAAAGAAAAAGTAAAGTAGGTAGTTTTGTACAGATTAAAATATAATTTACAAAAAAGTTTTCATAAATATTTTGTAGATAACCTATTCATAAAATTAGGAAGATGTATATTTTGAAAAAAAGTCTTAAATTATGTGTATAATTATGCGAATAATTCTATGCTTGAAATACATACGAAGTTGTAGTGATATATCAATTCTTAATCTCCGTGTTTCGTGGTGTTATCGATTGTCGAGAAGCTCTTGTAGACAGATATTATTATTAATCTTGTTACTTAACACCCTTTTCGATGTCTACACACCCTACCTATTTTTGTACCCATGTGTATTTGTTCTGTACAATGCCCTTTCCACAATACATTTAAATTGTACTAGATGTTATACATTATGTCATATGCAGTGTTTGTCAATTCTTTTGATTTAGTAGTCCTTTTTCCTCATTTCCTAATAACAGAATATTTATAAAATACAATGTTTTTTTATTAATAAATATCGGTTTTGAATTTTATCAGATACCAATTTGTTGATGACTTATCTTAGTCATAAATCGAACTATCAGGTATTAAAGTAATTAAGAATATTATGAGTTATTAGCTTTCTATGGGTTTTAGGTTTTATTACGTAACAATTAAATAATTTTTAGGTAGGAAGATTAGAGAGGTTTCTATTCTATGTGCGGATGGAGACAGAAACTCTTTATATTTTAAAAATAATAGCAAAAATGTATTTTTCTTTTTTATAAAACAATCAACATAACTTAAAAATAATAGCTAAGAAATTTCCATTCTGCTCAGTCTTAAAATGAAATCTAGAAGATACATTTGCACTTTGACTTCTATAGGTTTTTTCGTAGCAAAGAATCCTGGGACTCCTGCTTGTTCTAAAGTTGTTTGCTGGTCACTTACCTGAAAATATAAATATAATAACATCAATAACCTCTTTGTAATTTCAGTTGCATGGAAAAAGGTTTTCAATTGCTGCCAGCCACATAGGGGCTCAAAACTCAAAAGTATACACATTTTCTGTATGAAGTAGATTGCTTTCATATACATAAGTAGTCACCGAATATGGAATCTTAACAAGAAAATAAAATTTAAGGATTTCTAACCATATTGTGGCCAAAGCCTTGACTGAAAGTTACTTAGAAATAAATGTGCAGGTTGATATTAATTTATAATTGGATTAGTATGTTAATATTTAATTTTTTCTTTGCATGAAAACACATACAAGAAACTTTCAAGTTACAGGGTTTTTCCATAAGATTTGTCTGGGTGACAGCCCTATTCAGAGGTCAACAGCTGGCTACAGACACAGTGTAAAAAAAAAAAGAATACATACTTTTTGATCCAATTGTAAAACTAATTTCATATCAGTCTGTCTCAATTCTTCTTTATGCCTTGCTAAAAGCATGGTCTTGTGGAAGTCTTGTTGGTCATCTGGTATAGTGTTTATCATATTTTGTATTTCCACTGAAAGCGAAGATACATACATTTGGTCGAGTGTTTGAGAGTTTTAAAAGCAGATATCATGTTTTTTTGCTAAATCAGGTTTGTGGTATTCAAGTTGTTCAAAGTCTAACAGCTCGTAATGTATTCAGTAATTATTAGCCCCATCAGGATCAAGGATCCACAATGCCCAGACATGGAACAAATACTCAAAAATAACTTGAAAAATACTAAAAATGAAATGAAATGAAATATAATTTATTTGTCCGAAACACGGTTTAGATCAGATGTTAACTTTGATTATTGCTCAGCGTGCTTCACCATTGCTGGCATACAAAATTCATGCAAAAAAAAAACAACACAATTTTTATTGGATTGATTTACAGTAATAATTAATTAACCGATTGAATACCTACAATGACATGCTTCTATGAAATTAAATAGTAATAATAATAGTATAAAATAAAGAGATGTCAAATGCAAAGAAAAAAAAATTGTCAATAATAAGAATAATATAGAAATAGACAAACTCAATACCTAATAAATAATTAATGTCAATCTTTACAATCTAAAAATTCTTTGATGTCATAAAAACAATGATCAATAAGCCATCTTCGTAATTTGAGTTTAAAATAATTCAATGGGAGCTCCCTTATGTCTTTGGGTATATTATTAAATACTTTTATAATCATACCATTACAATTTTTCAAGAAGAGTGTGGTTTTGCATTTGCACATCACTAACCGCGTAGGGTCTCTACAAACACCTTTGAAATAAGAATTTTCGTCAAATTTAGTGAATAGGGATCCATGCTCTTTAACGAAAGTACCAATCTGCAGAATGTACAGCCCAGTTAATGTCATCAGTTTAAGTCTCTTAAAAATAGGTCTACACGAGTCCAACGGGCCTATTCCACTTAACGCCCTTACACATTTTTTCTGGGCAATAAAAGCATAATTGATATTAGTGGAACCTCCCCATAACAAAAGACCGTATCTTAGGACCGATACTACATAGCCGTGGTATGCAGTGAGAGCAGTTTTCTCGCTTGACGTGCGCCGTAAGCGCTTCAAAGCGAATACGAATGAAGTTGATTTAGTCCAGCAGTTTCACTGTTAGCTAGCAAATCTCAAGTTGACATTACTACAACAGAATTATAATATCTTGTTATACACACAGACATAAGTTGGTCTGTGCATTAGCACTACTTACATGTGTGTTTGCTAATAACCTGTAGTCGTTGTTGAAAGAGATGTTTTTCAGTAACATGTTGTATTTCCATCAGACCCTTGACAATTTCAAATACAGTGTCATTCAAAAGGCAGTTTGCTAGTCCTGATAGCAGCTCTATGGGAACTCTCATTTGGTATTTTCTGTAAATGCAATTAGTGTTTTGTTATTGTAAATCTATCATTGTGTCCATTGTGTGTGGTGTCATCATCAGCCGGCAGTAAGTAATTACTTAAGTTATAAATATTTCTTACTGAGGAAGTTCCCTGGCCATTCCCTGGAGCTGTTCAAGTAAAAAGTAAAGTTTTCTTTGGAAGTCTTCCGGTGTCGGTTCATTTGCCATGACCTTCCCTATATAAAAGTGACCAAGTGTAGAAATATACCTAACCAAGTTTACAAATACTTAAAAGTTAATATTCTCATTATTACTTGTTTCGGAAAATCGGTGAAATTTTGAAAACAGTTAGTTTCCAGTCCATTAATTTTCACTGACAGTCTGACAGTTGATGAGTTGAATGGGAAGATTGGGAAGTTTTCTAACAGTGACACTGACAGCTGAAGAAAGTAAGTACTGACTTCTGAAAGAAAAAAAAAGCAAAGCTGGAATAAAGAACTTCTGAAAAGTCTGAAACCATGGATAGGTGGCGCTTACGAGACATGTTTCTTTTGATTCGCATTTATTTGTGTGTGGAAATGTTTGCACGTATCATTGTAACTAACCGATTTTGATGAAGTTTGAAACAAAGAGTTTATTGCCATAGTGAAAGGTGGAAGATGAAGGCGATAGGAAAACAAGCATGACAGATTGAACATTTATTGACCTTGCTTGGATTGGGCCTTAGTTTACAGACGTTTACAGTTATTTAAAACGTTCTAAGTGTTGTTGTTGTTGTATGCTTGCTCTTGCAAAATTTTTAGTTTCTTGTATTGTCAACGCCATCTATCGGATTTTGTTTTTTGATTGCCTGTCGGTTTACTCACTATTGTTCGAGAAAAAGGCCCGCTTAAAAACTTTTGGTTTGGTTTGTTCTTGATTTTCATGATTTGTTTTATAGCACCAAAATTTTAAAGAGGTGCTAAAATATTGGCACACTTTTTTGGCGGCAATTGAACTGTCTACATGAAGATTTTGTTATTATTTCCAAAACTTGTGTTTCTTCGAGTGATAATGTGTAATATTGGTGGATTATTAACCATTATGTGTTCGTTAATGTGCACGAGTGTGGAAAATTGAAATAAAGTTGTGAAAGTGACTTTTCAAGTTGCTCCAAAAAAGTCCGTGTAAAGTTTAAGTAAAGCGCCACTACTTTACTTAAACACTATCCTCATCTCATCATCTCATCATCATCATCACCATCATCATTTAAACTTGATTCAACTCTCTGTGAGTTTGAAATCTTTTATACTTGACACTGGCAAATACACTAATCGTGTGACGCCATAACAAAACAAAAAAAAAAAATATTGGCATAATTCGAATTCACAAATGTCACCATTTGACAACTTGACAAGACAAGACAATTGTTTGACAAGCGTCAAAAGTCATTCGATGGCCGATGCGTAGGAAATAGTAAATGTTGGAATCTTCAGCCTACAAAAGAAACATAAATACTGGTGGAAAAGAAGTTAAAAGAACTAGGGAAGACTATAAGCGACGACTAAATGGGGTCAGGAAAACGTAGTGATATAATGTGACTTAGCCAGAGTGAAAATACTCCTGATTTCCGAGATAATTAATGTCATATGTTCGCTTTATCTGTAAACAATGCAGATGAACATTGTTTTTTTATTCCTTTATTTTTACTGTAGTGGTATGAAAGCTGATAATTCATACTCATTGTAAGTACATACTATTTTATCTTGCTTAGACATTCCAATGTCCACTGTCCATTATGGATAAAACTTAAAAGTCGAGTAGTATGTACCTATTTCATTATTTTGGTAGTCAGCTCCATGCATGGTCTGTGTATTGTTTACTCAACTCTAAATGGATAAATAAATACTAACTCCTATCAAATAGCATATTCTGGTATATCTAAATCAGAAGCAATAGTATGTATAAATGATAACAATTTTTGTTATGTTTCCAGAATTTATAATCAAGATGGTCACCTGATCACCAATCCACTGGACCCTCTGGAATGCTCAGTCGTTCTAGACGCGTTTGCTGACTCTGCTTCCAACTTTACTAAGTGTTCTATAAAACATGCTAGACCTATACGACTATGCGGTGAATGCATTGAACAGTATATTAATTTCCAAGAACAATATAAGGTATTACTTACCACAGTTGTGAATGGAACATCATGCAATTCCCTATTTATATCTCACGACAGATTAGATGCTGTTCTTCAGTATCATGACAGTATTTTAGCTGTTTGGGAGAAAGGTCATTGTAATGGTTAGTATTATAATTTTTTTCAAATTACTTTTTATATCACTTGTTAAATAATTACATGAAATGGCATTATTTATTAACTATATTTTATTGTAGGCAGTGCCAGATTAACCACGTAGCAACAGTAGCAATTGCTACGGGCCCCGCGCGAAAGGGAGGCCCCTCATATTTAAACCCATTCATCTCTGCGTGAGCGTAATTTTTTGAGTGAAACTTATATTGAATTCACTTGATGTCACAAAAACGTGAAACATTACAATTTTTCCAACTAAGGCTATTCATGTCAGACACTCTTCCCTGACCTAAATAAAACACAGAACTTCATACAGTAAACACACAAGTTCTACCTAAAAGGGCTCTTTGAAATAAAATGCTACGGGCCCCGCACTTGCTTAATCCGGCACTGATTGTAGGATAGACTATCAGCCTCCTATAAACATTGCCTAGCAAATGACAAATGTAATTTAGTACTGAGCAAAGCAAGTCTTGTATTAATAATAATAAGTAAGAGCAATAATACCTAATACCCTAAAACTATTCTACTTATATTTCAGCATGTTACAATTGGAGCCAAGGATTGGACCAAAAGCCTGAATTGTCAAATAATACTATACATTTCAAAGAAATGTTTAATGCAACCATGGGTTGTATTGTAAAATGGCTCAATCCCGATGCTAACAACACAGATGAAATCTGTCGAGAGTGTATGAACATTTATGTTCAGCTGGATGACTTTTATAAATCCTTGAGCTCAGATTCTATTGGACTTGATAGTATTTGCATGGATATTGTGGACTCCGTAAGTCTTGTTATTGTTATGTACCATCATGAAAGATTCACATTTTGTCGGTACAACTGTAGCCAACAAAGTAAAGCGTTAAGTTCTAAATAAGTTAATTTTTTTCAGATGAATGCAACAAGATACATATGGAGTAATGTATTGAACTGCTGCAGGCTTAGAAAGTCACCAGAGATAATTTTCTTATGCTGTACAGCTATTATAGCATTGCTGCCCTTATTGTTCTATGTAGCAGTGAGGTTCTGTGGCCCAATCAGAGATCTTCCTAATGTGTTAAAACGTAAGTCATTAAAAAATTGGGTAACACACTTAACATGTAATAGGCCAATTATGATCTACTCAGATTCATCACATAATCTACAAGAATCAGCCCAGATATACCTGACAAAACTATGTGTACAAATTCATAGAAAATGCATGTAAGCAATTTTGTCCTATTTCCAAGATCACGGATGTAAGCCTGACCCAGAAATGTGTGAATGTTTATTTAAATCTAAGAAACCCTGGCAAAATTTATTATAAACTTAATTTAATTTCAAAAGTAAAAACAGATGTATGTATCCATTACTCACAGCTGGGCAATCTATCACCCAACCAATAACTATGCAATGCTGCCAAATACCTAATCTAGGTTTTATATTTCAGAGTCAAGATTCAAGCAAATCATTTTGAGGTCAGTAGATGGAAGAATCAATTAATTAAAATAAAAACTCAGATGTGTACATAATTCTATATAATATTTACAATAACCAAAGAAAATAAATGGACAACTTTATTATTAATTGTATGATTTTATTGCTTACGAACACAGACAAAATCTGCAGATTGGTAAAAATGCAACATGCAGTATGTATACTCAGAAGCAGACTAGAATTCTAACTTACTGTACATGATACTGATACCGCAGGATAAATGTTAAGTGATTGGGCATTTTTATAATACAATACCGCCTCATGACACGGTACTAGAGTCAATTTTAGTTAACTATAATCGTCAACTAAACAAACAATTCTATTTTGTTTCACCGGTGTCTTGCCTTCTTGTTATTGCTTTTTTTTAAACTGCTGCTGCTGTTAGACCCAGTGGAAGACAGTTTATGTTTTAATGGATTAGGAGTTAAGTCACCTTTGTTCATAAGAATACTTGAATCTTTTATATCTTTAGGAGTTCCCGGCCTGCTATCTAGCATAGCATTTAACATTGCTTTGTTGTCACTTGTAAATGATTTCTGAAGCATACTAGAAGTAATTTTTTGTTGAACATTTTGTTTCGAGTGATTGTGGCTCAATACTTTTTCAATGCTGCCATTTGTGTGTTGTTTCCCAGAAGGCTTCGATACTATACTCTCTGTAGATCCGTGTATTGTCGTATGATTCAAGCTCCCAATGTTTATTGATGTACTAAGTTGTGTGTCAGAAGAGTCCTCATTAGTCTGCGATTCCGTTTCACTATTTCTTTCATCTAAAAATAATGTTATTTTCGATTAAGAAACGATAAGTTTTATAGAAAGAGAAAGTTACTTTCGAATTTATAAATGTATACTCACTTTTAGCTTCGGCTGGATCAACAAGTCCACTAACAGCCTGGAACAAGGATCAGAACTATTAGATTCTAGCTAAATAAATGTTATCTTCTTAGGATATTGCTGAATATAAATCTACTGTATAAATTAGAGCTCATAAGCATGTTGTACAACTTTAAAAAACATCATCCAGTACTGCACATAGTAAAACATTTGTGTTTTTCATAAAATAAGCAATAATTATACTTAAGAGGCATAGAGTGTATGTCATATTATTATAAACTCACAGCAATTGATGTGATACTTGATTTAGAAAATAATCTTTCCGCTTCTTTGAATTTCCTATTACGTTTGTCAGCTTTTGAGTTGGTACTTTTATTTGTAGTAAGATATCGGTCCCAGCCTCTTATAATATTGCCATACAATTGGGTGTCTTCTAAGTAAGATCCTTCAAAAGCATATATTTGTCTTTCTAGATTGGCCAAGGTTTCCTGAAAGTTAACATGCATGTTAAAATCATACTAATGCTGATAGGTTATAATGTTAGGTATTGTGGTATTATAGTAATACGTACTGCAACTTCAGCTTTCCTTTTTACTAATTCGGCAAGCTCTGCTCTTGTATCAGCGACAGAAGATTGTTTAGCCGCCATATTGACCTTTTTAGAGTGACTACTTTGAGAGTCATTCAGGGGACTCTGCGGTGAAATAACCATGTCGATGTTTGTGGTGAAGATTTTAATATACCTCCATAATTCTTAACATGTGTATAAATAGCTCTCTTTAGTATAAAATTAAATGTACGAGGAAAGTTTGTCTTCGCGTATAACCTTATCACCACACAGCCACACACATTTAACCATAGATTAAGTAGACTATATACTACCACAGATTCACACAATTCACAGACGTCACTTGACGTCAGAATTGTCAGATTCAGATTATACCATTGTGTGTACCACAGAGTCCAGTTTCATCATTCAGCTTGAGAATCAGAATTCACAGATCAGTTTCAGTTATTCATTCGCTCATATCACCATTTTTATATGTTTCTAAGAGAAAAACTAGAGAAAAACACTGGTTAGCTTCTTGAAACTTTAATTGTTTTCATTGATTTTTTCTACATATTTAAAAATTAAGTAATTTGTTAACTTTTGGGCCATTTTTAGCCTCCAATCTCAAAAATAAGTTAACAATACTTTGCCAATTGCCAGTTCACTGCCAGTTGCCAGTTTCTTTGAGTTGTCAGTGTCAGTACTGTTTACTGTCAGTTGTCACTTGTCTTTGTCACAATAAAGTTTCTTATTTTTTGTAAACTTATTGCATGAACATGAAAATTAGAATATATTTTAAGTGATTTGATCTGATTGATTTGATCAAAACAAGCTGATACAATATACTAAAATGTCCGTAAATTATATACCACGGGTTACACAGGTAAAACCACCCGAGCTCAATTTTGCTATTATTCAGTTGCCCTTACCGGGTTCGAATCCCGGTAAGGGCAAATATATATATATATGTGTAATGAGCACGAATATTTGTGCCCGATTCTTGAATATTTCTATTTATATAAATAAGTATTTATTTCTCTATCCAAGTATGTATATCGTACCTATTCTAGTACCCATAATACAAGTTTTGAGCTTAATTTGGGGCTAAGTCAAATTTGTGTGCAATAGTCCCCCAATATTTATTTATTTACATTTACCACATTTAAATTATGTACATCTTTAAACTTTCTTTCTTTCAGTTGGATGCTGTACATTTAGATAGTCAAGTGGAAGAATTATTTAAACAGTTGATATTTCAAGCCACCAAGTTCTTAGAGGTAAGTAAATGAAACAAGACATTTCTGAGCCAGCGAGTTGATGTAGTGTAACAAACTCACATCTATATATTTTATATAAATAGATATATATGTATCCACACCAATGGCGAGCCTATTTTGCACTGATGCAATCTTTCAGGATTTACCACTGTCATTTGTTTTCAAATAGTCATTCAGACATTAATTTTTAGTTTAGTTTCTGGTGTAAAAAGTCTTATCATGAATAAAAGTTGATATACTTCCTCAAACTATTAATTATGTAAGTAAAAGTATGACCACAAGTTATATCGAATATATTTTTTTGCAGCCTAAGTACTTACAACCCATCATACCTGAACTGGAACTGTTAATACGAACATGGATCTTTAAGTATTCCGTATATGAGAAGAAATTTACATTTGGTCAGCAAATGCTTTCTCTAAATTACAAACCAGATAATTTTGCGAAGAGTAAGCTGTATTGGTATTATGGCTATACTATCGGATTGAAATATTTGAAGGAGCGATCAATCTACAGTTTCACATCAAACACAAAAATTCAGAACTTAGTGCAGAAGCTAGAAACGTTCCAGATTATTGGGGATGTGTTAAATTTCATCCGGTTCATCCAGAGCGGAAAATATCCCGTTTTGATAGATTTCATTCTTGGACTGGAACTCACAGCAGATAAATTGACAAGGGAAAATCTGACCAACTTTTCTTGGACTAGAGAACTGTTATGGCACAATTTTATTGTAAGTATCTAACAAGTCCACTCTGAAAGAGTATGGGCCATTATCTGTGGTAGACTGACCCACTTTGTAGATGTTGCATGCCTTTCAATTTTGATATTCTGAAACATGACATTTACTTCACAATGTTTTCCTTCACTGTTTTGAGACATGGAAATTCTGCACAAAACTTATTAAACTCAAACTCAAACTCAAAACTTTTTTATTTAATAGGATACATTGTGATCACTTTAAAACGTCAACTTAAAACTAGCTACGCCTGAAGTCATAGGGCATAGTCGCCGCTTAGTGTATAATTTATAGCTAACTAGTTGCGCCCCGCGGTTTCACCCGCGTCTTCCCGTTATCAGGAACCTTTTTCCGGGATGAAACATAGCCTATGTGTTAATCCAGGGTATAAGCTATCTCTATTCCAAATTTTACTCAAATCCGTTCTGTAGTTTTTGCGTGAAAGAGTAACAAACATCCATCCATCCATACCTACAAACTTTCGCGCTTATAATATTAGTAGGATCTTGTAGTAGAATTTTAATTGCTTACTAACAGTAAAAATACTTATGTTCTTGTTTCAGGAACTGATTGGAACCGCCATATCACTGATGAACATATTTGGCCTAAAAAGGAAACTATCCAGTGCTCTTAAGTTTGTGTGGTGGAGGCAGCATGTCAGGGCTTCCGCGACGTCAACTAAGGCAATTATGATAATGCAAACCGTGTGTGCGTGCTGCAACAGCAAGCCTGTTCTACCTCACACTATGGGCTGTAGCCACATATTTTGCTATTATTGCTTAGTGGTAAGATTCTTCTATCTCATCTCTAATTTCAATATGACATGTCATCATTGGCAATTATAACAGTACTAGCTGTTTCCCGCGGTTTCACCCGCGTGGGATACAGTTTATCGCGATAAAAAGTAGCCTATGTCCTTTCTCAGGCTTTAGACTATCTCTGTACCAAATTTCATTTAAATCGGTTCAGTAGTTTAGGCGTGAAAGACAGAGAGACAGACATAGTTACTTTGGCATTTGTAACATTAGTGGATTAAAAAAAAAATAATGATAGACATCATTATTCATAGTAGAGGTGTCACCTTCCTTATTAACTTGCAGTACCACCGAAAATATGTAGCTTATTGGACTGCGCTTATGACTCAGTCAAATCAGTTTTTAATTATGTGCGAGCAGTAAAAAATCAGACAGGTTATTCATATTTTTTTTAAGTACTTAAATACTTATACGGTAGCTTTTGACCACCAGTCAACTGATGTAAGTGAAGATGTGGTGGCAGGTGGTGCACGCTACACCTGGACACTTATAGGCGCATGACAACAGATTCTTAACTTTTGTATGGTAGCTGGCCAGGCAAGCACTTGATAATGTTCTACCACCTAGCATACTAAAATGTTTATCATTGTTCTCAGGCTAACAAGACAGCTGATCAAGATTTCGCATGTCCAAAATGCTATTACAATGGTAAAGAAGTTCACAGATTTGTGATGACATAATTCTTCTATACTTTTATAATAAGTAATGTTTTACCAAAGTCAGTAACAAGATATCATATATTTTATAATACTAGTAGTATTTGGGTTTAGTTAAAATGGTCTGTGATTTAAGTGTTTTCGATTTTTATAAAAAGGTGCGATACATAATATCACGTCAACTCTTGAGTGTGTCATCGTTTCTCAGTTCTTTTATAAACTAGCGTGTTAAGGTTCTTATCAAAAATATTGTTATTATTGAGAAGTGTTTTCGGGTAGGTACCTAAGATTAGAATTGTTATATTAATTTATACATTGTTATAATAAAATACCTATACAAAATTTACAATGTTCAAAGTTTTTCTTACATTCCTAAAGCAGTAATGAAACAGGTTTTAGAAAATAGTAACTTTTACAGTTGTTTAATAAACGTTTTTTTTCCGAAAATTTTAACCAAATACATAGAAGTTATCAGTCTACTTAAACCTAACTTAAATAATATATCTATATAGACAAAAGAAGATTAAGGTACATGGTAAACTCCAAGCATTCCTCTAAATACTGTTTTGCATTTTTTTTTTATAATTACGTGAAAAGTTCACGGCGGCGTAGTTTTGATAGCCATAATTAATAAAGTTAATAATTCTATTAATTTAGATACTTAAATCTAAATAATGAAAAAAAAGAATGGCACCTTAATACATCACATAACTTCATACATTGCGTGCCTATAAAATTTTCTTATGTACAAAAACAAGCTATCAAAAGCTTCTAATGGCTAGGAGAATTATGCCTATATACGCGTTCAATACCGTATCAACACCGTAATTTAGTAACTCTTGTATATTGGAGATACTTAGAGGTATTCGTGAAAACCCAACGGGATCGGCTAATTAAAGGTCACTGAACCCAAAGCTATGGTTTTTAACAATGTTCTTTGTTTGTTGGAGTGTTTAAAAGTAACAAAGCCGGTTGGTTATATTACTAAATATACGGGTATCTACATTTTGACTTTCGCGAATAATCGAAAGTGCGTCGATCAGAACCCAAGTGAAAGGAGACGGACCAGATACTTAATACTTATGAGGAGTCACCGCTAAAAGATGTCGCAGGACCATTTAGCCTGCACATTTATGGTCATTATTAAATCGGCGGTACATTCGGTACCTTCTGTAATACGGCCTTTAGAAAAAAATATGTTGGAAATCAGCTAATAAAATGATTACTCAAACGGAAAGAAATGAAAACATCTGATGACCACCACTGATGTACTTACTTCATCCCTTGGTGTACCTACCTAAATGTTATTTCAGGATTTGTTGGTACACCAAAGGTTTTTTTCACGATAGTGAACTTGTAACTACCAAATTGGTCACATTTGTACTGTTCTTATTTTTTTCCATAGCATACCAATATAAGTAACAGGATACAAGTAGCTTAATGGCATCTAAATCATAGCTAAAAACACCGACAGTGGCGTACACGACCGTTTCGGAGTAGGTATTCCGCAGCGACATGTCGACTTCCGCAGCAAATGAGTTCAAGAATCGACAGACTTATTCGGTATAAGCGATCTAAAGGTAGGTATAGCTCTGACAGGTTTGGTTAGGGCTAGCATCTACCAAAAAGGAGGAAAGCCTAATATAATACCTACTTATTAGGAGACGTTGATTGGTCCTTTACCAGTTGTCGGTAGCGCCAATGCAATCCTACTTCTAGTGCTGGAAGATGCATAACACATACATAACGTCCATTGTGCTTGAGTGCAAATAGTCTTGTTATTTTCCTGGAACACCACGTCATCTCCTATAACATCTGTTCATTGGATCTCCTCCGTTTTGGTTGATGAATGGCATTGGACAAGAGTGGTTATTTCTAGTGCTGATTGTCTTTGCTGTTCCTTACGTCAGCGTGGAAACCGGTCTCCCAGTCGGCCACGTAGTTCACTGTTCGTACCGAACCATCAGGCTCCACCAGAGAATATTGACCTGTAGCAAAAAAAAGTTCATTGTTATGTACTAGTTTAGTGCAGTTTGCATATAGCTGTATAAATAGATACGTATCTGATAGTACACCATGACATGTTTAAAAAAAGTCAAGCAGCCGATGATAAGCGTACAATCGCAAATTCGAGAAAGATACGAGTCTGGCAATGGCATTTAAAGTTATTTTTTTGTATTATAAGTACATAACCTTTTAATTTCCTTTTTTGAGGTTACCTTTGCCTCGTTTCAGGCAACGTGATTGAAAGTTAGTTTGTTGTAATTGCGGTGTTTAATGGACCATTAAACTAAATTCCCACCTAAGTACTTATTTAAATTTTCTTGTCTTTCTGTGAGTTTTTGGTTAAAATAATTAATTTTACATACTATTCACTTTAATCGTATTCCTTTTTAAAAATTTAATAGCTCACGTGTTTGTACCTATTGTACTTAAATGAAATGATAATAAATTTGTTTCTTTTATCAACGCTACTTCCGGAATCACGGACGGTCTATGCATCACATAATAACATTAGCATATACCATCCGAGGTAATTGACCGATTACGTCTACCAACCAATCCCAGACCAGAAAAATAATCAATTTGTTTATGGTGTAAAAGAAAAAGTGTACCTACCTTTGACCACCTCTCCGTCGCGTTCTTCCTTCTGCTGCTTAATATCTCCAGTGTGAGGGTCGTTCACTCCGTACTCGAAAGCGTACTTTGGGTGTGCGTCCTGGAAGCAAAACATTATAATCATTACATAGAGTAAGCTTTAGGTAAAGACACCCAAGGGTAAGTTTAAGAGTTTCAAACTAGTGTTCGCTTTCAATAAAAATTTTGCGTGAATGTCTATAATATGTACGGTCAAAGATAAAAGTCACTAAACAATAACAAACTTTCCAATTACCTCTTATCATCAACACCAACCTTTGGTCACATCATCACATAACAGCAGATGAGCTGTTTTGTGAAGCGCGACCTTGTAAGTAGTAAAAAAACCCCAAACGTTACCGATCTAAAACCGATTTAGAACATCGAGTATGATCACCTACTGTCGCCGACTGTACCTACCTATCTGATCTAGTTAATTAAATTATGTACCTACCTCGGTTAGTGACAACTTATGCAACGTCGTTAGTTATCTGTGACTTTTGTTTAATATTTTGACAAACACATTTAGAAAAAGGAAATCAAAATCAGCCTGTTGATGGAATACCCTATCTTCTAGTAGGTAGTACCTACTTACATTTTTCCTAGTGACAAAAGCCACATGAAAACAAAAAAGTTGTTCTTGGAATGTCATTTTTGGTAGTTCTTTGTTAACCAGAGCTCAACGAATTGAGTATCTTGCTCTATCTCTTATCATTATTAGATAACGGGCAAATGCCGTGAGAAATGCCACTAGCACAAAAGTTCATCCAAGGTATATATAAGTGTCAATTGAACTTTGGTAACTGGGTCAGCTCTAACAATAAGTTATAGATTGATTAAATCGCAAGTTATTTTGAAATAGTGTTTAGTTTGAAATAGTGAGAAAATACGACGAATTTTTAAAGCCAAAATATAATAAGACACCTACCTCTTGAAGTAAAATTACGTACCCACCTCTTAGGTACTTATCTACTTACTACAAATTTTGCAGTTTTAAATACATTCTTTTGTTTTAATCGAGATGACGTTTTTGAGTATGATTTTATTTTTGTTTAGTAGGTAACTAAATCAGGTATGAGCGGGATGACTGAAATCATAAAGACAAGGATGGAGGGCTAGCGCGCACTTTGTTCCTCTAAATTTATTTTATAGCGGAGAATTCTGGATTATAATGGAACAAAATGAGAAAATTTGCGCGTTTGAAAGTTCCAGGTAAAACGAAGGACTCTTGAATCCTACACGGATTTGACACGACCTTCAACAGTGATGAATACGACTATAGAAACATCAGCTATAAAACGAATCTAGAATCTAGAACCCGTTTCTTTACAATACTTAACAATTTAAATTAAATCAATGATCGGCTGGATTCCATGATACGAATTTCGAGTGAAAGGAGTTCCTAAATTGTTTGATAAAATCAAGTTCTGTCACATTGTTATATAATACCTAAAAATAAATTGTGTGTGAAATACGTTCGAGTATTTTTGTTCATGCGGAGTATTTGGCAGCGATTAATAACCAATATATAATATTTAAATGAAATTGCGGTCTATCAGGTGAAGAATAATCCTCCGTTTTTTGTTATCTATCGATCTGCGTATGAGCATGTATGAATGATAAATTTTTTTTTAGTCCGTGTCTACAAAGTGTGTGTGTATGATAATGTTTTTTTTTTGAATTTTTTTTATTTATTATTTTAATGTTAATGAATTTTTGATATTGTTATTTTAATTGAATACAAACAACACTCAATCAATAACCAAATTGGATGCCAAAAATATATGTGTAATGAGCACGAATATTTGTGCCCGATTCTTGAATATTTCTATTTATATAAATAAGTATTTATTTCTCTATCCAAGTATGTATATCGTACCTATTCTAGTACCCATAATACAAGTTTTGAGCTTAATTTGGGGCTAAGTCAAATTTGTGTGCAATAGTCCCCCAATATTTATTTATTTACATTTACCACATTTAAATTATGTACATCTTTAAACTTTCTTTCTTTCAGTTGGATGCTGTACATTTAGATAGTCAAGTGGAAGAATTATTTAAACAGTTGATATTTCAAGCCACCAAGTTCTTAGAGGTAAGTAAATGAAACAAGACATTTCTGAGCCAGCGAGTTGATGTAGTGTAACAAACTCACATCTATATATTTTATATAAATAGATATATATGTATCCACACCAATGGCGAGCCTATTTTGCACTGATGCAATCTTTCAGGATTTACCACTGTCATTTGTTTTCAAATAGTCATTCAGACATTAATTTTTAGTTTAGTTTCTGGTGTAAAAAGTCTTATCATGAATAAAAGTTGATATACTTCCTCAAACTATTAATTATGTAAGTAAAAGTATGACCACAAGTTATATCGAATATATTTTTTTGCAGCCTAAGTACTTACAACCCATCATACCTGAACTGGAACTGTTAATACGAACATGGATCTTTAAGTATTCCGTATATGAGAAGAAATTTACATTTGGTCAGCAAATGCTTTCTCTAAATTACAAACCAGATAATTTTGCGAAGAGTAAGCTGTATTGGTATTATGGCTATACTATCGGATTGAAATATTTGAAGGAGCGATCAATCTACAGTTTCACATCAAACACAAAAATTCAGAACTTAGTGCAGAAGCTAGAAACGTTCCAGATTATTGGGGATGTGTTAAATTTCATCCGGTTCATCCAGAGCGGAAAATATCCCGTTTTGATAGATTTCATTCTTGGACTGGAACTCACAGCAGATAAATTGACAAGGGAATTTCTGACCGACTTTTCTTGGACTAGAGAACTGTTATGGCACAATTTTATTGTAAGTATCTAACAAGTCCACTCTGAAAGAGAGTATGGGCCATTATCTGTGGTAGACTGACCCACTTTGTAGATGTTGCATGCCTTTCAATTTTGATATTCTGAAACATGACATTTACTTCACAATGTTTTCCTTCACTGTTTTGAGACATGGAAATTCTGCACAAAACTTATTAAACTCAAACTCAAACTCAAAACTTTTTTATTTAATAGGATACATTGTGATCACTTTAAAACGTCAACTTAAAACTAGCTACGCCTGAAGTCATAGGGCATAGTCGCCGCTTAGTGTATAATTTATAGCTAACTAGTTGCGCCCCGCGGTTTCACCCGCGTCTTCCCGTTATCAGGAACCTTTTTCCGGGATGAAACATAGCCTATGTGTTAATCCAGGGTATAAGCTATCTCTATTCCAAATTTTACTCAAATCCGTTCTGTAGTTTTTGCGTGAAAGAGTAACAAACATCCATCCATCCATACCTACAAACTTTCGCGCTTATAATATTAGTAGGATCTTGTAGTAGAATTTTAATTGCTTACTAACAGTAAAAATACTTATGTTCTTGTTTCAGGAACTGATTGGAACCGCCATATCACTGATGAACATATTTGGCCTAAAAAGGAAACTATCCAGTGCTCTTAAGTTTGTGTGGTGGAGGCAGCATGTCAGGGCTTCCGCGACGTCAACTAAGGCAATTATGATAATGCAAACCGTGTGTGCGTGCTGCAACAGCAAGCCTGTTCTACCTCACACTATGGGCTGTAGCCACATATTTTGCTATTATTGCTTAGTGGTAAGATTCTTCTATCTCATCTCTAATTTCAATATGACATGTCATCATTGGCAATTATAACAGTACTAGCTGTTTCCCGCGGTTTCACCCGCGTGGGATACAGTTTATCGCGATAAAAAGTAGCCTATGTCCTTTCTCAGGCTTTAGACTATCTCTGTACCAAATTTCATTTAAATCGGTTCAGTAGTTTAGGCGTGAAAGACAGAGAGACAGACATAGTTACTTTGGCATTTGTAACATTAGTGGATTAAAAAAAAAATAATGATAGACATCATTATTCATAGTAGAGGTGTCACCTTCCTTATTAACTTGCAGTACCACCGAAAATATGTAGCTTATTGGACTGCGCTTATGACTCAGTCAAATCAGTTTTTAATTATGTGCGAGCAGTAAAAAATCAGACAGGTTATTCATATTTTTTTTAAGTACTTAAATACTTATACGGTAGCTTTTGACCACCAGTCAACTGATGTAAGTGAAGATGTGGTGGCAGGTGGTGCACGCTACACCTGGACACTTATAGGCGCATGACAACAGATTCTTAACTTTTGTATGGTAGCTGGCCAGGCAAGCACTTGATAATGTTCTACCACCTAGCATACTAAAATGTTTATCATTGTTCTCAGGCTAACAAGACAGCTGATCAAGATTTCGCATGTCCAAAATGCTATTACAATGGTAAAGAAGTTCACAGATTTGTGATGACATAATTCTTCTATACTTTTATAATAAGTAATGTTTTACCAAAGTCAGTAACAAGATATCATATATTTTATAATACTAGTAGTATTTGGGTTTAGTTAAAATGGTCTGTGATTTAAGTGTTTTCGATTTTTATAAAAAGGTGCGATACATAATATCACGTCAACTCTTGAGTGTGTCATCGTTTCTCAGTTCTTTTATAAACTAGCGTGTTAAGGTTCTTATCAAAAATATTGTTATTATTGAGAAGTGTTTTCGGGTAGGTACCTAAGATTAGAATTGTTATATTAATTTATACATTGTTATAATAAAATACCTATACAAAATTTACAATGTTCAAAGTTTTTCTTACATTCCTAAAGCAGTAATGAAACAGGTTTTAGAAAATAGTAACTTTTACAGTTGTTTAATAAACGTTTTTTTTCCGAAAATTTTAACCAAATACATAGAAGTTATCAGTCTACTTAAACCTAACTTAAATAATATATCTATATAGACAAAAGAAGATTAAGGTACATGGTAAACTCCAAGCATTCCTCTAAATACTGTTTTGCATTTTTTTTTTATAATTACGTGAAAAGTTCACGGCGGCGTAGTTTTGATAGCCATAATTAATAAAGTTAATAATTCTATTAATTTAGATACTTAAATCTAAATAATGAAAAAAAAGAATGGCACCTTAATACATCACATAACTTCATACATTGCGTGCCTATAAAATTTTCTTATGTACAAAAACAAGCTATCAAAAGCTTCTAATGGCTAGGAGAATTATGCCTATATACGCGTTCAATACCGTATCAACACCGTAATTTAGTAACTCTTGTATATTGGAGATACTTAGAGGTATTCGTGAAAACCCAACGGGATCGGCTAATTAAAGGTCACTGAACCCAAAGCTATGGTTTTTAACAATGTTCTTTGTTTGTTGGAGTGTTTAAAAGTAACAAAGCCGGTTGGTTATATTACTAAATATACGGGTATCTACATTTTGACTTTCGCGAATAATCGAAAGTGCGTCGATCAGAACCCAAGTGAAAGGAGACGGACCAGATACTTAATACTTATGAGGAGTCACCGCTAAAAGATGTCGCAGGACCATTTAGCCTGCACATTTATGGTCATTATTAAATCGGCGGTACATTCGGTACCTTCTGTAATACGGCCTTTAGAAAAAAATATGTTGGAAATCAGCTAATAAAATGATTACTCAAACGGAAAGAAATGAAAACATCTGATGACCACCACTGATGTACTTACTTCATCCCTTGGTGTACCTACCTAAATGTTATTTCAGGATTTGTTGGTACACCAAAGGTTTTTTTCACGATAGTGAACTTGTAACTACCAAATTGGTCACATTTGTACTGTTCTTATTTTTTTCCATAGCATACCAATATAAGTAACAGGATACAAGTAGCTTAATGGCATCTAAATCATAGCTAAAAACACCGACAGTGGCGTACACGACCGTTTCGGAGTAGGTATTCCGCAGCGACATGTCGACTTCCGCAGCAAATGAGTTCAAGAATCGACAGACTTATTCGGTATAAGCGATCTAAAGGTAGGTATAGCTCTGACAGGTTTGGTTAGGGCTAGCATCTACCAAAAAGGAGGAAAGCCTAATATAATACCTACTTATTAGGAGACGTTGATTGGTCCTTTACCAGTTGTCGGTAGCGCCAATGCAATCCTACTTCTAGTGCTGGAAGATGCATAACACATACATAACGTCCATTGTGCTTGAGTGCAAATAGTCTTGTTATTTTCCTGGAACACCACGTCATCTCCTATAACATCTGTTCATTGGATCTCCTCCGTTTTGGTTGATGAATGGCATTGGACAAGAGTGGTTATTTCTAGTGCTGATTGTCTTTGCTGTTCCTTACGTCAGCGTGGAAACCGGTCTCCCAGTCGGCCACGTAGTTCACTGTTCGTACCGAACCATCAGGCTCCACCAGAGAATATTGACCTGTAGCAAAAAAAAGTTCATTGTTATGTACTAGTTTAGTGCAGTTTGCATATAGCTGTATAAATAGATACGTATCTGATAGTACACCATGACATGTTTAAAAAAAGTCAAGCAGCCGATGATAAGCGTACAATCGCAAATTCGAGAAAGATACGAGTCTGGCAATGGCATTTAAAGTTATTTTTTTGTATTATAAGTACATAACCTTTTAATTTCCTTTTTTGAGGTTACCTTTGCCTCGTTTCAGGCAACGTGATTGAAAGTTAGTTTGTTGTAATTGCGGTGTTTAATGGACCATTAAACTAAATTCCCACCTAAGTACTTATTTAAATTTTCTTGTCTTTCTGTGAGTTTTTGGTTAAAATAATTAATTTTACATACTATTCACTTTAATCGTATTCCTTTTTAAAAATTTAATAGCTCACGTGTTTGTACCTATTGTACTTAAATGAAATGATAATAAATTTGTTTCTTTTATCAACGCTACTTCCGGAATCACGGACGGTCTATGCATCACATAATAACATTAGCATATACCATCCGAGGTAATTGACCGATTACGTCTACCAACCAATCCCAGACCAGAAAAATAATCAATTTGTTTATGGTGTAAAAGAAAAAGTGTACCTACCTTTGACCACCTCTCCGTCGCGTTCTTCCTTCTGCTGCTTAATATCTCCAGTGTGAGGGTCGTTCACTCCGTACTCGAAAGCGTACTTTGGGTGTGCGTCCTGGAAGCAAAACATTATAATCATTACATAGAGTAAGCTTTAGGTAAAGACACCCAAGGGTAAGTTTAAGAGTTTCAAACTAGTGTTCGCTTTCAATAAAAATTTTGCGTGAATGTCTATAATATGTACGGTCAAAGATAAAAGTCACTAAACAATAACAAACTTTCCAATTACCTCTTATCATCAACACCAACCTTTGGTCACATCATCACATAACAGCAGATGAGCTGTTTTGTGAAGCGCGACCTTGTAAGTAGTAAAAAAACCCCAAACGTTACCGATCTAAAACCGATTTAGAACATCGAGTATGATCACCTACTGTCGCCGACTGTACCTACCTATCTGATCTAGTTAATTAAATTATGTACCTACCTCGGTTAGTGACAACTTATGCAACGTCGTTAGTTATCTGTGACTTTTGTTTAATATTTTGACAAACACATTTAGAAAAAGGAAATCAAAATCAGCCTGTTGATGGAATACCCTATCTTCTAGTAGGTAGTACCTACTTACATTTTTCCTAGTGACAAAAGCCACATGAAAACAAAAAAGTTGTTCTTGGAATGTCATTTTTGGTAGTTCTTTGTTAACCAGAGCTCAACGAATTGAGTATCTTGCTCTATCTCTTATCATTATTAGATAACGGGCAAATGCCGTGAGAAATGCCACTAGCACAAAAGTTCATCCAAGGTATATATAAGTGTCAATTGAACTTTGGTAACTGGGTCAGCTCTAACAATAAGTTATAGATTGATTAAATCGCAAGTTATTTTGAAATAGTGTTTAGTTTGAAATAGTGAGAAAATACGACGAATTTTTAAAGCCAAAATATAATAAGACACCTACCTCTTGAAGTAAAATTACGTACCCACCTCTTAGGTACTTATCTACTTACTACAAATTTTGCAGTTTTAAATACATTCTTTTGTTTTAATCGAGATGACGTTTTTGAGTATGATTTTATTTTTGTTTAGTAGGTAACTAAATCAGGTATGAGCGGGATGACTGAAATCATAAAGACAAGGATGGAGGGCTAGCGCGCACTTTGTTCCTCTAAATTTATTTTATAGCGGAGAATTCTGGATTATAATGGAACAAAATGAGAAAATTTGCGCGTTTGAAAGTTCCAGGTAAAACGAAGGACTCTTGAATCCTACACGGATTTGACACGACCTTCAACAGTGATGAATACGACTATAGAAACATCAGCTATAAAACGAATCTAGAATCTAGAACCCGTTTCTTTACAATACTTAACAATTTAAATTAAATCAATGATCGGCTGGATTCCATGATACGAATTTCGAGTGAAAGGAGTTCCTAAATTGTTTGATAAAATCAAGTTCTGTCACATTGTTATATAATACCTAAAAATAAATTGTGTGTGAAATACGTTCGAGTATTTTTGTTCATGCGGAGTATTTGGCAGCGATTAATAACCAATATATAATATTTAAATGAAATTGCGGTCTATCAGGTGAAGAATAATCCTCCGTTTTTTGTTATCTATCGATCTGCGTATGAGCATGTATGAATGATAAATTTTTTTTTAGTCCGTGTCTACAAAGTGTGTGTGTATGATAATGTTTTTTTTTTGAATTTTTTTTATTTATTATTTTAATGTTAATGAATTTTTGATATTGTTATTTTAATTGAATACAAACAACACTCAATCAATAACCAAATTGGATGCCCAACGAGGCGTAGGTCCTTAGGTACAGCCTTAACACCTACCGTCGTAACATTATCCAAGCTAGGCTGAGAAGCAAAATGGGTCGTGGACCAGCTATGTCAAGGCATTGCAAATGTAAACGTATATCTTATTAAATGAAAGTACAAGTGATTTATTGAGTAATATTGAATATCTAATATCTAAACAACATTGTCGTGGCTTTAAAAGCTTCTAAGTTACTTGAAATATTCTAAAAGCCGCCTACTGCGACCTATTTCAATTAATTAAAACAAGTGTTTAGTGATTAAATACTGAACGTTATGTAATGCCAAAATAAGTATTATGCAAACTTTAAAAGACAATTTGATAAAAGTGTTTAGATGTAAGAGTGATTAATTATTGCAATTTCAATGAGGTCAAACCAGTCTAGATTCTATTGACGATTTGATTTACGACCTATCTAAGTACCTACATAACGTCGGTTTGTGCACAGGCAGGTTGTAGGAACACGGAGCCAGTTTTGCAATACCCAAATAAACAGCTCCTGAATTGCTTACATTGCCATTTTGCACATATTATCATAGTTTGTATATCGATCAAATTTTATGACCCGTTAAAAGTGTATGCAAAAGTTACCCTTAGGTAAATCATTTATTTTATACGTTTTTAACTATAGTCAACTTTGACTACGGATAAAAAAAAACCAGTCCTAACTACAAATATCCAATAATAACGTAAATATTAGATTATAACATTACAGGAGTAGTTCGATCACCATATAGTAAAAAAAGAAAAAAAACTTACATAGTTTTCCAGGAAGTCTGTGTGAGCATTCTTCACTGCAAGGCCTGTTGTCGCGAGACCAGACACGTGTTGAGTAACAGATGCAGGAGCTGAATACTGAGACACTGTTGCCACTGCCGGTGAGGAGTACTGAGCTACAGCTGGTGATGAGTACTGATGAGCTACCACTGGTGATGAGTACTGAGCTACCGCTGGTGATGAGTAGTGAGCTCCAGATGGTGATGAATACTGAGATACGGCAGGTGATGAGTAGTGAGTCAAGGCAGGTGCAGCGTATTGTGCTACGGATGGAGCAGCATATTGTGCTACGGCTGGAGCAGCATATTGTGCGACGGCAGGTGCAGCGTATCGTGTTACAGCTGGGGTTGCGTATTGTGCTACAGCTGGGGCTGCGTATCGAGTCACAGCCGGGGCTGTGTATCGAGTCACGGCCGCGGCTCCATATTGTGCTATACCAGCAGGTGCAGAATAGTGGGAGGAGGCGTGTTGCGTAGCGTATTGTGCTACGGTTGGCGCGGAATATTGCGTCGAATATTGCGCGTAGGCAGGGGCCGAATATTGACTGACTGCTGGTGCAGCTGCTACGGCAGGCGCGTACTGCACAGCCTGGGCATACTGAGTTACGGGAGCTGCGTACTGCGTTACTCTCTGAGCGGGACTGAAGTATGCTGAAGCGGACGGTGCAGACACTTGTGATAGCGATGATGTCGCATATTGACCTGCATTTGCAGCTTGAGCATATTGCACACCAGGTGTGGAATAGCTGTATCCAGCCACTGGTTGCGCTTGCACTCTCAGTGCAGGCGAGGTGGTATATCCGGTAGCCGGAGCGGCGTAAACTTGGGAGACCACGGGCCCTCCTGATTCAACATTGTAGGAGTTGAGGGATGCCTTCGCCAACGATCCAGAATATCCTGCTTGCTGTGCAACCAGGTTCTGTGTGTTATATGTGGTCTTAGCCGGGGATAGTGCGAACTTTGCGATGAGTGGAGATCCGGTCACTTTAGCGATTATCGGAGCTTGTGCGTATGTTGCAAGTGGAGTAATGGGCCTTTGTGATGATGCGGACGATAACCCCGCTGAGGTTGCATACCCGTGAGCTTCATTTGTTGCTGTAGCGTAATTTGATACAAGCGAGGATGTTTGGTAGGTCCGAGCTGGTTGAGCCGCGTACGTGATGCTAGGCGCTTGGTACGTAACACCCGTTGAGTAACCAGTAGATGCGTATCCTACGGGAGCAGATGCTTGTGGGGGGACGTATGTAGGAGCAGCATATTTCCCACTACTCAAGGAAAGTTGCACTGACGGCGCGGGGTAAGAGTACCCGTTGTCACAGTTTGGTGTTATTTTCTGCACTTGGCTCAGATGGTAGTTGAGATCGGGGTCGTGGTAGCACAACACGTTTGTTGCGGCTGCCGTGATGGCTATGAAGATTATCTGGAAAATAAGATGTTATCTTTTAGTTTCTACACGTGAAGACAGATTTGGTAGAGAAGTTTAGGTAATTATTTTTTCTAACGATTCTTTGTTTTAAAATGTTTATTAATTAGCTATCGATATCTTATCACTATACTGACCAGTTTCATCCTTAATCGGTACGATTATCACTTCAAATATTATATCATACACAAAAATAATTTTTTCGGCAATAGTCGCTATTAAATATTATTGAAAGCTCAATATGTATCTACCAAAGTTAAGCGTCAGTCGAAATGAGAGCATAGTGGGTTCGCAAAGTCTTATATAGCGATCTCATATGTGTAAGAACGGGTCATACTTTTAAACGTTCGCCGTCACAGTAGGTACGCATTCACATATTATATCTATACTCGTGAACTGTGGGCGCGGTCCGTTTGGTAAAGTTCGACTCTAATGTGTAACAAGCTGACTCAATGACCCTTTGAAACTAAATGGGAAAATTAAAGTGAATAAATTAACTAGATTTGTATCATATCATCCGGTAACATTGGCCAATCAGGAGGCTATACTTTAGCCTTTACTTTTGATCTTAATTTGGAATTGAAGAAGGAAAAATTGGAAGTTGTTGAACTTAGGTACATAACATTCTAGGCACGTAATACATTATCAAAACTAGTTTTGAGTTGCCCCCTATTCATTGTTATTATTTCTTTGTCGTGTGAATTTTTTATTCAAAACCAAGTGAATGATAATTAATTTATTGTAAAAACAACGAAGCCTGACTTCTCTGACCCACAGATCAGACAAAGAGCCAGAGGTTAAGTTGTTTTATATAATTTTGAGAATTCAGGTTTAATTCGAAGCTCTGCCCCTGAATTCTCATCTAGGATACCTACGAGTCAGGAGAATAAACATTGTATCTATTTCGACTCTAGCAATTTATCTTAGACAGACTTTTGGTGCTAGTTGCGACAACTTTCGTAGATCAACGGTTAGCTTTAAAAATGGTATACAGACATTCCTAGAATCATATTGCTTCATATCTTAACGTATTATATATGTACTAACAGATAAGATATTCTCCTTCTAAGAAGTAGAACCTTGAACGAACTCTTCTTCTTGCTATGGGCCCATTTATCTGAGGTCGGCGCGGGAAGTTATGTATTTTTCTTTCACACTCCCTTGTCAGCTGTTATCGTTTCATTAGTCTCCCATTCATTCGGATCTGCCCTTACACAATCCATCCACTTTTTGGTCTTCCTGTTCTCTTCTATACTTTAACATCCATATTTATCACCTACAAACAAACATGCTTATATAAATACCTACTTCTGAATGCGCAATACTGTCATGTCAGTTACGTTACTCTACATAGCATTGTTTCAAAAACACTCTCTTGTACGTGTAGCTTAATTAAGTGGCAAGATTGACTTAGTTATCGTGGCACCGTAACTAAGGATTAACCGCTAAGAGGGAATAATAAACTGAGTTGCATGAAACAGTTCGAGTCTTGCATTTGGGGCAACCATCATATCTTGTAGATAACCAGGACATATGCAGATATATTTACCTAATCCTGTGTAAATATTTCCGTTGAAATAATTGCTTGTTATTATATAAGGCTAGAAGGTTTAAAATTGGTTGTAAATGAACCATACATTTAGTTCTATATGAGATATTGACCACAGTCTCTACTGATGGTGAGTGATGACAATATCAATGATGGAGCATCCTTACCTAGAGGATGCCTATTCACTATCATATCCACGAGTCTTCCTGTCAACTTGCTAAAGGGGTCGCTGAATCATCGGATTTAGCAACATGAAAAAGTACTTAATCAAGTATAATGTTACATTAACAAAACAGATCGCTGAGAACAAAAACAAATTAATTCAATACAATTAATTAGAGCCTGGGTCTTTGATGCTTTTCAATTGTTTCAAAACTCTTTTCAAGTTAAACAATTGAAAGCTACAAAACTGCAATATGTGTAATGCAGTAATTTCTACAAAATAGATTTTGTATATTGGTATATATATATAACTGGGTGACTGTTTGGGGCACTTTCAACTGTGTGTTATAGTGTTTCGGACGGCATGTTAAGGTGTTGGTCCTGGCTTTATAAGTTATAAAGCCATATATGGCTTTCGGGCGGCCTAAAAACTCCAACACTAGAGTTGGGCACTAGGTCATACCAAAAGAAAAAGAAGCAGTTATAGATATTATCTATCTATTGTTAGTTTTTTAAAAAACCTTGTTTGGCGTTTATTTCGGCCCACCTAGTGTTATAAAAAGAAAAAAAAAACTAATGGCAACTCTACTTGTCATAACTCAACTTCTAAGTATACAAATAGCTGTCTTCTTAAGCAGTAGTGTATACATTAATACAGGTGTTCTTAATTAACGGGTACTTTCAAAACGAATCCTTCAATTAGACTAATGCTGATGAATTTGTTCATACGAGTATGTACATATCATTATTAAGCTTTAATATTTATGCGTAGTGTGATTTGCGGTTAGTTCAATTAGTATCACTCAAATGGTTCCTTAAAGATTATCTTAAAGTAAACGATAACTTTCAACTATCAAGATTTTATCTATATATACATATCTTTATATATTAAAAGGAATTTAGAATTTATGGTTATATTGCTTAGATCAAACAATATAAATCGTGTTATGAGGTCAAAAATCTTACCTTAGTTACCTAGATTAATATTATGTAATTAACCTATGTACGAGTAATTTGCAATTAAATAGATATGATTTTAACAACTATATATTCGACTAGCTGTTCCCTGCGGTTTCACCCGCGTAGGCTACAGTTTATCGCAATGAAAAGTAGCCTATGACCTTTCTCAGGCTTCAGACCATCTCTGAACCAAATAATTTAGGCGTGAAAGACAGATAGACAGAGTTACTTTCGCATTTATAATATTAGTCCGGATTTCTTATTTTATTTTACTAAGTAGCGTTTGACTAAAAGTTACCAGATAATAATGAACAACGTCAATGTTAGCGCCACGCTGCACCTGGACTGTAATCTGGCTCTTAAGTGAAGCTGCCAGAACAAATACGTTGGTGACAGATCACTAACTTGTTCAGTTTTCTCCTTATGTATTTTATTGATAACTTTTTATCTCAGTTTTTTAATAACATCGCAGACTCAAATTAATGCGTCACCTAGAAAGACACCGACTTTCAACCGGTTTTTCACATGTGCATTACTCAAACTTTACGCCAACGCTTTAACATCCCAATCTCTAATTTCAAACTAGGTTTGTAAAACGTTTTAGCCCTACAATTTCCTCATACATGTTCCAATATGTAATTTGCGAAGTCGAGAAGCCGGCGTGGCCGCCTTGCATAAGACAACAAGCCCCTAAGCTCTGTAATGAGCTTACATGCAAATTTCGAAATCTACAACGCGTAGCAGGATTTGGAACTGGCCTGCATCTATTAATAAGGGGGCTGGGGGTCTATCTCGTTTTCAGAGCAACGATTCGAAAGCAAAAGGGAAGAATAGTTCTGACTGGATGATCATAATGATAAGTAATGCTTTGGATATAATTTAAGTTTTATGTCCTTCCCTATTATAGTGTTAAACTACCTATATCCTATACATCAAGATAGGTTTAAAGATATAGGCGTGAAAAAGTAACAAACAAATAGACAAACAGAGTTACTTTCACATTTATAATATTAGTATGGATTATAAATCTAAAATTTTAAGCAAAGTAGACATTGAATTTAAGTATTTTCTCTAACATATTTAATAACTATAGGTTAACGTCTAGTACTAGTATTTATTGTTTTCAAATACATACCTTGCTCAGTTTATTTTGTATGAAGTGTCGTCATGTTCAAATCAACAAACGTGTGGTAGGTGCCAAAGGGCCTGTTGAAATCGGATGAAGCGGCGTTAACACACATAGTTGAAGGATATCGACATAATTGGCGTGAAAATTATGTGAAGTTTCTATGCCACTGGTACCGAGGGGATTAACTGAATAGATTTATATCTATGTATAAACTAGGTTTGAGTATATTAATTATGTTACTTTATGGGTAGGCGGAGGCGTCTATAATGCTTATTTATTAGGCGCAGATATCTATTGAAAATATCAGGTATTGCGAAATAAATATTGTCAAAACGTTCTTGTCGAAGCAATATATCTTCATACATTAGACATCAACGCGCGCACCGCTTTTGCGTAGCGGTGTCTACGAACTCACGATCAATTAATTTATACCATAGCAGTTATGTTGGTCAGTAAACTCCATTGAGTCGTTTAATAATTTAATGAACACTACGTTGGAATGTTCACAATAGATTATAAAATAATTTCTCGAATTAGTGGAAGAGAGAAAAGATTTTGGTCATCACTAAGTTTTAGATGCCAACTTTCACTTATGCATTCACGGATATTGTTAAATTCTAAATGCTAAGACTAGACAGTTCTAGAAATTCTAGATGGTTTTCGCACGAATGATTTTTATTCACAATAAATTTACATGTGTCACATAATTTGATATAGCACTTTGTTATCATGTTTATTATACGTCAACAAAGAGCTAATTGTGTCTGTATTACACACAGTTTCACTTCAGCAGAGCGCTAATTAAATCACAAGTATTACAACATAATACCAGAGTAAAGACAAGTCAATCAATCGCAATGCGAATGCTTCTGTAATAGAGCAATAGAAGATCGGAAGAAGAGATAAGGCTGTCTATGTCAGCAACATGGCCACTGGCCATTCATCACGTCGAACAACAAGGGATTAAGATCCGTAACAAGTGTGTAATGGGCACATAATATGTTCTATTGAAAATAATTACTCAAAATCATTAAAAAAATACTATCAGTGGATAATATACTATCATTATGACTGGTTACTGACATACTCGTAGCTCATCACTATTAATCAAAAACCGAATACAAAAAAAGAAACACTGACTATCAAGGTTAAATGAAATAGTTTTCATGAGTTTAAAATTCAGTTTACTGCTTCCGGCTGATTCCATTTCAACTACTTATTTTTTTCATCTGGTTACAAACATTAATCAGCTTAGCGCCATGCAATATATGACAGTACGTACGAGTGCTTAATTACTCTCACCGCAAAGTCATGATTAAAACCGGCTCTGTAGAGTACACAGACCAGTATTTGTTTTTATAGACTAGTTTTTACTATCAACGCCTGTTATAAATGTAATTTAATTTTACGTAACTCTCCAATAACTGGCGCGAGGTTCCCAAAGTAATAGTCCTACTTATTGTGTGGGCAAGGTCGATCTTTACTAAATAAATAATACATGAAAATCTTTGTAATGAGTATGATTAGCCTTCCGCTCGTGGATTTACTCATGTATTAAATATCATAAGGACTTATGGCCGTACTCAGAATCGCTAATTATTTTTTTATTTCTATTTTCAAATAATAATATAGAACTAAAACCTATTTACTTTTCAGAAAAAATAATAGACTGAAATTATGAAGAGTGTACTTTATGATTTTCAAGATTCTTGAATAAACTGATTCAATGTTGTTTTTTTTAAAGCCAATTCAATGTACTGACAGATATACGTATGATCATTTTTTTTCAATATAAATAAAACCTTTCATGATCACCTTGAGTTGGGATGATTTGATTTTTAACCATTTAAGAAATAATTGAGCTTAACGAGATCGTGATCACGCTTGAGATACTTTCAGCAATTATGTATATTCTTTTTCATTTTTTAAAATAGGTACTATGCTTTTTGTTTGTTTGAAGTTTCATGCAAATCTACAAATAGCATTTAATAAAAATAATAAAGCATCGTTAATTTACCTACGAGTAACAAAATAGGATTAATTAAATTCTCATTGCTAGGACTCGGGTCTTTTTTCACAGAGAGAGAGTATGGGCTATAATGTACCACGCCGGCCCAGTACGGGTAGGTACTTACATATATCTCATACGTTTTAATGTTATGGTTCTTTGCCATTCCGGATTCTTTACGTTGTTTTTGTTTACCTTATTGAGAGATATGACAAATCAGCTCATAACCTTTTTGTCATAGGTGTGGAGCTGAGATAAGAATCAAACTCAGTTTCGGTACCTTGGCATACACGCGTTACCGTTCGACCACCATCGCTCTAATTACAATCACATTCTCCAATTCCATTTTATGATATAACAACGTACCTTTAGGTTACGTGTAATAGGATATATTGTTTTCATTTTCATTTAAGAAAGTTCTTAGTGGAGGTAACTGACCTTAACAAGACTTGAGTCACTGACATTTAATATAACTTAGTACTAAATTACGCAGTTGACCCATATATTACAGCTGATAAGAATCAAAATAGATGCAAGCGTGCCTGCAGGTCATATGGTTTGAACGTAAAGCTCAATGACCGAGTATCATTGCTGTGGCAGTTGAGCATGAATAGACAAATTAGATAAGTGGATCATATACGCGAAAGAAGTATTTGTTTACTAATTATTAAAAAAAACAAACGGAAATTGTTTTTTTCTGACTGTGTTTGAGCGATTAAGAGACAAATGAGATTGTACCTACTATCTATACTATTATTATACAGACGTAAAGTTTGTTGTAAGTATGATAGGGTTAATCGACGACCGATGTGGCGCAATGGGCGGATTGCCGACTGTGAAGCGTGAGGTCACGGGTTCGATTCCTGCTACAGGACAAATATTTGTGCATAGAAAAAATAAAGCGCAAGTATTTGTTCTGCGTCTGGGTGTTGTGGATCCCCGATCCTCGTAGTTTCTGATACTCTAGATACAGGGAAACCTAGTTAGGGGTCAGAGCCTATGTATGTGATTGTGCGGGCATTTTTATTATTATTATTAATCTCTGGAATAACTAATCCAATTTAAAAAATTCTTTCATCAGTAGAAATCTACAATACTCTTCACTGTTTTAATGTGATAGTAGTTCTGAGGGAATTGCAACGCGTATGAAAAAAAAATATTTTATTGAGGTTTGTATATAGGCTAAAGGTGAAAGAACTGCCTTTCGTGAGTTCCTTATTGCAAAGAATTTAATATAATGTATTAAGACAAAGGCATGGTGAAGTGAGTACGGTCAACGACAAAACTCGCTGAACAATAACAAATTTTCTGATAGTCTTAAACACCAAACTTTAATTGTATCATCACTTAACATCAGGTGTATTGCGTTGTGGTCAAACGTCACCGTGTAAGTTGTAAAGAAAAACGCAAACATTACTGATGTAAAACACATATGGAAAATCAAGTATGATCAGCTACTTTTGTCGCTGACTGTGCTAGTGCTCGTGATATAATTCCATTGGAATTAAACAATGCTGACATTTTGCAATTTATCTATGCCTCCAATAGTATCAGTGACTTCTTACGAAGGCCTGGTATTTATTCT
The DNA here is from genome assembly GCA_931315375.2 of Opisthograptis luteolata. NCBI lineage: Eukaryota > Metazoa > Arthropoda > Insecta > Lepidoptera > Geometridae > Opisthograptis > Opisthograptis luteolata. The sequence continues at coordinate 5,173,804 of OV928038.1, read as the reverse complement.
CGTTGTGCAGGTGCCTCATAATTTATTTATTTAAACTACAGTCTAAATACATAGTCTACATTGATAACGAGGCGTTTAATATTAAGAACGCAATTTTATTTCACTTCCTTGGAAATATTTATATAATTATTCACAATTACTCTCATTGTAACGGTTCGTCAAAGATAATTTTGAATTAATTAATTACAGCCTAGTGCGTAATATCCTAATTTACCTTCATTGAATTAAAATGTTGGTCAGTTATTATGGTAATGGGTAATTAGATCACAAATTGTTGAGTTTAATTCATCTGCTTAGGCAAAATAAGTTTTTTAGATGCCATTGCGGGATTAAAGTTTAGTTGATACCATAAAATAGGAAACAGTCTAGATAATAAATAGCAAGGTTAGTACCTACATAAAAACAAAATAAAATTATTGCACATGCCTAATTTCACCAATAATACATTCAATGCCTCATCAATAAAATATTGATATTTATGTTCTCTCACATTAATCTAAATATATATAACTCAAAGGTGACTGACTGACATAGTGATCTATCAACGCACAGCCCAAACCACTGGACGGATCAGGCTGAAATTTAGCAAGCAGGTAGATGTTATGACGTAGGCATCCGCTAAGAAAGGGTTTTGATTAATTCTACCCCCAAGGGGATAAAATAGGGGACGAAAGTTTGTATGAAACTTTGTTAATTTTAAACCGATCGCGCTGAAACTTGGCATGCATAAAGCTGTAGCCCACGCGGGTGAAACCGCAGGGAACAGCTAGCAGAACATAAAACCAAGAGTAGGATGCATGTACTCAATTGATCTTTTAACAAAATTTTGCAACGGACCTCTACAAATTGTACAATATTGCAACTTGATCCAATTAGGGCTAATGCTCCTTGCCATACCTGTAGTAGGTAGTACTCACTATTCGTGATTCGCACTCTCATTACACATTATGACTTAACATCGGCTCGTAATTTGTATCTCTTTATTCAAATGTCAAGCCGCCAGACATTATAATGGGCACCTACTGGCGTTTTTGAAGTGCACCTGAGTTCTGCTCCTTCATTGAAACTGTTTACTAATCTGTGCACGGGCGAGCCACTGCAACGTTAGTAACGTATCATTAGTATTCATTGAAAACCATATACTGTACTGTTATTATAGATTAGCTTATGATGTATAGGGCGTAAATATTCCCAGGCTTTGAAATTGGGTCGAGGGAATATGTATCAAACGTTTTAGAAATCAGAAAGGTAGCTGAAATGTAGTAATTATACAACTTAAATAGTTAACGCATGTGGGTTATAAACCAGTACTTATTACATCACAAGGCGTTAACCGTACTCATTCTAGATATTAAAATTGCTAATTGTATGTATCCTGCGCATTTTATTTCCATTAGTTACCTTAATGCAATAATTGCAGATCATGACCAGCTGATTTAGGTATCATCTAGGTACATAATTATACAAAATTTCTCACTAATTCACTGACATATTAACGAGAAACGTCAACCGGAACGAAAGTATCTTTTGGTAGTGTAGAGATGCACTAAGACAGGGTTTAAGAAAAATCACCACTTAGGGAGGTCAAATGGAATGTTAAAGTTTGTATTAAAAAACATCAACAGCGACGAGGGCGAATCCGCGTGACAGGTCGCTAGTAAGAAAAAAGTATTGAAATATTTCTTGAGTCTATAGCTAGTTGTACCTTTTAGTCAAACCCATATGATTTTTATCACAATTCAAAATAGGTGTGTGCCATATCGATGTTTTATCGTGTACCTATAAATACAAAACAACACTCGGGGATAGTGTAGGGTAGTTCTTCAGAGACAAAATTTTCGATGTCTATGCGTATATTTCTGAAACCAACTAACAAAACGGTATGTTATTTTTTTGTTATACAGTTTAGCTAGGGACAAGTGATATTTTTCAAATAATTGCAATCAAGGCATAAATTCAAAATATTTTAAGTGTGTTCTTCTGATTCATATGACGAGTCCGCTTGCCATTTTCCGGAGCAAAATGGTCGATGTCGCATTTTCCTTTTGATAAATCGATATAAGTTAGGATTATATGAAAAAAAAAAACAAACCACCATCTATAAAAAAAAAAAAAAAAAAAAAAAAAAAAAAAAAAAAAAAAAACTTAATAAAATTAAGTCCCTCATTGAAGTATTTGTAATTTGGTTACCTTTTTTTTCATATGAACATGTGTGACAGATCTTAAAGTGAAGCAAAATTTTGGCCAGATGAATCAGTCGAAGAATGAATTTTCGTAGAACTACCCAGTTATCTCTAAGATTGAAACATATTTGAAAAGTGGATCCGGTTTCCAGGATTTCCTCTTACGTCCACACACAAGTGAACCTTACCTCGTTATAACATATGCGAGTATATATTTTTTGATACATTTTATCGTACAGATGTGTAATACTTCCAATATGACAAGGATCTAAGGTCTCAGATCGAACGTGTCGATTGAGGTGATAAGAGTTAGGAAATTGGAACAGGTCATGAACTGTTTTCGTCCTAAATTTAGGTACTTCTCAATATCGAGCATTGTGTTGTAAGTATGTGTTCTGTTGAGTATTATGTGTTTTATCACATAACTCCCTATAGATCCCCGTGGTCTTCAGTTTATCACGATGTAAAGTATCCTATGTCCTTCCCTAAGGTTCAAACTATCTCCATTCCAAATGTCACTCAAATACGTTGATCTGTTTTGGGTAAAAGGGATACAAACATACACACTCACTCTTTAAAGTTTCGTATTTACAATATTAGTGTGATGATGTGATTCCAGCAAAATGAATGCACACGTGAGTTTGAACATTCTTTGCAGTATTGATGATCTCTTCCAATTAAAAAGATTAAACTGAGTATAACAAAATAAAAGCCTGTAAACATACGACCTTAGTTAGTTATACCTTTTTTATTCACAAAGGTAACCCAATTCAATACGTCACATTGTCCGTATATGGCTTATCTGCAGTTGGTTTTGGCGATACATAATTCAGCTATCAATCATAATGGTTCTCCGCAGAACACAGTAGCCAGTCGTGACAATACACCACACCTGTTCTTGATATTCATGATACGGCTTGAAATTGATACTACATTTTAAGAATTTATACGTAAAACAAAATACAATTTAGTAAGACCATAATAAAACTTATGACATTTTGTAGAGGACCGATCATTGTAGCAAACAGTTGACTTCAAAGCGTGAGGTCATGATTTCGATTGCTGATATGGGACAAATATTTATGCATTGAAAAAAAGCAAATATATTTTGCGTGTCTTGGTGTTGTGGATCCCTGATCCTCATACTTAGTTTCTGTTACCCTAGATACAAATATTAAACAACCATTTGAAAAACAACTTAGAAAACATTTCAATGGCTTGATAACATTAATTTTCTGACAGTGGTTAGGTCATCTATTGTATAAAGGGCTACTGTAATTAATTATATAAACTAATTAAACTAACTAAGCAATGGTATATGTCTGGTATCGCCTGGGAATCACCTTCAAACCATATCTCGTGTTGATAGTTACAACCTTACAACACTCCTATTACGTAGAATATTCAAAATTAAATATTAAACAAAGTTAACCGTAATAAAATGTAAGGTCAGAGAGATGGTATGTAATATGGCTATAGGTTGTAAATAAGTTTTATGTTAAAAGGAAATTGATTTCCCAATTTACAATGATACTCTATAACTAGTCACATAGTGCAAGTCAATTCAATCGAGACTAGCCTCGAAAAAGACATTAGTATCGTACTCTTTATAAAACCCGTAGTCACTAGACATATCAAATTACTAATAATGTTTACGATGCCAATCTAAATGATCGTTTTAAAAGTACAATAGCGATTAAGCGAGTCTTGAAAAGTTCTTTATAAAGAATTCTTTTACGCGTATTTTGCCATTCTCATTTTACTGCAACGATATCGTTCCTATCCGGCCTCTAGATTAATATGATTGATAATAAACATTGGTCGCCTTATGCATAATGCACGATCTATTGAAAACGGATTTGTAATGAATAATACGGTGCTGAGTGCTGACAGAGGATTGCAGATATCTTTACTCTTATACAGGTATAACTAGTATTGTCTACTGCAAGGCCCTGATAGGCATTGTTTCTTTTTAAAATCTTATATGTACAGCTTTTTTTAATGTAATTGAGTGGCAAATAAGCGGACGGCCCGCCAGCAGGTGGCGTGGCACTGTCTTTGATCACATCGTCACTGAATTATTGTGAAAATAAGAATTAAAAAAATAAAATAAGAAACATTTTTAACCACAAGTTTATATATTTATTCTGGATTCGAAATAATTTGTTTTGTTCATACTTAATAAATTATTGCCTATATTCGAGATTATAATTTTTCATTCATAAAAATCATGTCACTGGAGGTAGGTAACTAATGCAGATTCGGTTTAATAAAAAGAAAAACTTACTGTATTGCGCTACGATTCAACAAAGTGGTAAAGCTTTGGAGCTTTCCGAAAACATAAACAACGGATAGTGAAGACAGCACTACAAATTAGTATGTATATAGAACATAAAAAAATGTTACAGTGTACTGTACGTTTTCCCCATGTTTGATTTATATGTTCCTTACCTTGTTTATATAAGCAAACACAGTTGCAGAAACCCTATTTATCTGAAACAAATGTATCGAAATGGGTACTGTTACACAATTCTGTATCCATTCTAGTTTTGAACTAGGAAGTTTTGGTATTGCTGTGTGATCTAGATAAACTCAGCTGGTATAAATAATTGCAATATACAAAGGTTACATATTTATTAGACTCTTTACCCATACATTGAGCTTTTGAGTGGAGACCATGACTTGGCAAACGTAGTGGAGGACACCTTCGGGCTAGAAGTGACGATATACCCAAGGTGGTTGATAGCATTTGGAAAAGATAGGCTAAATACCGGGCTCAGTGGTGTATTATGCCCAGCATTGGACTAACAGGTTTATGACGATGATGATACACACTGTAACGGATCTCTTAGGTAAAAGAGATATTAGACTAGAGGAAATCGATTTCCATACTTTACAAACTTGCACACAGACTATTATAGTCTTGAATCTTTCACTATAAATAAATCTACGATAAACTGCGCAACATTACGCACAAACATACTTGGTGTAGAATCAAATCTAATCATGCAACGAATTACTGACCTCTCGCAAAAAAAAATTGACGTTTTGAAACTGGTGTAATTAAAAGAGCGCGGTGTCGGTGTCATGCAAATTAGTTAAGTGTCGGGAAAGGACTCGATATTTTATAACCACTGGTACTGCAGGTACATTAAGCTAGATCTAGATTTAATTGCGGGTCGATGTGTGTTTCATCACTGGTAAAATGTTACGAGCATTCAATTAAGTGAAGTATAGGTTGGTATCTATCTATACTGAAACGAGTATTTTGTGCGCTGATGCATAGCAAGTGCCTGGGCTTAATGAGAGAGTTACTGTAATCTTGGTCCTATACCTGCAATTTAAAGGTATCTTACCACAAATTAAAGAGAATATTAGTAGATGCGAGAGCGATGGTGGCCGAACGGTTAGGCATGTGACTTAGGTACAAGACGCCGACACCGAGTTCGAATCCTCTCGGCCCCGCACCATTGACTTAATAAGCTATGTGCGGATTTGCCATCGCTCAAACGGTGAAGAAAAACATCGTGAGGAAAGCGGCATGCCCAAGAACTGCAACATTCAAGGGCATGCGACATCTACCAACCCGCACTGGGCTAGCGTGGTAGATTACAGCCCATACTCTCTCTCTGAGAGAAAGCCAGAGTACCAGCAGTGGGAACGTGAAAGTCTGATAATAATGATTAGTAGATTTATTTATTTATTATTTATTTATTAATTAGAACGGATATACCATTTACACTAATCATAACATAACTTATAACAAAATGAATACTTAGGTCAACTTAGATAAGATTAGATAACTTAGATTCAATACTTAGATGATGAAGTAATTAAACAAAGCTAATGCCTCGAAGTTTCACCCGCGTGGAATACAGTTTATAGCGATGAAATATATCATATGTACTTCCCATTGGTTCAAACCATCTCCATACCAAATTACATCATTGTTAGGCATGAAAGGTAACAAACAGATAAAGGAAGAGAATTACTTTCGCGGTGATTTGTAGAAGCTTTAGTTCCAACGTTACTATTTTTATCTGTTTATTTATGGTCAAATAAAGTGTAACAAACATTAGGACGTTTTAAACCTAACACTAAGAGCTATCGCAACTCTAGTTTAAGATTGCGCTTTATTAAATGACATCCATGAAAAGTTGTACTTGAAATAATGCAGTTTTGTTACTTTCAAGAATATTTTAGTGCAGCCTTGTAGAACATATGCAAGTACTTGCTAACGATATGCGTAGTGTTGCGAATAAACTGGAACGAAATGATGCGAATTTGGCGATTGCAATTTACCTACCGGCGAGATGTTGTCGCAACGTGTGATTGTGTGTCATTGTGTATTTCAATGACCGTAGGTATACTTATCATTTTTATTCAATTTTAATTTAGGATCTTTTATCAATAAACATTAAACACAAATTACCGCAGCGGGATAAATTCATATGCTATTAATAAAACGCAAGTGTTGCTTGGCTGGCTCCCCGATCGACATAGTTCTGATACCGTATATACAGGGAATCCTAGTTAGGGATCAGAGCTATGTATATGGGCGCTAATATTATATGTCTATGGAGAATTTAATGCTAGATTGCATTTCTACCAGTCATCCTGTACGTTTCTTACTGGATGGGATTAGGTGAGGTTCGCCAATTCATAAACGCAGCGAGAGAACCCAAAATTGTATTTACGGATCTGCAAATTTATAAATAGAAATGGCACGTCTGTATGTTTCCTATATATTGTGTCACTTCTATATTACAGATGCATTAGATTTTTTTTCAGAGCCTAAGATTTTTTTTTAATTCGATATCAGAGTTTTACAAAATTAAGGGGTTTGCATTATCAGCCTGGATTGGATTCAAAAAAGGATAATGACTCTATTAACACTTTTTAACTGTAGCTATCGTGATAGCGAGAGAGATCATAAAAGCATTTATTTGTGAGTATTTTTATAAAGATAAATGATAAAATTAAAATCAATCCCTTTTAAAATCTATCCTCTTACGCCCGAAATTAATAATCGATCCTGATCCGTTATCCGCGGTTTTGGATCGATATGTCATGTCATAATATGACATTTTAGTAGTATAATGTCAAGCTCTAGTATACCAAAGAGACAGGGCGTTAGCAACTTCAATAAGAAGCACGTACAGCTACATCTATTGACAATCTTATATAGCTTTCTGGTTTAAGACGGTAACTAGTTAGCTGGTACTCTACATCCAATTGGAATGAGGCTTCGTTCGTTGTAGCATTAACTTCTGTTTCGAATGATCTATAACAGATGGCGTTGGAATAACGAAGAGCTAGATGCGGCAGTAGTCCAACAAGATCCAAATTAGGAACAAAATGATTCACTGAAAACGTTTTTCTTTCTAAAATATATCTCTTATTAGAAGTAGGTTTAAATTGACTTCTAAGAATTTACTACATTGTTTGTTATTTAGTTGGTTACAAGTGAAGCTGAAAGCGCACTAAATGTAGAGTATAGTTTTAGAACGTTGAGATGAAGGATTTTATTGTAATGAAACAACAACAATTTGTGTAAACAAGCCGATTAATTATGCCTTCCATGCTGATGTTATGTCAAGATTTTATAGTGAAGTAGGCACTTTTTTTGCAAGTTTTTTTCTAGCGAGCAGTTATACGTACGACACGACATAATAGTCTGAAATCGTAGAGTATTTGCCAAAATCACTCCAGCGATATTAAATTCCGGAAAGCAATCGTCTTCAAAATCTATTTCAGATGTGTGAAAATAATTGTGTTACCACATGCTTGTCGGTAATTACTGTAGAAACTACTGATATTGTCTGATTACTGTAAATGACTTTGTTCCTACCTTATTCTACTAAACAGGTTGGCAATGTTAACGGTAGTGGTTTATTAGATTAAGTAGTTAGTGTGATTGTTAGTTTTTTTTAAATAAAGGTTTAGTTTATGGTTTTGATTTGTTGTTTAATTTTTTTTATTATAAGCTTGAGCTCACACAATTATGTCACTAAAAATCGGTATTTGATGCTTGTCAACAAAGTTATTTACAAAATCTCTACGCTAACGTTAAGGAGCGGAACTCCTTGCCATAGTCTATAAGTACATCTCGATCGTTATAATTTGAAAATCTGCAAGGCAAGAGTAAACAGGCTTTTTTTAGGCATACAAATTATACCGTCAACCTTTGTATCACTTAATTCTCTAAAATGTAACATACTGGCTGATCCCCGCTGTTTCACCCGTGTGGGCTACAGTTTATCGCGATAAAAAGTATCCTATGTCCTTTTTCAAAGTTCAAACTATCATCGCACCAAAGAACATTGGCCACTTTTCATACTGCCTTTGCAATATCTTTAGTATTAAAATTACGAATAGCTTATTGAAATTATACGACCGGCCTAAAACAGTTATTGGTTTGTGAAATTAACGATAAGCTCAGAAAAAGAAAATTAAGTACAACAAAATTGGTAGAATAAGACGTATTGTAGTGTAGCAAAAGCAAAAAAATGTCATTAGACACTATTAAGTTAAAAATTCAATATCTTTTTTTCATATCATTTCTCAAAATATCGTTTAAATGATCTTAATAAGCGAAAAATTACATTTTTTTAAATATATTACTCGTTTTTTACCACCTCAGGTCCGTTTTGCCCATTGTTCTTTCATTTAAATCGGTTCAGTATTTTAAGCTGGTAGGCTTGGCTTGTTGGCTTGTCTGGTTAAAGCGAGATAGACAGACACAGACAGAGTTAATTTTGAATTTACAATATTAATCCTATACACATATTTTCAAATAAAAATAGATCTCGTAATATCGTGTCTTGTAAATGCTCCCATAGCACACAGTGATATCAACGCATAATTGACAAGGACCTTTGTCGATGCAAATGCATCCGTCGACAGCACATTGTTCTGGTTATCTGATGCACTGACCCTATAAAAAGGGGTTTGACGTGTGGCCCTCTTCAATCTTGTGCCGCACCATTATTAAACGACTTTTTCGACATGAACTTTGTGTACTTTAAGGCAAGTAGTTTTAATAATATAGATAGCAAAAATATATGTACTTTTAAAAGGCAAATAGGTATGCAAGTCGATACGTTAACCATTAAAGATAATTAAAATTGGAATTAAATATGGGAATTAATTCTCTCAGATGAAACAATTGAGACTGAATAACTTTTGCAATATCTCTGTTCAAATATACAAGCTATGGTATATTTTTTGTTTTAGATTGCGCTACTGCTTAACGGATGGGTTTTGGCTAAAGGGTCTCCCGTCGCAATGTTGCAACATGCAACCTCCTCGCAGAGCATCGTATTTCATACCGGCTTATCGGAGTCCTCCACTACTGCTCCCAGTAAGTTACAGGATAGAAAAATATTTTTAAAATTTCACTTTTTTAAAATATTCAGTACTAGTTTTTACACCACACCTGTAGAGGAAATGTATTGAAACATCATGATCATCATCAGCCGGAGAAAGTCTATTGCTGAACTTAAACTTAGGGAAGTTTAAGTTGAACGCCACCATGAACGGCCATTAACCATTTTCATCCATTGGCTCCCTGTGACCCCTGCGAATAAGATACATATTGTGATAATTGATTATTATATAAGATTCTTATTTATATATAGATGTTCTTACTCTTGTTTTCAGATCTATCATCTGCTGAAAGATACGGCACAAGACAGGTCAGTTATTTATAAATTTAAATTATTTAAGAAATTTAAATGCCTCTTCAAACAGGTTAATTTTTATTTGGTAATTTCCAGCCTAAATATGAATTTAAGTATGAAGTATCTGATCAGAAAACCGGCGATAGGAAGAGCCACTGGGAGAACAGGGACGGGGATAGAGTGATGGGCGTCTACACTCTGTATGAACCAGACGGTGCGCTGAGGACAGTAGAATATACAGCTGATGCCATACATGGGTGAGCGATATATTTGACAGATTGGTGCCAGTTTTATTTACATCAACAATGTGATCAGGCAATTGGGACACAAAACCTGTAAGACTTTTATTATGTTTGGTAGATTAGATAATAGGGAGAATAAATGGATTTGTCTCTGCCACAAAAAGCAGTATGTTTTTTTTTTACTTTTTACAGTGTAGCGTTTGACCACAAGTTACCTGATGTTAAGTGAAGATGTGGTCGAAGATGGCGCCACGCTACACCTGGACGGAGAACTGGCTCAAAAAAAAAATATCGGAAAGTCACGAAACAGTTGAATGTGAAAGAATCTCTGTCTGTCTGTCTATGTTACCTTTTTACGCCTGATCTAATCTTGAAGAAATTTTAAATGGATATAGTTTTAACACTGGGAAAGGAAAATGCGACAAAATGTAGTCAACGTAGGTGAATCCACGGGAAACAGCTAGTATTAATACAGATGCTAGCATGTTTAGACGTCTTACTCTATTGTCACAAACCACTTCATAATTTCTGAACCTCCATCTGTTTACATACAAATTTCTCCCACAGGTTTAACGCCGTAGTCAAAAGAGATAAGCCAAACAACCACCAGTTTCCAGGACAAACATCTCCATTCCACCACAGCTCAACAAACAAAGATAATCACCACGACGCCATATCTTCAGGACAGAAAACCGACGGAAACATATTTCCTACTGAAACTCGCAACAGAGATAACCGTGACTATTCAGAGAAACGAGGCCTTTATAACCCGGGAGTCGATTTCAGTGTGAGACATGTGTTGAAAAAATTCAAAGACGACGACCACCCATATTAATTAAATTTATACTATACTTAAGGATAAAGGTACTACGCTACTAAAACTGTCATTACTTAGAATGGCAAATAGATGAACGATTTGTGGGTACTTACGCATCTCTCTCGCCCTTCTATATAAGTAGAGGGCATCAGCATAACTTGTATATTTATGCTGACTAGCTTAAGTTAGACTCGTAAGGTTGGTACTAAGAGTGAATGAGAATAAATCCATACTCTTAATTGGCCGGACGTATTTATTACTTTAAATTTTAGTTTCATTTTAATTTATAAAAGTTAGAACCCCATAATCTAAGTTTGACTAGGTTCTATATTACATAGGATAGTATTTAACAAAAATTCACCCTATGTTATATGACGACATTGTCAAAATGTAATGCTTATTGGCAAAATTGCCAGTAGTAGTAGTTAAAGTTGGTGCCATGCCCTTTTGGCTATATTCATTTAGTCTAAGGGAATGATGATATAACGATTAAGTCACTGTAAATTAAATACGGATGTTTCTAAATTGATTAATAACATGTCCAACCTTCTATATCAGGATAGAAACCACCAAAAAACTTACTTCATAGTAAAACTTGTAAATGCCTTTTATAATAAACATTAAATTAAAAAAAACACGTGAATGAAAACAAAAAAGGTTTATTGAGTACGAAAATAAGATTAAATAACCAAAATAATAACCATTTGAAAGATAACCCTTAAAACTATATTTTATAAACTAACCGTACAAATATTTAAACTGATCTTCCTCTTCATATTTAAAGCCCTGGGGAGGTGCTAAGTTTTGATTTTCAGGTTCTTTTTCGCGCACGGCCTTTCCAGGTGGCGCAAAGTACTTTACCCTCCCCCTTTCCGCTATGTTTCTAAGGCGGAGTTGTTCAAGAAGTTCGTCGTAGTTCTTGAGCTCTCTGTATTCCTTATTGTGAATGCCTTTGGGTAGAACGATGATTTGGCCGCCGGGTCCTCGCGTGAACTCCTGTCCACCCGTCTTCTGGTAACGGTAGTCTAGGATCCAGGTTGGCTGGGCGTAGTCCGGACTGTACACATCGGAGATGATTCTGCGGACACGGTACATGGTTATTGACTATGAATATGAATTTTCCTGCTTTATGGCACGTTATTGTGTAAGTGGGCCGATTTTTTGATCGTCAAATTGAACGATTGTTAAAAGTGTACGCAAAAGTACCATAGTCATTAGTCATTTATTTCATACAATTTTGACAATTGGTAAATTTCACTATCAGATCAAAAAAACGTTAAATATATTATAGGCATCATAAGTACATTCTTAATTTTTCTTGTTCGCAATGTTCGTTTGAAACTACGTTATAGACGGTGAAATTTTGCCAGTAAAAACCTAAAGCATAAATCTTTAGAGGAAAAAATAAAAAGCATTCTTACTTGTTTTGACGAGAGATATCCATCGTGCGGTGCTCCTAAAACAAATCAATTTATCTTACAATTGTAGAGGTTGTAGATTCTATGGAGGTAATAAAATAGATCGACACATCATAAAACAATTTAATGTACTCTTGCAAAATTATATGTATGTAGCTAAACTAGAAAATCACATACTCAACACACTTGTGTACATTGCAAGGATGTTTACATATAATTTTTAGAAGTACACTTTTGGCTGGCCGTACACGGACGGTTTGAAGCAGTCAGGATCGACTGCTTAAAGCTGCAACTGCATAGTGAACTACTGCAACTGCTCGAGCGGTTCATGTATGTACGTACGTAGAAGTCTGTAGTTCACTATGCAGTCGCAGCTTGAAGCAGTCGACAGTTGACTGCTTCAGGCTGTTCGTGTATAGCCATCCTTAAATGCATTTTTAGCAGAATCCTCACACTTTTAAACCTAACTACTAAAGTGTCTTTGTTGATGGGACGGAGAGTGGTATACTTAGACCAATTTTTATCCTAAAAAAAAAGTTTCTTGGAAATCTTTAGGCAGGTCGTGAGTCACAACTCACACATTTGTAACACATAATGCTTTTGTTTTGCATTTTCCTTAAGTAGAAGTACTTACATTAATAACATTGATGAGGCACTGATAGAGCGGAATCACACGATATTACCTAGGCTAAATTCTCATTATATAACAGGGCGGTACTTACATGTTCATTTGGCCTAATCGTACGCAAGATGACAGGGCCTTCTGGTTCGCGATTGTAGTTTTCATTATGGTGCTCCCGCCAGCGGCCCTCGACAGCTTCCCGAAGAAGGTGGTCAACGCGATGACGCTCATCGTGATGATGATCGTTGCGGTGACGATCATCGTGATGACGTTCATCACGGTGACGTTCATCACGTTGGTGATATATGTCATGCAAGTGACCGCGGAGACGAGCCAAGTTCTCTCGCACGCGGTGCTGTTCCACACGATGCTGGTGGTCGTTGTGGATCACGATCGGGCCAGGAGAAGCGGTGGCCTGAATTTCCTCCTCCGCCACACACGCTGTTAGCGCGACTGCCACTACTAGAATCTGTACAAAAGGAACGCATTGTTACTTTAGAAGCTGACATAAAAGTATGTGAAAATATGAAATGATTAGTGAAAAAAATTCAGGACTTACATGAAACATGTTGCTTACTGTGAACGCAAAATACAACTAACTAATATATTTCAAAACAATTAAATGAATTACACGAATGCGAAAATCTGGTTAAATATAGATTTCTAAATAATTATACATCCGATCTGTTATGTATAATTGGCTCTGTTTTACAGCGAGATTTCCATAATTGTTTGCTGTTCGCGTGGAGTTACATTATTGGTTCGAAGGAGTAGAGTACTTGGATAGTTGCAATTACAGGATGTTGGTACAAAGTACTAGAATCCTAGCTAGATGTTTGAAGTATGCGACGTTCGTCATCCTATAAAAATACGTCTATTCTTGACAGCGGGATACAAACAAAGCTATTAAAATAGTTTTTTAGCGTTGGCTGTGGTTCCGTTAAAACATATAAAAGGTCCGGGTACAGACCCGAGAAGGAAAGCTAATATATACTTAGCTTAGATCCCTAACTAGGATTCTCGGTATCAGAAACTATGTGGATTGTGATTCACAAACAACATCAAGACATGGAACAAACAATTACGTTTTTAAATCAATTCACATATTTGTCTCGTTACGGGAATCGATTGCCTAGTCGTCTCTTGTTGAAATCACATAGATATGGCAAACGCAGAAGTTAGAGCGATGATAAATTAAAGATATTATTCGTTTTACTATCTGTCTTGTTTCTCTTATTAAATACAAAGCAGCATAGTACTACTTCACATAAACATACTATTTGCTGTATGAATTGTGTAATCTTTAACTGCTTTATTAATGCTTTACAGCCTAATTAATAACGCAAATAAGTATTTAACATTTATTTGAATGCGCCTACTAAAATATTGCAATTGTTAGCTTTACAAGTTGCTGCTTAAATATTATTTTACAACATTTACTGTTATAATGTTGCCTATTTCCCTGATTTAAAATTGATGAAAGAAATTATTGACATTTGTATCTATCGGCTTTCACGATGTCGTCGGTCCACCTAAAAGGGGGGACTTCCGGTTCTTGGTTCCAAATAAAAAAAAATTGCTGCCCATTGCCACTTTAACTAGCAAATGCTGAGAGCTATGTCAGTGATATTGGTTTTTCGGCGAATTGCCTTGTTTTGAATCATTTCACGTAAATAAACTCTAAGCATGGTTCTCTCCATGGCTCGTTGTATGACTAATTAATTCAAAAGGACCATAGTCAAAGACCACCGGAAATTGTAATGAAAACTAAACTCAACAATTTCAAAAGCCTATCTCCTAAAATCCTCACACTTATATAAATACGAAATTGTGTTTGTTTGTTGGACTATCCTTTTTTCACGTAGCGAGCAACGAAACAACTGATCGGTGTGATTTTCTTCACTTATGATAGTTGGCAGTAGAGTGACATAGGCTACTTTTAATACCGGATATATAATATATGCACGGTTTAGGTAGAAATTTTTGCACGTGTAAAACCGAAGGGCGCATCGAGTACTAGATTATTTGCTCTCCTATCTCAAGCTATTTATTTGTACTGTAAGATGTTCTTTGGTAAAGCTTAGGTTTTTTGTAAAGCTAAGGCAGGAGAGTAATGAGCCAAGACTTTCGTCTTAAATGTAAAACCAGCCTTTACATCAAATTTTATCTGAAGAGTTAATCTTAACCTAGCTTAATTTGGGGCTAGGTCAATTTGTGTGCAATGACTCCCCGATAAAAAAAAATTATGTACCTATTTAGGTTTACCACTATGTTGTTCATATTCTATGTTTTATGTTAAACGTTACCCAGTAAGAAGTAAAAAATGATCCTGCACCTGCATACTAATTTTAGTCCTAAGGGTCGATCTTTGGATGGCTGTAAAAACAATGAAATAGTATAAAATTACAATAATTTTAGATGCAGCCTTGACATCTTTAGCTCTTGTAAGTTAACACGCCCAACCATCTCATAAGAATATCTGAAAAACAATGAGTCATAATTAGCCCAAGGAGTATATATTCGTACCGGATATCGACATTTAAACTCAATATTTGATATTGAGTTTATGCATCTATCTATAAATATTTCCTATGATTACAATTGTTTATCATTTGAGTTCTATAGCTCATGCAAAGATCTCATCATGATTTGGAAGGTAAATTAATTGTTTCAGTTACATTTGTGGTTTTGTTTTGGTGCTCGTTTTCTTAGTGAAACCAATACGAATTTTGGTCTCTTTGCCGTTGTAATTTGTAGAAACTATTTGATACATAACACTTAGATCTGTAAATGACATGTGATAAGCGTAATATAAAAACAAACAAGTGTGATTCTGATATTTTATATTGATTCTTAATGAATTGATTATACCAAGAAGTTATTGTTATTTGTTGAGAAAAAAAAAACGGTTGCAACCATTAAAAACGAGGGACTTTGCAATTTTATTTAATCGTATTTTTTTTTAGATTTAAATGTTACTTTTTTAAAATTGATTTCTTTTACTTCGATTTCTGGTTATACAGAATAATAAATGCTAGTAATCTATATACTTTTTTAAACTACCATGGTCAATAACATTTTTTATCCCGTTTCAAAACCTATTGCTAGTAAATCTAATTTTAAGCCTAAACTTATAACTAGCTAGTTATGTTAAATTGAATGTTAAGTGTTTTCAGGCGAGTTTGGTCATAAGTTTAGCGGTATGCGGTGTATGTTACGAAGGCCCAGCGATTTCAGAGCAAAGAGTGGACCACTTTCTCAATGGCTACCCTAGTGATCTGTCGCATATTGGTCACCACGAGCCTGAGCATCGCAATGTTTACGTAAGTTACTAATACTAAAATAACAGACTATTTATCTGGATAAAGCTTGGGATTTAAAAAAAAAATTGTAAATGTGATCGCGCCCTGAAAATCACCTACCGGGCATTTCTTGCGTGTTATTTGGCCGATGTAAGGAAGTTCGAACCGGCGTAGTTAGAGTTATTCAGATTTTCGAGTTTAAAATAACTGTCTGCAAAAAACAAGACTTTACTTTGTTGATCTTGGTAGGCGCGGGCTAATCTAATTTAACAACATTTTCTTTCAAGGGTTGGGCATATCCGTCTTACGATTTCTCATACCAAGTAAATCACCCTTACACGCATAACCAGAAAGGACAAAGTGAAATAAGAGATGGAGACAAGGTTACTGGAAATTACTGGATGATTCAACCAGATGGCTGGAAAAGATACGTCAGATACCATTCTGACAATAAAAGCGGGTTGGTGAATTAAGTGTATTTTAGACATAAGTACAACATGAAATTTTATAAATACAAAATTGGATTGGAAATTGAAATTTAGATTTAATTTTATATACTGTTTGAAAATTGATAACACCTGTGAAAACTACTAAATAGCATTCGTCGACCTAATGTTACCTTTTCTAATTTTAGTTTTAACGCTGAAGTCAACTATATACCGGACGTCGGTCATCATCACGAAATCAAAGAACATCATGAAAATTTCGAACATGTAATAAAACGTGTCAACGAACATCAAAAAGAAAAAGGACGAGAAGCCAACCGTGAAAGGCAGAATGATGGTCGTGGCGAAATCAGAGGTAGTGATGATAAACGTGGACGTAAAAAAGAAAGCGATGGTGGTGAAGATAACAAAAAACAAGAAGGACGTAAAGAAGGTAAAAATCGAAAGAATGAAGAGGGAAGAAGCCAAGAGGCCAATCGTGGAGATGATTATAGGCTTGGATGGCGCGGACTTGATAGCCGTGGTATCAAGAATGAATTCAATAGAGATCGAGGTGAAAAGAACAATAATGGTCGTGACGAAAGCAGAGGCAGTGATGATAAACGTGGACGCAAAGGAGAAAACAATGATAGTGAAGATAACAAAAGACAAGACGGTCGTAAAGAAGGCGAAAATCAAAAGAATGAGGAGGGAAGAAGCCGAGAGGCCAACCGTGGAGATGATTATAGGCTTGGATGGCGCGGACTTGATAGCCGTGGTATCAAAAATGAATTCAATAGAGATCGAGGTGAAAGCAACAATGATGGTCGTGACGAAAGCAGAGGCAGTGATGATAAACGTGGACTCAAAGGAGAAAGCAATGATGGTAAAGATAACAAAAGACAAGAAGGTCGTAAAGAAGGCGAAAATCGCAAGAATGAGGAGGGAAGAAGCCGAGAGGCCAACCGTGGAGATGATTATAGGCTTGGATGGCGCGGACTTGATAGCCGTGGTATCAAAAATGAATTCAATAGAGATCGAGGTGAAAGGAACAATGATGGTCGTGATGAAAACAGAGAAAATCAAAATAATGAAGAGGGAAAAAGTCGGGAGGCCAACCGTGGAGATGATTATAGGCTTGGATGGCGCGGACTTGATAGCCGTGGTATCAAAAATGAATTCAATAGAGATCGAGGTGAAAGGAACAATGATGGTCGTGACGAAAGCAGAGGCAGTGATGATAAACGTGAACGTAAAAAAGAAAGCAATGGTGGTGAAGATAACAAAAAACAAGAAAACAAGAAAGAAGGTCGTAAAGAAGGCGCAAATCGCAAGAATGAGGAGGGAAGAAGCCGAGAGGCCAACCGTGGAGATGATTATAGGCTTGGATGGCGCGGACTTGATAGCCGTGGTATCAAAAATGAATTCAATAGAGATCCAGGTGAAAGGAACAATGATGGTCGTGATGAAAACAGAAAAAATCAAGATAATGAAGAAGGAAGAAGTCGGGAGGCCAACCGTGGAGATGATTATAGACTTGGATGGCGCGGACTTGATAGCCGTGGTATCAAAAATGAATTCAATAGAGATCGAGGTGAAAGGAACAATGATGGTCGTGATGAAAACAGAAAAAATCAAGATAATGAAGAAGGAAAAAGTCGGGAGGCCAACCGTGGAGATGATTATAGACTTGGATGGCGTGGACTTGATAGCCGTGGTATCAAAAATGAATTCAATAGAGATCGAGGTGAAAGGAACAATGATGGTCGTGACGAAAGCAGAGGTAGTGATGATAAACGTGGACGCAAAGGAGAAAGCAATGGTGGTGAAGATAACAAAAGACAAGAAGGTCGTAAAGAAGGCGAAAATCGAAAGAATGAGGAGGGAAGAAGCCGAGAGGCCAACCGTGGAGATGATTATAGGCTTGGATGGCGCGGACTTGATAGCCGTGGTATCCAAAATGAATTCAATAGAGATCGAGGTGAAAGGAACAATGATGGTCGTGATGAAAACAGAGAAAATCAAAATAATGAAAAGGGAAGAAGTCGGGAGGCAAACCGTGGAGATGATTATAGGCTTGGATGGCGCGGACTTGATAGCCGTGGTATCAGAAATGAATTCAATGGAGATCGAGGTGAAAGGAACAGTGATGGTCGTGACGAAAGCAGAGGCAGTGATGATAAACCTGAACGTAAAAAAGAAAGCAATGGTGGTGAAGATAACAAAAAACAAGAAGGTCGTAAAGAAGGCGAAAATCGAAAGAATGAGGAGGAAAGTAGCCTAGAGGCCAACCGTGGAGATGATTATAGGCTTGGATGGCGTGGACTTGATAGCCGTGGTATCAAAAATGAATTCAATAGAGATCGAGGTGAAAGGAACAATGATGGTAGTGATGAAAACAGAGAAAATCAAAATAATGAAGAGGGAAAAAGTCGGGAGGTCAACCGTGGAGATGATTATAGGCTTGGATGGCGTGGACTTGATAGCCGTGGTATCAAAAATGAATTCAATAGAGATCGAGGTGATAGGAACAATGATGGTCGTGACGAAAGCAGAGGTAGTGATGATAAACGTGGACTCAAAGGAGAAAGCAATGATGGTAAAGATAACAAAAGACAAAAAGGTCGTAAAGAAGGCGAAAATCGCAAGAATGAGGAGGGAAGAAGCCGAGAGGCCAACCGTGGAGATGATTATAGGCTTGGATGGCGTGGACTTGATAGCCGTGGTATCAAAAATGAATTCAATAGAGATCGAGGTGAAAGGAACAATGATGGTCGTGACGAAAGCAGAGGCAGTGATGATAAACGTGAACGTAAAAAAGAAAGCAATGGTGGTGAAGATAACAAAAAACAAGACGGTCGTAAAAAAGGCGAAAATCGAAAGAATGAGGAGGAAAGTAGCCTAGAGGCCAACCGTGGAGATGATTATAGGCTTGGATGGCGTGGACTTGATAGCCGTGGTATCAAAAATGAATTCAATAGAGATCGAGGTGAAAGGAACAATGATGGTCGTGATGAAAACAGAAAAAATCAAGATAATGAAGAAGGAAGAAGTCGGGAGGCCAACCGTGGAGATGATTATAGACTTGGATGGCGCGGACTTGATAGCCGTGGTATCAAAAATGAATTCAATAGAGATCGAGGTGAAAGGAACAATGATGGTCGTGATGAAAACAGAAAAAATCAAGATAATGAAGAAGGAAGAAGTCAGGAGGCCAACCGTGGAGATGATTATAGACTTGGATGGCGCGGACTTGATAGCCGTGGTATCAAAAATGAATTCAATAGAGATCGAGGTGAAAGGAACAATGATGGTCGTGACGAAAGCAGAGGTAGTGATGATAAACGTGGACGCAAAGGAGAAAGCAATGGTGGTGAAGATAACAAAAGACAAGAAGGTCGTAAAGAAGGCGAAAATCGAAAGAATGAGGAGGGAAGAAGCCGAGAGGCCAACCGTGGAGATGATTATAGGCTTGGATGGCGCGGACTTGATAGCCGTGGTATCCAAAATGAATTCAATAGAGATCGAGGTGAAAGGAACAATGATGGTCGTGATGAAAACAGAGAAAATCAAAATAATGAAAAGGGAAGAAGTCGGGAGGTAAACCGTGGAGATGATTATAGGCTTGGATGGCGCGGACTTGATAGCCGTGGTATCAAAAATGAATTCAGTAGAGATCGAGGTGAAAGGAACAATAATGGTCGTGATGAAAACAGACAAAATAAAAATAATGAAGAGGGAAGAAGTCGGGAAGCCAACCGTGGAGATGATTATAGGCTTGGATGGCGTGGACTTGATAGCCGTGGTATCAAAAATGAATTCAATAGAGATCGAGGTGAAAGGAACAATGATGGTCGAGACGAAAGCAGAGGCAGTGATGATAAACATGGACGTAAAAAAGAAAGCGATGATGGTGAAGATAACAAAAAACAAGAAGGTCGTAAAGAAGGTGACAATCGAAATAAAGAAGAGGGAAGAAGTCGGGAGGCCAACCGTGGAGATGATTATAGGCTTGGATGGCGCGGACTTGATAGCCGTGGCATCGAAAATGACCGCGACCAACGTTCTGCTTAATCTACTATCATGAAATTTAAACCCTGACATCTTAATATCTTCATAGCTTGCACTGAACGATTTCCTCAGTACTGCTTGCTTTTAAAATAAATATTACTGAGAGTCTCGACAAATCAAAAAGTCACGATAAAATTAATACAATTTTTGTAATATACTTTAATACATAATGTTTTGCACCAGATCATGTCAATTAAATAATTTTGCACTAAGCATGACGGCCATTGGCTATAACCAGGCAATACAAATTACTCATTACGTTAAGACTTTAGTATGGAGTTGTGGACAGGTTAGTGTGGAAGTATAATTATATATAATACATTATTATCTGCAGTTGAACAATGTTCTTAGTAATGAGATATTTTCTTTCGCCCTGTGAATAAATAAAATACTTTGGCACAATTTTTTTTATTTCTACCAACATTGATATGTCAAATGGGGCAATGGGTATGTGTATTACTACTTAGTAATCGTTGGTGTAAATCAAGTAATACGTATCATCTAGTAATCGCATCTTTCATTGAATTTTTTATACACTGGGCCTGAAAAGATGCAGGTGGTCATTTAATATTATTAAGTAGTATTCATATTAAACGTAGGTACGAACTTGGTGATAGGTTTTTCTTTATTTGCCTATGTAGGGTCATGAACTCATCACAGTATCAAGAAGGTTTATTCCGTATAAGGTAAAAAATAACATAATTGCTTGACAGCATAAAGCATTAAAATGTATATCAAGCAAATATGCAAACATAACTATGCTTCCAAAACAAAAAAGATGTGTATTTTATACTAATTTTGGGGAAGTTTTACTGTCACTTTTTGTGATGTTATTATTATACATATCATCAAACCCCGATCACAAAGCAATTAAACTTAAGCTTACTGCTCTATCACCAGATCTTAGACACCTATATTAACTAACTTACTTTGATGGCTCAGTGACCCAAAGTGTGTCTTGTCCTCCGAAACGAAAGAGCGCCATTCTTCTCTATCTTGAGCGATTTCAGCTCCAGTTCAGAATTTGGAGTTCATGTAGGACCGAATGGCCGTAGGCCGGTCGGACGCCCTAGATATAGCTTGGAGGACGCGGTGGAGAGACCAATATGAATAATATATTATATTAAAATGTTATATCTTTATTGGAATTACTCAACGCAAATAATATGGTTATTTGAATTAAGTTTAATTTTATAAAAGGCAATTAAGTTTCTTTTAGAAATATAGATATGCATAACTTTTTAGACTAGTATGGGGTAATAGGTATGTTTTCGTTGGGAGATAAAAAATAAAATTTTTAATGTACTCTTGATAATTTATTACAAAATTAAAGTGCAGGGTCTGAAAAGAAATTTATGTTATTGTTATATTATTGCTGATCCATTCAGTCGTATTTAGAGTTATCAGTGTTCATGGACTAGATAGGTATTAGTAGCGATGCTTGTAGGGTATGGGTCTATAGTTGGTGAGGTGCAAAGGATGGTTACGATGGTAAACTTCGCCACTATTTTCGCCGCTATGCCTTCCATCTCCAGTCCATTTTTCTATACTCCCATGACGATGTCCACCATTCCATTTTTTTTCATGTCCACGATAATGTTCAACGCCCTCTCTTCTTTCTTCAATTCTTCTCTCTTGACCACCCCTTCTCACTTCGGTTCCGTGACTCTCTTCAGCATTTCCTCGCCTTTCTACAATTTCTTTTTTACCTTCGATTCTTATTTTTTCACCACCACTTTTCCCATAACCACTTCTCTCGACACCACCTTTCTCTTCTTCCACACCTCTTCTTTCATAAATATCCCATTTGTCATCCCTATTTCTCTCTCTAACATTTACTTTTTCTTCCCCACCTCGCTTTTCCGCATCATCTCGGACTTTCCAAGCCTCAACTTTAGGCCCAAAATGACCTTCATTCCATTCCCTAAATGGTTTTTCGTGGCTTTCGCGGTGAACATTGATGTTGCCCTTGCCTGCCCACAAATTTTGATTATAATGTTCTCCTTCTTCCCATTTATCACTATTTTTACCTTCACGATATTTATCGTTTTCTTGTTTGGCATCCCATTGCCCTTCACGGCTACGTTGCTCACCACGGCCTCTTTTTGGAACATACATACTCTTGGGAGTATGGCCACTGTCATATCTGATAGTGTGTCCTCTATACCGGTCGCTCTCATGGCTTGATGGCCATGAGGTGGGTGGGTGGCGGATGGAGTTTTGTCTACCATCTCGACCACCACCTCTTTCAAATTCACCTCCATAAACTTTATGACCATCTGCCCTTTCATCCTTTTGCTCACCTGAATTTCTACGAACATCATCTCGTTCACCGTTACGTTCATTCTCCATAGTATCCCATTTAACTTCATGGCCACCATCATCACGACTAGTTTTATCCTCATGACCATGACTACCTTCACCACCGTCACGGTTTACTTCTCGGTGGCTTTCACCATCCTTACGACCTTCTCGATCACGGTGTTCATCGCCCCGTTCCGAGTTCCAGTGGTCGTCATGTTTGTGACTGTCTTTACCTACACGTTTGTCTTGCGTTTCTCTACGGCCTTCTTCGTGGCCTCGGTTTTCATAACGTCCGACTCTTTCATTTCGTCTCTCTTCAGATTTACGACCTCGTTCTCGGTGGTCACCATCTCTGTGAACACTTTGTTCATTGTGAACTCTTTTTATTTTTGTATTTTCATCTGTATGTCTTTCGATGCCACCGTCTTTTCCTTGGCCTTCGTTTTCATTTTTATTTTTGCTTTCTTGACGAGTGCCAACTTGCCTTTCTTTACCGGTTTCTGAACGATGCTTCATAACGTTATAGTACACGTTAGAGTGCGGTGATGTATAGTTGATGACAGTAATAAAACTGTAATGTAAAAAGTCAAATTTAAGCGGAGGATAGATTATAGATTGGTATACACTATGGCAGAAATTTAAAATTATATTATTATGGTACGGCTTCTGAGTGTAATTCTAGATTCCTATATGGAAATTAAAGTTATTAAGATAGATGAAATTATACTCAAAGCTATTGTTTAACAAGATCTTTTATGATCAATTTTATCGAATCTATAAACCTTGTCATATAAGATTAAGGATCAAAGTAATGACATAAGTATGCTTAGAATTACACGTACCCGCTTTCATCATCAACATGGTATCTGACGTATCGCTTTCTCCCGTTCGCTTGTATCAGCCAGTAGTTGCCGGAAACTTTATCGCCCTCCCTAACTTCATGTTGTGCTTTTTTATCGTGCGTGTGAGGGTCATCCACGTTGTACGAGAACTCGTATGATGGATACACCCTTGCCTTCAAAAAGATAAACATTCATTAATACAATTAAGTCTGTTCAATATTCCTATTTCATAAAATTCCACAGTTTTATGGTTCAAAAATGATCAAAAGCGTTTTTCTCATATTATATGATCAAAAGCGTTTTACTCATATAAAGCGAAAAACAACACATTAACAAAAATAAAAGAAGCACGACCAAGTAGGCTCTGCTAATTCACCAGTTGTGGTCGAATAAGTAGTCTCTGCAGATTGATTCCATGAAAATATACTTCATACAAAAATGAAATCCACAAACATATAAGTAACTTTAAATATTTGAGAGTGATCGCTGCTCGTCATCATTGTCCTAGTATGGACCGTAATCTACCACGCTGCACCAGTATGGGTGGGTAGATAACGTATGTCTTTAAATGTTGTGGTTCTTGGATATGCCCCTATTCTTACGACGTTCTTTTTCACCGTTTTGAGCCATGGAAAATGCGCACATATGTGGGGCCGAGATGGGATTTGAACGACGGTATGTGGTCTCATATGTGCAAGGAAAAACTTACGTATCCTTCATGATTCTCAGGTTCCTGATGTACGATGTGTGATAAATCACTATGGTGGCTAGTAAACCGGTGTTCTACCTTATGTTCCGAAACAGGGCGTCGGTAACTTAATACGCACAAAGCAAAACTTAGCACTAAACTCGTCTGAAACAAAGGAGATGGTATATAAACGATAGTTTTGATATTGATTGATCAACTTTGAATTCCAATTATTAATTTGATTACATAAAATGATAAGCTAAAACGAATAAACGAGGAATTTTGTTGATAATAAGTACAATGATGATATATTACCTTTAAAATCATGATGAGATCTTGTCATGAGTTATGAAACTCAAGTGATAATGTATTGTAATCTAATCAACTATTTATACCTTCCATCATAGTATTTGATATCACTATATCCTGTAGCAAAACACTCCTGCCAATTATATATTATTTTCGCAGATTTTCTCTACATTTAGATGGGCGTGGTCGATGCGTTATTGCGTGAGAACATTGAGGGTGCAGCATATGATTGCAGATTATAGATATTATAAATACGATAAGGCTCTAATTCTACAACCCGTGTGAGAAGTAGGTGTAGGTATTAGTGCATTGCTAGATATTTTTTAGTCACCAAGCCGGATGACATATTTATATTTTCATGCTTCTACGAGTAGGTTTGGTAAAAATCATTCGACTGTAAAAAACGAAATACTAGTACTAAGTATATCTATTCTGTGAAAATACGCCTTGACAAAATTGCTACAATAAAGTTGGATAAAGAAATGGGGTAAATGTGGAATCAAGCATTGCCACCTTTACCTTTGAAACGCCTGAGTTTATAGCATATCTAAAAGAAGCGTGACTTGCGCTATGTTTTTATTTAGGAGTTAACAGAGGTTATTTTATGTGTAGGATTTTTAACTAACAGATAGGAAGATCTAATCTAATCTAGGCTTATATTACTATTTTGATTACTTTTCTCTCTAGTCAATATATTGACACAGAACTGTAGTGGGAAAGGATGACCATCAGACACACAACTTGCTCATCAAAAAAACACAATATCACAAAAATCTACATCATCATCAGCCTATTCCCATTATTTAGACACATGCCTTCTCAGTCTGAGTCGTGAGTCGCGTATTTCCGGTCACTTATTTTACGTTCAACTGAATTTAGGTTGAGTTGCCAGCCGAACTTAATTTATTTATTCAGTATTGAGCATTGGTACGGGCTGTTGGTGTCGTCGAGCACGATGGATCCTTTAAACATATTGTGTATTTACGAAGAAGAAGCCAGAAAAATAAGTTGGGTAAAGCCACTCAATAGTCAGAGGCTGATATGTGGACAGTACCATACTTTATTTGCCCTTCCCTCACCACGACCGTAATTCGGTCGAATTTAGGCGCATTGAGTCGGCAGACAACTCATTTTGCGACGTCGTGTGGCACCAACTGCCTTTTTGTATGAAACCGAATGCAGCAGAATGTATGCTACCGAAATTCTGCGACTCACGACTCACAAAATTACGCTCGTTTGGTTTCACCCTAAACAAAATAATAGCACGTCAGTGGCGCTGTGGGTATTAAATTATAATCCGCTACAAAGTAATTGAATAAAGGAAAGAAGCTTTTAGCGCTAAATTCTTTAATTGCTTTATAGATTTTTTTACAGAAGTTATGAGAGGTACGAGTATATCAGTCTCATAGTGGGGGGTGGTCCAGGGTCGTGGTAAGATCCAAGAGGTCTGTGGTTTAGATGCCTCCGTGATGGTGTTGGGAAAGATGAACATGATGATGAGGCGACGAGTGGTGGACGATAGCGTTGAAACTGGAACAAAAGTTTTTTTAATTAAGTAAGGCAGTATGATTATTCACTAACAGTCATTCTTAATAACCGATCTATCCACAGTTTACTCTACTATAGATAGAAAGTTGACATTACTTATATGGAGCTTATGTCAAATTTCTATTTCCAGTAAGTTAAGCCGTGGATAGATAGATTGGTCATTGGGAACGGCCGTAAGTCTTGCATGAAAAGGAATGGTTACATGCCCAACGTATGTTTATTCATTACTAAAACGATAGAAATATTCATTTCTTATTTGTGCAGAGTTAATACTAAAATAACAGTCTGTATTTCATTGAGCTTAACAAGATTGAATCCCATTTAATGGCGAAAGAAAACATCACAAGGGAACCTGCATATCTAAGAACCACAACATTTAAAGACATAGGATATCTACCAAGCCGCATAAGGGTATATTCTGGCTCATATTCTGTCTATGACAGGTACAAGGCCTGTATCCCAGAAATGTATACATGAAAGTATAAATACACTTTCTTTCTTTCTGTCGACATCAACCTATTGTCACCCAATGCAGGGCGTAATCTCTGTTTCTCGTCATTAATTTCACGATTATGCGCCTAACGTTCCCACGTTTTTCCTGGAAGTCTTCATTACACGGAGATAAAAGACCTATCGAAATACAGATGGAATTTTCCACCCTTTTGATGGAAAAAGATACATTTTGGAAAGCAAGAGCAAGCCTCAGTAGGACAGCCAGAAAATATTTCTCAGTGTAAGTACACGGAGAAAAAAGACCTTCCAAAATACCGTTTTCCTTCTGAGTCAAAAGGGAAGGAATTGTGATATAAGAGGAAAACTAAGGTGAAATAAGAAAGGAATCGGTCTTGGAAGGTAAGACTCAGAAGGAAAGTCAGATTATTTCTCTCAGTTTAGATGCTTAATTAAGACCTACCCGGTGTGATCGTCAGCTTTGTATTCCACCTTCCTGAACCGGCCGTCGGGTTCAACGAGCTCGTATCCGCCCTTCACCACGTCTCCATGACGAACCTCGTGCTGGGACTTCACGTCGCCAGTGTGGTGGTCGTGGACGGAATACGCGAATTTGTACTCTGGGAACGCCTGCAACATGAATTAAATATATTAATTTTTGACATAATATACACGATGGCGTCGATTCGGTTTTGCATTCTCTAAAACTAAACTAAGTTTGACTGGTCTAAAAGTAACGCTGTCCTATTTTTACTTAAGTGTTTAGAATAAGACAGCAATACTATTAGACCTGTCAAACTTAGTTTTGTTTTAGAGAATGCAAAACCGAATCGACATCATTATCGCACAATCGCACTTCAGTACGGCATCGCATATCTAAGTCTAACAAGAAAAACATTGCAATTTGTAACGCTATTATAACAGCTAATTTCTATTTGTGACATGAATCTTTGCATGGCAAAGTTTTCATCAGCCTATTCCCACCGAACGTTTTAAAAAAAAAAATTATTGCCCCTATAACACAGAGACTTATTCTAGGTTCCAGTTACATATCTTATTAATTATGGGGCAATAGGGCAGCTTCAGCATGTGCTGCATTCACATAACGATTATTATGTGAGCGCAGCGCTGTTTTTCAAACTACCCACCCTATGCTCGGACAGAAAAAAACAAATAGCAGTCTATGTTGGTCTTTGTGGTCTACATAAATTTCAAAAAAATCGGTAGCATATATTAAAGTGATTATGGTGGATCAGCATGTGCAGCACACGTGGTGAGACATCAGGGGAAGTAGTGATGGATCGGCACTTTCCGATTGGATTCAGATAGAGACGTCCTTGAGATTACTCACATAGTGATCATGGTGGATCGGCACATGCGGCACGTGGTGGTGCAGTAGTGGTACGTGGTGATGGATCGGCACATGATGGTGGATCGGCACGTGGTGGATCGGAATCGGATGGTGGGGACCACGTGGCGTATCTAGCTCCTGGTGTGATATAGCCGGGTGATGGATAGGCTGGTGATGGATAGGTTGGTGATGATGGTGATGATGGAACGGAAAGATAGCCTGCGTAGCCGATATCACCGCCAACACGGTTAGTGCCTAAAACGAGATAATGGTATTGTTTTATTAATTCAGACAGTACATTTATGACATTTCTTAGATACGAGTTATTATTGAGAACTAGATGACCTGTCAATTCCCCAACAAAATTACCAATTGATCTTTTGGGTTTCCCTTTTTAAAACATTTTTATTAGCTTAACTTCTAACTAACTAACAAAGTAATCAAATCTTAGAAGCCATTTTTTTATTTTTAAACCATAAGCGAATAAAACAAAACACAGAAAAACACTATATAATAATCGGTCAAGCCGGCTTTAAGTTTTAGCGAGATTCAATTGATTTTTGTATATTTTTTTTAGTCAGAGTGACATAGGCAACTTTTTATTCTGAAAAAATTTATAGTTTTCAATCAATATTCACATGAAATTGCGATATACTCGTAGTTATGTATAAAGGAACTCGATTTAACAAATACTAATTTTCACATGTCCCCTTCTCACTTCACTAAATCACTGCTATTCAAAAATCACTTACTCTAGACAGCATTTTGTCTTCAAAAATAGGCAAATTAGTGATACAAAGCCTCCTATCGGAGACCTAAAACAATAGTGTACACAAATAGCTATGCTTCATTAGCTTATATAGAGGCAATAATTGTGGGAATTAATAGAGCAAAAATTCATTGATCAATTTCTCAGGGTTTGCTAACGGCCCTAACGTAATATCTTAGTACTTCACGTGAGATTGTATAGGATAGTAATTAGCGCTAGTAAAATAGTTTGGCTGCCGTTAGTCTGTCCGGGAAACCAATTTGCGTGGTGCTAAAATAGTAGAATTCTATAAATAGGATTTTCTAATACCCAAGATACAGGGAATCCTAGTTAGGTGTCAGTGTTGTGTATGTGATTGTGTGGATGCTATTTTATATTAAAAAAAAATTCTATATCTTCTTACATGATTTGTCATACTGTTTTACATCTCACAGGGCGTTTGACCACAGATTACCGATATGGATAGGAACTGTGTTTCAGATTAATCTGACGAACAAACCGATAAGCGGTTGGTGACAGATTTTTAATAACAGGATGATAGCTAGCCAGGCGAGCACTAAAAAGGGCCCTACCACAAAGCTATGGTGGATGTTTTTCTTCACTGAAAGCACAAGTTTATTACAGGAATAAACCCACGAATTACGAGTTGCAAGTCAACGTCACTATTATTGAGCCATCGTTGCCTCAGAACGTTCATGATTAATGTTTCATGTAACAATCATCTTACTAAATACTCGTTTCCGTTTCCCCTATTTCAATTTCATAAAAAGTGATGAGTAACTTAGTCACGTCCATATAAATTCTGACCGCTGCCATCGTAGTTATTTTGTAGTTATGTTATCGTTGAATGCATAGCGTGATTCCTGTTTAGTCAATCGCCTGCAATCGATACCTGTAGGTTGCTAATTTTAATTTGTTGCGTGCAGGAATTTTATTTTGATCGCTATTAAAAGTTTGATCAACTTGAGTAGATTCCTAATCAGTACTAGGTCTTTCTTTCAGTATTAGGTTTTTGTTTAAGTGTTGCGGGGTTCTTTTTTTATTGGTCAAATTTTTACACTACAAGCTCAAGGCCCGTACTGTTGTCAACACATTTTATTGTAGATAAATTCCACAAGATTGCCTATACTGCCACTGCGATATCAAATATGTGATTATAATAGACAGCCTTCGAATACAAATTTTGAAATATAAACCTTATGAATTTTAGCACGAACCAAGCGTTTGTAAGCATGACCAAATATTGCACAAGAGGATACGGAAAAATACATTGCAACTTAGTTTGTATGAGAATGCTAGTGAACATCGTAAAAAACGTGACAATGAGGTGCGTGGGCATGTTTATGTGCCGCCATGGCTGTTGGGAAATTATCAAATTACACAAAGGAACGAAACGTTCACTACACTTAGGTATACACTATTATAAGTACGGGCGCGCACTACGATCTTTTCACCGCGCGGCATAAAAGGGCGACTCTGAGAATAAACTGATAACTAGGGTTAACTACAACCATTAATATCTCTGTGATTGTGATAGTAAAAATCTAAATAAATATATAATGTCAATCTTTAAGATGAATCGTATAGTAGATAAAAAACAAACTTACTAAGAACAAATAATGCACCCTTTTTTCAAAAAACGAGTGATTATTATTTTAAACAATTGAAAACTTATAAATTATTTGATATCTAAGTAATAAACAGTTAACTATGAAATAAAACTAACAATTAAAACTATATATGAAACTTAAGAATTTAAACAAAATTAACGAAAAATAAAACCTACAATTTTATATAAATATTAAAAAATTAAAAATACATATAGAATATAGGCACATATTATTGGATCATTTGAACTAACTAAAGAAGGTCTAAAGATAGTTCAAAAGTCTGGTAACGCGCTCAGAATGCTGTGCGGCATTGGCTCGCTGAATAGCGAGGCTTATTCTCTGTCCAAAATATAGGCCCGCATTCTGGTTATATAGTTATAATAATAGTAATAGTTAATAGTTTAGTTAGTTAGTTTTTAGTATAATAGTTTATTGAAATATTGCGGTGCTTTTTGTCATGCGGCCATTAACTCGTAGTGTGCGCTTAGCCTTAACAGTTCATTTGACTTAACAGTATGTATTTTTTTCATTTCTCTGTATTGTAGAAGGTCCTAAAGTTTGACTATTATTTGTAATTGGGCTTTGTAATGGTTCGTTGGGAACTGACAATATTATTAATTTGATCACGAGACAACAGCAGTTTTAAAAAGTGGTTCCAAGCGACGTGGCAGGGCTGATTTAATATAATTATTTAAAGTGGTACATATATCATCTAATTAAATTATCTGTTATTGTATTATTTTAATTTCGGCATTTCTATTCCAAGACACTGTTTTATCCAGTAGGTAATTATGGTAAGGATTTTAATTATTACTATCTATATAGGTAGAGCTGGGTCCACGAGGTAGGGTTAAAAAAACTAGACGTGGAAAGCAAGTAAGAATTGCATTAGAATTATAACAGCCTGTCATTATATCATTGCTGTTAAATTGTGCATAAAACCAGACCAATTGAAACTTCATAAAAACTTACTATTGATTGATCTACGATTAGGCGTCGTTTTACGGCTGTTTGAATTTACTAGAGCAATTATGGTTAACCAGGAAATTATTTAGGTATACACTAGTTACTCTAGTTAGTTTCATGTTAATAAAACAAGCGTCGCTCTTGGTGTCACGTCAATTTTGACAAAAAGAGTTCAGCATCAGTACTGCAGACTACATTAGGGTAATTAATGTAAGGGGTATAGTAGCAATACATTTTTTTGGATTACCACCGCCTTCGTACTCAGCGTCCGCATGATAATTTATTAGACATTGCAGGTCAAATATATCTTCTGAATACTCGTATCATCGATTCAAGCGCGCGTATAGCGTTACATATCTATAATATGTATTATGTATAGATTATCTTGCATACTTCATCTTTATTTAAATTGCATTAGAAGTAAGATTTCCCACATGATTTTTATCAAAATGAACATAGCACAGATATTTTTTCTTTTGGCGTCGCTCGGCTTATCTGTAATATTATTATATTATTGTGTATATTGTAATATTCACAGTTTTTTTTAATTCAATTATTTTTTTTCCACAAATTAGCTGTAACATACCGATACCAAACTTTATCTCTTTAATTATTCGTGTAGTCATGTAATAGGTATTCAAAATCTACGAATTAGAGCCAAACAGATATGTTTATAGCTGACAGCTGTGGCAGAATTAAATGTTTCAATTGTTTTATTTATGACAACTTCAATAACGTTATCGTAATGCTTGAATAGCAAGTAGTAAAGTTAAATTTATTGATTTGCAAATTCAAATAGTAATGACAATGATAAATGGATATGAAATTGCATTTCAATTAATGTTATATGATAGGTACATATAATAGACACTTTTTAATAGTTACTTTTTTATTGACACAGTTATTTATTGATTTTTCATTAACTAGAAAATGTTTTGCGGTGCTCGGATATCAGCTGTAAAATAATCATATTGTTGTATACTTAAATTTATTGCTAAAACAAGGTTCTTTCGCTTAATTGAACCACCATGATGCACTTGTCACAAATAATTATCTAAATTTGGCTCAGAAATATGAGGCCCATAATATTCTTACTACATACTATTGCTTAGTGAATTGAGATCAATTCTTTGTGTTCTGTAATTGTTTCGGCTAAGGTCAAACCAGTAACGAAATACTGTAAACATTATTTTGAATTGTTATCACTTGAACACAGATGACGGTTCAAATGCGTTTGGTGGTTTTGTTTTGTCATAGTTCATTATTACCAACTAACTGCGTACTACGTTACTCAATCAAAACAAAAATGGTTCATGCCAGCGTTGTTAATCTATCATTATAAAAGTAATGAATAAATAAGAGTACTGATTCAAGGTAAGTTGTAAGCTAAGGGTATATTCGAAGTTGGCAATTTCAGATTGATTTCCATAAGAATTTTATTTTTATTGCGTACGTGACGTAAGTCACAGAAGTAGAAAGAAAAATAACAATAAACTACCTGTTGATGAATTTATTCTTGAACATTTTCTTGCAGTCATTTTCGATTATTTATGTAAACGTAATTCTTTAGTATCCTTAAGTAATCTTTAGGACTAGTAGGAGCTTATTGCACATTATGAAGTAATAATGTATGATGAAGAGTTTAACAATTGTTACCACAGACCAACGATCTAAGTGTATAAATTTCGTTGCCTCAGACACTAGTAATAAAGTAACTCCAGTTGTCTAGTTCTCACTAAATAAAATACTAATTAAGACCTCAATTGATTGATCAACGTGTCTATTTTTAGAACAGCTTGTTTCAAGTTTTATTGGGTATGCAGCTAGTTGGTACACCCACATTATTTTAGGTTAATGAGGTGGTAAAAGAACAAATACGATATTATACTTCATAGCAAAACGGAGCTACATGAAGAGTAGAGCAGATTATTGTATACGATAGATGAAAGGGAAATGAGCTAGTAGCCAATACTGATGGCAAACTTTATTAATTTTTTTTTTAACGAAAATAGACCTAATGTCACAATGGCATGATCAACGGAATAGCACGCAAGCTTAGAAAGAACCTGCTCGCTCTTCCCTTGAAGGCTCCCAAATTACAGCGATCGCGAAATGCAGTCTTTAGGACTTCCGCTTCTTAAATAAAATCAGTAAAATATAAAAAAAATATATACACGTTGACTTGAAAACCCCCTCCTTTTTCATCGGTTAAAAATGATTGATAGAATTTAATTTCTCAATTAACTTTAGATCCTGATATGTAGCTATGTGTTGGCACCAGTCGAAGTACCATAAAAGTAAATTTCCACTGGTCATATACCTAAGTATTTATATACCTATTTCTATATCTATGTATTATCTTAAGGACTTGGCCAAGTCGTTTCAGTTGTGCGATAAACTATTAACAAGTGAAACATTAACGTTATCTTTGTACAGATCTGCTAATTTATTATTTAAAGTTGCAAGTTGCGTGCCTCAATATTTTAACACGTTGCAAACAGGTTTTCGAAATTATGTGTTTCTTCGAATTAGTGCACGCGCTTATGTTACAGCATAAATTATGACAATATAGGATTCTGAACATAAATTAAGTTATGTCAAACCATCATACCAAAATTAAAAAAAACCCCGACATGTTGGACCGATTTTCATCAAACATAGCTAAAAACACTCGCCCGTAACTCACCTTTCGTACAGAAAAAAACTAAATTGAAATCGCTTCATCCGTTCGCGAGCTACGGTGCCACAGACAGACACGTCAAACTTATAACACCCCTCGTTTTGCGTCGGGGGTTAAAAATAACCACACATCATTTCCAATTTATTACATCTATTTACGCATAATTATTTCATTACGACGTTACTAATGAAACCACAATCCTGCCGTAGTTCAAATTGTTCAAAGAGCGCCAGGTGTTACCATTTAAAATTAAACTCGAAGTCATCGAGGCAGACAAACCATTGCAAAACGGCATCCATCATGAATGAAATTGAGGTAATAAAGACAGACATTTCAAGTTCAATAGAGCAATTTAAAAAGAGCAAAAAATGGATACATTACGAGAGCCGTGACGAATCGCAGCAGCTGGCGCGGCGTCTTGCATTCTGGAGATTGAATTGGAGATAGTAGAGTAGAGACCACTTTCGATGCATCTGTATGACGAGACGAGCAGTAAGATGGTAAGTGGCACGATTACAGTTCAGTGTCAACTAGAATTTTGAACTTTAATAGTTCAAAATCCTGCACGTATATGCACGTACTGCGCTCGTTACCTTGAGATATTAGATGTTACATCTGTAGAAGCCTTGTAAATTCACTGGAAACATAGCCCTTCAAGCCAGAAGAACTGGCACATGTGTGGTAAATTCTCTGCAAGAGTCTTTCCACCACAAACCTACTAAACTTCAACTACTACTTCTAGGACCTCGCTTTTGCGACCTTACCTTACCATACATACCTTACCTTACCTTACCGTACCTTACCTTACCTTACCTTACCTTACCTTACCATACCATACCTTACCTTACCTTACTTTACCTTACCTTACCTTACCTTACCTTACCCTACCTTACGTAAACTTACCTTACCTTACCTTTCTTCTTATTGTTTGTAGTTTTATTGATATTTTGAGGTTTTAATCATTTGAAAAGAAGCGATCTCTAGGTGTTGAGGTAATGAACTGGCATGTTTTCACTTTCGATCTTCATGAATGCAGAAAAACGTTTCCTCTGTCTTTTTGACATGGTTATTCGTGGTCAATTGTTATTCGTTCTAACTGCAGTAAAATGCAAAACAATCATATTGTCATTTAAATATTTTAGAATATACAAAACAAGAAGCAAAATTATAACATATAAAACCAAAATTAGGAACACCAATGTGTATTGAATCCAAAATAATAGCCAATTACATATATTATTGTAGTATTAGAGACATGTTTTTCTGAAAATTGTATGTATGCGTGTCAATTTGTTATTATAATTATTGTGAAACGGGAAGCTTTTGCTCTCATTATGTTAATTAACCAAGACAACATCTATTTACCTAACAACGAATATTAACCGAACATTGACCATTGTTTCGTTCAATGTCGTTTTCATAATTGTGATTATTCAAATTCGATTTGAACAAATACTCTTTACTCGCATGTCTTTACTTCCTGTTTGGTTTTGGACAAATACCTACGCATGAATTTATGTACATAATGGCTCTGCTATAAAATGTAGTACTTATTCATTCAGTTATTTGACTGCCATCTGGACGACGTGAAATCCACACACATCGAAAACAAACAAACAGAACCCAAGCAAACCATGATATTGCCAGTTTTTTAAAAAGGTAGTTTAGTTAGACGTTCTGTAGTAGGCCGCCCCACTAGGTGGACCGACGACATTGTAAGAGTCGCAGGGAGCCGATGGATGCAAAAGGCTAATAGCCGTTGAAGGTGGCGTTCAAGGGAGGAGGCCTGTGTCCAGCAGTGGACTTCTTTCCTCTGATCTTGATGATGATGATGATGAATTTAGTTAGGCACTCTTGAAAATCAAAATCAAAATCAAAAATATGTTTATTCAATAGGATACATTGTGATCACTTTAAAACGTCAACTTAAAACTAGCTACGCCTGTTCCAACCTCCTTACGCCGGCAAAAGAACAGGCAAGAAACGCCCGGCAGGTAATTTTTTTGGCGCGATCACATTGACAATTTTATTCTTATTACTAATTGATTGAATTGGAGCAAGT
Source organism: Opisthograptis luteolata (assembly GCA_931315375.2). Classification (NCBI taxonomy): domain Eukaryota; kingdom Metazoa; phylum Arthropoda; class Insecta; order Lepidoptera; family Geometridae; genus Opisthograptis; species Opisthograptis luteolata. Next base: position 5,137,463 of record OV928038.1, on the reverse strand, counting down.
TCACTAAAATCCCAAGCTTTTTTTTTTGTCATCTAATAGTCCGATATTTTTTATTTAGCTTTACTAATAAGAAGATTTCTCTTGTTTGGTTGTACACATTGGGATATGGGAACATGAATATTAACGAGTTGCGGGATCACAACCAAAGCAGACCAGACCCCACAAGCAGCACCCGTTCACGAGTTGACGCATGTGCCAGCCATCGCTCTCCTCGACCATATGAGAGGGAAGAGGGCGACCCGACACATGACGCCGCTGCAAGCAAAGTCACTTTCGTGAGCATGACTGTTTTGGCTGTTTACCGAAAATGGTTAGAATAGGGGAAATAGGGAGAATAGATAGATAGAAAGAAAGATAGATAGATTAACTACAATCCCAAGCTTGTTTGTCATCTAGATAGTCCGATATTTTATAATAAGCTTTACTAATGAGATTTCTCTTTATACGAATTTGAAATTTTGTTATAGACAAGTCTTGAATTTCACTTGGGATTTTGTTGAAAAAGCGTACACATTGACCTTTGAACGAGTTGCTAACTTTATGGAGCCTAGTGGTGGGTACAGCAATTTTATCTTTGTTTCTAGTATTAAAATTGTGATAATCACTTCTCTTTTTGAAGCTATTTAAATTTTTCCGTATGTACATTACATTTTCATAAATATATTGACAAATAACTGTCATTATTTTGGTTTCTTTAAACTTAATTCTTAAAGATTCTCTGGGGCCCATGTTATAAATCGCACGAACAGCTCTCTTCTGCAATACAAATATGGTGTTAATATCAGCAGCGTTTCCCCACAGCAATATTCCATAGGACATAATGCTGTGAAAATAGCTGAAATAGACTAGTCTGGCTGTATCAACGTCAGTAAGGTGACGGATCTTCTTTACAGCATATGCTGCAGAGCTAAGTCTGCTCGATAGACTGACAATATGTGGACCCCATTGCAATTTGTGATCTAAAGTTATGCCTAAGAATACTGTAGTCTTGACAAGGTCCAATTCTTCGTCCTTAATTTTTACATTTGTTGGTACTTCTTTAACATTGGGCAGCACAAATCTCAAGCATTTTGTCTTTTTTCCATTTAACATCAAATTGTTCGCATCAAACCAGTCTGTAACTTTGGAGAGAGCATTGTTCACGTCGTCAGAAATGTTATGTTGTCGCTTTAACTTAAATAAAAGTGACGTATCATCAGCAAACAATACTATTTCGTGATTGTCACTAACAAGGCTGGGCAAATCATTGATGTAAACTAAAAACAGAAAAGGTCCGAGTATTGAACCCTGCGGAACTCCCATTGTGACTACTGACCCCGAGGATCGCTTCCCGTTCACGTCAACTCTCTGAATCCTATCACTAAGGTATGAGGTTACAAGGTCCAGAGGAACACCTCGAATACCATAGTGCCGGAGCTTCCTGATCAGTGTCTCGTGGTGAACACAATCAAATGCCTTGGACAAGTCACAGAACACGCCTAGAGCGTCCCGTGACTCCTCCCAGGCATCATAGATGTGAGTTAATAACTCGACACCAGCATCAGTAGTAGAGCGACCACGCGTAAAGCCAAACTGTTTTTGATTAAGTAATTTGTTTGCTGAGAAATGTCTTTGCAATTGATTTAGAATAAGTTTTTCGAATATTTTACTAAATGTTGGTAATACTGATATTGGTCTAAAGTTAGTAGGGTCAGTCGTTGTACCCGATTTAAACAAGGGTGTTATCTTACTATGTTTCATCAGATCAGGAAACACGCCGTCGTCAATACATTTGTTAAATATTAGGGCTAATTCGGGTGCAATCATTTCAATTAATGGCTTAACAACGGTCACGGATATACCCCAGAGGTCAGTAGTTTTCTTGACATTAATCATATTAAAAGCTTTTACTACATCTTTGCAACTAACATAGTCAAATTGAAAAGGAATTTCGCACTCTGGTACATTTGTTTTTAACATAGATTCTGCAATGGTGTGCGATGAGTTTAAGAACTTAGTAGTAGAGACTGGAATGTCAGTGAAAAAGGTTTCAAATGCTTTAGCTACTTCAATGTCAGTCTTGACACTGGTATCGCCAATATTTAGGTTGTAATTATTAGCTTGAGACCTGACTTTACCAGTCTCACTATTTATAATTTTCCAAGTTGCTTTAATTTTGTCATTACTATTTTTAAGCTTAGAACTTATATAACGAGACTTTGCAATGTGACAGACCGTCTTAAAAATTTTTGAGTATGTTTTTACAGTTTCTTTAAACTCATTACTAGTATTATATTGTTTTTCACTGTAGAGATCGTACAGCTTTTGCCTGCTTTTGTGAATACCAACTGTAGCCCACTCCGTAAAATTAGGTCTATCAGAAACCATGATCGTTTTTGGAGTAAATATCGTGTTGAAAGCTTTGCTAAATACGCTGAAAAAAGAGTTGTATAAATCATCAGCATTTCTACGATCCGGTAAAAAAGGAAGTTCATCGATCAGCTTTAATTTTATTTTCTCCATCCGATCAACGGTCTCTGGTACATATGTGACAGATTTTTTTCCATTAATTTTTATTTTATTTTTAATTGTAATTAATTGACCACAATGGTCTGAATCTAATTTACTTATTACACTTTGACTAATTACATTCACATCTGTAAAAATATTATCTAAACAAGTAGCCGTAGTGGCAGTTATCCTTGTAGGCTCCATAAACAAATTTCTCAAATTAAATGATTTAAATAAATTAGTTATTCTCGTACTTAGAGTAGAAACATCCAAAAGGTTTACATTGAAATCTCCACAGATAATAATTTGTTTATTTAACTTGGATATTTTGAAAAGAACTTCCTCCATTAACTTTTCAAAATCATCATATGAACTAGTTGGAGGCCTGTACACACTTAAAATAATGAACTGCTCCAATTCTACACAAGCTATTTCGATTATTCGTTCAGCTGAGTAGTGGACGATGTCTTTGCGTTCTTTGAATTTAATTTTTTTTTATTTAATAGTATTAATGAACCACCATGAATTGCATTAACTCTGCTGAACGAACTACCAACTTGGTGATTGTTAAAACTAAATATGTGTTCATGATTTTTGAGCCAATGCTCAGTAATGCAAAGAATGTCAATGTTATTGTGATTCATGAACAACTCAATTTCTAAACATTTGCCCTTCATCCCTTGAATATTCTGGTGGACCAGGTTGAATTTATTTACATTTTCGTTAACTATGATTTGTGATTTTGGGCAAGATTTGTAAACAATATTTTTTGATTTAATTGGGCTAGAGACTTCCTCTATTGTCATGCCACTATGTTTAAATTATTTGGAATTGTTTCCAACTGTTGAATAGTGTTGTCAAGACAGTACTCAATAGAGCACATTTGTTTAGCCAAGTTATTGGCTGTCTTATTAAAATAATAAGATAGCGAATTAGCTACCCGTTGTTTATAATACTTTTTAAGACAATAACTGTCTTTGGTCAAAAAATATTTTTTACCAACAATATTGTTAGTGTCAATCAGATTAATTTTATTATAATTACATGACAATTCATGTAAAGTCAAATTTAACTTATACCTAAGGTTGTTTTCTGCTTGTGACAAACTGTGACTATAGGGGAAGGTAAACAATATAATTTCATTTACTTGTAATAATCTTAACGTTTTAACATATTCATTTAGCTCATTTTCATTGACATTTCCTCTATTCCCAATTAAAATTATCAGATTTGAGTTGTGGTTATATTTATATTTTTCTATTTTTGGCATCAACTCACGCAGACTAGAATTGGGCATACAATTATTTATGAGCCGGCATCCAGTGTTCATACCTACTCTTGAACCCATATGCTTACCAATTTCATCGCTGAACATAACATAATTTGTTTCATTTACACTATCACCAGACAAGACATTCAAACTGTCTGACATTTCTGGTAATGATGAAGCAGTACAAACCGGCATTGGCTGTTTTGTGAGTTGACAGTCACATGCTGTGTCAATATTTGACTCAACACACTCTAGGTTGCTGTGGCTCAATTTGAGCAATTCATCCATCGCCAATATATACTCCTTCATCATGTACTGAGACTGTTCATAACGGCCACTGATAGTAATTAGTGAAGTCTCAAGGCTGGTGATTTTTGTTTGCAGGTCCTTTATTTCAGATTGATATGTTATGCTGGTAGTTTGCAACTCTAGTTGATACATTTTAATGTTATCTAATAAAGTAATTTTATTTCTTTTGTTTTTTATTGACTTCACTAAATTTTTTTGGCTCTTTAACAATTTTTTTGTTTTATTGATAATTTTTTTAATTTTAACATATTTCTTTAGTTTGTTTCTGCTACAAGGGTAAATAGTTCCCACTGTGTCATCATTTGTAAGGTCAATAGTATGAGTGGTTCCCACACCCCCTGCAGCAGAGACGGGAAGTGAATCCCTACGGACTAAAACTAATTCATTAAAGAGACTAAGGGTTTTCAGTGCAGTACTGTCTTCTGTTCTCTCCCTGAGCTGAGAGATTACACGGTGAGCTTCCCGGAGTTCCCGTTCCAAGGTAGATATTGTCTTCAGGGCAAGATCGTACTCAGCAGCACACTGATCAAACCTGTCTATCGTTTCTTGAAGTCTGTCCCGTTCTTCAAGTATTGAATTTTGTTGTGAGTGTAACGCTGATAACTCACTTTTTAATTTATCATTTTTATTTAGGGTTTCAATCATAATTTGCTCATTGTCATCTCTTTCTCTGTTGAGTTGATCACACAATTCCTTGGTGGCCTTCAGTTCTTGCAAGGTCAAGAGGAGTCTGTTGGATTCCTCTTGACGAGATAAAGCTCTTCTAGTCATCATTTTGAGGTAAAATGTGAGCGATTAACAGATCCACCAACAAATTATTTGGCCAACAAGTGAGGTTATAGTTTGGAAATATTGTACTTACGTGATTGTTTCCGTTCTAATAATCATACGAAAGATGTATTGCACGTATATAAGTCACACAAACACAGTAAACACTTCCAAACCGAGATAACAACGTCACAATTTTAAACTAAACAAACGAAAATGCCTCAACAATAAGTTGACATTTACATAAAAAATACTAAAAATTTCACTATTAATACTACCTAAACACGTACATTAGTTTGTTTTATAGCAATGAAATTGGTAAGGGTCCAATAATAGTACGTAAAACAATTAAATTAATAAATTTTAACGGGACAGGTTTTAGTCAGCTGTTATTCGTAGGGTTGCCACAAGCAAAAAAAAAAATTAGAAAATCAGATATCTGATAGTATCAGATCTACAATAATGACCCTAAAACAAAGAGTAAGCTTGCAGTACTTCCTTTATGATCAGTACCTACTTACCTACCTAGATAAAAATAAGTTACGCAACGTACAGTTGTTATAATAATACCTTGAAAATGTGAATGCTTGTACCAGAATACGAACAAAATGGTCCTCGCTTCCTTATTCTTTCCTTATTTGATGTTAATATGAAATAAATTAAAATGTTTGGTAATAACCCAATTAAGTGAATGAAATCGAAACCAATCGCACGGCATGAAACAATGCCTGCGCTACGTAGGCAGGTATAGCTATTAGGCGTTGTTCACAATTGAATGTATTTTTTAATAAGAAAAGAATAATAATCATAGGAACGGCATTTCTAGTTCAATGAATAATTTAATAATTATGCCTAAGGCCTGACTTTGTTTTGTAGCCCCCGATGAAAACAGAGGGCAGTTATAAATTTAACGGGTATCTGTGAGTCTGTCTGAGGCATCGTATATCCGAATTAATGCACCAAAACAAAAATAATGTTGATCGCTCAAAAAAACACAGGACCTATAATGGCTGGGCTAATCTGAAGATTGATTGTCCAAAAATTCCATCACAATTAGTCAAGCCGTTTTGAAGTCCATAGTCCATAGTACCTACACTTATCCACACATCGATTTTTATATATTTATATATATATCGATTAAAATAATTTATTGATTACTTCCTCTTTTAATATCAAGTTAGTTAGTGTGGCCCTTGCCTCTTCGTAATTACAAAAAAAATATCTATCTACAGCAAACATACAAAGACAAAGATATTCAATAGTTCCGATGTACATGTTTGCAACAACATCCTTCGTGGTATAATTATAATGGTTTTGGTTAGAATAATTTAATTAAAACATCAACTTAACCATGGAACACAATTGAAATTAGGCAAATGAGCCAAAGCGTAATATGATTTTTTAATTAACTCTTGGTATGCGCGTATGATATAAATTTACTACAAACTAGACCTTGTAGGTAAATAAAACTAGTTTAGTAGATAATAATCATCTGGCAATTAAAAACTAACTACTTAGTTGCGCCCGCGTTTTCACCCGCGTTTTCCCACTATCCCGCAGGAACCTTTTCCAGGATAAAAATTAAGCAATGTTTTAATCCAGGGTTTAAGCTATCTCCATTCCAAATTTCATCAAAATCGGTTTAGTAGTTTTGGTGATACGTACGGGTAACAAACATTCAAACACACACACACAACTTTCGCATTTATAATATTAGTAGGATAGGATAGCAGTGTGCCCCGGTTTTACCTGTGCAGTTCGGAGTATCCTATGTTCTTCTCCAGTCCGTAAGCTATATCCAAATATAAGCTACTGCGTCTCACACTTACATGTAGGAAATCAATGGTGCCAACCAAAGCTGGGTAGGCCTAATATCTATATACCTAATATTAAAAAAAGAAAAAAGTTTGAAAATCCAATTCTTAACACATTCTTTCTTTAAGAACGATCAGAGAATACTGTTTCGGTGAAGATCAATGTCGATTCGATGTTCCATAGCTGTGTGAAACAAACAAACCACCAGACACATATATTTGTATTTACAAAAGTGTAAAGGATTATACTTTATAGTACTACTAATGATGATATCGTTCACAACACGTGTATGACGAAGGCAAACCTTGTTAACTTAGATGCGAGCGGAGATATGGGGTAGTTTTTTTAGAACTAGGTATAACAGTAGGTAGCAGCTGCTTGCCTGACGTCGATGTGACAAGTTTTTTTATTTCATCTATAAGAAGGTTTGCGTTCGAAACTAAGTCACCAAGCTAGCACCACGCTTCACCTAGAATAGAAACTAGCTCTCAAGTTATTTGTGTATCTACCCGACTATGAAAGGAGGAGGGTTATGTTTTTAGACTCTAAAATAACCTCCTCTAAAATTTAGAGTATTATATATTTCTTGTAGCCTAAATGGCTTGACGGATTTTAACATATGAGGTGTCATTAGATTCGTCTTTATTGTGGGAGTGACAAAGGGTGCTTTATTTTGGCGCAGTCGGGTTTTTTGTTCCTTTTGTAATGTAATCTTGTTTTATTACATTTTCACCTCATTTTTTTGAAGCCAATTAATTTATTTATTCGAGCAGCAAGCAGCTGATGCGTGTTGAGCTACAAAAACTAACACGCAAATTTGTTATTTACACAGTCACACACACGGGGCTCATAAAGCAAAGATTAACAATTTTAGATTTGCGACTTTAGACGTAGTACTACATATATTTATTCTGTGACTTTAGGTGTTTCGCTCGAAAACTCCTTACTATTTTTAAAACACTTTTTTTCGCTAGGAACACAAGATAACAATATTCTTGTTGAAAACACGCAAGGGGGACACTGAAAAAATGTAGGCAATTTACCTACCAAAACTAAAAAGTCAAAGGAGTAAAAGTTGACGCTGACAGTGATGTATTTAGTGCTGTCACCAGTTTATTTCAGGACGTCAGTAGCTCACCTAAGTTAATTTTTTTTTATTTTGTTGTGATAACTATTTGCATAATTATATTTGACTATACTAATTGCACAGAATACATAGTAGTACTAGGTACGTATATTAAATCCACACTAAATGAGTTAATCATATTTGTAACATTATCACAATGCTTGTCTCATTTTAACACTTCCTCTAAACATATGTATTTACAACTAATATTAGGTAGGTATGACAAAATAGTGTGGGATGTTGTTACTGCCCGCTATTTGCTCTTTGATTGATCACTAGCAATTGTTTTATGACGAAACCTAGCCTTTATCTTGTATTTTCGTAGCCAACCGTAGCAATTTATATGATTACGATTTACACATAATGCGATTTGTTTGTACTCAATTGGCCGTCGTTATGGTGATTGCGTTTAAATTGATGTCACTCACCGTTTGATCTACTCTCTATTGAAGCTTGAAGGTAAACAAATGTGGGTAATGTCATCAAGTAATGAGTCATTGTATCTGTTTTGTATTTGTGTCTAAGATACACATTGTGTTTAGTTTAGTACTAAACATATTCAGAGCATAGCAGGTGTATAAGATATTTTTGTCCTGGCTAAGAACTCTTCTATCATAAAGTTGGTAAGACTTAACTTGTCTTTTTCAGTGCATACGATGAGGCCGTTTTTGATGACCTGATGGAGAGCCATTACCAGTCAATTTGCCATGAAAATAAAGTACAAGCAGTACTTAACGGCTATAGGAGCTATGGTGAAACGTAAAGCAGCTAATTTGCGCGTTTTTCTAGGTCTGAGATTTTAGTAACTTAAGCAGTAATTACCTCAAATGTGCAGTTTCGCAACTGCACACATTGTGCGGCAATTATCGCGTTGAATCGCCGCTGGAATGTTTAGGTGCCTCACTACCACTATTTAGGTAGTCACTCTTGTATAATCTGTGCTTGCTCGTGGTTTTGCACGCAACAGAGCGTGTCAACACAAATAACAACGCTTAATTATATCGAGCCAATGTAACCTTATCATCAAGGGTATGTGTTAATTATACATGCATTGAATGGGGTTTTTAAATTTGGATGCGGACAAAAACAAGGTTTGGGAAATGCTCATTAGATTTCAATAGTTTGTTCAATTGTTTTTTTTTAATGATTTCATCGAGACGAGCAAGTGGATCGTCTGATGTTTATGTATCACGCTTGTTGCACTCATAATTTTGAATTTCAATTGTTTAAAATGCATTACGCTTGTCACTTTAAGATATCAGATAATGGTGTCGATTCGGTTTTGCATTCTCTAAAAAGAAACTAAGTTTGACAGGTCTAAAAGCAATACTGTCCTTTTTTTCCTCAGTGGTTAGAAAAAGACAGCAATACTATTAGCCATGTCAAACTTAGTTTAGTTTTAGAGAATGCAAAACCAAATCAGCACCATTAAATCTCTTTATCTTTTGTAATTTCACAGGAAGTATTAGAAATGTTTGCTTGACAGTGCTTACTTTATGTATGATCATGCAAATTTAAAACGACCAAAGTATTTTTCAGCAGCTGAGTATTTATTTACATCTGAGTATATTCATCATTATTTTCATTACCATTATGTACACATAAATATCACATTCATCAGTCATCCGTCACAATCATGCACTAGAGTGAATAAAGCTATAGTTGTTTAGTAGTGGAAGAGGCCATGATGTCCGTGTCCGTAGGCCAGGGGTCCGGCGTGGGCGATGGGAGCAGCGTGGACGATGGGGGCAGCGTGGACGATGGGGGCAGCGTGGACGACAGGGGCGGGGTGATGACCAGGAGTCTTGTGGACGACCGCGTTGAAACTGTAAATAAAAATCGTTACGATAATTCGTCATACTTAGACTAGACATAGACTTGTTAGCAATTCAAGGCGTGTAATTTTAAAAGTTCTGTCTGCATCTATTTTTGACACCTTATGCATTGCTTAATTTGCTCTGTCTGCTGGAGTGACAAAAGTGTGTGACTAATTTAGCATTGTAGTAGTACCAGCAACCGTGACATAAAAACATTTAGTTCTCGCATAGATGAAATAGTCTAATCATCATTGTTTTAAATAAAGAGACATGTTATAAGTTAAAATAGTGGTCATATAAGTTTATATCATCAATTTCTAGACATAAACTTTTTAAATCTGCAACTATCGTATCCAATTGTAAAGTAGGTAGTAGGTACTGAAGTCAGAGGATCTTACCCGTGATGGTCATCAGCGGTGTACTCGACCTTGCGCACGGAACCGTCGGGCTCGACCAGCGAGTAGCTGCCGTGCACGGCGCCACCGTCGCGGGACTCGTGCTGGGTCTTGTGGTCACCGGTGTGGGGGTCAGCCACGGAGTACGCGTAGTCATATTTAGGGTGGGAAGCCTGAAGAAGAAACAAACTCTAGTCCTTTTTTTTTTGTGTGACCTAGTGGTCAACTTTATTGTTACGGATTAGGCTGCCCAAAAGCATGTCAGCATGATTTTGCGACTGATGTAGTTGATTCCAACAGCTTAACGTGCCTTCTGAAGCACGATAGCGCTCAGTTAAAAAATCGACTAAATGATCATTGATCACCCATCCAAGCGATGGATGTGCTGAGTTTGGTTTATTAACTTTTGTAACATTTAACTTGTTATTGTGTACAAACACAAAAAGCTCTTCAAAAAGGTCTACATGAGAATTCCCTATAGGTATTTTCGTACTGAATAGCAAAAGTATAAAAGGATGCGCTTAATACATAATTTCTCATGTATACTCACGTATTCGTGTCCGTGGGCAAGAGCCAGAGGAGCAGCGTGGACGATGGGGGCGGCGTGGACTACGGGAGCGTGGTGGACAACAGGGGCGATGTGGGCAATGGGGGCGTAGTGTGCAGGTGCGTAGTGTGCGGGGGCATCGTGGCGGATGATGCTCTGAGAGGACACCGCTGAGTGGTGCAGCGGCAGCAGACCTGCATTGGCAGCGGCCAACACGGCGCTAAGAGCAAGCACCTAAAAACAAACGGCATAAATAGTCAATTTAATTAAAATCAAAAGGGCCTACTTCGATTATTTTATTTGGATTTTTATTACGAATATTGCTTCTAGTTGTTCCACTTACTTTGGTGAACATTTTGCACTACTTAATCAGGCAGGTGACTGATACTATTATCGGTCTGGAGTGTGACTTTTATATGAAAAGTAAAACGGAGGCACAGTCCTTGCTGTGGTGGGGCGCGCGGTCACTTCAGTTCCGTAACTTTGACACCGCGAGGTCGTTGCTTGCATACCTTCGGTAATAATTCAAAAGTGATCGCCTCCCTCATGCAAGTGCCTGTATTCATGTACACAAAGGTTTCCGACGTATAACTTTTTCAAATCGTTTTATTGCCAATACCGACAGATGGTTTATTGTCTATATTTAAATGTTGTTTACGAGAACAAAGATAGAAATGGAGCGTGAATGTTAACAATCGCATATGCTACTGGACAGGCTATGTGGGTGGGTATGCAAGTAACGTCTACATGAGTGGGAAAGAGTAGACAGTTCAAAGAAATATAAGGTCAGTTATAAATGCGTTTCCATCGTAATTATTCTACTTATTTCCTGATTTGACACTATTTAAATAACTGGAATTTTACAAGTTTCTGTTGCACTTTGATACTCCCTTATAAAAATCCCCATCATGGACATCCCCTTTTTTAAAATGATTAGAGCTTGACTGAAACCTTAACACTATATTATTTCTTTATCAATTTCTTTCTTACGAAAAAAACTACCCGCTGTATTTTATCCATAGCATATTACCAAAGTCTACCGGTATAAGTTTCCTATATTGGCCAGGGTTTGGCTACAATTTAACTTAGGATTACTTGCTCGTTCTAGCTCATGTAAGTAGGTATATCCTGAAACTGAATTTAACTGGCACTATAGTGAAACCACTGGCATGTGGTTTGATAAAATTTCGTAATAAAATGTAGTTGAGGACGTGCCAAATCCTGGCATCGTTACAATTGCAAAAAAATCGAGTCAAACCAAATGTACGAAATGAAATCTTGTGCAACCTATTTCCACAAACATAATTTTAAACTCGTACTATGTCATATTCTTTCGGGTCCTTGCATAAAGCGATATTAGGAGTGGAACTCTCTTTAGTAATGATTTTCATATTTTTGAATGTAAGTAGGTATGATTTTCTTACGACACCTAGGTACTCTCAAATTAGGATCGGTTTTATTAGCATTGACCGTAGTAGGTAGTATAGGCGCAGTTCTCCGCCTATGCAACTGTCTTTTCCATCGTATGCTGTTTTTAGTATCGTATTATCAAATGCAGAAATACGAAATAGGCTGCGTGAGTAATTAAGATAATCAATCTATGTTTAGGGCTTTGATTGGTGCCCTTTGTATTTCAGTCTGATCGCGAGATAGGAGACATTACATTTATTAATTACACTCCTAATAAGGTATGCACTTGATAGGCAATCAACAGATTGGGTGATATTGGGCAATATCGTATCGTTCTAGCGATTATTAGGGTTCAGTAGTCAAATAATAAGAATCATATTTCTTCCTGTGGCTGTGCATCTTATCTGTAGGTTAGGGTGTCCCAAGACATAAGGGACATTTTTTTTTTCGCGAAATCAATTTCGCATACCCTCTATTTTTATTAGGTTTGACCTCTTTGACTCAAATAATAAATATTATTGTGATTGGACAACGATAACCCGTGCCGACTTGATGCCAAACTTTTGACATGAAAATTTGTACTGACTCACTGTAAGAGGAATTAAAAAACTTAATTTTTATTACTTAATTTAGACTCCAATACACCCAAAATAATTATATTTAATGTAAATGAATGAATTATTGATTAATTTAAATTAAAGAATAATATTATTGTTCAAATTTATTTTTTAAAGTTGGTTTTTTTAAGTCAGGAATAATTTTCCGGTGTTCTTGTACGCAACGTAATAAAAAATGTTTTTGTTCCTCCTCAATAGTGATTAATCCATGAAAGTCTTGCATTAACTTAACCGCTCTTCTAGCTACGGCTTGAAATAACTATAGGAAGACGTTTTTCTTTTGATTTCCGAACATTTAATGCAGGCAAAAGCTTGCCGTCCCAATGAACAGTCACAGCCATCGGTACGGAAATTATTTCCAAAATAAGGGAAATAATTTCTTATGGCTTCAACGCGTTCCTTCTGTTTTTCTGTCCGAATCATTTAGATAGAAGACTTAATTATCGGAAATTCATCATTATTATATCAAAGTGCTTCAATAGTTGCTTCAAGAATGAACACAGAATCTCTCATACTCAATTGACACCTATCTAGCGCTGCTACTAATTATGGAGTAATAAAATCTCTCCGCAGAGGTGTTTTTCTGGATTGCATGTTGTCGACAATAGGCTTCAGTACGTCCTCTTGTTAATCTAAGTTTTCATTAGATTCAGATGATAGTCGTCTTGTTACGGTACATAACATGATGTCGAAGGAGTCTGTCGTTTTTCTTCAATAGTTCTGAGGCGCGCTCTTGCCGCTCTATCAGTCAATTATTATTTTTTTATCCACTCCTGCTATTGACGCTGTAAAGAGATTCTATCCTCATTTATTTTCATTAATTGAAGCGCATCGGCATGTGCAACGTCAAACAAATTATCTAAATTGTTGACAGTTTTGACGATCTTGTGTTTTTTGTGCATTTTTTTGCCAGTCCCTCCAAACTTGATATATATTTTTACATTCTTTTTACACAATTAGCCAAGATTTAGTAGGAATACGCGCCTTTCCCCAATAGATAATACATTCGCGAATAGTGAGATTCGCGCTTTCATCGACAGTAATTAAACTCACTTCACGGATATTGTAAAATAAAACTGCTAGAACTTGTCCATTAAACGGAAGTTTTAAACCCGTTATTTGATGTTCTACGTCACCTATTAAAAATATACCCTTTTAGAACTGCGTAATTGCACTGACATGTTGGCTGACTGAAAACAATGCGAGTTCTATAAAAAAAACGAGTAATCACAAGCACATCGACACGTTAGGTCGCGTCAGCCTTAGGAGCAAGTACTGAGATGTATCGATGTAAGTCGGCACGGGTTACCGAGGTCCTACCTTCCTAAAATTTTATTTATAATTGTTTTGACCTAAAAGTAAAAAAATAAGAGGGTATGCGTTACAAAAAAAACACTTTAATTTTTTTGGGACACCCTACTGTAGGTACTTTCTGTTATTTTTGTTATATAGACTTAAATAAAATAGAGTCACTAATATTCGATACTTAAAATAGTAAAATTTAGATAGTAACAAAATATGGATGACATATATTTTATAATTTTCATGGAACATAGGTACATCTATCTACATTGTATGTAAAATTTAGAGTCCTGATTAATTCCCAGACATGAATGTACAATCTCAAGAGCTTGTCCTAGAAACATGAAGTTTGGAAGATATCTTCCATTGGTAGTGTAGGGTGCCCTAAGAAAGGATTTTATAAAATCATCCCTTACGGTGTCGCAAAATTTCATTTGAACCTACAATATTATGCCAAAGTTAAGACATATGTTTCCGATACGTTTCTGTTGTGTAAAGTTAACCGATATAATTGGCTGGCGGAATTTTAATTAGCTCTTTAAGAGTCAATTTTAATACTAAGCTCTATATCATTTAAGAACTTCAACATCCAATTTCCTATACGCTGTCCTAACATTACCTCCAAAGACAGACTAACTGTAGCAATCTCAATTGGTCTATTAGCATGGAATGTCGGCATTGCTAAAATATATGGACACGTGGCATGTAATTATAAATGACAATTTATATTTCACCGTCCAAATATACATGATCTTATTATTGCAGTGTGAGATTGCCACATCGTGGTATCGAATGCACTATGATTTACCACACCGTGGTTACCTACAGGCGTACCTATGACTATTGAGTATTTAATTTCCCAACCAATGTTCGTAATACGATCGCCCAGTCTTGCTGCTAATTAGAGTGTCGAAATATGTAGCTTAACGAACTGAAATAAAAAAACAATTAGAATTAAGAGATAACAATCAAAATCGTCGCTGCAAATCCGTGAACCTTGAATAATCGCGAATGTTAGTAAATTCTCAGACAATGTTGAATATTCAAGACAATCGAAAGGGCCTCACGATTCAATAGGACTGATTTAATTGTTGAGATTTAGTAAAAAGCCCGCAACGTGGCGTGCCAGAAAGCTCCAGTTGTCGTGCTGCGCGATCGGCGGCCTCACGGAAGCGGGATACTATTAGCTTGCCTATTTCTACATTACGTGTCCAAGGCTGCTGCAATAAGGTAAAATCAATTGAAAGGAGCTATTCCGACCCTCGATTTTATAGTTCAGTTCAGGGGTTACTCACCCGCTGAGTATGCGACCGTGACTTCGAACTATTAATACCAATCAAGTCTTTTGTTGACAGCGGCGCTAAGATACGTAACAATGGTTATATCTTAGGGCTTTGTCTCGAAACACAAAAGAAATATTCGAGTTAATCTGGAGTTGAAACAATAACCGTGAACGTGTTATATTATTTTATTTATATGTTACACATAGTATTGTATATCATTTATCAACATTTTTTATGTAGAGCACGCTAAATATGCCGCTATCGATGCGATTGATGTATTGCATAAAGTTAACAGAGATCTTTATTAGTTATTCGCCGATCGTGCCTACGCCCAGCAGTAGTGCTATTTAAATATTTATTTTCTATAGTAAAATAAGAGCAGAGTTATGTAGTACTTAGCTATTAAGTTATGTTGCAATAGAGACCCTTTCGCGACGATTATAAGCTACAAGATATGAGTGTTATGACAACTTTGAGCATTTAGTAACTGGACTAGGTAGTAGATGATGGAAAGGGCGTTAACATGTTATTAAAACAGTAGGTATGTAATAGTGTCCGTTATTGCTAGTACCTGTAAATAATTAAATGTTTATCTACTGTCAGCTACTTACGATTGACAAATAAATAAGACAGGTTATGTAGGAAGTGTTAAGTTTAACCGTTTAGATAAGTATGTTAATTTAGCACATACATTAGTGTCAATCAATTACAGAAAACGTACGACACCAACGTATTAGCATTGGTTTGAAAAATGTCTACTAAACATACTCGTACATATATTGATTTGATTTGATTTGTTGGACCATCTTACACCTGCCAGCTCAGTATATAATGGAAAAATTTTCAACCAGCCATTGTACATTTTTTTTACTGTTAAAACGTCCAGACTTTAGTCAAAATGATCCAAGACATTTTAAGGAAATACTTAGTTACCTATGCATAATATAGTATACTAGTTACACCCCGTGGTTTCACCCGCATCTTCCAGAAACCTTTTTCCGGAATAAAATGTAGCCTATGTGTTAATCCAGGGTATAAGCTATATCCATTGTAATTTTCATCGAAATTGGTTTACATTCATTTATAATATTAGTAAGATGAGTAACGCGCCCTTAAGCAAGCCAGCTACGATACATTCTGTATTGCAGCAGATTCAGCTCATCAGAGCTCATCAATCACAGCATTGTCACGTACTTAATATTTGAACTTTCGATAGCTCCTGTGTAAATTTAATAACACGCTCACTTGACTTCCAATTAACTTTAAATGACCAGGATTGTCCAATCTAATGTTTTAGTTTAAAGAAGGTTGAGTTTGTCGACTGTCTGATATCATATCATTATGAATAATGATGGTGGACCGGGAAGATCCTACTAATATTATAAACGTGACAGTTTGTGAGTATGGATGGATGAATGGATGGATGGATGGATGGATGTTTGTTACTCTTTCACGCAAAAAGTACTGAACGGATCTGAATGAAATATGGAATGGAGATAGCTTATACCCTGAATTAACACATAGGTTACTTTTTATCGAAGACGCGGGCGAAATCATGGGGCGCAACTAGCAGGTATATAAAAAAGGACCCTTTAAACAAACGGGAAAAACAGACAGCAAGGTGATTCTGGGTTGCATTTTTACCGATTGAGTAGGTATTGCTACCAAATTAATCTCTGGAAATGAAAACAATTTTGTAGGTAAATTTTTATTTGTGTTGTTACCACACTTACTTTAGCGGGAGGCCACTGTTTTACGTATGATAAATCAATGTTTTTATGCGCCTGATCATTTCGCTCATGAGGTATTTCGATTTAATGAGGTGGGGCAACTGATTTCATGACTTTCACCTTGTTGGAAGCTAGATACGCGCGTGTATTATATTTTTAATCTGAACTCGATGCAACACTTTAGTTTTTGTGTGTTGTTTAATTAATAGAAATTTAGAACATCTGGGAGTATAAGGAGATAAATATTATATACAACCTACTAGCTGCGTGGACGACACCTTATCGCGAAAAAAGTATCCGACCTCCTATCTATTCTATATAAGTATTTATTTCTCTATATATGTATGTATATCGTTGTCTAGTACCCATAACACAAGTTTCGAGCTTAATTTGGGGCTAGGTCAATTTGTGTGCAACTGTCCCCGATATTTATTTATTATTATTATTCCAAAGTTCGAAATATCTTCACACGAAATTTCATCAATATCGGTTCTGTGAATTACTCGTGAAAAGGATACAAACAAACAGAGTTACTTTCGCATTTATAATATTAGTATGGATGAATTATAGTGAATTGAAATTCATTTATGTATGTTATAAGTAGTAGATAAGGTACATGTAAAGTGAGGAATATCGAAATGATAAGAGGCCAGGAGGTGTAGTTCGTGGTATCATACAGCATTCTAAAGCATTATTATTGGGAACAAAAGTAATGCATTAATCTTATGCCTTTAAAGCCCAACGGTTCTTTCGCTCGTAACAAAACTACAGTTTGCCCAAAAGATAAAGCGAGAGTTATCTATTTAAACGCGATTACATTAAATTACTATCAGTCTCGTGATTGCCAAGTAAACTACGATCTAGTTTAATACTTTTCTCGTATTAGCATATTTGCAAATAATCCTGTTTACTTTCGCAATTTCAATTACAACTTTAATACTTTGTAAGCTCAGAACAGCTGGCGCACTAGATGGGCTGTTTAATTTGGTCTATCACATCTTACACTTCAAGAGAGATAGGGGCTTTTTGTCGGCAATTGAAGTGTCAACATGTCGTTAAAAGAAACTATTCTAATTGGACCAAAAAGTTCGTATAAGGTTTAAGTTTACTTAAACCACACCGGGTTAGTAGCACTTTAGTGCTACTTTGCTTCAACATAAAGGGGCTACCCTGCTTGACACGGCTTGTATCTGGGTCACACCATCTCATATATAATTTTGATACATTTTATATTTGACACTGGCTAAATAAAAAAACCGTGTCCTACTAATTTTATAAATGCAAAAGTTTGTGTATGTGAATGTTTGTTACCATGTATCACCGTAACTACCAAACCGATTTTGATGAAATTTGGAAGCGAGCTTATACCCTGGATTAACACATGGCTACTTTTTATTCCGGAAAAAGGTTCTTGCGCGATAACGGGAAGACACGGGTTAAACCGCGGGGTGCGACAAGTTAAGCCATAAAAAAGTGAATGATAGTATTGTGGAAATGCTACATATATCTCCGTGACCTATATTACACAACATGAACTGGGTACTTCAGTTTACTTTACATTTATTCTTTATAGTAGTTTTTATGACAATTGCACAACGGAGCGGGAAATAAAGTACGAGTATACCTGCGTTGCCTCCAATTAAAATTCCACTTGTTTTTTAACTAGTTTAATGACTATTATCTTTACAATAAGAGTACATTAGGAAGATCACAGTGAATAAATATAAGGTACGTCATGTTAGCCTCTAGAAGCCTAAGAAGAGAAGTGTTCTAGTAATGGTGGTGCTGAGAAGAGTAGACGTGGTGGCTGGGACCAGAGTTCTGCACGATGGCGTTGAAACTGTAAGCAAAAATAAGTAACAGTTAATTTTAACGTTAGTAGGTTAGTTGCATTGTTAATGTTCTTGGTATACATGTTGGTAAATACAAAATAAATCGAAAAATCTCTCGCCAGATAATTTCAGAGTAAAATGTAAAATGCAGGGCAGGCCTTTAGGCCCTGCTCTACTAATGGAGGAATTCCAATAAAAACATAACATTTTATCTGCATGTTTTATATGAATATGACGTGTTAAAAAAATCACCATTACATTTTTACTTAGTTACTTCATATAGAGCCACAAATACATTCATGACTTCTGCATACAGAAAATGTGTCTGAGAAATACAAGTACACAATTCTGTTGTGAACATGCAAATCAAAACGTTTAGACGCAACAATCGCTCCAATCGGGTTCCAACATAATGGATGTCGGAAGTCAGTGGGGTCACTTGAGGTCATTTTCTTACTCACATGTTTACTATGCGGATACGCGAGGAGCCGGTTTGACCACCATATGATCGAGCATAAATAATGCTTACAAACAAGGCCCAGAAAGCGTCGGTAAACATGAATGGTTTCAAGTTTTTTTTGCGTAATATAAGAAAAGCCGCATTGTCACCAACATGTGAAATGTTTTATTTTATTATGAATTAAGCATAGAACAGAATAATTACTTGCCGTTCTCTAGACAAAATTCCGTAAATAGTCATGAACTTTAGCCTTATCCTTTAGAAGTGTCCACTCTAAAGTTCAATTTAGAATGGAATACTAGTTTAGGGTCAACTGTCTAAAATAACTAGGCGATCGCGCAGCTTCGGTATTCTGATTTACCAAAGGTCCTATATTACGGTTTTAGAAGGTTGTACGTACCCATGGTGGTCATCAGCAGAGTAAGAAACCTTGCGGAAGGAGCCATCGGGCTGGAGCAGAGAGTACTCTCCCTTCACAACATCTCCATCACGAGCTTCGTGTTGAGACTTGTGGTCACCGGTGTGGGGGTCTTCCACGGAGTACGAGTACTGGTATTTGGGGTGGGACTGAAAATATATGCATCATTCTATAAATAAATATTGAGTACTAGAGACCCGCCACGAAATTTCGCCTACGGGAATTTTTCATTTTTCCATACCACTTTAACACTTTTAGGGAATGAGTTTACAAAAATACTGTCTTAGCAAGCAAGCATCTAACGCCCAAAAAAAGTGCGCATGCCAAATTTCAACTTCGTCTTATTGTATTTCGCTTTTATGTAAAGGTAGACAAAGAGGATCAGGTCTGAGGTCTCATATCTATAGCAATTAGACCCATAGACTAGCTTAACCAGTTTGGACTTATTATACGATATGCTTACATAGTAGTCCTCATGACCATGTCCTCCAACGTGGGCGATGGGGGCAGCAGCGTAAACGGGAGCTGCGTGGATTGGGGCGGCAGCGTATATGGGAGCCGCGTGGATTGGGGCGGCATGATACGCGGGTGCACCGTGGCCCAGGACAGCTCCATGATGCACCAGGTTGTGCTGAGAGGAGACGGTGTAGTCACCATGACCAAGGAGACCAGCCTGGGCAGCGGCCACGAAGGCACCGAGGGCAACTATCTAAAATTAAAAAGTGTTGGTCAGCATCAGGAAGTCTTTTAATCTGTGTTAGTTAGTACAGGCGGAGCGGAGCGCTACCTTCGAACACATGAGGTGGCTTGTGGTCAAACGCAACCCTGTACGAAGAAAGAAAAGAAAAAACTTCAATAAACGTTTTTGTATCAGTAAGAAGAATTTTGAATCTAAAATCTCAGCGTTTTTGTAAACGTTTTATTAGTTAAACTCGACGCAAACTTTTTCACATCACCAAGGTAAATACTAGACAAACTTACTTTAGCGAACATTTTTTGTGTGGGATAGAAGTGCGTGACTGACATACATTTGATAATCACCAGTGGGTTTTATAAGAATTGTGCTTGGACCGGTGGGGAGCCGAAAGCGCGTCCCCGCGGCGCAAGGTCAGCTTTGTCTCACATTCTCGCATTACTTTAATAACTGTATGATTGTTACTTAACGTAAACACTGTAAACCATGATACTACACTTTGTTAAAGTAGGTCAATGCGGATAATAAGGCTTTGTTTTATTCGTAAACTCCGTACGCACTCGCGTCTTAGATTGTCTCGATGTTAAGTTTTCTCGGCAGTTTTGTTTATTTCGTAAAATTTTCCGCAGGTTCTTAAAGAGTTCTTAGAGGTCGGCAACGCATCGGCAACTCCCCTAGTGTTGCAGATGTCCATAGGCGACGGTGACCGCTTTCCATCAGGCGGGCCGTCAGCTTGTTTGCTAATCTATTACATAAAAAAAGGTATGTTATGTTTTTAAATTATGATTTAATGTTCATTTTTTGTTATTTTCTGTAAACATTATTTTAACTGAGCTTAGGTTTTTAAATGTTTTCATAGAGACAACTAATTATGTAGCTTTTAAAAATGATATTATCTTAACACATTTGTGGGGTAAACTTTTTTTAAACTTCTACACTAAAAGTTGTAGATCTTTCTTCGACTACAGTAGTATAATTATACTCTAGTCCAAGTAATCCCCAAAATATTTGATAAACTCTAACTTAAAAAGCTTAATTTTAGCGACTAAAATCAACACATTTATCATGATGTTTTTTAAATCACACACAATTTACGAGTACACATTGCTCCGTTAGTTTCCATTCAAAATAGTGTCAAACACTTTTCAACAGCTTTCCAAACAAATGCTTGAGTAATGTCTATTACCCATTGGATCTACAATAACTACTCATTGACATTGTAATAAAGATATCTACATATTCATTTCAGCCAGCATTTCAGCGTTTGCTTTCCATTCATAACACTGTCAAACAGTATTTACCCGTTTTCTGTAATACTCAAGTGTGTAAAACGTACGCATGATTATTGATTGACTGATCGTCAAATGGTTTACAACCTCGCGCATATGATTATTATCCATCAATGGACACTTAAAACGCTTATCAAATCACTGATTGTTAAACACAGTGTTAGTAGTGGGAACTGGTAATAATACGGCATGTGAATGAAGCGTTGTGTCCATTGTGCACGGCAATTTTCATGGCTGAACAGTTGCCTGGTTTCAAAACCACTACAATTACGGAATTCGGAGTATAATTTTGTAGAAGTCGAGCAAGTTTACGCACGTAGTATTATTTTTACATAATTCTGAGGTTGAGTTATGTATGCATACATATACCTATATGTTTTGTTTGCATTAAAATTTGAGTGATGGCAATCTGTGTTGGTTTTCTTGTATTTTTTTGATTATTTAAAAAGCTTGATGAAGCACACAAGGACGCAAGTACCTATTTGTTACGTGTTGGGTGTTGTATCCGCGTAGTTTCTGAAATCCTAGATACGAGGCAACCTAGTTAGGGGTTAGAGCTATGTATGTGTGGGTGTTTTTATTATTATTAAGTTATAATAGATTAAGTAGGTACAAGCCTGTTTTTGTATTAACCCATTATAGATTTTTTCCCCTCGTAATACCTAATAAAAGTATTATTAGAATTATGAAAAGTTTTTGATTTTCTTACATACTTTGGTATTCTCAAAAACAAACAAAAAATTCGTTGTCGTTGTGTTTGTGTGCTTGAATTGGTTGGTGGTTTGAACCGTAGCAATATGACCATAGCAAATTCTGCAATACTACAACTGATAATATGTGTACCTATCTACTCAATACGGTAGGTATGGACTAAGTATTTAATATATGAATTATCCACAATTGCTCATTGTATGCTATAAGGAGGTATGTGTTTTACATAAGATTAAATATATGTACCTAATCACGTTAATCGATCGTATTTTATAAGAACGTTTACAGCCGGAATCACGCAAGCGCAGCCTTGTGGCTCGATATTATAATCAGATCAAACGTCCGCTGGCCGGTATCCGTTGTTATATCTGTTGAGAAACCTTTAGTTATTTAAAGAAAGCCCTTACAGCTTAAATTAGTCGGCATCTGGGCCGTTTTGTAATATTGTATTTTTTTATTAATCAAGTTTTTACAGTACAAGCTCGAGGCCCGTACTGTTGTCAACACATTTTCATTTTAGATAATAAGATAATTCTGCGTTTAAATATAATTATATTATGATCATCATAAAGAAGTCCAGTGGGCTAATTTATTATATTATACTATGACCTAATTAAAAATTAAGAGGTTGTGCACATTGGGATATGGAAACATGAACATTATACAATTAAAGCATGCAGAAAAACACATTAACATTATTGGTTACAGGATTACAACTAAACAGACCAGACCCCACAAGCAGCACCCGTTCACGAGTTGACGCATGTACGAGCCATCGCTCTCAATATTTAATTAATTATTTACTCTACCATTGTGCATAAACAAAAAAACTATTTTTATTTATTTATTGAGCACCTACACAATGTTATGTGCATTATTACAATGTAAAAAATTAAATTCATGGGTGTATTAAGATTAATGCCGTTGCAGTTACGGGCGCAGACATGTACAATATGGCGGCGAATAACATTTAACACATGAAAAAATGTAAAAAATGGTAAAACTAAAATTAATTGATGAAAACAACAACCAGTATAAAAATAATAATAACGAAAAATTCGTACAAAGTAATATAACATATTGAACAATTAAAATGATAAAAATTACAGAATAATAATAACCATAATAATTTTGAATAAAATACCTTTTTAAAATAGGTACAGATAGGTACCTTTTTAAAATAGGTACAGTAAACATATTGCTGTTATTTCGTTCACAAGATTTCTTTAATTTAAGTTGTAATAAAACCCTAAAGTTTGTCTTTTTTGTATATGTCAAAATTTTATTTTGCCACCAAACTCTAGCGTAAAATGTGTAGATTCCAAAATGTGTCGCGTAGTTACCAATGACGTAAGTATTGGTTTTGTCTCTAATGAATAGTTAAGTATGCATGTAATTGGCTAATTATCATCCTCATTGTTCACTTTAAATAGTTCAATGTTAGATTTATGTGGCCTTTTTCTTTTTGAAGTAACTAGGAATTCATAGTAAATTCGTTGAGGTGAATCTCAATAATATTAGGTAAAAACTCCGAAAAATGAGAACATTTCTGGAATAGTTTTAATAAGCTTAATTACCGTTATTATAAGGCATATATTATTGGGAGAGAGAAATCATTATGTAGATGATTTGATTATTCTAAGATACTTTGTTTCATTATAGTATTATCTTTATATCAGCAAGAAGGTTTAGTTAACAAGTTAATTGTTTGTTACTTAATTAGTTTTCATTGGATCATCGATCAAACTTTGATTATATCGTGAAGTCATTGCTTCAGTCAAATGTCACAACATATTACTTGCATCAATTTAGTTTGCAAGACGACGCTGGCGTATGTTGTATTGATTGTTTAATTATACTACTTAGCATTTTAATTATTCGTGTCTTCAGGCTACATAATTAAGTATTGATACATATACGTCTTAATTCTACCAGCTAATGTTACATGTTCGCAATATGTCAGTAGCGAAAGGAAAAAATCTATTAACCTAGTGAAAGCATGTTATAAACAACATTTTTAGCATCTCTAGAGTAAAAAAATTTTGTAGGACAAGAAAATAGAAAAAAAAATCATTAATTACAACATATTGAAAAGTTTAATAAATAATTTACAAGTTTGGTATCGTGTCGTTTAAGCTAAACAATCCATCTTCGTGTTTCTTCAGTAGTGATGGTAAGGAGCGGGGTGGACGAAAGGAGCGGAGTTGTGCACTACAGCGTTGAATCTGAAAAAAGTACAGAACAGATAAGTATAGCATTGTCAGGATGTTGGATATTTATAGTTATATTCATCGATTTCGATGATGGCAACCCTAAAAACTAACTTTCCATTATGACTCCTAATGTGCTCCATAACTAAACAGAACTTGGTTTTATAACCACATATAGAGTGGTAGAGCAGTGAAGCTCGCCTTCAGTATTGTAGGTTATGTAGGGCTTAGGTCTCTCTTTTCGTTGGTCAAACGGTTGGCCTCATACGACTTTAAACTTTTCTTTGTGTTAGATATAAAATACCTAGATACAGTGATGCGAGCAAAGAGGAGGTATACAAAAAACTTTACAAGTTTCTACAGTATCATAGCTTACCCGTTGTGGTCGTCAGCGGTGTACTCGACCTTGCGCACGGAGCCATCAGGCTGTACCAGCGAGTAGTACCCATGGACAGCGTCACCGTCGCGAGACTCATGCTGGGATTTGTGGTCACCGGTGTGGGGGTCGGACACGGAGTATGCGAAGTCGTATTTGGGGTGAGCCTTCAAACAAGAGAAGAGTAAAAGGTGAAACTTGCTTTAATCAAACTGAGCTACGTCATCGTAAATCCTTTTTGTAGTTTACTAATCGTGAGCCCACATAGATCCAAAGGCAAAGGAAAGGGATGGGATATGTGGAGATCGACATATAGTGTAGTCATCATCTTGCCCTGATACAATTTTATTATTCAGGGTTGGCACTTTGTATCTCTTTGTTCAATCATATTACAAAAGGTTTTAGCAAAAAAGTTACAGTCATCTCGATTGACCCAAGGTGCTTGGTGGTATGTGCATTGTGCACTGTATCTCAAATCTCCCTTATTTGCCTACGATATCTACGGATGAGAAGGGTTAGTCCTGTTTTTGGCTGGGGATAACCTGGTTGCTGTAGAGGGTAGTGTTGTTTTGAACTTATGGGTAGCGTTTGACGGCAAGTCACTGATGATATGGTCAGAGGTGGCGTCACACTAGCCTGTCTGGACTGGACATTTGTCTTTACTTACATATTCATCATGGCCATCGTAATGTCCAGCATAGGCCAGAGGGGCGGCGTAAGGCAGAGGGGCAGCATAGCCACCGTAGCCGAGGTGAGCGCCATAGTGAGCTGGCGCTTCATCGTGGCGCACGATGCTCTGAGAAGACACGGCGTGGCCGTACGCCTGGGCGGCCGCCCACATGGCTCCGAAAGCTAAGATCTATGAATGACAAAAAAACATGACTATAGAAGGAAAATGAGTAGTTATGTTAAAGGTTCCTTTTGGGTGATTCTGTGCAGAATATGTTCAGTAATCCTTTAACAAAGTTATGGGTTTCAGCAGAAGTAGCATAACTATCACTGATATTATTGCATTCCAGACATCAAGAACAGTATTTGATAGTGTTGCACTTGAGCTTCTTTATTAATTTATCTGCAGAACTAGATCTAAAGTTAAAACAGTGTCCAATTTTAACGATGAAAATTGCTTTGAAATAGGAAACGCCATGGGTTATGAAACTTCACATTTTCACAGATACACTAGAAATTTTGCACTTATTATGACTCACTTTGCTGAACATTTTGCTGCTGTCAATATCACAACTGTTGGTTGATTGATGTCAAACACCGCTGACCGCTGGTTTTTATATGAACAAACGTAGAATAAGAACAAGTGGGGCTGAACATGCGGACCTCGCCACAACAATGACAATTGTTAAGGTCATATTAAGAACTGATTATAGAATTGCAATAATATGTGTCATGGTATCGATATTGCTGTTGGTCATGCTATGCTGCTTAGGTGTACGTGGTCTGGACCTGCAAAAAGAGATGCGACCGACGGCTTTGAAAATTATTATCTTTTTATGCTGAACCTTCTTTTTTTTTACTGATATGGAAAGTGACTAGGTGAGATTTTTCTCTAGCAGGTTTTTTATATCTAACGTATCTTTTTTTTTCTATGCCAGGAAAACTTCTGTAAACAAGTCTTCTGACCTTCTGCTTTGCCTGGAAACGGGAACTGGCTCTAAAGTAAGACTGTCGGAACACACTAATAAGTTTGGTGGAGAAGTTTTTGACCATTTTATACTCGCTGGCGACGTCAAACAGTAAATATCGCAAGTGTCAGGTATATTTACATACATATTTGGAAAATTGGGTGTGATCTGCAACTTTTGTCGTTGATTGTATTACCGTTTTTGTTACGCAAGAAATTCCATACATTAAAGCAAAACACAATTATGTCGACTAAATTACATTAAACTAGCTGTTCCCCGCGGTTTCACCCGCGTGTGCTAAAATCTATCGCGATAAGAAAGTATCCTATGTCCTTCCTCAGGGTTCAAACAATCTCCGCACCAAATTTAATTTAAAAAGATTCATTAGTTTA
This sequence comes from Opisthograptis luteolata, assembly GCA_931315375.2. Lineage (NCBI taxonomy): Eukaryota > Metazoa > Arthropoda > Insecta > Lepidoptera > Geometridae > Opisthograptis > Opisthograptis luteolata. The sequence continues at coordinate 5,110,565 of OV928038.1, read as the reverse complement.
GGCGTGAAAACGAGACAGATAGACTGACAGAGTAACTTTTGAATTTATAATATGTATTAGTAGGGGTCAGTTCAGAATATAGATGACAAAAGTAGCAAATTCCTGATGCCAGAAAGCTCACCGCTTTAATATACGGCAAATAAATTAACATGATTAAAAAACGATAATGGTTCACTGTTAGTGGTGTTGACCTGATGTAGGTCTTGGGTTTGGATCCTTCAATGATCATGAGCTTTGAAGGAAGGCACCGTGATGAAACCAAACCTTGGTTGTAGGGCATTCTCCACTGCTCGCCTGGCTAGCTACCTCCAAGTTAAGAACATGATGCCAAGCCCTTACTTACGTTCTTAGGTTTTATTTTACGTGAGAGCCAGTTTCAGCTAAAGCATAGCATGGCGTTGCCTTCAATAACATCGTTTTTTAACATCACGTAACCTGTGCTCCAAAGTTACCTTGTATTTTTTTTTTACTTTGTCATTCTCACCGCTTCGGTGGCACTTCAAAACGTGCATTTTAGCCATTCGTCTGAGAGTTGCGCTTGGACACCGTTCTCAATAGTCTTTTAACTTAACTTTTTACTAATGCACACTAACTACTCGTTTATTCCGCTTTTAGGATATATTTCTATTCACTCTCTTTATTTGGTAACATTTATTTTATTAGTAAGTTCAGTTGATTAGTAACGGAATTTGTCTATGACAGACTTGGAGAATAAAGATGTGGAGCTACGAATGATCTAGTCGTTCAGGAAATCTGCGACTACAAATTTTTATAGTCGAATTAAATATGTAGGTACTAGTAATCACTAATGTTCAGAGTCAAACTAGGAATACTAATTCTAGTTATTACTAATCAGTCAACTTGGAAGCTGCGCTTACAGGGCAGCGAATAGATTCGAGTCTGCGACTCGTATATACTTAGTGACTCAGGCCAAGTCGGCAGTCAGCACATCTGACGGCAGGCAGCCGAGTTGCTGCCACTAGTTACTAATGTAAGTTCACCAGTAAAATAAGTTGAATTATTTGTGAAGGCGAATAATTCGAATAGAATCGTTCACAATCTTACACCGTAGCTGCATGGAGAAGCACACCGCAGCAATGATAAACAATGTAAAGAAGTGTACAAAATAACTATCTACGCCTGTTCCAATTTTCTTACGCCAGAAAGCTAGAAGTGACTGGCAGCTGGCAGGTGATTTTTTGGGCGCAATCACAGGCACATTTTATTCGTGTTGATTGAATTGAAGCATGTTCCCTACAATCCCAAGCTTTTTTCATATAAATAATTTGATATTATTACTAACAAGATTTCGTTTTATGTAGACTTTAGCTATCGACAAATATTGGATTTCTCTTGGGATTTTGTTGAAAAATGAAAAAGAAGAAACCTTTGAAGGAGTTGCTGGCTTTGTTCCCAGTATCACCTAACATTGTCATAATCACTTTTAGTTTTGAAGCTATTAAAATTTTTCCCTATATTACATTTTCATATCCATCACAAGCAAACGTGAATTGTTTAAGTCTTAAAGTAGTGCAGCAATTTTAGCTTTGTTCCCAGTATTAACATTGTCATAATCACTTTTAAATTTGAAGCTATTACTATTTTTGCCTATATTACATTTTCATATCCATCACAAGCAAACGTGAATTGTTTAAGGGAAATAGGTAAAATATAAGAAAGGATTAATATTGATTATGTCTTTATTTTCAGTCATTCGCTATTTACACAGATCTCTTACATACACATATTTACAAAAATATAAATTAAGTAAAAAGTGGCAGGTCAGTCAATTGATTCAAATTTTTAGTAGTGATGGTAAGCGTGGGCGGGGGCGGCGTGCACGGAGGGCGCTGAGTTGTGGACTACAGCGTTGAAACTGAAATAAAAACACGAAATTATAGTTAGTTATTACCAATTTTTCATTATACTAATTTTTAAATTTTATCAAAATCAATTTTTATCAAAACCTTTTTAATACCAAATTAAAGAAATAACGTCAGATCATCATTGTAGCAAATTGATCACCATCATCTATCTACCTGTGTCATTTTGCTCCTAGATATAATTATGTTAGTGCTGGTGTTTTAGACATCATTAACTTGACTGGTTCAGAATAATCAAGTCTTGAGAATAAACCAGCGATACAACAAGTATTTTTTTACCATCTAATACAAGTTACGTTAAGTTATCATAAACATCTTACCCATGGTGGTCGTCAGCGGTGTAATCGACTTTACGGACTGAGCCATCAGGCTGCACGAAGGAGTAACTGCCGTGGACGGCGTCACCGTCGCGGGATTCGTGCTGGGACTTGTGGTCACCGGTGTGGGGGTCGGCCACAGAGTATGCGAAGTCGTATTTGGGGTGAGCCTAGTATAAAAAATAATACATAAATTTTGTTACAATTCAACTGTTCTTTGAGGTGTTACCGGCCTTGAATATATTATCGCAATAAAAAGTATTCTATGTCCTTTCCCAGGGTACAAAGCATCTCCATACCAAATTTCATGAACATTAGTTTACTGGTTTAGGCGTGAGAGTTAACCAAGGAACAGGCGGACAGATTCGACTGTTTTTTTTATCGTAAATTTTTCCGATTTTTATTTGCTTATTCAGCGAGGTTTTTGGGGAGAGACCAATCCAATAAATCATAATTAATATAAAAATCAGTCCATCTGTTCCTGAGTTATAAACGGCATAACTACCCGACTTTTGTATTTTATATATTTCAGATTCAGACAGTACATTCTATTTTAACCATAAAGGTTACGTCCAGAAAAGGTTAACTTGACACTTACGTATTCATCATGGCCGTCGTAGTGGGCTGCGGGGGCGGCGTAGTGGGCCAGAGGGGCGGCGTAGTGAGCCACAGGGGCGGCGTAGTGAGCCACAGGGGCGGCGTAGTGAGCCAAGGGAGCGGCGTAGTGAGCTACTGGGGCAGCAGCGTAGTGCAGGGGTGCATGGTGCTGCTCATCGTGACGTACTATGCTCTGAGAAGAGATGGCGTGCCCGTGACCAAGGAGGCCAGCGTTGGCAACAGCCAAAAGAGCTGCGACAGCTACGATCTGCAAATGGAACCGTAGAACTTATGTTTATCAGTCCAGGCCTAAAATATTGACCTCTTCCGTTAACTTCAGGTGATTTGTGACAAAAACTTGTGGTCAAATGTTAACCTAAAAAATATATTTTTTTTTACGTTTTTACACGGAAGTTTTTGATCACACGTCACCAGATTAAGTGACGATGTGGTCGAAGGTGTATTGAGAACTGGCTCTCAACTGGGGCTGCTGGAACACACTGATAGGTGTAGCTACGAAGCTATGGTTTTATGACGATGTTTTCCTACACCTACGTGTCGCAAGCCGTCACTACTACTGAGCCATCATCGCTTCGATGTTTGTCAGAAAAAGGCAAAAATGAATTTTAGAACTTTTTTTTTTGCAATAAACTTTATATGCAACTCACTTTGCTGATCATTTTGGGTGCGTGTGGTTTGAATATCAAGTGTTGATTGGCATAAAAACTTCTAGTGTATGGTTTTATAGAACGTGGGCGTTGACGCGTGCGCACGGTGGGGCAAAGAAATGCGAGCACGCACCTTGACTCCGTAACTTTGACTCTACGAAGGTCACATCGGCCGTAACGTGAAACGTTAATCTGTGTCCGGCTCGATATTTATTAATCTGTTGACGTCTATTGTTAACTGATCTGTAATGCGATTCCGGAATGAACGTACGAGTATAAGGATAATTACTGGCGTGCTTAAGATTTCTAAAAATCTTAAATGAGTAATTCTTTTGTTTAATCACAAGATACCATAACTATGCTTTGTTCCTGAATTGAAATAGATGCTAAACTAATCAAACTTAGAAAACAATAGGTTTTTAAACAGATGGACGCTGGACGGACGGTTGCTTGGTGGTTGGGCATTTTCTAGCGCTTGATGGCTCAAGTTAAGAATCTGTTGCTAAGCAACTCTATTTGTGAGTTCCGGCAGCCTAACTTGAAAGCCAGTTCCCAATTTAGGACTAGCGTGGTGCCACCTTCGACCTTATCATCACTTTACATCAGATGACTTGTTGTCGAATGCCACCTTGTACCTCATATGTAAATAAGAAAAAAATTTAGGGAAAATCCAGTTTATGCGGGTGTAACCGCAGGGTGCAGCTAATTATATGAATTTTATGTTTGACTAGATATATATCACGATTAGATGTTTATTCAATTTCAGAGTATTAGTTACTTAGTACATTCCCGTCCAAATACCTGCGACCAAGCAGTCACTTAATATCAGGTGACTTGCGGTCAAACGCTACACTGTAAGAATAAAAATCAAAAATCAAAATCAAAATCAAAAATATGTTTATTCAATAGGATACATTGTGATCACTTTAAAACGTCAACTTAAAACTAGCTACGCCTGTTCCAACCTCCTTACGCCGGCAAAAGAACAGGCAAGAAACGCCCGGCAGGTAATTTTTTTGGCGCGATCACATTGACAATTTTATTCTTATTACTAATTGATTGAATTGGAGCAAGTTCACTAAAATCCCAAGCTTTTTTTTTTTGTCATCTAATAGTCCGATATTTTTTATTTAGCTTTACTAATAATAAGATTTCTCTTGTTTGGTTGTACACATTGGGATATGGGAACATGAATATTAACGAGTTGCGGGATCACAACCAAAGCAGACCAGACCCCACAAGCAGCACCCGTTCACGAGTTGACGCATGTGCCAGCCATCGCTCTCCTCGACCATATGAGAGGGAAGAGGGCGACCCGACACATGACGCCGCTGCAAGCAAAGTCACTTTCGTGAGCATGACTGTTTTGGCTGTTTACCGAAAATGGTTAGAATAGGGGAAATAGGGAGAATAGATAGATAGAAAGAAAGATAGATAGATTAACTACAATCCCAAGCTTGTTTGTCATCTAGATAGTCCGATATTTTATAATAAGCTTTACTAATGAGATTTCTCTTTATACGAATTTGAAATTTTGTTATAGACAAGTCTTGAATTTCACTTGGGATTTTGTTGAAAAAGCGTACACATTGACCTTTGAACGAGTTGCTAACTTTATGGAGCCTAGTGGTGGGTACAGCAATTTTTTTTTTTTTTTTTTTAAAACAGTACAATTTGCACAACCGTGTTGTACTTGGCGCTAAATACATAGTTAATCATTTTAAATTATAATCTGACTCTTACTTAATTCTATTACTAGAACGCATAGCTCATTATGTGATAACCACTGACTTGCGTTACAAGGTATTATTACGATAGTTGATTTTATAGATTAATGACAAACATGACTAGTCTAAAAACATCTTGAGAAACTGTTTTAGTAACTGTATCTTGACTAAGATATTCAGTTTTTACAATACTGAATAGCTCACTAATATAGAAATACAATATCAATCAAGTCCTGTAAGATAGTTGTCAGATACATTTTATTATTGTCTAATAAAATGTATCTGACAACTATCTTACAGGCTGCTAAGTGACGATGTGGTCAATGATAGCACTAGGCTACACCTGGACTGGGAACTGGCTCTCAAATGGGGTTGCTGAAACACACCTGTAGGTGCGCAGCTAGCCAGGCGTGCACTTGAAAATGCCCTACCACCATACTACGGTTCCATCACGATGTTTTCCATCACCGAAAGCTCAAGCTCATTGTAGGATTCAAACCCACGACGTCGTCTCACGAATCGTGAACAGGCAAACAAAGTCACTTTCGTATTTCTAATAACAATGAGTGTTGCCTAACTGTTACAAAAAACTATTTTAATTTGAAGGCAATGTCAATGTTACCTACCTACGAGTATATATTATAGTTATCAAATCATTGCTTTTGTAGAGCGTAGAATGTTAAATTGCCACACATACCTATTTATAAAAGTATATACGGCTACCAAAACAGAGCATTACAGAATAATTAGTAAGTACATTTCCAAAAATAAGCTACTCTGCTGTTATCGTAACAATGGGTCTAACTAAGGTCAATCGATATATATTTAATCAATTGCTCAAATAGATTTATCATCAATCTATATTAAAAGCGAACTTAAAAGGTTTGATATGATAAGATCTATCAAGTAATGCAACAATGAACATTTCATTTCGTTTGTTTGGTCAAATTACTATGTTTAGATAGTTACTTACAATTATTGGGCAGGTATTTCGAACAGATAAAAAAAAATAATGCAACTTTGCTCAGTTTATTTAACAGAAAACATCGATATTCATAAATAATAACACTAACAACATTTTTGTGGATGAGTGAAGGTAGACATAATAATATGATGGAAGATTGAGACTAGACATTTTCGAACATTAACATACTAGCAAGGCTTGTTAAAGACTAGGTAGGTGAGTGGAGACGCAGGTCTTTGAACAGAGGGGTTGTTGTTGACCTTAGCCATGGCAGCTTGGATACATTTAATAATGTCGTTGTACGATACGTATACATTGCCTTCGACTACACCGTGTTCATTGGAGGAATGGTGAGGTTCGTGATGCCCATGCCCTCCGTGTTCTTCTATCAGAAGTTCGTGGGTGTGGCCTTCGGAAACCTCAAGATTTTCATGTGTTGGTTCATCGTGACCGTGATGGTGCTCGACTTCACTTTTACCATGATGTTCCTCAAGCTCTTCCACACTTGCGCCTCCATGTCTTTCTTCATGCTCTTCGTGAACTTCCTCATGGTCTCCATGGTGTCCTTCATGACCTTCATGATGTTCCTCATGACCATAGTGTTCTTCTTCTTCAGTTTCATCACGGTCGTGGCTTTCATGGTGTTCTTCGGCTTCATGATGTTCAGGATGCGCATGGTGCTCCTCGTGATCCAAACTTTCTTCGACATGTTCATGATGACTGTCATGCGCAGTCAATGCTCCACTTTTAGCTTCATGGCATGGTAGAGCGTGATGGGCTGTTTCAGTGTGTATAACTTCCTCGACAGGCAAGAAATTCTTGACGATAGTCTTAAACCTGCTAACGAAAGAGAAAGGTTAGAGGAGGATCGCTTGTTGCAAGAAAACTGTCAAGTATTGTTTTATATTAATAAAAGTATAACCCTTGCGCGTCATCGGCCACATATTGTACTTCGCGGATGAGTTCTTCTGGTTGGAGGAACGCGTACTCTCCGCGAACTAGTCCATTATCGCCCAATTCGCTGCGCAATTTGTGATCTGCGTGTTGGTCAACAACTACGTACGAATATTCATATCCGGGTTGTTCCTGTAAAGAAGTGTTTCGTCAATGTGAGCCAGAATTCAATTAAATCTAGGTTAATAGCAAATTTTATTTGAAAAAAATATCTTAACAAATGAACTTGCAATTGCTTGCCTGATGATTATACTTACGTTAAGATTTGAAGAGTAAACAACAGGAACACTCGAGACTGGAGCATTTAATGAAAAAATGTTGGCACTGGGAGCAACTGGGGCCGCGGAAGCTATCGCTGGTCCTGGATAAAAGCACCCATTGGGAGCGCATGGTGCTCCATAACCATAATTTGAAGGCAAAGGGTATTCAAACCCGACGGGAGCCGCGTTTAGCTGTGCTATTTGAGGGTGAACTTGTGAGAATGATGGAGCACCATATTGGAAGTATTCTACTGCGGGGGTGGCTTCCGGACCAGTTTGCACGAACACCTTCGAGAATGAAGCACCCGAGGCCTCCCACGCTAAGCTCAACACAAACAGGAAGCAGGTCTGTAACAAACGGGAGCATGTACCAACTGAACGATTTAACAAAACTATTGACACTAAATGATACTCACTTTTAGAATCATCTTTCCCGGTGATCGATGGAGTACTGATATTTTTGGGAATGTACCACCGCTTTATAAAAGGTGCTTTGTTTGTCCTAAAATATGCTGTTCGGTAATACCGAAACAAACCATCAATGTCGCAGACTAGATGAATAGCAGTTAACAATTAATATGTTAATGGGGATTTAACGCGGGGTACGAAGTGTTTCTCTTGTATTCATAGCACGTGGCAGACAAAAGTTAGTGAACAGGCGTGAAAATCATTTTTGTCTCAGACGGACCGGTTAGTGCGTAACTTATGCAATGTTACTGGGAAATGTTGACTGTTCCATAACTTCATAGTTCGCATGCAAGTGTTTGTTAGCTCAAGATTAAGTACTGCTGAGCAGGAGAGCTTTCTCATAATGAAAAGAAAAAGAGGTTGCACAAGTGATGAGAGACATGAAGCGAGGAAAGTCTCCAGGTCACGACTCGTTGAGTATTGAGCACCTGCAACATGCAGGTGTTCATTTACCGAGTGTGCTCGCTATGCTGTTTACCTTCTGCGTAGGACATTCGTATCTGCCTGAGGCGATGATGAGGACTGTGGTTGTCCCCATAATTAAAAACAAAACTGGGGATGCATCTAGTCTGGGAAATTATAGGCCAATATCACTTGCGACAGTCATCGCTAAAGTGCTGGACGGTGTGTTTGAGAAACAGTTGCGTAAGCATTTAAAATTACATGACGCTCAGTTCGGTTTTAGACCAGGGCTTTCAACTGAAACAGCTATTCTGAATCTCAAACATACCGTACAGTACTACACTAAAAGGAGCACACCTGTCTACGCCTGCTTTTTAGACCTGTCAAAAGCTTTTGACCTTGTAACGTATGACAGGTTGTGGCAAAAGTTGTCTAGTGATACTGAGCTACCCTCCGAGTTCATTGCCCTACTCAGATACTGGTACGGTAACCAGAGTAACTATGTGAGGTGGTCGGGATTGCTGTCTGATGTGTACAGGTTGGAGTGTGGGGTGAGACAGGGCGGCTTGTCATCGCCGAGCCTCTTCAACCTGTACACAGACCGGCTGATACGTGAGCTCAGCAGTGCTCAAGTTGGCTGCTCAATTGACGGTGTATTTGTCAATAATATTAGTTACGCCGATGATATGGTGCTGCTGGGCCCATCTATCAGCTCTGTCCGAAAATTGTTAAAAATCTGTGAGCGCTATGCGGTGACTCATGGGCTCAGATACAATGCCAGCAAGAGTGAGATAATGGTGTTTAAAGCGGGCTCAAAGTGCTACGATACAGTCCCACCGGTCACTCTAAACGGCAACAACCTTGTGAGAGTGTCAAAGTTCAAGTATCTGGGTCATTGGGTCACCGAGGCTCTCACAGATGACCTGGACATGGAGAGGGAGCGCAGGGCGTTGTCAGTAAGAGCGAATATGCTGGCACGTAGGTTTGCCCGGTGTACTGAGCCGGTGAAAACGACCTTGTTCAGAGCCTATTGCCAGTCGTTCTACACGAGCAGCTTATGGGTCACGCATACGCAAAAGTCTTACAACGCCCTGCGCGTCCAGTACAACAACGCGTTCAGGGTGCTGATGGGGCTGCCGCGTTACTGTAGCGCATCAGGAATGTTCGCGAGTGCGCGAGTTGACGGCTTCTCAGCGATACTGCGCAAGAAAATCGCGTCTCTGATGTGCAGGGTACGGGGCGGCTCCAACATCTACCTGCAACTCATAGCAGGAAGGGTGGGTCTGGACTGCCCTATCTTGAGGTACTGGATTAATGTGCACATAGGGCACTCCAGATCCACACGACCTCTTTAAGGTATCATTTAATTTTAAAATTTAATTTAATTTTATTTTAATCTATGATTCATTTTAATTTAATTTTTAATTTATCCTAATTTTATTTTAATTTGAATGGTAATTAATTGATTTTAATGTGATTTTATATGTATTTTGTTTTTTAATTAATTAATGAGTTATTGTGTATGGACCAATTTGTCTGAAATAAAATTATTATTATTATTATTATTATAATTTTTGTTTACTTTATCAGGTTTATGGGTCTGCCTTACATATAAATTGAGTTGGTGCTTTGTTTAAGGAAGTAAAGCTCTGTTTTTTTGTTATTTTTAAACTAATTAGAATCAAATTACATGTCGGCTTCTTTAATGAAACAATGAATATTTTGTTTACTTCTTACTAGCTTTTGACCACAAGTCACCTGATGTTATATGACGATGTGGTCGAAGATGGCACCACGCTACACCTGGATTGGGAACGGGGTCTCAAGTGGGGCTGCGGGAACACACCGATAAGTATTTGGCGACCGATTCTACTAACTACTAATAATACTAACTGCGCCTCACAGTTTTACCTGAGACTAATTATGTTAATATTATAAAGTTGATGTTGAAGGGCGGTTGGTATTTAGGTAGGCACATACATATAGGGTAGTTAATAAGCAAAAGAAAATTTCCTATATTTCATCACCTAGATGTGTATTGTGTAGATGGTATACCTTTGTTCATTTATTTTTGTCATAGTGTATTATACTCTACCGCAAAACGAGGATGTTAAATTCTTTGCTGCACAGAGTTATATTATTATTTAAAAAAACGTTATTAAAAAAAAATATATTATTATATTATTAAAAATTATATTATATTATTGTTATATTATTTAAAAAAAAACATGTTTAGCTGTATGTACTGTTTCTGTTAAAATGTTGCATCATTTAAAATCAAAGATAACCTAAGTTACTTTTATGCCGGAGAAATGCAAAATTTCCACGGGATAAATACACGCTATCTGAATTATGACAACCACGTTGATAGATCCCCATATTATGCAGTGTCCTATAACAATTTATAAATTAGGATAAATATGAACTCAATCGTCCTGCGCCATCTATTATCGTTGCTTGAAACTACTTGCTAATACAATTTAGTTTCTGACAAGTTTACTGATAAATATTAGGTACAAACCGCCTTCAAATTGTGTACAGGCAAAGCGCTTAACTGTGTAAAAAATTTAATATTTTCATGACTTTTATATTCTTCATGGTGCTTTGTTGTGTTTAAGTTTTTCTATCATTGTTAATCAACGATTTACAAACCTTATTGCCACAAACTTATCTGGCCCTGTTTGTATAGGAGCGTAAGCGTTTGGATGTAAGAGGTAACATTTGGAACTAGTTAGATGATAAAAAAAACACTGTTACACTAGGAACCTAGTGTAATAGGCTATTTTATTGTGATCAAAATCTTGAGAAGTTAAACTCTAGATTGCATCTAGTTTATAATAAGATAGGAATTAAAAATATGTTCAAATAAACTGTGTGTTGCGAGTAATAGCAGCGATTGCAAATTTTAATACGTACCTACCTACTGAAATCAAGTACCTTATCATCTAGTCAGGTAAATACGGAAATAAAAACACCCCTGTCTGATTAAGTAAAATACTAATCCCATTGTTTCGTATCCAAATAACTCTAAGGTTTATGAATAGCATTATATAAAGCAGCGAATTCTTTGTCTTGTTCTTTGTTTTGTTGTTTGTTGTTGTTTCTTTGTTCTTAATAATTGTTTGTAACTCTAAAATTAGATCTGTCGTCAAGGATTTACCAGAGTTTTCTAGCAGCCTCACTCATGTTTCTTTTCGCGTTGAAACACAATTCACATGCTCTTATTTGACGAAGTCTTATGCTACCCCTGGACAGAAAACTGGCTCTCAAGTGAGTTTGCCGGTGTATATCGATAGGCGCTTGGCGATAGATTTTTAAGTCGAGGGTAGAAGCTAGCTAGGCGAGCACTAAAAAATGCCACTAAGCCATACGATATCTCGGTTTACCGTTTCTAGTATTTTGTATGAAGTTTGTAGATATGACACTTCAAAGAGGCAACTGCAAAGATAGTTTGGTCTAGACTCTCATTGGTGTCGATTCAGTTTTGGTTTTTCTAAAACTAAACTAAGTTTGATAGGTATAAGAGTAATGATGTCCTTTTTTTACTTTAGTGGTTAGAAAAAGACAGCAATATTGTTAGACCTGTCAAATTTAGTTTAGTTTTAGAGAATGCAAAACCGAATCGACACCAATATCAGCCTATTACATTCCCACTGCTGGGATACATACCTTCTCTTGGAGAGAGTAAGTGACTTAACCTACAATAATGTGTGACAGTAAATAAAATAAATAAATATAGGGGACATCTGCACACAAATTGACCTAGCCCCAAATTAAGCTCGAAACTTGTGTTATGGGTACTAGACAACGATATACATACATAGAAAGAGAAATAAATACTTATATAGATAGAAATATCCAAGACTCAGGTACAAATATTCATGCTCATCACACATATATGTATTTGCCCTTACCGGGATTCGAACCTGGGACCGTCAGCTTCGCAGGCAGGGACACTACCAACTCGGCTACCGCGTCGTCAGTATTGTCAGTACGACAGTATTGTGTGCATTTCATAAAGAAATACATATATTTATAGCACTAACATGAGTTTAATCCTCAAATTACTTAATTTTACCATTGGTTTTCGCATACACTCATAAGGTGGGTATCAAAACGAAAAATTGATTATTAGAAAGTAGTATTTGGTCTTAGTATTATTGGGTGGTCTTATCGCTTAGAGCGATTTGTGGCAGACAACATCTCCATATCTTTGCAATTTATCGTACCAAACTTTCGTAACTTACTCGTCACTTTCATAATTTGTCTGGCTAGATTTTATTGATAACCTATGAAATATGTTATATGACGTGTTAATTAATAGAAGAAGTTCTTTAATCATGGAGTTTAATTGGTAGCTCTTTTATGTTTTACTGATTGGAAACTAATATAGTAAGTTTCGCCGCATCATTCATATATTAGTAGATAGATATATTACGTTTTGTGGCAGTGGAATATTTCAGTGGTAGATTTTTCTTGCAATTATTGTTCTGTGGTCGCGTCCATTTTCTTTGTAATTATTAATATATTACTTATAGTTAGTTATATGCATTAAGGAGAGTAAAAAAGGCTACATAAATTGAAATCAGTAAATTCTTTTAACATGTATATCTCGTCGAGTTTGATTTTGTATCATGTTTACGTCACAGACTGTTTGAGGATCAAACACCACAATATTTTGATTTCTTTCATGAAATAGTAACTTTAAATTTTAGCTATTAAATCTGTGATGTCAAAGTTGTCATGAGATGGATGCAAATGCCTAGCAGCCGTTCTTTGTAGCGTTCAAAGGAGGAGTCTTATGTTCAGCAGTGAATGTCTTCTGATTGATCATAATTATGGCGATGATCTGAATGGTTATAAATAGGTACTCAATTGTTTTTAAAACAGTTTATTTTCGCCGCAGTCTTAAACAATAACACATCGACTAAAGACTATTTACATTAAGTATTTAGGTTATAATATCACATGAGAGAGAAGGCTAGGCGCCGGAACAGATCAGTGGTAGGAGGATTCGTGGTGGATCTGGGGGGCCGTGTTGTGCACTACTGCGTTGAAACTGAAAAGAAAAGAAAAATATATAAATATTAATTAATGTAACTGTTCCCTGTGGTACACAGTTTATCGCAATGAAAAGTATCCTATGTCCTTCCCCAGGGTACAACCTATCTCTATACAATACTTTTTAAGTTTATTCGGAACAAACAAACAATCCAATCTTTTCTATCTACATAATTAGTACTAGTTTCGCCCCGCGGTTTCCCGCATCTTTCCGTTATCCCGCAGGAAACTTTTTCCGGGATAAAAAGTATGTAGTAAAATGTGTTAATCCAGGGTATAAGTATATTTCCATTCTAAATTTCATTTAGATCCGTTCAGTAGTTTTTGCGTGAAAGAGTATCCATCCATACTCACAAACTTTCACGTTTATAATACTAGGAGGATAGAAGACAAGCAACTTGACGAAGTTTCTGAAGCTGATCAACAAGATTAGAATTTCTCATACTAAACTAATCAAATTTATTTAAAGCATGTATCTAATTTTGTAACTTGCTTTGTCTGAATTATTGTGATTACTATGAATGTCAATTTCAATGAATATATAAATCGTTATGTGAAATCTTGCTAGATTTATTGCGTTCGATATTAAAAGATTGATTTAATTTGTGACGTATTTGGTTCATAACATTTATGATAGAAATAGTAAGCTTTACTGTTATTTTTGGTTCCAGAAATTCAAGGAGCAAGCTATGGAATTAGTTTTGTTTTCCAGTGTAACTTGGGCTTGGAATTTGAGATACGAGCACGGGTGCAATGAGATACTAATATGGGGCAGTATTTTACAATATTTTAATGTGTCGGCTTTTTTGTACAGTCAGCGACAAAAGTAGCTGATCGTTCTCGATTTTCCAAATGAGTTTCAAATCAGTAATCATTATTGTTTTTTTTACATTTTACATGGTATCATTTTGACCACAACATAACACACCTGATTTTAGGTGATGATGTCGTCTGTACTATAATATGCCTCTATTATACATGTAAACCTTCCTCTTGAATCACTCTCTCTACTGCAAATTGCATTAAAATCCATTGCGTACTATGTAGTAAAATAACATCCCCGTTAGTAAAGTCCATGCTTACCCATTGTGGTCATCAGCGGTGTAGGTGACCTTACGGAAGGAGCCATCAGGCTGGAGCAGGGAGTACTCTCCCTTCACGACGTCACCGTCGCGTACCTCGTGCTGGGTTTTGTGGTCACCAGTGTGGGGGTCCGACACGGAGTAAGAGTAGTCGTATTTAGGATGAGCCTTAAAAAAGACAAAACTATGTTTAAACAAAACGTATAAGACTTAAACAAAACACAAACTAAGAAGTCCAAATCCTAGATCTAAATCTATGTTAAAAAATAGGTGTTCCCCGTATTTTCACCTACGTAGACTACAGTTTATTGCGTTTAAAGTGTCTTATATCCTTTTCCAGGGATGAAACTATCTCCATAGCAAATTTTAAGAAAATCGGTTCTATGGTTCTTGAGTTTATCCGAAACAAACAAATAACCAAGTCTTTTCTCTTTATTTACTATAGATAAAAAAAATAATGTTTCAATCGTAGAAAGATTTTCTAGATTATGGAAAAAAAAATGGATGTTGTGTCACTAAAGACTACTAGCTATGATCACCGACTGTCACAAATGAAACTAAATTTGAATTTAAACGAAATTTGCATAATATCAAACTTAACAGATCTTTCGAGAACAAATCACTACATCATACAAGAATGTTCTGAACTATCAATTGTCTTTCATTATGCAATATTATATTTAGGTCGGCATCAGCCATTCCGCATATGCCATTAAAACAAGCGTGAGGACCGTGAAGTTTATGCAAACAACTGGGCACTTCCCTTTACATCAGCATTCATTACCTCAGTACCGACTTGTAAGTGTTGCAACTCTTCCAGTCTAATTGCCTTTATGTCTATCTAGCTGTTTCCCGCGGTTTCACCCACATAAACTACAGTTTATCGCGATACAAAGTATTCTATGACCTACCACAGGGTTCAAATTTTTAAAATAAAAGTAGCCTAAATTACTTCTTATAACATCTACCTGCGAGTAAAAGTTCCATCAAAATCGGTCCAGCCGTTTCAGAGATTAGCCGGACAAACAGGCAAGAATTAAAAAAATCTTGATGTAAGCACAGTATATACTTTCATATGCATTTAGTAAAAGGCTGTTAATTTGAAATTACAAACAGACACTTTAATTTTATTTATTTGTATGTCCAGATAGACAATCTGGGTATATTGGCCCCCGTGTTCAAAACAGCTTATCTTTCAAATATAGGGATTATGTGTATTATTATGAAAACGCAAAACGAAGACAATAATCCTTCTCGATAAATATATGCGCCGACGTTCTTTGTCAAACTTGCTCAATGCCCAGTGTTGCAATCGATCGAGCGATCCCAGGGAAACCGTTATCGGCTAACAGTCACGACCACCAGGATTAAGCTCCATTATGCAACTCCAAAGTGGGTTTCAAACCATTACCCGCGGCGTTGGATTTATGACATCGCAAAGTATACAACGGACTTCAGATTATATGGAGTTATGGTTAGTTATGTAGTTTAATTTGACGCCTACGATGCTGTAATACAGCGTAATAGTTATCCAATAGATTGTTTCACTCTAAGTTGTTTGATGTATAATGAATCTTGTAAGACTTAATAATTAAAATTAAAAAATAGATGGTTTTATTACGCTGAGTGTGTAACACTTCGAGTGTTGCATACAAAAGACTTCAACGCGCTGCCAGTGATTATGGAGCAAGGTGCAATCTAAAGCGATTTATTTATTATGACTACTTAATTTCTATCTTAAACTCTTTTTGGTACGTTTACTCATTAAATTTTTATTGAAATTTGCACAATCCTTGCGTTCTTTTGGTCGACTTGTTCTTTATGTTAATTGAATGTAGCAATTTAGTTTATTTTTAGACTTATGTTTTTAAGTGTTGTACACCTTGTTAGGTAATATTTATTTCCAATCCAAAACATAAGAGTTTTTTTGGAAGAAAATAAACAAATCTCTGATAGAACTACATGGTTGAGCTCCGATGCTTGTGTCCAGTAATAGAGTTTTCTGATGAATATTAGATTGCTAAAGATTGTTAAGTTGCATGCCTGTTGCTGTCACCTATTTGTCAATTTGCACGATTACAAGGGACTGGAGGAAATGAAATAATTATTTATATTTATAAGCGACCCATTTAGGAAATTGCAGTGATGTAACATTAATGTCATTGCAACTGTGGGAGCGTCGATAGATATCGTATCCCGGAAATAGAGTCGATTGTGTGAGATCAAGTTCTCAACTGTGTTTATGCAAGCTATCAATTAGTTACTATTGTATTACGAAATATCGCGACTACTCGAGCCTGAGGGAAACAGAATTCTCACTGCTCCACTTACGCAGAAACATAAGCGAATGTTTGTTTACCCGTAACGGGGCGAGTTTAATTAATTGTGAATAGAAAATTGCAACATGTTAAGTAATGAAAATCATTAGCAAATCGAAGGAGCGAGCCGTAAACGATATGCTTCAATAGTTTTAGCGATACATCAATCAGTGATATAATCTGTTATAGTGTTGAGTTTCCGCATGTGGAATGTGTAGTTGGATTTTTAATACTAATCTGATGAAGATTATTACTGCATTACCTTTTTTTGTGAATTTATTTTTTTGGTTTGATAGCCAAACTTTCGTTTCTTGCCTGTAATCTGTTGCTCTGTTGACTAGACCATCATTTAAACATTAAGCTGCAATATTGTTGGCGTTGAAAATGTGCTGTTTAACCTTTAATTATTCAGAATTTAAGTCCTACATTTAATATTTCAGATCTTATATTTTGGTCCCAATGGACATCACGAAGACATCAGTCATTGTGATACACATATCACTTTGTTTTTGCTGACTTTTATACCCTTGACCACATTGTGTTCCAGTGTGAATGTTCAGATGTGACAGTAAGTGGTAGTGTTGCAAGGCAATGTTCAGTGACGATAGCTGTCTACACGAGCTTAATGTGCGTAACAACAAAATGCTCATTTGTTTGGAGGTTGCCAGCACAGTTATTTTACGTTTTTTGTACGTTTATTTGAAGGTTACCGTTGATATTGCGAGTGAGAGTATGTACATTAAGACATCTTGATAATTAACAATAAAACTGAGTAGTCTCTATAGCTTTAGTAGAGTTATTATTATTTTGAATTAAATTCTACAAACGAATTTTGAAACCATGCGTAAAGTAGATTATCCTGTTCCCGGTACAGACTACTAAATAGTGAAAATGTTAATTAGCATTCTTTGAACTTAAATTTTTCGCTATTTCGTATGATAACACGATATTAAAAATGGCATTAATTTAACTCAAGAAAGAGCATCATTTTTTGAGCAGCACATATATACTCCTAGATTATATAGGATTAAGATTTAATAATGTATAGCTAAATTTTTTAAGTTCTTACTGTGTTTGGTTTGATCGCATGCCACCCGATGTTAAGCAAAGATGTGGTCAAATACAGCGCCAGGCTTTACGTGTGTTTACAACTGGCTCTCAAGTGAGGCTGCCAGAATGCACCGATAGAGGTTTTTGGGGACAAATCATTATCCTTTTCTTCTTAGTTAAATACCCACTTATGTAACGAATAGTAAAATCCCCTTCATAGTTACATAATATTAGATATCAAATTGCTGCTTATTAAGAATGTACTTATACACTGTTATAGACAGCATGAAGCCTGAGTTTGAGAAACTATGCGTACCTATTTGTTCTATGGTAGTCATTATGAAAGCACACCATGCAAGAAATTTCACTGTTTCAACAATTTGTATCAAAAGAAAAAATCTATTCTTTTGGTTCTGTACTTGAGGTAGAGGGATCGCTAAAGATCACTTAGAGCGATATGACCGCCCTTTGTGATACTTATCATAGAGTTGTATTGTATTGTGTTGTATTGTGCTTTAACAACAAAGAGTTGATCTAACTATCTCAGATTTAGTCTCCAAATTCTCGTGACAAAGATTGTGATGACTTGTAGCATAGCTTGCTATGATGATGACTTACATGGTAGTCAACATGCGTGTCCTCGTGACCTCCGTAGCTGGCGATGGGGGCTGCTTGGACATGCGCTACTGGGGCGTAAGCTACTTCATGTCCATACGACTCCCCGGCGTATCCACCGTGTCCTCCCAACTGCTGGATGACTCCAGCTGCTGCCATCGCCACTACAGACAGGATCACTGCGACCTGGAGGTGAAAGAAATATTAAACTTATACGATTCCTTTCTGGACTCTATTTAACTGTGGTGCTTTCCATGAACCATTGAGGCTTTACTGGATACCTTTCCCCAGTATACTTCTATACTGAGAATTTTGATGAGTTAATTTTTTTTTATTTTGATGAAGGGAGATTTAAAGGACTTTTGAACAAGATTGCTCAAGATGTCATGGGTTTTTGACTAGCTCACAATTTTCTGGAAATTAGGTCACACGGATCCTGCGGAGTACTGTCTTTTTACAGCATTTATTTAATACTTTGAAAGGTAGAGTTACGACGAACGGCATTTTAAAACACAGACAATCCATTCACCAAATCCATACGGGAATACAAAACTCGGGAGCCACTTACTTTCGAGATCATTATGTGTTAGAATAAGGTTTGCTTCGAGTGCACGACCACACACAACTGATGCCGAACTGCGGCTCCGTCCTCTTATATATTAGGACCTATGCTGACGAGATGCGATGCACGCCAGCTCTACGCAAGAGCACGGTAGTTTGAAAATGATATAGCAATTACATAAAATTGCATAGCATTCTACGTGATTCAAGGTGAGAAAATGCGTAAGATTAACGCGAAGAAAGTAGGTATCTGGACTATTTTCGTATGAAAATAGGTTTATAATTGTGTCACTGCTACAAGGTGATTGCGCGTAATTTTTAGAAGTTTCCCTTAGGCTGTAGTATTAGACGTTGGTAGAACAAACTTCCAAGCGATCGTTATGTGAAGGATATTTTAATGAAATATTTGTAGGTTCTCGTATTATAGAGAAACAAACCTACGAAGCGACCTAATTAATTAAACAGTATCTGCAATACTGCTCTTCTGAAGGTTGATGTTTTGTAATATTATGCTTATTTTGCTCTTTTAAAATAACATAAAGAGAGGTCACGCTGCAATAACAGCCTATCTTTAGCCTGTGAATAGTAGCTAGAGGGCAGAGGCTTTATTTAATTGAAAGAAAAAAATGTGAAAGTTATAAAAGCTGTTTCTTTGATATGCATTTCAGTCAAGCAAACATAATCCGAAGTTAGTGAATAAAATTGGTTTTCCTAATAGGCAGTCAGTAGTAAATCATTGACTCTTCATGTGTTTCTAAGCTTAAACAGACGAGTCGCCTGGCTTGTAGATCGTTAAAGACATTAAAGATAGACATTTGGTAAGCGTCGTTTTTTTAGTGCTAAGTCTAATTTAAACTTAGAAATCTGAGTGAACTAGTTGTTTTATTTGTGTTGCTAAATTACTTAATAAATTATCACTTACTAAATTCGTGTACTCTCGTCTAGTTAACCTGTAATTACATACGTATAATCTGCAGTAACTAGAGCGTTTCGTCGAAATGAGCCAGCGTGCAAGTTTAAAGACAAAATAATGGCTCAGATACCACCTTGCTGGGGGATGTCATTACATATCATACCTATACTAGCGTTAGGTTTATATTCACTAGATTTTATTGCCAACACATTTCCAGGATTTCTTTTAGAGACTTTTAGGCATTTGCTTGATTTCTTTCAAGTGCGGCATTTCTTGTTTTTCTAAAGTTTGTCTTAAATAATGTAGAATACAATAATGCATCTATTGCTCCCCCGTTTCTTATGAACTTAAAACCTAGCTTAAATGTATTTACCTACTCGTGCGAAGCAGGGGTAAGTAGCTATAGTTTCATATACGCGTCAGTAAAGGCGTAACTTCTAAAAACTTCGTTACTCTAAATGGAATTTGGAATTTATTACACATTTCGAGTTAAGAAATTTATATTCTTAACCCAGATTTTTCGTTTCATGATCCATAAAATCTTGATATCACGTAAATCATAAGTTACGTCTTTGGCCTCGTACTTCCGTCATCTGATAAGTTTAACACAAACTGTGAGCTTAACTGCACTATTATGAAGTTAAACGTGCGTTAAAGTAACTGTGAATGAAGTAACTGCCATCATATTACTTGTTATTTAATAAGAATATAGCTGTCATTGTTACCGAGTTCTTTTCTGGTAGGTACAAATGTCTCGTTGATCATTAACAACATAATAATAACATTTTCTTTTGTTAACATTGACAATCTTATTTACAAGGCAAAACTTTTGCGTTTATATACAAAAAAAATATAAAAGCGAGTAGGTCAGAGTCCCAGCAGTGGGAACGTAAAAAGCTAATGATGATGATGACATTTAATATACAAAAAAATGATCTGCCTATATTTACCATGTATAATTTTGCTACATACTACGTCAATAAGTGAGGAAAACAGACTTAAATATTATACCATCTGATTTTGTTCGCATAATATATTATCTGATTTTATTATCTACTATTTGGATGGTATTTTTTACTATACGCATTAATTAAAACTAATTAACAATGTGTGTGTATATTTGCTACAGTTATGCATACGTTTTTTATAAAATAACTTGTAACGTAAACGAGGTGGACCAGTAGGCGGCTTCTTTCATTGCATAGATATATACTTGGCTTGAAAAGTACAAGAAACTAGCAATTATTGATGTTACTTAACATCACATATTCAAACATTTGAGTAGAAAATTTACTGATGCACCTTATAACGTATCTGATGTAAATTATTTATGAAAATTTTGTATCAGGAACTTGTATCACTGCCTATTTTTGCGCATAACTGATAAACACAGAAATATTATTTGAATTAGATATATAAAACGATAAATGTTTTTTTGTTGTAGTTTTTACTTACAGTGTAGCGTTTAACCACAAATCAAATTACAAGTTGCTGCAAAGTTACCGCAGCATGAATCGGTGTTTTGTGCGGGCGACATATTAATGTGAACCATATATCTATAGCCTTATGATATTACGCTATATATATATATATATGATTAAATTGATGTATAATGTAGTTATTTCCCAATATTTGCTAGAAGATTTGGTGAAGTCATGCATAGCGAAAGCCTTTCAAGGTTGACAATGTAATTCAATGTAAGACAATAATTTAACACTGTCTGGAGAATTTTAGCTATAGCCCTGCCTTTGAGACCTCCTACTGGATCAAACTTTTGAATAAATTAGATAATATTTTCAGAATTCTATTTAACCTTCTTATGGACAAAAGTTTTAATAGTAGCTCTATGCCCACGCAACGTCCATCAGACCAAAGTATACCTGTTCGCTTTCTTCATTAGTAAAATATTCTGACTTCCTGACTTCACACGATGTGTTTATTCATACGTATTCTTTTTTTGTGAAACATTTCGCTGAAATTTACTTAGTTTTCACTTGAAACTAGACGTTTACAAGTTTTTTTTACTGTTAAAGAAGTTTGTGTTCACTAACTGGATTATCAGGCTAGTTTCTAAACTAAGTTGCTTATCGGGAGACTAGAATAATAAAGGTTAAGTTTAATTTAAATTAACAGTATATTTTTAAAGTCGGCATAGCACTACAATAGGATAAATAAGTTGTTTAAGTTACGATATAGACATTGATTAATGGTGGGCAGTGAAGTACTGGGCTGGTGCAGCATGGACGGCGTGAGTCACTGGGGTCGCGTGGTAGGTCTGGACTACTGGGGCAGCGTGGACCGCGTGGACGATGGGGGCGGCGTGGACCAGAGGGCCGGCGTGGACTACGGAGGCAGCTTGGGTGGGCGCAGGGGGAGCAGCGTGTGCGTTGGGCTCAGAGTTGTGGACGATTGCGTTGAAGCTGGAAAAAACAAGGTATGTATTATTATTCATTAGTATACCAGCTGGTATAAGATATCTCTAATCTTTCTTATTTTTTTTAGCGTGATTAGCTGCTAATGCTTTAGCCAGTTTTTTGGTTGCTAGAGGCTAATATTTTGGGCAACAACAACAGATTTTATTAGTAGGAGCTGACACGAATCTGCTTATATCTTCTTAAAAGATCAACTTTAATCGGACTGTACTATGTTAATAGCTAAGTGTAACTCTAAACAAACCCACATAATTATTATGATCTCGATTTTGCCGTGTTTCTGATAATGACGTCTATGGCCACGTAGATATGTATGTAGGCGTGGAATTTGATTATTTGATTATAGACATTGTAAATAAGCTAGTTTCATCTCTGTTCTACGTTGCATAGTTGAATATAAATTGGAGCTAACATAATACTAATACATTTTACGTACATTTATGTGTTGAGTGGTATGCAGTTTATTGATTGAATAACAGTAGCGAAGATACACGAGCATACACCGCTATTGCAGCACCTCAGCATTGTGTTACGATTTTATCTGCGTTATCGACCGAAACAACACTAGTACTCAGATTAGTATTAGAGATAGGCTGAGCAGTGATTTTGCCGACTAGCCGGAATTAAAATTTAGGCAATCACTGAGACGTAAAACTTGTATTTATTCTGCCTATTTCTACAGTTCAGTGGAATTTAAGCTAGAAAGTAATGAAACCAAAGCTTCAGATATCCTCAACTCGACATGTAATTGCATTTGTTTTTTAAAATTTTAGAGCTTATCTCTGCAAAAATTCTAAAAAGAATGTGTATATTTTTACTTCTCATGATTTCTCAACCAATTTTATGTTATTTACTGACTAAATGCTTCCTTTGAATTTGATGGATGATAAATAAACGGCCGGATAAACGAAATATCCGTTGCATATTTAATTAAAATTGTAATAAATTGCAGTGCAGATGCTCTAGCTATTAGTCTCGCCAGCGGATATTCTTTGAACATTTATGCGTTGCTTGGCCTTAACATAGTGCTTATGTAACTTGACAGATGGCCTGCAAGCGCAAGTATGAATGAAATCGAACCACGTGTTGGCATCATTACTATTATTCAGGGTTCTTCTAACCTGTACATTCTTTTTCTAAACAGTTGTTTCTGGGTTTGTGCTGTAAGTATTGAAATTATACATATTCACCGCTTATGATTTCTCATAATAGAACACGAATTATGTGACTTCGTTCGTTCGTAATGATCAGTAAATCAACTATACATATTATTGAAGACTCTCAGGTACCTACTTCAATTGTTTTTTGGTGTATATATAACGCTTCGCACCGACCACGCGACCGCACCAATCAAGTGTCAAAGCCATACTAAAAAAGGTTCACAGACTACTGTGAAATTCAGTGGAACACAGCAAGTGTTCACATCACGTAGGTACATATAGATCGTTCATAAAATTTTCAAGAAGTCTTAAGAAACTTACCCATTGTGGTCATCAGCGGTGTACTCGACCTTGCGGACGGAGCCATCAGGTTGCACCAAAGAGTATTCTCCCTTCACGACGTCACCGTCGCGGGACTCGTGCTGAGACTTATGGTCACCGGTGTGGGGGTCCTCCACGGAGTAAGAGAACTCGTATTTAGCGGGAGCCTGGAAATTTAATAGAGAAAAAGTATGAGTATTAGTAGGAAAAACCAATACTAATCTAAAGA
This sequence comes from Opisthograptis luteolata, assembly GCA_931315375.2. Classification (NCBI taxonomy): domain Eukaryota; kingdom Metazoa; phylum Arthropoda; class Insecta; order Lepidoptera; family Geometridae; genus Opisthograptis; species Opisthograptis luteolata. The sequence continues at coordinate 5,086,583 of OV928038.1, read as the reverse complement.
AGGACAATACTATTAAAGGTCATGCGAAATGAAAAAACACGGACTAGGCTAGCGAGGTAGATTATGACCCATACTTTTTGAGAGAAAGCCTTTGTCCCAGCAAGAACAGTGGAATAGGCTGATGATGATGAATACACGGTCCGTATGTAATTTCATTTTTGAATGATGCATTTAGAGGAATAGACTTGAAAACCTTCACCTAAAATTAGACACTTGGTATTAACTAATCCTGTGAGTCGTTTCAGATGAAGGTTTCAATAAAACATCGAGATTCAAACCGATTTATATCCAATCGTATCTAATGTAAGGTATCATAACACTGTAGGTTCATAAAACAATAAAAAATATTACGAATCGTTGTGATAGAGATATCTTTAAATTAAAGATCAAATATACAATACACTGCACGAACAGTGTAAAGTGTTGTGGTTAAGTGGTAAAGGTTACTTTAGTAATTAATATCCAATCTGTGGTTAAGGTGATTAATACTTGAGATTGAATATTTTGCATAAATTACTAATAAACTATATAGAAAACTGTTCCAAATGGACAAATATTTGAAGTACACTACATTATTAGAGGAGATTTATATACTGAAGCTCATCCAACATTCATCACTTAATGATGGTTTTGATAAATAGTTATCAATGGCAATTACTCTATGATATATTACTCGCTTATATTGCAAAACTCTATAGTCTTGTAATAACAAGGGACTTGCACAATAAGTATTTAATTGGGTTGTATTAGCTGATCACATTTTTTATCATGATATTAGCCTTTCACTTTCTTTGTGTGAGTTTCGGCACGTATAATAAGTTCTGTAAGATATTAGAAGAGCTATTGCATGATATATACATCCGCAAAGTTAGAACATGCAGTTTGATATTGATGGCTTATTAATTTGAAGATAAATATCAAACAATTCTGGTCTAGTAATATGAGGATCAGGAGCTACAAGAAGGCACCAATGTTCCCCAACAATTAGCAACTGAACAATATTCCTTCTGAACTATGTTTGAAGCTACTGCCTGTCACAGCTGCTTTATATACCTGATGACAAAGCAACTAAGTTCTGTGCGGAAAGTTTTGTGCCAAGCAAATAAAAATAAATAAACTTACATATTCTTCTTCTTGTTGAGCACGACCAAGAGCTACATGCTGGATGGGGGCAACATGCTGGACAATTGGAGCGTGGTGGACGGCAGGAGAAAGGTGCTGGACAACGGGAGTAGCATGGACAATGGGCCCATGATCAAGGTACGAAGCCTGAAGCAGGGGTGCTGAGTGCTGGATAATTGGGGCAGAGTGTTGTAGGATCGAAGGTTGCTGTTGCAATTGCAGAACCGATCCGTGTTGATGGACAGGGCTGCCATGTTCTAGGGTGTAGTGGCCGTTTTGGGAAGGCTCGTCGTGTCTGATGATGCTCTGGGAGGAGACAGCCTGGCTGTGTCCGCTGTTGTCGTTGATCACTCCCGCTTGGCATACCGCCACAACAGCGCAGATGCTTACAATCTGAATGAAACGTCAATTTGTTAGTCTTAATTTTAGCCTAAGGTGTTATTTACTTATAAGTTATTTGCAACCTGCGCCGCAATTTTGACGCCTGGAGTTGATATTTTTATACAAACTTATCCCCGTTGAAGTTCATTTTATTATTTTTTAAAAATCCTATCTTAATCAATCATGAAAATGTAATTTCATTATGACGAGAGGTTCACTTAGGGTTTTAAATCGTTTATGTTGAGGTAGTTTGTATTCTAAATTACAAACCATTTTTGGTGATCAAATATTGTTTTAAAAGCGCAATATTTATCCTATACTTTTATAAACACCAATATTTAATTTTTACAAATTCCCAAAGTAATAACTCACTTTGAAGTACATGTTGATGTGCTATGAACTCTTGGACTCGATTGATAATTCTCCCAGCGGGATGGTAGTTTTTATATCGGGGAGGAAGTCGAGGCGTGTCACCCGACACCGGGGAACCGGCCCAACATACGACACCGACACACGATCACCTTTGCACCTTACGTCATCGACGCAGCTTTTTATTTTCGTTCAAGGTTGGCTTGAGGTGTGGTCATGGGATGTAGTTTTCAGGATTAATGAAAGTTTTATGGCTTTACTTTTTCTAGGTTATTTCTTGAAAGAACATAATCCGTAATTATACATCCTAGAAACTTTAAATGTTTTATTTTAATACTAGCTACAGCTAACAAACCGCAAGCTACAGCTTGCGGTTACTTTCCGATTTTCCAAAAATAGCTTATGTGTAAATCCAGGGTATAACCCTACCTCCACTCCAAATTTCACTCCATACTATTGAGGCGTTTCAGCGTGAAGAAATAACAAATTTACACACTGACTCACAAACTTGTATAATTTATAATATAAAGGAGGTTAGGGAAGGAGGTAAGGGGGTTAGGTTTTTTTTGTTATGCATTGAAAAAAAGCGCAAGAATTTGTACGGTGTTTGGACATGACAGTTTCCTCACGATGTTTACCGTTATGTTGTGATTCGCTGACATCGTAAATACACGGGATCATAGTTAAGGATATGTATGCAATCGTGTGGCTGTTTTAATGTGAAATCCAAATAAATGTATGCATTATCAGATTAAAACTTTAAATTACCTTAAAAAATATTTAGTAAAATTACATCACAAAAGAGAGATAGCATTTTATTTAATGTGATCATTTATTTTCATTCTACTCAAATTTTCCTTACACATATTGTGGTATTTCATATTCAGATATATAATAAATACCGATAAGTAAATGCACTATTGTGAACAAGCCCGAAAGGTATCGGCTGGCAGGAAAGTAGCGCTCTGGGTGCTCCAGTAAACTATTGCGCAAGTACAGTGCTGTCGCACACCGAGGAAACATGAGACCACACGCACTTTAGTTAAATGTGGAATTATCTTACAACAATCCATATCCATACTAATATTAAAAATGCAAACGAAACTTACCTACTTAATACCTTTTCACGCCTCAACCGCCGAATCTAAAAATTGTTTACTGGCGCTAGCAAACATCCATTTCTATCATTGTTAGGAATTCAATATATTATGTTACTAACATTTAATTTTGTAAAAGTGTATAATTCATAAAACACTTGCACGTCTGCTTACAGATCGGATACAGTGTCTACGACTGATATGAGATTAGATCTTTAATAAATGATAATTTTTAGTTTGACCAGATCTCTTTGAAATTCGATATAGAAATAGTTTGAACGCTGAGGAAGGACATGGGATAGTTTTTATCGTGATAAACTTTAGCAAACGTTGGTGAAATCATTGAGAACAGTTTGATTATGTTAGGTTAGTTGCCGATCTAGGTGTAGCGTGGCGCATCTTCGACCACATCGTCACATAACATCAGGTGCCTTGTGGTCAAACGCTACCCTATAAAAAAAAAGTTGATATTACATAAATACAAAAAATGTAAAAAAGCAACGGTTTAGTTACCTTTTCAAAACTACAGGCTAAGGGCCCGGCTAGTAATATTTAAAAAAGATTTTCCGTTCATCATTGCGCTTGTTGTGTCCCGTGCATTTAAGTACAGACACAGCTTGCATCGGCTGCATGCATATTTCCTTACAACCACGTCTCGTAAGTCAAGACGAGCTTTCTGCGAAGGTCACCAGTGACTGGTCACTATAATTATAGTAACCACTTTTTTTAAGAAACCTTTCAACCGCCCCGACATTTTTTTCCTTGCCATTTTGGTAAGTTGATAGTCTTGTTGTCGCTAAGTTGATTCCAGTTACTATTTGTAGGATTTGGGACTATAATGCGAATATTACGTTAAAATTATGGCTGATAAGCTTTTTGATGAAAAAAACTAAATCTGACAATTCCAAAACTAACATGGGCAGGCACCAGAAATATCTTGCATCTCAATCGATTTGATAATGTTGAAAAGAAACGATGCATGCGTTGCGGCCCACCCTGTAACGAGCATCTCATCTTGTTGTCATAAATTAATCATGCTTTAGGGATGATGAATTTCAAGGGCAAATCATTTCAGAAACTTTACATGGGTTGGGTGTTGTGATCTCTGACCCGCATAGTTTTTAGTACCCAGATAGGGGTACTAAAAACTATGCGAGTCGGAGATCCATAAGCAGTTCGGATCCTTCACCCTAGTGAAGGGTCCGAACTGCTTATGTGATTGTCAATGCATACAAGCAAGATTCACAAGCGCAAATACTCGTACTTTCAAATGATGTAGCTTGTCGACTCGTAATTCAACTCATCACATGAGCAAAATCAAGTTCCATCTAAGGTGATGGGTGTAACGACCTTAGTTCAAAGCGTAACGGATGCATATCATCTCTAACGACGCCGTACAGTCAACGATAAAAGTCGCTGAACAGTAAAAATATTCCTTTTTTCTTTGTAATCTTAAATACTAACCTTCAACCGAATCATCATTTAGCATCAAGTGTGTTGTGATGTGGTCAAACACTACCTTGTAAGTTGTAAGAAAAAACAGACATTACTGATTTAGTATGCATGTTGGAAAAACGAGTTATCAACATCAGCCGGAAGAAGTCCACTGCTAAACATAGACTTCCCATTGAACGCCACCATGGACGGCTATCAGCCATTTGCATTCATCGGCTCCCAGCGACTCTTACAATGTCGTCGGTCCACCTAGTGGGCGGCCTACCTACAGAACGTCTTCCGGTTCGTGGTCGCCACTCGATAACTTTTCTTCCCCATCGGGTATAGGTTTATCGAGCGATGTGGCCTGCCCATTGCCACTTCAACGAAAACGTGTAAGATCAGCTAATTATGTCGCTGACTGTACTGTTGTTACACTCACTCCGTTACTGACGCACGTCACGCACGCATTGTGTGACTATGATTAAAGATTTGCCTTCTTGATTGTTGCACTTATTGCTTTGTTGGCTTTGCTAATCGTTTTACTGTTTAGAGTGTAAACTTTTTAATTTGCCAACCTTCATTATTATTTGAAGTGAGAATGAATTTCTTTGTAAATGTCATTGTCAGATTAAGCAATGCTTGTAAAAGATACCTACCTACTTTTGCAGTTGAATTTGTTTGTATTAGACCCTTTGCTTATTAAAAGTTAGCTTGTTGTATTTAAGTTGTTAATGAAAAAAGTAAGCAAACAACTGTATGTTTTTTAGTATGTACGTCCTTCTGTTTATTTTCTTAATTCTATTTTAGGCTTTTTATACATTACAAAAATGTTTAACTTAACATAAGAATTAACACTGGGAATTTAGCGTGGCTTTTACGATAAAGCAAGTAAAATTTTCATTTAGTCACAGAGTTGTAAAAAAAATTCTATAAATAAATTTCCCTTCCAAAAGAAAAACGAGAAGTTTGATTTAAACGATTCTCATCAATTAAATAATTTAATTAGGCCTGTAGTTTATACTTGTGGGACTTGTGTAGTACCAAGTAGTAGGTACTTGACATTTCAAAAATTATGTCACGCGCGCGACCACTGATATATTATTATGAGAGTAGGTCTTACAATGTCACACTTCATTAATGAGAATCTACTCTCAACTGGGGTTGGTTGTTTCTCGGTAATGAACGTGAAACAGCTGTTGAATTAATCAACTTTTTAACATTTCGAAGGTCAAGGTGTACTACTGAATTTTCTTAATAAACTCGTACCTAATCAATCTAATCTTCAGTAAGTGTGAAACTTTATTAGATCTTCACACCAAAACGGCTTGACCGATTTGAGTGAAATTTGGAATAAAGATACTCACTAATTTTTATTCCGGAGAAAGGTTATTTTGGGATTAAGAGAAAAGCGGGTGGAACCAAGGGGCGCAGCTGGTTTATACAGCTGTATACTCACTACCACTAGTAGTTACAATGTTACAGTAATTACAGTGAAAACGGAAACTGGTCTAGGACACCTAACACGGATAATGAAACAAATCACATCCAAGCAAATATTAATTTATTGACATAAGTCGATACATAAAGATGACCAAGACAAAACAAAGCAATAACTTCAGCCCTTATGTTGTTGTACTCGTACGTACTAGTGCCCATAAAAAAGTCTTGTTCTCATTTCATTGCAACACAATGATGTGATAAATCGACGATCATTACCACCATTAAGCGTATCGGCAGCTGGTCAGCGACGACCGTGATGAATTTCGACGAACTCCCACGATTATTATAACATTACTCTCCTCATCTTATGGGTCAGTAAATCATGAAAATTACAATATAAGTGATGTATTGTTCACTCGGAAAAGGTCCTGGTTTTGTAAGGCGCGTACATCCAAATGTCAATAAGCTCGTTCGAGCGCGACCTGATTCATTGTCATTCAACTTTGGGATTAACGATATTATATAAGCGGAGGCGCAGCTGGTACTCTTCTTCGTAATTAATGGGCTGTACGGGATTTAAAGTTTCATCATAAAATATAAGATCAAATAAGTAATTTCAATTTTTTAAATCTTTTTTTTATTTGGTAACCCGGAAATTATGCTTTTGTGTAAAAGTAAGCTAAAACTGTGATTTTATTTTATAATGCAAACTAGCAACCTGCCCTCGGCTTCACCTGAGTGGAAGTAGATATTTTTCCATATACAATTTAGTGTCCCATTTGACCCAATTAAGCGATATATAAAAAAACCTTTCTTAGTGCACCCTTATACGCTATCAACGGAAGCTATTCACGGGTCATCATCATCAGCCTTTCACGTTCCCACTGCTGGGACTCTGGCCTTCTCTCAGAGAAAGAGTATGGGCCGTAATCTACCACGCTGGCCCAGTGCGGGTTGGTAGATATCGCATGCCCTTGAATGTTGCAGTAGTTATTCACGGGTAAACAAATATAAATGAAATAAATAATGACGTGTTTGTGTGTCCTACATAATCCCTTTATAGTGGCACTTTTAATTATTCCCTAATTTTCAATTTATTCGGAACATTAAGAAAATGTAAAGAAAAAGTTGTCAAATCTGTTCGGCCGTTTCCAAGTGATGCGCTTATCTACGAACATCATTAAACATTTCTACACTTATCCATTCAGTTAGTTCAATTACGAATACCAAATGAATCAGTAATGCACTTAGGTAGAAACAGAAGCGTACTTATTGTTTAGGTATGCAAATATTCCAATTGAACGGTTATGCAGCGCGGTGCCGGAATCGCGGTGATCTCAATTGCCTAATAGCGGAATATTAAACGGGCTGCTCACTACCGTACAGCGAACTAGGATTTCAGAACTCGTGTCCGTTTGCAAGATTCCGTAGTATTGCCATATTGGATTCTAGTTGCGCCCCGCGGTTTCACCCGCGTCTTCTCTATCCCGCAGGAACCTTTTTCCGAGATAAAAGCAGCCTATGCGTTCATTCAGGGTAGGTATAAGCTATCTCCATTCCAAATTTCATTCAGAATATTCTGTAGTTTTTGCGTGAAAGAGTAACATCCATCCATCCATTCATCCATCCATACAAACTTTCGCGTATATAATAATAATAGTATTTCAAACTTACCTATTGCTTGCTTACTGTCTACTTTACTTATCTATTGCTTATTGTTGAAATAAGTGAGAAGTGAAGAAAGCTAGACAATTGTAAAGGAACTTAATGCAATCTAAAAGTTCTGTTTGAACTATCTTAAGATCATCTTTGGATGGTTTAAGCGATTTGATATGCTTAGGTATTAAGTATATTATGTCATATGGGTAATTATAATGTAAGACTTATTTTGTTCAACAGATCATTAGTACATATTGGTTTGTCCAAGAACCGCAAAATTCAAGAGCATGTACCCTCTACCAACCCGCACTGCACCAGTGTGGCCCATATGTACTCTATCTCAGAGAGAAGACCAGAGTCCCAGAAGTGAGAATGTTATAAGTTGGTGATGCATTATTAGTATGTTATACATTATTTTTATCGAAACATCATGATGTACCATTCATAGTAATAATAATTAAAGAATTTGTCATAATCTTAAAGTTGATTAAGTTATAAGAAGCTACGTGAATAAACATTGAAGCAATTTAAAATTCCATACATTTTATCTGTTACGTCGAATTGCCGTATTAAGAACAGCACAGTTACAAGGTATCTCCTTGCTTTCACTCCTTATTTTGGCTTGGACATTGTATGGTAATAATGTACGTACTTGCATGCAATTTGGATGCGATCTTATATTTCTCACGCTCCACTGGACCGGTTTGTGCAATTAACACATGTAGACTAATGCACTGAATTGCATGTGCCTTCAACATTGTTTTAAAAATTCTCAAACTTCACTCGGTTTAAAATTCTAATTGTTTTATTGAAAGGAGATCTGAAAATGCAATTTGAACGTCCTTGATTGTTGCGAAACCTTTTCGGATTTATATTTTTTTACTAGATAACATATCATCATGTTCATCGTTCAAGGTTAAATGTCTTTAGGATTAATAGAATCAATAAACATAACTCTAAAGTAAATGCATATTTTGTAATCGGAATTACAGAGGAAAAATGAATGCGTGGAATCATATTTATGAAATATTTTCTTTATTTAAACACACAAAAGCTCTGCTATATACAAACTGCATTGCCCAAACCCGACGCTTTCTAAAATAGTTTGAATAAACTACGATTACACATAATATTATACACCCTGCGTTATGTCTGGTTCACATGAATCCAGTATTTCAATCCAGCATTCGAAACCAGTGCTGAATTGTAACTAGAATATATGAACGGTATTTTGATTCTAGTCCAGTACTAGATCCAGTTAAAAATCCGCGCTAATAACTGAATTGGAGCAGAGTATAGACGGTCAACGACATGCAGGTAAATGATGCGTTTACCGCATATTTAGCCGTTTCAACGACAGTCCAGTCTTCAGCCACTGCAATTTTGTGAACCAGCCATTAAAATTTTCTAAGATGAAAATGTGATAGACGTAAGAAAACTATTTACAAGAAACTAATAGAATAATGTCCGGTTCACATTATCCAGTAACATTTCAGTCCATCAATCCAATCCAATCTATAAATAAAAGAGGCAAAGAAATATAACGTTCATCCTAAATTACACGCCTCTCTGCACACACACTATTACTAATTATTTCATGATATAAGTTGTTGAAACATGTACGGACAAAATTAAACTGACAGTTTTTACTAATTGTCATTTGAAGACCTGTTTGGTGTATGAGTAAAATACAGCGCTATCACAGCGCGGTTCTATGGTACAGTCAGCGACAAAAGTAGGTGATCATACTCGATTTTCCAAATGCGAATAGGATCAGTCATGTTTGTGTTTTTCTTACAACTTAATAGGTAGCGTGTGACTATAAAACATTAAACACCTGATGTTAAATGATGATTCGGTCGAAGGTTGGTGTTTATATGATGGTAAAGAGAATCAAAACGTGTTAGTGTTCAGCGACTTTTGTCACTGACTGTACCCCTCGCGTGAAGATTTTCATAGGATTCTTATCTTCATCAAACATAGAACAACACTCGGAGATATTGTAGCTAACAGAGAAATAATTTTCAAAATTGTTTTAGTTGTTCTAAAGATTATCTCACATTCACAAACTCACACACAAGCTTTGCCTCTTTATAATATAAGTGTAAATTGACGTGCGTTAGGTACGAATCTTATATTTTAACCCGACTTTTACCATAGCGTACATATATACGTATAATAAGGACGATTAAAGGCCTATGATGAGATAAGTATATAAGTACCAAGAACTAGAACATTAACTCTAATATCACAGATTGGTACAGTCGCTGTCCTAATGATGATGGATGACTGGCGGAGAGTTGTGCACGATCGCGTTGAAGCTGTTGACAAAACACATAGGTCAGAGGTTACCTTCCAAACCATTGGCGATAATTTGTTATAGAAGTTCCATAGTGAGTACTTATATAAAACTAAAGTTCATACAATGAAAGTAGTTTTGGATGAAGGCTCATCAAAATTTGAAAATCAGACTCAGTTGAGTATTGATTGATACTTAGATTCGCCCTCATGCCATGGGGCAATATACAAGCGACCTTCCTGAACTCTTGATCTTAAGTAGCCACCACCATTTGTGGATATTATGATAAACAAAGGACATTGCTGGTGCCGTTTAATAACAAAGAAGACTCTTTTTACTTTTCCTCAAAAGCTAACCAAGTTCAGCAGAAAGACGTTATAGTCAGCCTGGTTTTTTAATATTTTAGTTTTGTGGCCTTAATTTCTTTTAGCTTCTTTTGAATTCAACCTTGAAAACGAGTCGGCATCAGGTAGCAAACAAGTAAAAGCTGTTTTACAGATTGAATTACCCATTATGGTGGTCAGCGGTGTAGGTGACCTTGCGGAAAGAGCCATCAGGCTGTAGCAGAGAGTATTCTCCCTTCACGACGTCACCGTCGCGGGTCTCGTGCTGCGACTTGTGGTCTCCAGTGTGAGGGTCCTCCACGGAGTAGGAATAGCCGTATTTGGGATGAGCCTGGAAAGTTAATATTGTATGAGGTTGAAAAGTTAGATAAACTATCTTCATGTTTTCTTTCGATAATTTTACTATGCACAGTTGAACCAATAGTCACTTGTTGTTTGGAGACGATGTGGTCGAAGGCACAACAACAAATGAGAGCACATGAGAAGGTTTTGCTTGATTCTGCAACTACCGTATGCTTGGTGCTTGCTTGGTGGCGTCACGATCTGAGAAACCCTAGCACTCGCAACGCCATTAATAGGCAAACATGGTGTCACATTGCCATGAGAGGTACCTAAGCCGAAGACCGAGAATCAGAGCAACCAGGACCACTCTGTCAAGGGTGTACGACTTAGAATATAGCACTTGAATTGCGTCATGAATATTGTAGCACAGAAGATCTAACGTACGTATTCGTCAACATAGTGATCCTCATGATGAGCAGGAGCGGCGTGGATGGCAGGGGCTGCATGAACGGCGTGAACTACAGGGGCTGCGTGGACTTCAGCGTAGTGCACTGGGGCTTGGTGATGTATCGTCTGGTCGTGGCGGATAATGTTCTGAGAGGACACCGCTCCATGATGCACCAGACCAGCATAACACGATGCCACCAGCATACAAGCGAGCACGATCTGAAAGACAATATCATAAAATGAACACAATTCATTATCTCAAACAATAAAGACACAGCATAGCAGAAATATTTCCTGCTGATCCTAAATATAGGACCACTTTCAAGATTATAGTTTAGCTCCAGCTTAATGTCCGACAATTTGACAACGTAATCTAGTTTACTTCGATGATGCAAATTGTCCTAAGATTTGTTCGTTAGGTAATGCATTCCTTTTAGGCTTTTTGAAGAATTGAAACTTACTTTGGAGAACATTTTGCTTTAGAGACAAGTGCCTTGACTGGTGTAACTGTGATACCGCACTGTTTTTATATAACAAAACAAAACATAAGCTCTGTGGAGGGGGTCTATTCCCGAGATATCCGATCGGATCACAGTAATTGCAGCGTTGCCAATCTGCTCACTTTATTGGGTGTCGTAACATTCGATATAGCTACAATATGTAGAGAAAATTGTTTCTGAGTGAGAGGTTGATATTGTTACGTTTTTATCAGTAAAAATCGGTTTGCTTTAATCGCGTTAGTTAATCTTCAGACTTTGTGAAAGAAGTTCCCTGCTGCGCTTTTATTTTATTATCGTGGCATTTGTATTATTCAATATTTGGGAATTGCTTTATCGACTTTTCGCATGCAAAGTTTATTGGATTCAAATTGCGTTATACAATAAACGAAAGGTTCGTTTTAAATTGGTAAAATTAGTTACATTATTTGTTGTTGATAGATTCACGATTCAGTAACACTGCATATACGAGTAATAAATATGTTTACTGAAGTTTTATTTAACAATTTAACCCACGAGGGAATTCTCACAAAAAAGTTGCATTTTCCGGGATAAAGTAGCCCATGTCACTCTCAAGCCCATATATTCTTATAAAACAATTTCAATTTAAAAAAAATGTTCCTTAATTAAGTCATAGTTTTAATTTAAGTCATCTTTCAAACAACATAGATTAATTATTATAAAACAATTTTCATCTAAAAAAAAATAACAATGAAGTTTTTTTTCAAACAAAAAAAGTAAATCAAAATCAGTTCATGTGTTTGGGTGCTACGATGCCATAGACACACAATAGACTAAAACACCCTCTGATGCGTTTAAAAAAACGTCAGTCTTTTGCTCCGTAGCTTTGTGAAAGAAAGACAAACCGTGAAACATACTTTTGCATTTATATAAAAGCGAAGATGTTGTTAAAACGTATTCTAATAGATTATTGAGTAGTAAGTATGTGCTTAAAGATTGTTTACGAAATTGCAACTAATTGGTTCGGATGCATAAACCAGCTCAAATAGCATATTTTTGCTAAGATTTCCTTAGTGTTGAGGAAATATGCTTAGTTATTTTTAACATAGTAAAAAGTACCTAGGTACATGTTACATAAAAGCTGCAATTCTGTCAAGCTTGATAAAATGCAAATGTATATCTATGCAGTTAGCGAAGTAAATAGCTTACATATTTTGTGTTATGTCGCAGTAAAATTTACAAGTCGTTTGAATTGGTTCCAATGAATGTTAGACTTTGTTATTGTGACATGGTGGTAATGTGTAAGTAAGTTATATCCAATGCTTAAAACATTAATCACCGCGAAGGGCCTACGTTGGAGAGTGCGGTTCCCTGTTAAACACCGGTTCGTTTTATAATTATTCCTAGATAAAAGCAAGTTCTACAAATACTTTACGATCTTTCGATCATGTTAAATATTTATGATTACGTAATGAATTAGAACTATGAAAATTAGCAATTTTACTGCCTAGCGTACTTTCTAAAACTAAATGTAGGGCATTTACAATAAATATGGCGTCGTTTGTTGCCATTAGCCATTTTTATTAATTATTTATTAGCCATAGGAAATACATATAAGGATATAAGGATTTAATGATATAAGGAGCCTCGATTAGGGGTCAAATATACGTATTTGTGTAGAATTTTTTTTCCGACTGTGATGTGAACTACTTGAAAAAATAGGATACAAGGTATAATAGGTAAAATAAAAATTCATCATGGAATTTAAAATTAATAAAAAACTCATACTCATAGTTTATATGTTTTGAGATCCATAGATTGATGACATAACCATATTATGTTTGCAACATACACTTTCATTATACTAACATAACTGAGATAATTAACTAATTACTTACTTAAGTAACAATTTGGAATGGCGAAGTATTGTTTTGTAGGAGAGAATTTATATAGCTTAACTTTATCATTTTAATATTTCTTGCACCTTAATGACGTCTAAAATACTTAGGCGACAAAAAACACAAGAATTCATGTCAGAAAGACAAAAGTAAATACATAATTATACTTTGTGAAACAGTCATTATAACATGCATAGTATTGTAGTCGCATGCGTAAGTAGTTCACGCAATAATATCTTGCATAAACGCAAGAACTAAATATCTGGGGCTGAATCATTCTTAAATTAACGAATACATGTCTCGTTTCCTTAAAAGCATAAAGAAGTTCAACTTGATTTACTTGATTATAAAATGAAAACATCGCATCGCTGTGAATGGTAGCTTACATTGCGAGATCAATGGGAGTTATGAAATTTAATTCACGAATTTTTCGTCTTACTCGCATTGATGTGCCAGTACTGGAATGTTAAGAGTGCCGAAAGGAAAGATTAATGGAGGCTTTAATTAATTCTTAATATGGCCTGAACACATTTTTAAAATAGCTTCATACGTGTAAGTTGTTAATGTTTTAAAATTAAAGAATACATATAGAAGTATACCGTCTGTATGGTGATATCATTAATAACTATTTAATACAACGCTAGGGATTGGAATTTGTTCCCTGCTGCTTTATTTCCTGAAGAATACAATCTGGGTCTCTTTTCTAGAGTGAATAGGCACCTCATGGCCCAGCCTGCTCCACCATCCACTACATCGTCACTTACTATGAGGTGAGGTGTGGTCAAACGCAGGTCCATTCGTACAAAAAAAAATCTTTTTATAGTTACTCACGAAACTAATGAGTGTAATGAAATAAATATATCGAGGTAGAATTAAAAGGTAGGGTTGTTTAACATGTTTTTATTTTTCATTAACTTCGTAACACACAACAATATACTATGACTTCATTTATTAAATTAATATACAACCAAAGCAATACAAACAATAATTGATAACACTAAGAACAGAAGTTCATTAACTAGAATCCGACATAATAAAACCTAGTATGATAATATGAAGATGCTACTTCAGAATCAGAACTAGAATTGTCTGCGTCAGATTTCTTCTCCTCTGTTTCTGATGTTAGCGGTTCATCAGCTTGAATGACTATTTGAGTGGGTTTAACTTCATCAACGTTGTCAACTTCATGATTATTCATGATTAAAGAAACAATGCCAGGAATTACTTTGACTGGAGCTTCATCTACTTTCGTATTCTGAACATCAATTTCTTTAGCTTCAGCTTGCTCTGCCATTTTCACAGGCTCTAGTGCCATAAGATTATCTCCAGACATCAACGTAATTTTTCCTTCATCTGCCATTTTATCAGTGATAACTTTTTCTGACTCTTGATGTACTGGCTTAGACTCTATTGTTTCAGTATCGGAGGTTTCTGTTCGTTGATTTTGGGTAGGCTTGTTTGGAAAAAAGTGGTTTATTTTAATGCCATTTCCTATGGGGTAGAAATGTCTCGTATGATCAGACACTGAAAAAGCGTGACCGCCGTGCTTGTTTACAGTCTTGGTGACAACGGCATTGAATCTGTGAAAACAAAAACATTAAAAAAATAAACAAATATTATAAAGAAGTAAAGTTTGTTTATATGGATTTAGGGACTAATTTCCAAAAACTAAGGGTCCGATTCTGAAAATTCTTTCACTAATAGGATAATTTTTATTTTCATACCTGTATGAACCCGGAGCGGGTTGTTAGTATACAAAATAAATAAAATTGTTTTAAAAGGGACTTATAAGTTTGGATGTAATTTAATGAGTATTGGTTTTAGAAAAAAGTACATGTACAAAAAGTGAGTCATTTTAAAATTAATTAATCAATAATCAATCTAGTAGACGGCGTGAAACTCGTGATTCTCTTGTACGATTTCAAGAGTTTGTATATTGTATTCTGTCACGGTCATATTTAAAGATATAATTGTATAATTGCCCATAGCAATATTCAGACAAACCTGGCTATCCATTTGATTGGACAAGGCTATATTTGCCATGCGCAGGTGCTTATGAATAAACTTGATTGTTTCTAATACTCATCATCATGTAAGAAGAATTTTCAAACGAGAACACAATTGAATCGAATAAAGGGACTGCTATGTCTATGATATACGATAATGGAAAACATTTTGATAACGTGGTCAATAGGCGTATGTAGTCTATCTACCATTAGAATGAGATATAATGGTCCATATTAGTACTCGTATATATCAGGAAAAGAACTTTAGAGTAATTTATGACGTAGAAGGAAGAGGAGTCAAACATAATTGTTTTACCATTTTTTACTATAAGCTTCAAACGTATCGTGAGTGAAGTTAACGGAGCATAAAAAAATAATATCCATTACAATTTATTTTTGTTTTAGAGCTAGTTTGCGGATGACTTAAATTTATAATATACGAGGAACTGCTATCTGACTAGCAGTCTCGAAATTAGGATGCTCTACTGTCTCATGATCGCATTTTTGCTATTATGACTGTGCAAAATTAAAAATCTTAGTTTATCACCCACGGTTTTCTCGTTATTCTGGCTAACCTTTTTCGGGATCAAGTGGCATATTTACTACCTCCACTTCAAATTTCACTCAGATTCGTTGAGTGGTTTCAGTGTGCAGAAGTAACAGACATACAACAAAGTCAGTAACCACATATTTTCTACTTTTGGTAGGTATAATTAGTGTAAATATGATAAAATAAATACCCGTTATAGTCGTCGGCATCATATTGAACCTTCCGCAGGGAACCATCAGGCTCCACAAGGCTGTACTCGCCACGGACTCGGTCACCATCTCGAGTCTCATGATGCATTTTGTGGTCTCCAGTCTTCTTGTCCGAAACGGCATACTCGAACTCGTATTTAGGGTAGGCCTAAAAAAGAAAAGATTATATTAAACATTCACACATTGTAAAGCTTGAAAATGTAGGGCTTAGAATTTAGAGTTGCTGAAAACTCAGTGGTAATGACGTCAGTTTGCAAACAGTAGGTGGTGGGAAAACATCGTGATGAAACCATAGCTCGGTGGTAGGGCATTTTCTAGTGCTTGTAGGGGCTAGCAACTACCCTCAAGTTAAGAATCCGTAGCCAAGCACCTATCGGTGTGTTTCAGCAACCCCACTTGAGAAACTGTTCCCAACCCACATAGTCACTTAACATTGGAAGACTTGTTGGCCACATGCTACTGTAATAAGTACAAAAAAGTTTACAAAATAAATAATACACAATTAAAAAAAGTTTTTTAGGTCCAGACTCAAAGTTTTCTTTTGCATTATTGGGATCGCTAACTTAAAAATAAGTACTTACAAAATACTCATAATATTTGTTTCCATGGGACTGGGAGCTAGCGGGGTGGTACACTTTGACTTCTTGCCACGTTTTAGAATTTTCTTCTCTATTTGATCCATTGCTATTACTACCACTGGGATCTATAAAAACTGCTTTGCTTGAAGTCACGAAGTAAATGAATAGTAAAAATACCTGGAAATATCATGAGAGGATTAATTAAAAAAACGAATTTATGGTATATTCACCTCTCGATTTAAATGCAAAAAATACCTTATGAGTCATTTTGAAATACATGGTAGATCTGTTTCTAACGGAAGGTACTAGCTAACTGTTAATAAAATGTGTCATTATAGACCATTTTATACTTTTCTCAATACTTATTACATAAAACGTTTAAAATCTTATTGTTAAGATACCATTGTTAGGTTTAGCGACGAAAGAATAGAGAAGATAAGCTTTAGGAAAGTACTGGTACGGTAAAATGTTATTTCGTTCAGTTTTTGCATTCAAAATAACTAGCTCAGTATTGCTCGTCTTATTTTTAGCGTATGACATCACGCATACCGTATATGGTCATGTGTAGTATTATAAATTAGACATTTAAATTTGATAATTCAGAAAAAAACAGTAAATGCTTTTTTCAAAGGATTTTTGTATGAACTCAGACCCACTGCTGTTACTATTTATATTCGCCTACCCGGGCGAAGTCGAGGTGAGTCGCTAGTTTTATATATTAAAACTTAGAAAATGAACTAACTAACTGATTAACTATAAGAATATATTAATATACCAAGTACCTATACATGGTTATACGAAATAAATCTCTGCCATCAACCATTTAAATCTTTAAGCATCTACAATCTGTTACAAGAGGACTTTTAAATCAGGCCATGTCCACGTTTTGATAATAGCTTGTAAGTCTTTATCATCGTATCATCACTATCGTCGATGTATTTTGAAAAGGGGATAGTCGGTTAAACTCTCACGAATCTGAGACTAAACTAGTCAAATATAAAATTAATTTTCTATGAGCATTCACTTGGCATAAATGCATACCTATTTATTTTATTCCAGTAATATAGTTTTTACCAACACATGATTCAAATATAATATTACAGTCAACTGAAATGCGTTTCATATATTAAAGGTTGTATTTTGCCCAATTTCCCCTACGTGATTTAGGTTTAAAATTTTATAAAAGAGAATGTAATCGCTTATCAGTTTTGCCATCTGTATCGGCCAATTCAATAGAGGCGATAGACTCATTATATTCTTATGGATGAGCATTTTAATTGAGTTGTATAGTTTGTTAAGAGTTTCTTTTAATACCTTACTTTACCCATTTTCCTCTACAATTTATTTGGTAAGGCGCTATGTGTGGATATGATTTACCTGCTCGTGACCTTAATTCGTGATAGGTTTTACTTAGTTAAAAACAAAAAGTTTGTATCTATCCGTATATTGCAATAAATAAAACATTATCATTAATCATTTTATCAATTGTTGATGACAGCTTAGTGGTGGTAGTACTGAAGGGCGGGAGCAGCCTTGACGTAGACGGGAGCGGCCTTGACGTAGGCGGGCGCTTGAGTGGGGGCGGTGTTGTGCACCACCGCGTTGAAGCCGCTGTGGTCGTCAGCGGTGTACTCCACGGTCCTGATGGAGCCGTCGGCCTCGTGCAGGGAGTAGGAGCCCTTCACCACGTCGCCGTCGCGCGACTCCGACTGCGACTTGTTGTCGCCAGTGTGCCCGTCGGACACGCTGTAGTTGTACTCGTACTTGGGGTAGGCCTGTCAAGTGGAGTCCGTGTGTTATTGAGCTGTTCTAACAAAGCATTATATTTACAAAATGTTATGGGTGAGCTATACTTACGACTTCTTCGTTGTGGTAGGCCTTGAGGACGGGAGCAGCGTTGTAGGCGAGGGAAGCGGGGGCAGCGTGGTAGGCTACAGCAGCGGGGGCAGCGTGGTAGGCGACGGGAGCTACCAGTTTAGTGGCCTGGTCGTGGCGTAAGATGGTCTGGGAGGAGACGGAGTTGGCAGCAGAGTAGTGGGCGGGGGCAGAGTGGTAGGCGACGGCTGCGGGGGCAGCGTGGTAGGCAACGGCGGCGGGGGCAGCGTGGTAAGCAACGGCGGCGGGGGCAGCGTGGTAGGCGACGGCAGCAGGGGCGGCGTGGTAGGCGAGGGAGGCTTGAGGTGCGTGCTCATCGTGGCGGACGATGCTCTGGGAAGAGACCGCGGACGCGGGGGAGTAATGCGCCTCTTGAAGGAGACCGGCCTGGGACACAGCCACGAAGGCACAAAGAGCTACGATCTGAAAATAAAAATACTTTTAGGTATTCATGTGATATAATTTCAATCTTTACGATTGCGGATTTTAGACGATCAAAAACGGTGAAGGAAAACATCGTGAGGAAACCGGCTTGCCAAAAACCACAATATGTAAGGGCATGTTATATATACCAACTCTCACTGGGCCAATGTGGTAGATTATGACCTTTACTCTCACAAGAGATGGCCTGATGATGATGGTACATAATTACGATTCATTTTCTACGTGCTTTTTTTCGAAGTAAACATAGTTGGTTTTTTTAAACTTTAACTCACTTTGCAGAACATGTTGGTTATTTCTTTGGAATCAATGTGTTAATGATACTCATGCAGTCATAGTTCAAGTTTTTATACTGAATAATCTCAGTAAATCGGTTCGGTAAGAGTAGTGGAACTTGTCAAACAAGCCGACGGTGACCTTGTTCCGTGTCACATAGACTTTGCGAATCAATCCATTCACTAATTGTTTCGAAAGCGTTCCTTGTATGACCGCCTCAATCCTTAATTGTAACTCACTCGTATACTTTACATAGAAATAGACAAACTAGATCTTGTATCATATTAAGTGATGAAATAGGTAGGTAAGGTAACAGCCGCTACTATGACTCTCAGATATCCGTTGCGTACATTTTATTTTCTTATCAACATGCAGGGACTATGTACTTTGGTGTTCCAATTATGTTGGCGTCCCATTTTGTCTCATACTAGTTTTACTAGTACATAATTAGTATTTTAAAGGTAAAAAAGTCAAGATTGGAGGCAGACAACCCGTTCCTCATCACATTGAACTAATAGCTCAAGAATGTTAAGCATTTAACTAAAATACCACGAGCCCAACTAGTCAAAAGGAAAGCAAAGTTGCTGGTTTTACGGTTCAATAAAATAATAACCATTGGCACTATTTTACGCCAAGAGAATGTTGAGGTTCATGTGCCGACATGTGATAATGTTTGACCTTGTTCTGGGTCACTGTAGGCTCGCATAACTTACCTAATTTGCTAGGTTGCTTTAAACTGGTATTAATATAAATACTCGATTTATTGACTTGCAGTTATCATCTGTTGTTTGAGCAGTCAACATCAATAAACATGTTCTCTAAAGTGAGTTCATACTATCATTACCAACCGAAACATTACATATTAATTCCATGAAAAACTGAAATAATTTGTCAATTTGTTTTTAGTTTAGGCTTGACATACATAGATAAAATCTATTTGTCTATAAATGAGCGGAGTGTGGCAATTCAACTCAGATTTGTTTTCAGCTGGTAGCCCTCTGCGCCCTAGTGGCCGCATCCCAGGCCGGTCTCCTGGCCGCGCCTGCTCACTACTCCTCGGCTGCTGCAGTATCATCCCAGAGCATCGTTCGTCATGACGAGAACGCGCCCCAGGCTTACCAAGCAGCTCCTGCTTACGCCTACAACGGTGCCCCTTCAGTCGCCTACCATGCCGCCCCCGCCCCTCTTGCCTACCACGCTGCTCCCACTGTTTCCTACCACGCTGCCCCTACTGTTGCCTACCATGCTGCCCCCGTCACCAAGGTCCTAGCTCAACACGATGATGAGATCGTAAGTATTACTTTTCCTTGAATACACATGCTGACAGCAAAATATTATAGGAGCAGCTCAATAACGCATGGATTCCACTCGACAGGCCTACCCCAAGTACGAGTACAACTACAGCGTGTCCGACGGGCACACCGGCGACAACAAGTCGCAGTCGGAGTCGCGCGACGGCGACGTGGTGAAGGGCTCCTACTCCCTGCACGAGGCCGACGGCTCCATCAGGACCGTGGAGTACACCGCTGACGACCACAGCGGCTTCAACGCGGTGGTGCACAACTCTGCCCCCACTCAAGCGCCCGCCTACGTCAAGGCCGCTCCCGTCTACGTCAAGGCTGCTCCCGCCCTTCAGTACTACCACCACTAAAAGGCCGACTACCATCGCACTGACTGATATTGTGCTAATTTGTTGTTGACTATTTATTCTAGAAAATATATGAATAATTATAATTGAATTTATGAATTTTCTTATTTTCTTATCCTTTCGATAATATTCAATTGATACACGCTATTTTAGTCAATCATATACCCAATTGATTTAAAAAAAATGTAGGCATGACAATGGTTCGGTCAACAGGACTATCACAACTTTAGCACCACAGGCAGGAAGAAATTAAAAAAAGTGTTTTAAAATAGCACTAAAATAAAATTTAAAAACATTTGTGCCAACAAAATGTTAGTTAGTATTGGTATCCAAGTATAAATTAATCTGCATAAAAAGTAAGTTTTCGATGGGCTTACAGATGTACCAATCAAGTAATGTTATAGTCTTAGCATATCCCTTAGCTATTCTTACTAAAATATAAAACAAAACGTTGTTTGCAACGGCGATGTCGAAGGACGTCGCTACGGCTGGACAGCTTTTGTTAAAATGCTGCATATACTTATACTAGCTGCGGATGCACCCGCGTGGATACTCAGAATAAAAGATAGTGTGTTTAGAAATATTGTACCTCTTCGATAGTGAAAAATCGTTCAATACCGAAACAGTGATTCCAAAGATTAATTCATCCAACTAATAAACAATAATTTATGTAGATCACAGAAAACTACAGACTACTCCATTTTTTGGTAAAATTGTAAAAATGCGGGATCAAAACCACGAGGCGGTTTGTAGTTTGTTTGAGACGTGTTTGAACTATATAAATGACATGCAAAATCTGTTTACCAAAATCAAATTCTATTAGGCTCTAAAGTTAAATACTCAATTTCTAGAAGTTGAAACGGGCGTAGCGTAGCGTAAATTTGACGTTTAAAATGATCGCGTGTATCATAATCTTTCTTTCTTTTTTTTTGTCACACATATTGTCCTCACCCCAAATTAAGCTCGAAACTTGTATTATGACAACAAATAAGTAGGTACATCTAATTTTAAGCCCTGACATATATATGTACTTATCGATGGTTGCAAAAGATGTGAGGGCTGACCAGTGGCAACCTATTTAATTTTTCCTACACGAATATTGGAGGTTGCATACGTTAGTGCCTCATAAATTACAATAATATGCAGCTCGGAGGATTGTAGGCGCTAAATTAGAAAGCGCTATGGAAAGCACCTTCAAAATCTTGGCAGACTGCGGATTCGAATTTGAAGTCTAAAAGAGTTACATTTTTCACACAATTTATTCGTCTAATTTTACTTGACAGCTGATGTATTACTGATTACATATGTCCTGGAGATAACTTTTACATTTTGGCTGGTACCTGATTTCACATGATGGAATATCACAATGCAGTGTGTTAACGCGGCAGCTAAGTATTATAGCCGAGCACGTCTCCAAATAGCGGGGGGAAGGATAGCTGGTTAAATAAGGGATGATGACGACTAACCTGGTCTTCCACTGGCACTGTACAAGGCACACTACAATCACCTCGGGTTGGGGTTCCTCCTTGTAGGTGGCTCGGTCTCCAAATAGGAAGTTCCAGCCTTGGAGCGCTTCTTTACGGCTTCTTCAGGTTTATCTCTTCACCAGAGCGGGCTTCAATATGGATGGTAAGTAGACTGTATTTGCGGTGCGGCGCGGCGCGGAAGTGATATTCTAAAGCGAAGCGGTAGTCGCAACGGACGAGGGTCGATCGCAGACTACTTGTCGCGGCAAGCAGCTGCTTGTAAGTACGTATGTGACAACACAGGTCGTCGCCAAAAATATAAGGGAAGATGAGGGTAGGTATAATAAAAGTGCCAATGTAAGTGGCGCGTTCACAGTGACTATAGGAACAAAATATCTGATGCGATTTGTCAGTCGCGGATACTGACTCTTCATTTTCAACTTTTTAGCGTGCTAAACGTTTATATTGTTTTAAAATGCATCTATTTATTTGAATGTCCTGTAGGAGAATGGAAGAAAAAAAATTCAAATCACTTTAGTTTTTTCCAAAACCTACGAATACTATTAAGAAGTTCTAACTAGTCTTGGTCTTTTGGCTGGATGCTAAGCATGGCATACTCTATGGCTATCTGTTTAGTCCATTTTACCTCCAAGTGTTTACTCTTAATTGATCAGCTAGTACGATGTCATCATTCTTCGTCCGTGGCTAGTACCAGTTTTTGTGATTATACGTATCTAGGTATATGGATAAAAGTGAATTATGTATCACTCACAGATTAATCACGAAATCTTGAAAACTACAAAACCTATACGAAGCTAAAATTTAGCGAGCGCATTC
Source organism: Opisthograptis luteolata (assembly GCA_931315375.2). Lineage (NCBI taxonomy): Eukaryota > Metazoa > Arthropoda > Insecta > Lepidoptera > Geometridae > Opisthograptis > Opisthograptis luteolata. The sequence continues at coordinate 5,063,464 of OV928038.1, read as the reverse complement.
TCCTTGGGCAGTAAATGTTCGCTAAAATAGAATTTGGAAATTGTAGGATGTATAAATAAATATAACGGATCAGCAACATCGAGAGACGTAAGAAATACTTGCGCTTTTTACTCATAGAAAACAAACGAATCATTCAATTAACCAATTCTATTCTAAACGTCTGCGTAGAAAAATAACCACGCATAGGCGCGTATAGTAAGTGAATGTAAGTTGATGCGATATGATAATATTTGACCTAGAACAAGGTCGCCGTAAGCTCAGTACCACTACTTGCTTAAACCGTTTCAGGTTTCTGAGATTTAGTATTTATATAAATACTCGATCTATGGACTAGCAGTTACAATCTGATCCTTGATCAATCAACACCAACAAATATGTTCTCAAAAGTGAGTTGCAATATTATTTGATATCGAATTTGCCTAATCAGTTACCTACTTGACTTGCTACATCTGTAACAAATAATAACTAAATCTAATAATGTGATACTTTTCAACGTTTTGCTGTCAAAACTCTATTTGCTAAGCAAGCGTGGTACATGCACGATCACCTCATCGTTTTTAATCGGGTGAAATTGTGGACAAACGCTAGTTTAACCAACGTCAAAAAAAAAACGAATTAAAAAAGAATTCAAGTTGAAGAAAAACTAAAAGCAATGCTAAAGAAAGAAGTATTTATTTATCTTTTTCGTTCCAGATTGTAGCCCTTTGCACCCTGGTGGCCGTGTCCCAGGCCGGTCTTCTGTCCGCGCCCGCACACTACTCCTCTGCGGCTGCAGTTTCCTCCCAGAGCATTGTTCGTCACGACGAGAACGCGCCCCAGGCATACCAAGCAGCTCCTGCTTACACCTACCACGGTGCCCCTTCTGCCGCCTACCATGCCGCCCCCGCCCCTCTTGCCTACCACGCTGCTCCCACTGTTTCCTACCACGCTGCCCCTACCGTTGCCTACCATGCTGCCCCCGTCACCAAGGTCCTAGCCCAACACGATGATGAGATCGTAAGTATTACTTTTCCTTGAATACACATGCTGACAGCAAAATATTATAAGAGCAGCTCAATAACGCATGGATTCCACTCGACAGGCCTACCCCAAGTACGAGTACAACTACAGCGTGTCCGACGGGCACACCGGCGACAACAAGTCGCAGTCGGAGTCGCGCGACGGCGACGTGGTGAAGGGCTCCTACTCCCTGCACGAGGCCGACGGCTCCATCAGGACCGTGGAGTACACCGCTGACGACCACAGCGGCTTCAACGCGGTGGTACACAACTCCGCGCCCGCCCACGCGCCCGCCTACGTCAAGGCCGCGCCCGCCCTCCAGTACTACCACCACTAAAAGGCCGATTACCAACGCACCGACTGATATTTGCTAGTTTGTTGTTGACTATTTATTCTAGAAATTATATGAATAATTATAATTGAACTTATGAATTTCCTTAACCATATCCTTTAGTCTCTATCAAGCTAGTTTAGTCAATTATATAATTGTTTATAAAAATATTTGAAATAATATTTTTAGTTAGAAATTAAAATCGAAAAGTAATTAAAAATAGGACTAAAATAAAATTTAAAGACATTTAATGTGAAAACGAAATTGGTAATCCAAAAAACAAGTATCCAACTATGCAAAAAAATCTAAGTTGCGTGTGCTTTATTGACATTCTTACGCAGGCTACATTATTTGACAAGACCTACACACCAATAGATAGACCAATCAAATAATGCAATAGTCGCAGCAGATCCCTTACCTATCGGTACTAAAATATTATGAAAGTAAAACGTTTTTGGCCATTTGCTTGTCTTTATGTTTCGTCAATACGGTTGGACAGTTTTTGTTAAAGTGTTGAATATAAACCAGCCACGATTTCATTTGCTTGAAGATTCCTATTAGATTATTACCAGAATAAAAGATAATGTATAAAGTTTTATAAATATAGTAGCATATCGTATTATATATACTCTTTGATAGCAGCGTTTTAATAGTGAAAGAATTTTCACTAATGGTCACCAAATAGGCTTTGAAGTAGAATACTCAATTTATACTGGTAAAAAAAAATAATTTTATTTCATTTATTTAATACACAAGACAAATTACAATCAATTTCTTTAACAAAATGTAACATAGACAATATCTGAACTGGATTGCAACTCAAAATATGTGTATACATAAAAACAAGGTAAGGGAGTATCGAGACGAGTGAGATGAAAGTACCCATCCACAGAGCATGAAACTTTGCAGATGGGCACCCCAACACGGTACAATCAATTTTGCTTACAAACTAAATACTATCTATGGGATGGACTGTTTGAACGCACAGCGGCTGCGTCCAAACAAATAATAAATGTGATTGCATCCAAAACGTTGTCAGCCTGTTGTTTCTTGCTTATTCTTTTGCTGGTGTAAAGATGTTAGAACAGGCGTAGCGTAGCGTAAGTTTGACGTTTTATAGTGATTACAGTCATGTATCTTACATGAAGGTATACGAGTATATTTAATTTTTGATGGTTACCCTCATACGTGCCCGGCGTGATGGTTGAAAAGATGTGAGGGCTAACCAGTGACAACCTGTTCACTTTTTCTTCACGAATATTGGTGGTTTCATACGTTAGTGCCTCTTAATTTACAATGCTATGCAGCACTATGAAAAGCGTCTTCGAAATCATACAAGACAGCAGATTCCAATTTTGTGTCTGAAAGAAGAGATTTAATTCTAGAGTAACATTTTTCACACAATTTATTGATCTTTTTTTAATTGTCAGCTGTTAAACCTACTTACTGATTAGAGCTAAGCTAGATACAGCTTTGATATTTTTACCGGTACCCGATTATTGTCAAACTATATGAGCAAAATAGCTGATGCAATTTGTCGGTCCCGGTATAATACTGATTAACTGTTCATGTTCATCTCTTTAGCGTTCTAAACGTTTAAATTGTTTTAAAGTATAAATTTATTTAGATGTATTACAGGTAATATGACATTTTATCAACCTACATAGGGAATAAATTTATGTCATTTCAATTTTATTCCAAAAAACATACGAAAGAACACTATAAAATCTTCTTGTTAAATAATTATATCTTCTTCTTCTTCTCTTCTTTTATATATAAAAATCCATTGCTGTTCGTTAGTCTCGCTAAAACCCGAGAACGGCTGGACCGATTTGGCTAATTTTGATCTTGAAATGTTTGTGGAAGTTTAGGGAAGGTTTAAAAGGTGACTTTTATTGGCAATACGAAGTTCGCCAGGTCAGCTTTATTTAGATAAAAATAATGATAAAAATAATAAATATCTGACGATATTCATACCTAAATAGAGAAATAAATACTTATATAGATAGAAATATCCAAGATTCAGGTACAAATATTCGTGCTCATCACACATATATTTGTCCTTACCGGGATTCGAACCCGGGACCGCTAGCTTCTCAGGCAGGGACACTACCAACTCGGCTACCGCGTCGTCAAGGTGAAATAACACTTTGGCACAGATTAATTACGAAATCTCGTAAACTACACAAATGATGCGTAGCTAAAACTAAATGGATTTTTGAAATTATACATCCAAAAACATCCAGATACGTAGCAAATACTTGCGCTTTTTATTAATTGTGTATTATTACACAAAAATGTGTAAAAATGTGTATTGTGTACAATTAAGACATATATAGATTTCAAGGATAAATATTTTATGGATTTTAATAGGCAGATTGTAATTCAATAATTAATTCTATTCTAAACATCTGTATAGAATATATTTCTTCAAAACTTACCACGCATAGGCGCGTATCAATAAGTGAATGTATAAGTTGATGCGATATGATAATATTTGACCTAGAACAAGGTCGCCGTAAGCTCAGTACCACTACTTGCTTAAACCGTTTCAGGTTTCTGAGATTTAGTATTTATATAAATACTCGTTCTATGGACTAGCAGTTACAATCTGATCTTTGATCAATCAACACCAACAAATATGTTCTCAAAAGTGAGTTGTAATACTTAATTCGATATTGAATTTGCCTAATCAGTTACCTACTTTACTTATTACATCTATAATAATTACTAAATCTAATAATGTGAAAACTTTTCAACTTTTTTTTAAAAACTCCCAAGTTATGAGTGAATGTGTATTTGCTAAATAAGCGTGTAATACATATTCGGTTCCTATTGGACGGAAAACTTTTCATATAATGATTTAAGATAAGTATTATGTTAAAGACATGAGTATTTATTTACCTTTTTCGTTTCAGATTATAGCCCTTTGCGCCCTGGTGGCCGTGTCCCAGGCTGGTCTCCTGTCCGCGCCTGCACACTACTCCTCAGCGGCTGCAGTTTCCTCCCAGAGCATCGTTCGTCACGACGAAAACGCGCCCCAGACTTACCAAGCAGCTCCTGCTTACGCCTACCATGGTGCCCCATCTGTCGCCTACCACGCTGCCCCTACTGTCGCCTACCACGCTGCCCCTACCGTTGCCTACCACGCTGCTCCCGCCCCTCTTGCTTACCATGCTGCCCCCGTCACCAAGGTCCTAGCTCACCAGGATGATGAGATCGTAAGTATTACTTATTTTCCCTGAATACACATAGGCACTGACAACAAAACTTTATAAGAGCAGCTCAATAACGCTTGAATTCCACTCGACAGGCTTACCCCAAGTACGAGTACAACTACAGCGTGTCCGACGGGCACACCGGCGACAACAAGTCGCAGTCGGAGTCGCGCGACGGTGACGTGGTGAAGGGCTCCTACTCCCTGCACGAGGCCGACGGCTCCATCAGGACCGTGGAGTACACCGCTGACGACCACAGCGGCTTCAACGCGGTGGTGCACAACTCCGCGCCCGCCCACGCGCCCGCCTACGTCAAGGCCGCGCCCGCCCTCCAGTACTACCACCACTAACGGGCCAACCACCGCCGACTGATGTTGTACTGAGAGAATAATTGTTGACTATTTATTTTAGCAAATATATGAATAACTTCGAATGAAGTTTGGTATTTTATTTACATAAGCAATCAAATAGGCAGACTATCAGTTACACCTTTAATACATATGACGCACTGAACCCAAATCCATGTTTTTATATTAGAATGTTTATTTGTAGATTCAAAAAGTACAAGAACAATTTTGACGCATTATTTGGAATTCAATAGCTCTGGTTTTATTGCGCTGTGTTACAATCAAGGTACTTAGGTAAATATGTCAAAATGTCTTTGAATTCGTTGAGTCATTTCAGTATGCAGAAAGTAACGAACAAACACACTCATTCACTCACAAACTTTCGTATTTTTAATAGTAGCACATCACAAAAGTGTCTAAAAAGCACTACCATAGACGCAATAATAATCTTGCCAGTTACAAGCATTTTCCTTAAAAAGTTGGGTAGATGGTAAAGTCTTCAGATACTAAATTAGAATTTTATTTACAAATTGCAATTTGTGTAATTAATTACAAAGTTACGTGAGCAGATCATTTTTCTAATCTTACTAATAGGTATTATGAATGCGATAGTTTGTATGTGTGTGAATGTTTGTTACCACGTATCGTATCATACCGTATCTACTTAACCATTTTGATGAAATTCGGAATGGAGGTATACCCTGGATTAACACATAGGCTACTTTTTATCCTGGAAAAAGGTTTCTGTGGGATACGGGAAGACGTGGTTGAAACCGCGGGATGCAACTAGAATTTCATATATTTCTATGAAGTTTGCAAATGTCCTCCCCCCCCCCATTGCCCCATTTAAATAAGCAATATGTATCTACAGTAATAAAACTCTCTGTATAATGTCAATAGATTGTAAGGGGTATCCCTTACAATCCACGATCAATCTTGTAATATGTCTGTGAGCTTATGTGCAGTAACGTGCGGAAACAAATAATAGGATTATAAAACTTATTTTTAGGGTTCCGGATCACAAAATGAAAAACGAAATGTACCTATGTCTGTTTGTCAAGACTCGTTTTCTCTAAAGTACGTTTATGTATTAAGTTGAAATTGATATCCAACTAGCTGTTCCCCGCGGTTTCACCCGCGTGGGCTACAGCTTTATGCATGCAAAGTCTCAGCCCGATCGGTTTATATTGACAAAGTTTCATTTCTTCATCATACTGTCATCCCCTATTTTATCCCCTTGGGGGTAGAATTAATCAAAATCCTACCTACCTCCATGCCAAATTTCAGCCCGATCCGTCAAGTAGTTTGGGCTGTGCGTTGATAGATCACTATGTCAGTCAGTCAGGCACCTTTGAGTTATATATATTTAGAAGATACCGGGGTCTACGGATTGTTTCAGCTGTGAAAAACCCAAACTTATAATTGAACGCTATCAAAAGATATGACTGTTTATGTAGCATGTTTTTGCATATTACGCAATGTCAAGCAATGTCTTATAGCCCATATGAAGGAAGAAGTCTGAAAACCCTATATATGTAGTAAAATAACAAAAAAAGCATATTACTATCACAAACTTACTATTTGTCGTGTCTAGAAATCAAACGGCAAAGTTAAGTTTCTCCTTTGGCGAACTATTGAACTTGTATATACTTACATACTTACTACTTACTTACGAGTTCTTACGGAACCCTCTGTCCGCGAGTCTAACTTGCGCTCGGCAGGTTTTTTTAAAAGCAAAATCTTTTTTTAATGTGAAAAATCTCAAGATACAAGTAAAACATTTCGCTGATAAAAAAGAGTAGTATCAGTATCATTGCAATTTTTCAAAATATTGCATGAATTTTGTGCATTTTCGGTTTTTGATAATCACACTAGAAAACCGGGAAAAATATTCTATACTCAGCTGGCATCACGAGTGAGAAATTGCCGCGTAGTTGTCTGTAGCAGTTTAAACCATCAAACAAAATTATTATTACTTACTTCGGTTCTATGCAATAGCGCACATAGTTTTCTTACTATAATACTATTCACATGGTGTTATTGGTTGCTATTGGTAAGTAAATGTATCTGGGCCCGTAGCCAAGATGCATTCTGCAATCGTTGACGCTAATAGAAAACAAGAAAAAAGTATTGGTTTGACATATTTCAACGCTAAGTCACGTGGTCAGAAATATGTCAAACCAATACTTTTTTCTTGTTTTCTATTAGCGTCAACGATTGCAGAATGCATCTTGGCTAGAGGCGCTGATGATTGTCGTTGACAATTAAACTTTTGGGAAATATAAAGGAAAAAAATATTAGATTCGAACTTATTCGTATATTTGCTAAAATAAATAGTCAACAATTATTCACTTAGTACTACATCAGTCGACGGTGGATAGGCCGTTAGTGGTGGTAGTACTGAAGGGCGGGAGCAGCCTTGACGTAGACGGGAGCGGCCTTGACGTAGGCGGGCGCTTTAGTGGGGGCAGTGTTGTGCACCACCGCGTTGAAGCCGCTGTGGTCGTCAGCGGTGTACTCCACGGTCCTGATGGAGCCGTCGGCCTCGTGCAAGGAGTAGGAGCCCTTCACCACGTCGCCGTCGCGCGACTCCGACTGCGACTTGTTGTCACCGGTGTGCCCGTCGGACACGCTGTAGTTGTACTCGTACTTGGGGTAAGCCTGTTGAGTGAAATCAATGCGTTATTGAGCTGTTCTAATAAAACCTTAAATTGACAAAATGTTTAAACAGGGGAGAGCTATACTTACGATCTCTTCGTTGTGGTAAGCCTTGACTACGGGAGCAGCGTGGTAGGCAAGTTGGGCGGGGGCAGCGTGGTAGGCGATGGGAGCTGGGGCGGCGTGGTAGGCGACAGCGGCAGGGGCAGCGTGGTAAGCCACAGCAGCGGGAGCGGAGTGGTAAGCTTGAGGCGCATTCTCGTCGTGACGAACAATGCTCTGGGAAGACACTGCAGCAGCCGACGAGTAGTGGGCGGGAGCAGGCAGGAGACCAGCCTGGGATACGGCCACTAGGGCGCAAAGGGTTACCAGCTGAAAAAATAATAATTTTCTTTAAAAACTAAATTCAGGTTGTCTTACAGGGTGCAACGTTATTGAAATAGCATTCTAAAATTCATTATAATTTTTACTTTTAAATAACTTGTAAACATTATAGCGGGTGGATAATAACATGGGCTTATTATGTAATCGGATCAGTAAATGAAAATATACAATATTCAGAGGACTTCAATAAATTTTTTGCAAATATTGCTTTGATCATTTAAAGTTTTTTTTAAACATTTTGGGACGCTAGGCTTTAACTCACTTTGCAGAACATAATTGTTGATTGTTTTGCTGTTGTGTGCTAACAGTGAATGATAACAAAACGTAATTGGTGGGCACTTATATACTTACTTGAACACGTATTGGCTTAGAGCTAACCGAACGACCTCGCCTTAGGACATAGTTGAGGAGTCAGGCAAATCTACACACTACCTAACACTACTTTCGAATTGAACTGCACCAAATAATTTTATCTGTTTAATTTATACTATAGTAAAATATCACACCTTCTTGGATTGGATGTTTTGTAAAACCTTAGCACGGAAAATTAGACAATAAGATCAAATTTACGGAAATTTGTTATGTATGACGTACTCGTATAACTAACGGGTGTTTATAAAACCGGCCCATAACCTAGAAAACTAATTAATTTATTGAGACAACTATGTCATAAAACAATAGTATTAAATATAAAACTGTATATCAAAACTTATTCTAATTTTAAATATGATAAATATATTTCAACTAAATAATAATCAACTTTTGTGTTTTGGTTTGTTTAGATAGCTTGTGAATTTATGTCTTATAAATTCACAAGCTATCTAAGCTAGCTAGCTAAGTTATTTATGTATAGAGTTTTCTTTGTGATGGTCCCTTCCCTGATACATAAGCGTTTTCACAGGGTGTACAATTGAAGGCAAAAAAAATGTTTGCGGGAGACTCGGAGGTTTCACAATATTTGTAGGTGGTAGAGGCGCTGACTTCGGCTGGTTAGCGCTGGATGGTTGGGGTGCCTTCTGATGCAGGTTAGCAATGGCGTAGTTACGCGCAATGTTCAGATGAATTCGCGGTATATGCTGGTATGTTAACGAAGGCTTTTCCAAGGCCAGCTCATTATGCAACCTGAAAATTGAAAACATAATCTGTAGGTACCGTCAACGGAAAAAATTGTTAAAAAAAAGTCAAATTTTCCGATTTTCTTTATCATCTTAAGCACCAACCTTCGACCGAATCATCCCTTACAATCAGATCCATCAAACATATTTCAAAAGTAGAGTATGATCAGCGACATTTGTCGCTGACTGTACTTTAACTAACTTAAAATAAAATGTATGGTAAGTGTTAATGTTCCTTACGAGTATGTATATTGTAGAGGTCTTAAATCTCTTAGAAGAGGTGATGCAAATTTGTTTGGTAGCAATCCCAGGAAGTTATAACTCTCAGACACTGGTTGTTCCTCTGGATTTTTAAAGGTTGACGTATTATCTACGATTTCATGTTTGTTTTTCTGGTAGAAAACAAACTTTGGTACCTGTAACAAAAAACACAAATTATTAATTTTCAGTAATTTGAAAGTCAAAGTCTAAAAACGATTAGGTATAAGAAACGTACGTGGATTTTAAATATAGCCATAAATAGCTGAATAAGATGTCAAAATAAAATATAATGGTAGAACACTAGGAAACGTCTAACAAACTCGATGTAAGAGTATCATCTACCAAACGCCCTCCTTTCATATCCATGAAGAAAAAACAAGATGGTAAAATACAGGTCTGTTATCTATAAACTATTTTCATGCGCAATACAAACCTTTTCAAGAAAGATGTACATACCTGATGTTTTTCATAGTTTATTTGAGGCGTAACAAAGCGATCAGCTTGTTCAATGAAACGGTGAATATGTGGCAATACTTCCACTTTATGTCCCGGTATGAATGATTTGTAACGACTTTGCTCATTCGCAATGTCCTCATCTTGATTTTCTTGTACTAATCGAGGCTCTAGGTGATCTTTTTTTACAATTCCGTCTATATGAACTGCCTTAGACTCATATAGTTTGGCTGCGTTTTGCTGATTTAGATTCTCATTAGGTTTAATTTCATATGGGAGTGGTGCGTATTGAATTGATCGATACCTCACCGGGTTCGTATCATGTTGACGATAAACCTTTTCTTCTTGTTCTGGATCCACGTAGTTCGATTTCTTGTAGTCATGGATGGTACTGTACTTGTAAGATAACGGTACATCTCCACGATGGTAGCTTTGTGATGATATAGCAGATTGTTTTTGGTTTGCGTCACTTCCATACGCACTTATTGATATTATTAAGAAAAGTGTTGACCTAATCTGAAAAATAAATTTATGTTTACTTCACATTTCTTTTTCGAGTAGGTAATTATGCTGAAAATAATTGTGAGGTGTTGAGTTTTTTCCAAGAAAATAATCACTGCAAATCCAAGCACTTTCCACTGAACTCACTTTGTAAAGCATGTTTCTAAAGTTCCTCAGCAAGTGACGATCGGAAGTGTTTCCAGATTCAAACCGCTACACTTATATACGTGTACTAATCACAAAGAGAAATCAACCGTTGCATAACAATTAATATTATGACTTGATATATGTAGAGTAAGTAATTATTCTCAGTTTCCGGCACGTGAGTCCTGTAACAAAGCCGATGGGCTTTCGGGCCTTTCACTTCTTTCTTTTCTCCTACGACGCAAAGCGTACCTAATATCTTTACTGAATGATCTGATTGACTGTGTAGCCAGGGCCGGACATGGTATGTTTACATTGCCGCTTATGATATCAATGGACTTTTATTTAATTTTAATCTATTGTTTGCAGCGGGTAACAAGTAAGCATTACGTCAACTTTTTATTCAATCTCTAGCCATACACATAGCGGACGTGATTATAGATGTTGAAGGTATTATAGGTATTTTATCTATTTCACCCGTTTCAGCGCCAGCGCTAGCGTAGTATATCTAATCTTCTTTTGTGAGGAGGTTGGAACTTTGGAACAGACGTCGCTAGTTCGTTTTAAAATGATAACATGTATCCTACTAAAGATTATAAAATATAACAAAAAAATATATATTAGAGTTGGATAGAAAATTAAACTAAATACTAAATAAATTTATTTGAGTTTGAGTTGCTTTGTTTTATCATTATTCCTAATTATGTTACTGACTAGCGACTCACTCTGGCTTGGCATGTATAGGCAAAGATTTCGATAACCAGAAGTTTTCTCAAAAACTTTAAATATCAAATCTAAGTGTGTAATGTAACGATTTTTTGTAGACCTATTGGACGACTACATTTCTTTCATAATCATAAATGTAGGCTTCCAAAAGGTCTACAAAAATTTGATGACATTGAGACGACTATCAGACTAACTGGAAGATATTTTTTTGATATTTAAATCTAACAAATTTAAATCCTACGTGACATGAACAAATTTATCAAAATTATATCAATGCTAGAAGGTACTTGGTGAAAACAAGTTGTCGGTACAAGAGTGTAGGCTAATGCCCCGAGGCGTTTTTTATTTGGTCCAAGCACATAAATATAAATAGATTTACTAGCAGACATTTAGAGGTCATCAAGTATTATTTCAGTTACGGATTTCGACTTTTTTCGACAACATTTTGATAATATTATTGGAGTTTTTATACATTATACTACATTATACTGCTGTTCCCTGCGGTTTCACCCGCGTGGGCTACAGTTCACATTTTTAGGCCTTTAGGGGTTGAATTTCAAAAAAACTTTTCGTAGTACACCATCCTATGCATCAAGACAAACATACCCTCCTCAAGTTTCTATGACCACCGCTTTAAGCTGTGCGTTTATAACAGTCAGACAGGACTTTGATTCTTATAAATATAGATAGATTACCTACTAGTTGCAATCCACGGTTACACCTGTGGTTATCCCGTTATTCCACCGCATGAACATTTTTTCGGGTAAAATTGCCTACTCGTAAATCAAGGGAAATAAGCCATATATAACACAAATTTCATTCAAAGCTGTTGAGGCGTTCCAGCGAAAAGAAGTAGGTAACAAACATATCCACTCACTCACTCTCAAACTTTCCCATTCTAGAACGTTAGTAAGATTAGTGGTTTAACTAGATAGAATAACTATGTCTGCTTTTTTGTTATTTTTTCACGCCTAAACTGCAGAGCGTGATGAAATTTGGTATGACGATAGATTGAGCCCTAGGGAAGAACATAGAATAAGTAGTTTTTATCGCCATAGTTGATTAACATGTTTTACTAAATAACATATTTTGTTGTACAAAATGTAGCTTTTTTTTAAAACAAAACACAAGAAAAAAAAAATTGTATGTAATTGTTTCTTTTCAATCCGCTATCACCTATGCCTAGCGTCTATTAATTTGCTACTTGAAAGGTACATACTTGCTTAATTTCAATATTTGATATACATACAAATATATTATCTATGCAACGTAACGCGCGGGTGACAGCAATCGGTCGACTATGCGACGTGTTATCCGTGACCTTAGAACTGGGTCATATTACATTTGGGAATAGGCATGTGGCGCACCTTGGGACGCTTGATGTTTCAATCAAAATATCATAGGACAATGTGTGGAGCGAAAGTAAAAGAGCTCATGTCACTAACACGTCATAATATACATACCTAGACTAAGGCACTAATCTATCAGCCTCTAAGCTGGTATACTAGAAAAGACGCTTAAGCGATTAATCAGTACTTGAGCACAGATTTGACGCTGTCAGTTCATACAAATATGTCACTTAATCGTTACTCAAGCATTGATCAACACTTGAACGTCATTCTGGAATACCAGCCTAAGATAGAGTTTTGATGGAAATACCGCGTATACGCACATACCACAAGTCACATAGTTGGTGCCACGCTTCACCTGAATTGGGAACTGCATTTTAAGTGAGGCTGCTAAAACAATTCTGTAAATGAACATCTTTATGTTTAAAGACACTTGTAATGCGAATAATTTCACTAAAAAAATAATACTAACGTTGTTATATGTAAGCACAGATTAAGTAGGAGTTGATAGGACCATCTTTGAGATAAAATATTGCACCGCATTCATTCATAACCGTGAATGAATCATCTTTTAATGAGATGAGTTCGAAGACTCCACTATCACGGCCACTACAATTTACTATGACCTGCATTTACATATCACGTTTGTGTGTTGTGAACTTGTGACCTCACACCGTTTAATATCGGCAGATCATCCATATTTCATTCTATACGATAATAACAATATTATAAATGCGTAAGTAGCTCTCTCTGTTCTTCTATCTGTTTGTAACCATTTCACGCCTAAACCAGTGATTCGATCTTAACTAAATCTTAGAGCGTATAATTGTTAAAAAAAACATATTTAGTTCACCTTTTACGCTACCAAAAGAAATTTAGTGCATTGATCGTCAGTCACTCAGCGACGGAAAGGCTTTATATAGTCGGAAATTATTTATACACCTTCAGAACAATTATCATTATATTCATATAATATATTAGCAGATACAGCATAGACATGATATTTCACTACCACTCTGTTATTTAGTACTCTTTTATCCATATCGATATTCTAAAATTGTAAACGCACATAACTTACATTTATATTGTTGGGTTGTTTATATTGCAGTATTGCCAGAACCAGAATAAATTATAACAGAAGGCATATTGAAAATTATAAAACTGGTTCAAGTATACTAGCCGGGGACTTTTAAGAAAGCTCTCGTTTATGATATAGTTGACAGCTTCATGACCTGTTGACCTTGCGGCGCCCAAAATGTTACCACAGGGTATATAAACCAAGCTCTACTGATACAGAGCATCAGTTGTACTCTGTCATACACAGCAAAATGTTCTGCAAAGTAAGTGATCTGATAATATAGTGAATTTAAATATTATGTGATTAGTGCAAGTGTGAGCCCAAAATGGCTAGATGTGTTTACCAGTGCAGATAAGCAGTGATATTTGGTTCCAGATCGTTTGCCTGAGCGCCGTTCTGGCAGTGTGCGCCGCTGGGCTCCTGCCCGCTGCCCCCGCACACTACTCCTCCGCGGCCGCGGTCTCCTCCCAGAGCATCGTGCGCCACGACGAGCACGCGCCCCAGGCTAAGCTCGCCATTGCCGCACCCGTCGCGTACCACGCTGCTCCTGCCGTGGCCTACCACTCCGCCCCCGCTCTCCAGACCTACCACGCTGCCCCCGCTCTCCAGACCTACCACGCCGCCCCCGCTCTTCAAACCTACCACGCCGCCCCCGCTCTCCAGACCTACCATGCCGCCCCTGCTGTCCAGACCTACCACGCCGCCCCTGCTCCCCTCGCCTACCACGCCGCACCCACCCACAAAGTGCTGGTTTCCGCTAACCACGAGGAATACGTAAGTATCGAGCCACACTTATTCTTGCTAGGCATTGTAAGAAAGTCGAAAGTCAGCCGTAGACAGTAGATGTGACACCCTTATGTTGCAGGCTCACCCTAAATACGACTTCTCGTACTCCGTGGCTGACGGACACACCGGCGACAACAAGTCCCAGCACGAGACCCGCGACGGTGACGCCGTGCACGGCGAGTACTCCCTGGTAGAGGCTGACGGTTCCGTGCGCACCGTGCAGTACTCCGCCGACGACCACAGCGGCTTCAACGCGGTCGTGCACAACTCCGCGCCCTCGCACCATGCCGCGCCTGCGCACCAAGCCGGCCATCTGCTCCTCGCCCACCATTAAATCAATGGAACTAGTCAACTGGATACGATGTATCTCCTAATTTGTAAGCTACGAAACGCTCTGTAAATAGTTCGTATGTATTTATTTTATAAATAAAGCAAAATGTTGAAGAATAAGACGGTTTTTAAGATTTTATGAATACATGTTCCCAACTAAAGCCAACTTTAGCATTTAAACTATTTTATGGTTCCACAAATTAAAACAGAACAAACTGTATTACTTAAATTTACTTCAAAAGATTTGCTTTGAGATCGAATGTTTACCCACTAGACACAAACATCTGAGAGTAAGATAGAGTCCAACCGCATGGCGTTGTGTGGCGCCATTATTACTTCAATTCCTTTACAATATGAAAAAAAAAGTTTATCAATAACTTCACAGTTATTAACAAAATACTCCTCGGGTGAACAAAAACAGATCATGTAAAAATCAAACTGCACTGGGAAACATTATTTTAACTTCTATTTTGCCCCCGATACCAATTACATTATTGGATCGGGTTATCTATTTCTGTACACAGGTTGTTTTTTTCAGTAAATTCAGAGAAAAATAAGCTGTGACAGACATACTGACATTCACGAAAGTGATCTTATAAAGTTCCGTTTAATTAATGTACAAGTAAAAATAAGGGAGTTATGTGTGTATTTGAGACCTAAAAGCAAAAACATGAAAATGTATCATCTACATTACTAAATTACAAAGCTAAGTTAGTAGGCATTGACAACAAAATTGTAGAGGTAAAAACAGCAATAATTAACAGCCTGTAATTAGAAAATGTATAAATCCACCTATGCTCTGCAATTATCGAATTTACAAAAAGAACTAGCCCAGTAAAAGTACAATTTTTTATTTTCCTTAAATGCACAATCCTTGTGAGAATCTACACGCGGGTACGGAACGTAAGTGATATAGTAGTATCAGTCCGTAACTTGTTGATTTTGCTATTTGAATGCTATCTCTTGAAGCGTGCTTTCTTGGTAGCTTCACAGAAGATCCACCTGTCAGTTGATCGAAATTACAACTTGTTAGATTCTGTTTTTTTTTTTTGGAGAATACCTTTTTTCATTGATCCTATTGCCTTTTCTTCACTAAAGCTGTTCCCCTGGTATTTGCAATAGTTCTGTGCTAATTCTGCTTTCCTGTTGGGGTGGTGGCTAAACGGTACAAGCGTCTTACAAAGCGGTGATACAGAAAAAAATCCCATTACAGCACTAAGTATGACATTAATAAATTTATATGCGGATTTGCATAATATTTAATCGCAACATAGGTACATTGGGTAAACTGACGTTTGTGTAGGAAAATAGTAATTTGTCACCTTGTAGTGGTCCTTTTAATCTGCTAATTGGCTTCTGAGCTATCACCATCTCTTCCAAAGAATTGGTCCCCTAGTACTTTCAAAGCAAAAAACTTATCTGATAGCAGCTTGTCAGAGTTTCTTCTTCTATTGGTATTAATTAGGTGGGTGGTTATTCCGATTTCTTTAATATTAATGTATTTCTGGTACTTTCAGAGTAATACAACCTGTCTGCTACGTCTTCTATTGGTCATCGTCAGATTGGCGTCACCCTCATCTCGGGTGTATTAATTCCTGGCTCTTCCAGAGTAATAAAAACCTTTCTGTCACACTTACGTTTCTGCTTGTATCGATTGCAACTTGTTGGTCATCATAAGGTCTGTCGTCGGTGTCTGTCTTAATTTCTTGAGCATTAATGCCTTCCTGGCAATTTCATAGTAAAACCACCTGTCTGCCTTATTAACGTGTCTGCTTGTATCGATCGCAACTTGTTAAAGCCTGCTCTCCTATTGGTCATCATCAAGTTGGTACTTTTCATCAAGTGAGATAGTAGAGATTAAATGCAACTACTGAAAAACAATCTGATTATATTAAAGCTTGAAGATTAGATGAATACTCGTAGAAATACTACTTAAAATTAGGGGAGACTTTAAGTGGACGTATCTCCTTATTTCTTTTTACATGGTCTAACGAGTGGTTATTTTTTTGTATTATCAACAATTATGTTTTGCTTACCTACTTATTCAATAAAATTGGTAAATAGAGAATGAATAGAAGTTATTGTTATTTTTCAAACACGATTTAATAACTTAGCCTCCGGGTTTGACAATATCTGTCCTTACAAACTATGGGGTTCGAGAATTTAATTCTTAATGGTGGGCGAGGAGCAGATGGCCGGCTTGGTGCGCAGGCGCGGCATGGTGCGAGGGCGCGGAGTTGTGCACGACCGCGTTGAAGCCGCTATGGTCGTCGGCGGAGTACTGCACGGTGCGCACGGAACCGTCAGCCTCTACCAGGGAGTACTCGCCGTGCACGGCGTCACCGTCGCGGGTCTCATGCTGGGATTTGTTGTCGCCGGTGTGTCCGTCAGCCACAGAGTACGAGAAGTCGTATTTGGGGTGAGCCTGCAACAAAAGGGGTGTCACATATTCTACTGTCTACGACTGAGTTTCCTATAAAGCCTCGCTAAAATTTATTATTATTTTATTATTTCTTAGTGTAGCTCTACACTTACGTATTCCTCGTGGTTAGCGGAAACGAGCACTTTATGGGCGGGTGCGGCGTGGTATGTCTGGAGAGCGGGTGCGGCGTGGTAAGTCTGGTGAGCGGGTGCAGCGTGGTAGGTCTGGAGAGCGGGGGCAGCGTGGTAGGACTGGAGAGCGGGAGCAGCGTGGTAGGTCTGGAGAGCGGGAGCAGCATGGTAGGTATGGAGAGCAGGGGCGGCGTGGTAGGTCTGGAGAGCAGGGGCAGCGTGGTAGGCCACGGCAGGAGCTGCGTGGTACGCGACGGGTGCGGCGATGGCGAGCTTGGCCTGGGGCGCATGCTCGTCGTGGCGCACGATGCTCTGGGAGGAGACAGCGGCCGCGGAGGAGTAGTGTGCGGGGGCAGCGGGCAGGAGCCCAGCGGCGCATACCGCCAGAACGGCGCTCAGGCAAACGATCTGGAACCAAAAGCCACTGTTTATCTGCACTGATTAAAACACGTAGCTCAACTGAGCAAATATTGCTCACACAATTTTTGTATTCACTCACTTTTGAGAACATTTTACTGCGTGTCACTAGAACAACTGATGCATTGTATGTGTTTACAGTCGTTTATATAGTTGTCAAATTTTGAAACAGACAAGGTCGACAGGTCAAAGTTGTTGAACAGCTTATTAAGCTCACTTATTTTAGTGTAATGTACCATGTACCCGCTTATAGTTAAGTCGCTTGAAACTCGATCATCGTTATGCAAGGTACCTGCTCTGCTGACGCTAGTGACCAATAGTTTGTTAATTTGATCACAAAATAGAAAAATGATCAGTAAATTAGCGGTATTGAAATGAAACACAAAGTTCTTTGATGTATTTATTTTATTTAGCTGGTCTGCATTACTTTCAGTTCTTTTCTGGATTTTTTTTTTTCGGGACGAAAAGTATTAACTACATCGTAATATTTTCAGGTGTTTTGGCGAAAATTGAGCAATAAGTTAAAAAAAGTATGATATAAGATATTATACATATAATGCACAGCCTGACAATATACACTCAGGATAAACCCTTTTGTAGGTACACCTATACCTACCTACATTTAAATTATGTACGAATCCCATTGTTTAAACGAAAACTGGGATTCTACCAGAATAACAAATAACATGAAATAAAACTGATACATTTGGTATATCTGCAAGGGATCTGATTGGTTGGTGGTGTGAACTGGCGAGGCAAGTGCCTATAAATACGGCGAGAGCAATACCTTCGAAAGTGATATACCTACATGATAATGTGATAACTTTAAAACAACAAACTTTAAACTAGCTACGCCTGTATCTCATTTTCAGAAAGGTTTACTAAAGTAGTAAGTAGCAATTAGGAGAATAAAATAGTGGCTTAGAATCTGTGAGTATTCTACTAATATTATAAATGTGAAAGTTTGTGAGTATGTATGTATGTTTGTTGCTCTTTCACGCAAAAACCACTGAACAGATTTGAGTGAAATTTGGAATGGTGATAGCTTATCCCTGGATTAACACATAGGCTACTTTTTATCCCGGAAAAAGGTTTCTGCGGGATAACGGGAAGACGCGGATGAAACCGCAGGGCGCAGCTGCTCGTTTATTAGGTATCTGCCTAAGTCTTGATTTAATTACTTTTATACATATGTTATAGCTGTGCTCCACAGTTTCACTCACGTGATGGTCTACAAGTTATAATGATAAAAAATATCCCATGTCCTTACCCAGAGTTAAAATATTTTCGTGCTAAATGTCATCAAAATTTGTTCAGCGGTTTAGGCGTGAACGGTAAAGACAGAAAGAGTAGCTTTTGCATTTACTATATTGGTAAAGTTATTATTGATTTTGTGAAACTATTCGGGATAAATCTAATTAAGTTTAGTTTTGGTTCTTCGTTTACATTTCTTCTTGGTTTCTTTTGATAAAAGTGTTATGTGCGTTATGTGTCAGTGATAATCGTTTCAATGTGAGCCGGTTTTTGATTTGCACCAAAAAATGCCATTTTATTCTGACCCAAACTGAAGGGCGATTACTTTCATCTTAACTTGAATAAGTGGTAAATTAAGTTGAAAATTTTATCTCTTTGCATTGATATATTTTTTAATTTTTAAAGTAACTTATGGATTACATGTGTCACAAAATATGTTTGCAACTGAAAAACTTCGTAGAATATATGCATAGGTAAATTGTAGAAATTCTATCATGGAAACTCATTCTTTCGTTAGAACGTGTATCGTTTATTGCAAAATATTTTTAATGGAGGAATTTTACTTTCACCAACAATATATCTAATAAAATCACATTTGCATGCATCAACCAAGTTCATAGTCTTGCGAAAACTATCTCGAACATTTTCGTATAAAAGGTATTAATTCAACATGAATGGATTAGAAATTCACTGACAATCGTACACTACGATAAAAGAAACATTAAAATGATTGTGAAGGTAATATTAACTATAGAACTGCTGACATATTTGAAATCTATAAATAAATTAATTTATTTCTTCCATAAGATGAGTTTTTTCTCTTGAATAATGATCTTGATAGTCATTGAATCTTGTTATCTACATATCTTTATATAGTATCTTTCATTTATATGAATTAACTTTATTAAATTCTCTTGCTTAAAGGATTGTATGATGAGTCATTCAACTGTTCAACTTTACAGGTCATCAGTCTAGCAGTCGTCTTCGCGGCCGTAGTGGCGCGGCCGCAAGGCGGTCAAGGTCACGATCACGGTCACGGGCACGCGTTCTCGTCACAGAGCATCGTACACCACAATACCTACCATCACGAACCAGTCCACTACGAGAAACACGAACACCATAGTCATCAGGAAACCCATGGACATCATGAAAGTCATGAACATAAACATGGGCATGGTCACGCATTCTCATCGCAGAGCATAAAAATACACCATGGCCATCATGAGCCAGTTCATCACGAAGCTCCCAAGCATGAGGAGAAGAAGGATGAGAAACATCATGAAAATCACCACGTCGACTACTATGTAAGTTTTCTGTTTACTCATTTGTAGGCAAAAATGCATTATTTTTGTAGAATAATTTTTACTTGTACATATCTAGGGCGTTTCACATTCACCAAAAACAAAAACGACCTAATACTTCTTACTTTACTGTGCTAATACTGACACGATATCCATGGACAAATAATAATCATATTATGCATATTTACTAATAAAACGTTTTAACTATAGCGAGCTGTAGAAAGGGCTTGGAGTTTCTCTGAAGGATTGAATCAGAAATTAGGTGATCTGACAGAGAACTAAGGTCACTATCGTAGCCCAGAGAACTAGCAAGCTGAAGCGGTAGATGGCTGTTTATATAGACCGCAAAACTGACAACAGTTAAGATAGACGTGAGTGGAGACCGCGTCTTGGCAAACGTAGTGTTGGAAACCCTCTGACGGTAACATGCATCGAATGGTTGTCAGTAGTTGGATTTGAAGAGCCAACGACCGGGCTCATGCAGTGGCGTACTTTAGGCGAGGATGATGATGCTTTCTCTATCACCGATACTAGCGATAGTGATCTTGTGCCGTGTCAGCTGCCAACAAGTCAGTATTGGTTAAAGCGCCCAATGTAAAGTAGGAATTGTTCAATGACTTATGTATCTTTTCTAGACTCACCCCAAGTACGAGTTTGAGTATAAAGTAGAAGACCCTCACACTCACGACCAGAAGCAGCACCATGAGACCCGCGACGGTGACACCGTCCACGGGTTCTACTCGCTGCGTGAACCTGACGGCACCGTCAGGATTGTGGAATACACTGCCGACAAACACTCGGGGTAAGAGCTTAAGCGTATATTATTATCTAGACCTATAAAGAGACGTTTCAGCCTTTAATATTTGCGTGAGGTACAAACACAATCAAGTTTTTGAAAAAAAATCTAACGCTTGTATCTATCAGCTGTCTCCTCACTCCTTCAATACATTAATTTTTTTAACAGGTAATACAAGGTTCCATCCTTAACATAAGCTCTTCAAAATTAACGCCGTTAAAATAAGCAGTAATAAGTTAAAAATAAATAATTATAAGTATAATACAGTATTCTGTGTGTTAATGGGCACTATATAAAACTAATCCAGAACGGATGAATGCTATTTTGCACTTTTATTTCTCTTATTTTGTGTTTTAGGTATGAAAAAGAGGTCAAGATTTCCATATAAAAGATTTTTAAAGGTGTGAGGTTTTTCTAACAAACTACAATATTTATATTGATTTCATTACAGATTCCACGCTGTCGTGAGACACGAAGGCCATCCGAAACACGAGACTCCCAAGCATCATCACCATCACTAAATATTTGACGACTGCTAGTAAAATTAATAAAGTTAGGACTTTTACTTTGTGCCAATAAAGACCTTAAATAATATAATATTCTATTTTATTTATGTGAAAAGGGTCCAAGTTTACTACAAAAATATCGAATAACATAAAACTCTAAAGATATAGATAATAGTATAATAGTATAATTTGTCATTCAGTTGACATCAACTTGTATTTTTAGTTTCATAGAAGATAGCATTCAGTGTTTTAGCTATAAAAAGGAGTGTATTGAAACACTATATCAACACTTGTAGGTGTAGGTAGTTACCTAATTGGTTCTATAAAAGGTTACAGTCCTTATGTCACCGTAAATCATGCAATTTACGAACTGGTTCAAAGTAAGTTTTCAGTATTTCGAAAAAAGCTTTACCGTGCATTCTGGAATGTATAAAAGATAAGTATGGAATAACTGGATTATCATTCGTCACTGACTACTCAAACTCACAACAGTAAAAGAACAAAATGTACAAAGTAAGTTATTTAAACACGTTCCGAGCGGCACAAATTTATCTGTACATTCCATTACTGCGTTACGGGTCGTTTTAAACCTTGTCCTATACCAGAAATTGTGGCGGCACGAGGCATATTAAACCCCACCGCCTGTAGGAGACCAAAATCCTTTTTTTGGCGCCAGATAAGATGAAGTGGACGGCTTTTGTCGTGATTATTATTAACAATGAAATTATTAACCTAAATCTGCCGCCGCCCGTGGTTAGATTCGTTAGTTTAGTTTCTATAGGTAAAATAAAATGTGGGGTCTAATATACCCCGCATCGCACTGAAGAATGGCAGGTTTTCACATTATTTAGTGATGGGAAAATAAATATCGATTTTATTTAATTGTATTTATTTACCAAGTTTGGTATGGATGTTTTTCATTAAAACATGTCAAACAATAATATTTTTTGCAACCAGTGCATTCTGTGAGAATTTCCTTCACTTTTTTGTCAGCTTCACGACTCGTTAAGAAGGTGCGGAGTTTTTCGTAACATCCTACACATCTCCTCTTCTTTGGTCCCTTTTCGAGATGATGTGATTTATTTGCAGTAGGTTCTGTAAAAGTAAGGTCGAGCTGAGTAGATTAGGGTAAGAGTAAGGTAGAATCGGGTGGAGTTGGATAGAGTTTGGTAAAGTTGGGTTAAGTTGGTTAAATTGGGTAGAGTAAAATTTTGATGAGCAAGACACCGTTTGAATTCAATAAACAAACACACTAATAGTTATCACGATCATCAGTCTATTTGAAGAAAGTTACTCAACATGTCACATTCAAGTTTCTATTAACTATATATAGAGTACGTACTTATAATGTAATTTCTTACGATACAGATATACCTATACCTACATCTAGCCTGTCGAGTCCCACTGATGGGCAAAGGTGTAAGGAACTATACATACATACAACATTATACACATTTTAAAATTAACATACTTTGCTGATATTTATTTATTTTAACAAATAAACATAGTTATAATAGGTACTTGTGACTAACCTGTATTTGAAATATCTTCCTATATTCTGATTTTGACTCAGATTCACCACCCGGTTTTTCTTCATCTTCCTCCTTAATTAACTTTTTTCGGCAACGTTTCGACATAATCGGTCTTACTTCGTCGCGCGTGCGCAGCCTCGAATGCGTTGCACAACACTAACCGCGTGAAGCTAGCGTAGGGCGCGGTACGAGGTGCGCGGGGGTACGAGGTGTTCGCTACCTCGTTCCGCACTGTGTTAGAATTATTATTTGTTCAGTGCGGCACGGGGTCTAACAAACCCGGCATTAAGGTTGGTGTACCATAGAACTAGGAATCAATAGCACATCTCAAATATATAGTTATCTCTCTCCTACTCTGAATCAGATGGAAGTTATGCCTCTCGCACGACAAGGAAGTTAAAGTTTATTCTTACCGCTATAAAGATGAGACACGAACAGGGTGTTTCAAGCCCTGTTTCGCACTTAACGTGTTAAAAAACTTAGCATATTAGACACCTGCCCCATGGCTTTGAACGTAAGGAAGTTTGTATTTTTCCATGGAACGGTTTTTAAAAATAGTATAAATAAAATATAAATAAAAAATAAAAAATCAATTTATTGCCACTATTTAACAGCATGTTATGTTCCAGTTACTTATTTAACTAATTAATCATAGGGCAATAGGGCAGCTTCAGCATGTGCTGCATTCACATAACAATGATTATGTGAGCGCAGCGCTGTTTTTCAAACGGTTCTTTTCCGGGTTTTTACACATAATACATTTACCTATTATACTATAACTTATACGCGTACGCTTATATATATGAAATCGATATATCCTTTCTTATGCTTCCCTAGAGCAACAAACTACCCTAAAATCTCATGCCTTGATCACCTTTGGTTCAGGTTTTGTATTGATCTGTCACAAAACCAACCAGGACTTTGAATTTAATATATATTATATTGATTAAGAATATGTTATATAAAAAGTTGGCTAGAATATGATTTTAAAAATATTTAGTCTATAAATTTTCTTTCCATAGATCATCTTAATCGCAGCCGTAGCCAGCGTGGCAAGCGCGAGGCCCCAAGAAGGACATGATCACGGGCACGGTCACGCGTACTCCTCTCAGAGTATCGTGCTGCACCAGAGCCACGGACACGGGCAGCAGCACCAGGGACACGGGCAGCAGGCGCACCACGACCAACACCACCATGAAGAGTACCATGCACGTACACATTTATATCGCATCTCCTTTAGTGTGAGCGGCGAGACTCGATGCTGACATGCTCGCTCGATGTTGCAGGCTCACCCCAAGTACGACTTCGAGTACAAGGTGGAGGACCCGCACACCGGTGACAACAAGTACCAGCACGAGAGCCGCGACGGCGACGTCGTCAAGGGCGTCTACAGCCTGCACGAGTCTGACGGCACCGTGCGCATCGTCGAGTACTCCGCTGACAAGCACTCTGGGTGAGCAGAATTACTTTTATTCGTCATCATCATCAGCCTGTATCAATCCATTGCTGGTTATAGGTCTCTCTCAAGGTACGCCACTGAGCCCAGTTTTTGGCTCTTGTCATCTAGCAACTGCCACAAGTCATTATTCCACCTAGTCGCAAAGCGTCTTGCACTACGTTGGCCGCGATCTCTACTCGAGAAAATGTCTACCTTAGCTTGCTGATTCTATGGCCTGTGTTGGTGACTTAGTTCTCTGTCGGATCACGTCATTTGTAATATGATATTTAAAATACCTAAACTTCAAACATAGCTCGCTGCGCAAATTTGAATCAGTGGGACTAGCCGCCCCGTGAGTGTCCATGTCTTGGCTCCGTATTCTGTATTATTTCTAATGTTACTAATCAATACACGATACTAACGGCTCATTAACTTATTGATTTATTTCGATAGATTTAACGCTATTGTGAAGAAGGAAGGTCATGCTAAGCACATCGTCCCACAGAAGCACCATGAATACCACCATTAGTATCTTACTTTCTGTTTATTGTCAAGAGAGATCATCTCAATGAGCTAATTAATTTTTTGTAGCAAATCATAAATACTGACTGCTTCATGGTGGGGTATTTCTAGTGCCCATCTCACTAGCTATTGGCAAGTTCAAGCAGCACCACTTGCAAGCCGGTATCCAACTCAAGTGTAGCATGGCACCGCCGTCGAGCTCATCATCACTTAACATCAGGTGAATTGTGGTCAAACGCTACTCTCCAATAAGGAATCAATAATCGAGTAGCAAAATTGATAAAAAAACATTTTTATCAATTTTACATAAGTTGGGTCGTTGTATTGATCTCTTCTTTGTTGTTAATTTGTGATCATTAGTTGTACTTATACTTATTAAAAATGTTACTACGTATGTGTGTTTATGCTTGAATAAATGTTGTTTTTGCTCGAAATTTTGATATATACTTATTTTACTGTTAGGTATTCCCATATATGTATATCGAATTTTTCAAGACCTTAGGTATTCATTCTGACATAAATGTAGGTGCTATCATAGTTTCATTTTTTATATTTAGTTAGTTTCTTGTTTAGATGGCATTTGAAGAGTTACTATGTCACAATGTCGCCAATTTTGCGTTGTAGTGGACCTGTCGGTTTGTCAATAAAATAGTATTTTTCATAGAAAAATTGTCGATATATTGCAATACACAAGTCAACGTGTGTATTTTTTTATTTGAAAATACGTACATTTTACATAAATTTAGATATATAAAATCAAAAAGATTTTTTGCAAAGTCGCACTTGTAATCATTAGGTATATTTGTATTCAAAACTTCGCTCTTCAAAATTCAAATTCAAAATTTTTGTAGTGGGTAATAAAAAAAGAAACAATTTTCTATGGCTTTGGCCTACAAGCCTACCTAGGTACAGTTCAATAAATCTACTCTTATCATTTTAATAAAGCAATGACAAGCCCCACTTTTATGCTAGTACTTGTAAGATTTTATAGGTACTTATTCATTCATAAACTCGAACTCGATTCGCATTACATAATTTACCCGCATGTACATTTATGGAGAACAGTTCCTTTTGCCAAAATCAAGGCCAAAAGTAACTTATAGTTTATGGGGGTGTAAAACGGGTTTATTACTGCGATTTCAGTGTTTAAAATTTGGGTCGTTTATTTATTGTTTAAAATGTTACGTCATCATTCGTATTGTATTTAGTGATATTTTTATCGAATGTTATAATTCACTGCTGCTGTTCCCTGCGGTTTCACCCGCGTGGGCTACAGTTTATCGCGATAAAAATTATCGTATGTCCTTCCCCAGGGCTCAAACTATCTCTATACCAAATTTCATTTAAATCCGTTCAGTAGTTTAGGCGCGAAAGCGTATATATTCCGTATACCAAAATTATTCCCGCACTTCGGTGCCCCTCACCGCATTACCTGCTGTATCCATTATCCTATTTTAATTCTAATTTTTTTTGACCGTGCGTTTGAATCGCGCAGCTAAAGGTCTTCCTGGTTCGCAAATTGCGACCGCAGTTTACCTATTTCATAGAATGTTCTCCCGCCTTCGGTCCCCCTCACCTCACCGCGTTTCCCGCGGCACTGCGGTGCAGTGGGTTTATTTTTAAAACACTTTTATTAGCTTGACTTGTAACTAACTAACTAACTAACTAACTAACAATGTAATCAAATCTTAGAAGTCAATTTTCACCTACTTCTAATTGTTGTATCGACTTGAAACTTTGTATGTGTATGTAATCTCGGTGACAATGCAATAATTTGGTATCATCGACCTGATCTGATGATGCAGCCGGAAGGTGGGTAGGGCATCTCTTCGCTGGCTACTAGTAAACCCCTCGTGTTTGGGCTCATATGAATCGTCTTGATGAGTACATAGATTGGACTTGGTGACGAGGGTCTGATGATGCAACCGGAAGGTGGGTAGGGGATCTCTGCAGTGGTTACTAGTAAACCCCTCGTGTTTGGGCTCATATGAATCGCCTTGATGAGTCCAATAGATTGAACTTGGTGACGAGGGTCTGATGATGCAACCGGAAGGTGGGTAGAGGATCTCTGCAGTGGCTACTAGTAAACCCCTCGTGTTTGGGCTCATATGATTCGTCTTGATGAGTCCAATAGATTGAACTTGGTGACGAGGGTCTGATGATGCAGCCAGAAGGTGGGTAGGGGATCTCTGCAGTGGCTACTAGTAAACCCCTCAAGTTTGGGCTCATATGATTCCTTTTGATGAGTCCGATAGATTGGACTTGGTAACAAAAGACTAAAAAGTAAAAAAATAAAAATATATAGTTTAAAAAACTAAAAAAAACACTTTAGTAACGCACTGAAAAACATAAAATAATTAAATTGACTTGTATTAGTTACGATATAATGGTTAATTCAAAAAGTGTGGAGCGCTTCTTTTGCTGGGTAAATAAAAGTAAACACAACCAAAAAGCGCTCCACACTTTTTGAATTAACCATTATATCGTAACTAATACAAGTCAATTTAATTATTTTATGTTTTTCAGTGCGTTACTAAAGTGTTTTTTTTAGTTTTTTAAACTATATATTTTTATTCTACTTCTACTTACATTTTTAAACTCGTGATATCTTTCGAATGGAATGTCCGAATTGAATAATTCAAAAAGTTATATGAAGGAATTGAAGCAGTTTTAAATATAAAGTAATTTATTTTGATAAGGATTAATACCAAGATACAAATAAAGAGCCTTTTCTAGCGGCGGCATTAAAATTAAATTTTTAAAATAAAAAAAACACTTATTGTGGCATAACTATAAAAGTTAGACATATGCTATCGCAGATTTTTTTGTAGATCTTAATGGGACCTACAAACCCGTAATACATTGTTTCGTTCTATTGTCAATAGTTTTTGCAGCGCACGCAAAAATAGGTTTTCGATTTCATACCTTGGGTTAAAAAATAGCAATTTTCTTACGGATCCCTAATTTTTTTGGAAATAAAATATAGCCTATAGCCTCCCTCGATAAATGGACTATCCAACACTGAAAGAATTTTTCAAATCGAATCAGTAGTTCCTGAGATTAGCGCGTTCAAACAAACAAACAAACAAACAAACAAACTCTGCAGCTTTATAATATTAATAATAATAATAATAGTATAGATTAGCATGCAACCTTCCATCCTTAGATAAAATAAATTGATACAAAAAATAAAAAGAACGATACTTGCCTAGATGTAGATACTTGCATATAAAACTGTGAAAACCATTCATTATAGGCCAAAAAAATTGCCAAAATTTGTCAGTTTATACTTAGAATATTTAGTTTGTGTGAATTAAACAGTTGACAGAATATGCTATAGATTGTTTTTGTATATAGTACTATTATTTTCGTGCATAGGTTGCTCAACTATTTAAATAAAATTACAGTCTTTAATGTTTTGTATACCGCATTGCCTGAAAACGAAAGTTTTCAATCAGTACGTCCTACCTGTCATGACATACGGAGCCGAGACGTGGACACTCACTCACCATAAAAAAAAGTCGCTCAGCGGGCTATGCTCGGAGTTTATCTTAAGGATCGTATCAGGAATGAAGTGATCCGACAGAGAACCAAGGTAACCAACATAGCCTATACTTGTAGGATCAGCAAGCTGAAGTGGCAATGGGCTGGACATATTAGCCGAAGAATCGATAATCGTTGGGGCAAACGTTTTCTTGAGTGGAGACCGCGGCTCGGAAAATGTTGTGTAGGACGCCCTCCGGCTAGTTGGAGCGATGATATACGCCAAATGGCTGGCATTGAATGAGAGAAGCCGAAGATCGGGCTCGATGGCGTACTTTGGAAGAGGCCTATGTCCAGCAGTGGACTGAAACGGGTTTGAAGTGACTAACTAAACAAGCAATCAAAGAAGGCGTGGTGAAGATTAAAAAACTGTATTATAATTTCTAATTTAATAGCAACACTTAAGACACCAAACATAACAAGACTTAACAGTAAGATATATCACAACAACATCAATGGTGGTACTGGTCATGTTTTTTCACAGGAACGATGTGCTTAGCATGACCTTCCTTTTTCACGACAGCGTTGAATCTGTGAAAATAAAGAAACACGTTAACGAATTGTAGGGATCATCTTATTTAATCCAGAAGGCCTAGTAGAAATGCAAACGTTTCCTATCACACACACACCCACTACACTTCAATTATAATTTTGTTTAGTATGCTATTAGCGGTACCAGTTGTAGAAAAAGGTGTAGTCAAAGCATGCAATAGCCCTTCACAGCATTCTGCTCACCCAGAGTGCTTGTCAGCGGAGTACTCGACGATGCGCACGGTACCGTCAGACTCGTGCAGGCTGTACACGCCCTTGACGACGTCGCCGTCGCGGCTCTCGTGCTGGTACTTGTTGTCACCGGTGTGCGGGTCCTGCACCTTGTACTCGAACTCGTACTTGGGGTGAGCCTGGAACATCGAGCGAGCACGTCAGCATCGAGTCTCGCCGCTCACACTAAAGGAGATGCGATATAAATGTGTACGTGCATGGTACTCTTCATGGTGATGTTGGTCGTGGTGCGCCTGCTGTCCGTGTTCCTGGTGCTGCTGCCCGTGTCCGTGGCTCTGGTGCAGCACGATGCTCTGCGAGGAGTACGCGTGACCGTTCCCGTGACCTTGATCATGACCCAGCTGCGGGCGTGCGCTTGCGACACTCGCTAAAGCGGCAATAACGAAGATCTGCAAATGGAATTACAATTTATTGATTACGTAAATATCACGACCGGCGCGCGCGTATATAATGAAATCATAATAGTAAAATTATGTTCTTTATTGAGCAGCATATTTGGACGAAATGATATAATTTAATATGTGGGGCGACAAAAATGGAATAGCAAAAAATTCTTAGTGTGTAGCTATACACTAAAATGTTAATAAAAGATGAGATAGCTTATTCTCACGGCTATTTTTTTATTATTCACCATGATTTTTTTCTTATTTTAAGACCAAATTCTTATAAAGTTTAAAGAAGTATGATGTTACTTACTTTATACATTTTGTTAGTATTTGTTTGTTTATTTTCTGAGTACCAATTCGTAACTGATACTTTGTCAAAATCTCATTTGGCTTTTATACAGAGTAAAAGGGTGTACGTCGACAGTTTTTTCGTAAGAATGTATGCCTAAAAGGATTAACCAGTTCGTTAAGAAAAAAATCAATGCAATTTGAGGTTGTGTATATGTGAATATTTAATTATGTAATTTTGGGAATGTCAACATAGTGTATCTATTTCATTTATCAATCGAAATGATAAATGTTAAGCAAATCCACTTTTATTATAATAATGATAAGTGTTTGAGCTTTCCGGTTTGCAATAATGCGCATGAAGAAGAATCGCCTATATATTGCCAATATTTTAAATCGCTAAGCCCTATGGGGATTTACCATAATATATAACCATAATATATAACCATAATATATAACCATAATATATAACCATAATATATTAGCCCTTTGCGAGATCAGTATTTAATTTTCGTTAAAATATTTTTATATTAGACATTTGTAGTTATATGACATATAATATATCTAGCAATGAAATCGTACCAAGAAGATTCTCGCAAAAGATTTTCTAGATGTGGCAGTAAACAATGGTCCTCGTGATGATGGTGGTAGATGTGATGAGTGCTGTACTTCACATCAGCGTGGAATCTGATAAACAACACGAGGAATAAGCAATAATTACTAAATAGATAATTAAGAAATCAAGTGGTTTATCATGCCTTTTATGATCTTGATTGATAATTATAATAGCTCCACTATATTGAAAATACCTAACCTACGTAATGAACAAGTCACACATAAACCACCTAAAATTGCATTCAAATTTATCTTTAACAAACTGGTTAAACATTTTATAGGCATAAATTCTTACGAAAAAAAGTTTACATGCACCCTTTTACTCTGTATAAAAGACAAATGAGATTTTGATAAGGTATCAGTTACGAATTGGTACTCAGAGAACAAACAAATAACAAAATGTACAAAGTAAGTAATATACTTTTTTTTTATAAAATTAGGATTTGGCTTTCCAACGGAAATCAAATATACACAAAAAATACTAGATATTTACATATATAATATATATTTTTACTAAAAGCCACAATTGCCACATAATCCATATCCCTATGTACTTAACCTTCAATTCTTGTTTATGTCATAAATATTTTTTCATTTTTATTTCAATATTTATTCAAGTCATTACGCGTGATTTTTTTCACTATCCTTTATCCGGGATATTAAATAGGCTTTCTGTTTATCCAGGGGTTTTTTATATGACTGTGTTTATGCTATCTCATCTTTCGTAAAATTTTTGCGTGAAGATGTGATAAATATACACACTCACAAACATTTGCGTGTGTGATAAATTATACGCAATGACTTTTCATATTGACACTGGAAATTACCTTTTTATCGCCCCACATATTATATCATTTCGTCTAAATATGCTAATCAATAAAAATCAAAGTTTTACTGTTGTGTGTGCGATTTCATTATTTACGCGTTGGTTGTGATATTTACGTAACCAATATCATTGCAGATCTTCGTTATTGCCGCTTTAGCGTGTGTTGCAAGCGCACGCCCACAGCTGGGCCATGATCAAGGTCACGGGCACGGTCACGCGTACTCCTCGCAGAGCATCGTGCTGCACCAGAGCCACGGACACGGGCAGCAGCACCAGGGACACGGGCAGCAGGCGCACCACGACCAACACCACCATGAAGAGTACCATGCACGTACACATTTATATCGCATCTTCTTCAGTGTGAGCGGTGAGACTCGATGCTGACGTGCTCGCTCGATGTTGCAGTCTCACCCCAAGTACGAGTTCGAGTACAAGGTGCAGGACCCGCACACCGGTGACAACAAGTACCAGCACGAGAGCCGCGACGGCGACGTCGTCAAGGGCGTGTACAGCCTGCACGAGTCTGACGGCACCGTGCGCATCGTCGAGTACTCCGCTGACAAACACTCTGGGTGAGCACTATGTCACATCTAACCATTGCAGGCTTATATAATATATATGTCTCTTTTTACAATCATTACTACTAATACAACACTGAAGAAAACATTTGTACTATTTATAATTTATTTGTTCTCCCATACAAAATGGTAGCCATGGTAGGTTTTGACAAGCGCAAGCGAAACGATATCGTAGTTTTTAAACACTCACTAACGTTTTTTTTTTATTTTCACAGATTCAACGCTGTTGTGAAGAAGGAAGGTCATGCTAAGCACATTGTTCCTGTGAAAAAACATGATCAGTACCACCATTGATATTGTTGTGATAAATCCTATTGTTAAGTCTTGTTATGTTTGATGTCTTATATAATTCAGTTGTTAATAAATCGGAAATAAAAATACAGTTTTTTAATCTTCAATCATAAAACGTAGTAAAATGAAGGTCCATCTTAAGCACATGAACATTATTACTAAGGTATTTAATTATTAATTAAGTCTAATTGTAAAGTAACTACATACAACTACTAACTGAGTTGGCGCAACGACCCAAAGTTAGTCTTGGCCTTCGATAATAAATGGCATCTCCTGCCAGTCCTCCACCTGGAGCACGCGCTAGTCCTTCGTGACTTTGTCTTTCCAGCGATACCGACTGGTCATCGGCCTTTCGACCGGTAGTTGTGATAATGTTGCTGTGGTAATAGTTAGGTAAGGGTTGTTATTTTTGAATATGTTTATAGGCACTAGCAGTGAATGCGGTGCTATAAATATCAGAAGTGTCTGGAACCTCGACTAAAGGGCTATAACATCAGTGTCAGGATGCAGGTAGGCGTGACGTTATCAGGCAAGGAGAATAAAGAAACCTCTTGTCCCGTACAACCCAACTACAATCAGAAAACCCATCAACCATGACGATACAATTCCTAGTTTCACTAACCCACTCTCTGAAAATGTAATCCTTATCGTCTACCCTCGCTCGTAGTTGTTTTCGGGCCCGCGTAGGGTAGAATGTCCGCTGTCAGATGGCGCATGACTTCTGGAGACGACAGTATGAAAGCCGGACACATTTCTTGCCACTCGAAAAATTTACAAAGCGGCGACATGTTTATTACCGATAAAGACCTGAGTGATAACAAACAACACATATTTTATATGACCTCCCAAAAAGTTTGCCAAAAGTTCTCGTGGATTTCAACCAGAATTTTTTAGTGATTACTTCACAATTTGTGACATGAAACATAATATATTTGATACGTACTAAAGTGGATTCTCGCAAAAGAGACCTACTACCTAGAGTCTCTTGATCTAATCTAATAATGACAATAAAAACACTAAAAATAAAAACTATTAAAATAGTTACAAAACAATTACGAGTATATAGCAGTGTCATTTTCTACCTAACATTATGAAGAAAATAGCAGCAAATGACACTTTTATTACTAGCTAAAGAAATAAGAGCCTAATTATCTTTTTTCTTCAATACCTAACACTAAAACTTCATTGAAACCAAAATACCTGTGGTTGATTACGGTTTAAATTATAAGTCAAAATTATGAAGTGCTAAAGACAAAAAAAACTCAAAATGTCAAAAAGTGAACTGTCAAAAGGAACTGATTTAGATAATTAGGCAAAATATTTTGAACAATTTATTTGGATTAACGTAACGATTTATATAGATAGGTATGGCAGATAACTATGGTCCTAGTGATGATGGTGGTAGACGTGATGAGTGCTGTGCTTCACATCAGCGTGGAATCTGAAAAACAACATGAGTAATGAGTACAATTACTTGATAGGTAAGCTATCGTAGTATAACTTAATAAGTCTAACTCAAAACAATACTACTAAATACCATGTATTGTTATCAGTCTACGTTCTTGGTTCTTCTATGTGTTTGAAACTAAGATTTATGTTATATAGCTTACCCAGAGTGATGGTCCCCGTGGTAATGTACTTCCCTGGTGTTGCCGTCAGGTTCATGCAGCATGTAATATCCCTTCACGACGTCACCGTCGCGGGTCTCGTGCTGCTCCTTGTGGTCGCCGGTGTGCGGGTCCTTCACTTTGTACTCGAACTCGTACTTGGGGTGCGTCTGTGGTAAAAGGCAAAAGTGAGAATGCGTTTAGCTGGTTCAGGCCAATTTTGGGTAGTGTCTTTTAGAATGGAGATAGATTATACCGTGGATTAACACTTTTTACTCCGGGAAAAGTTTCCTGCGGGATACTAGAAAAGACGCGGGTTGCAGCTAGTTTTCTTTATTATGTTCACCGCGGCATTGGAGTGATTGATGAACTAAGCTACTAGATAAGTATATGTATGATACTACCAAGTTTTTCCATACTTACGTAGTAATCATGATGGTGGCCATGATGCACTTCTTCGTGGTGACCATCGTGCTTGTGAATATGTTGAGAGGAATAACCGTGTTCTGCAGTTACAAAGTACACCAAAGTTGCCAGGAATAGGACCTGAAAAAAGTTTTTTTTAATATAGTCGATGTTTAACAAGATAAAAGTTTTCTTTTCAAGGAACGTAATATGTCTTGTAACTTATTGAACTTTGCGGTTTGAAATAAGCGTAACTTACCTTAGAAATCATGTTGTCCATTTTTTTGATTGATGCGAATTGTGGTTGTACGAGTATATCCAAAAGTTGAATGATACATTTACACCTAACGCATGTGTCTTTTATATTCTAAAACAGCACTTATGTTCAAGGCGATACAATTTCACTGTTTTATTGGCAGTTATAATTTGGCTCAAGTGTGAATTATTGGCGGTTGCAATAAACGTGCGTAAATGTAACGATTTTCTAACGTAATTAACGCAATTTTAATGTTAAAGTAAAAAAAATGTATCTTTCTTTTATTGATAACATATCTACTAGACCAATCATTATGACTATATTTACGTTCCCACTGATAAACGGGGCTCCTCTTAGAGATAATTTGCCAAATCGACTACTCTGCCTAAGGTGGGTGGGTAGATAGATGTATGTCGCATACCCTTGGATGTTGTTGTTCTTAAACCGTTTTAAGCGATGGTGGGCTAAATTAGCTTAGGGATGGATAAAATATTTCATAAGCACTGCTTTTCTCTGCTTTACTCGCTTTTAATTGGTATATAAATTGGGCTAAAATTAGTAAAATGATAGTAGTAATGGTAGTAATATGATAGCATTTAATTACTAAAATTATGTACAATCACAATGATGTCAGTATTTTAATGGGAGCATTGCCCCACAGACATTATGTCATCTTTATTAGATTATTATATGTGTCTTCTGGTTTCTTTACACTTTAACCTGTAAGTTTAATATGTATAAATGTTAGTTTTTTCTTGCAATTATTACAAACCTAAACCACGGAAGCCATCTGAATCAAAGAAGGTTTATAGGTACAGATAGAGGAAAAAGCTGCTGAACTAGTCCATTTTCCAATTTTCCCAAATATTTTGAACACTGAATTTGGCGGATTTGGTACACATTTGGAAACTTGGGCATGTTCAACTATTTTAGTCATTGGCTGTACAAAGGAAACTAAGAGTAATTATGAATTTATCTCAGTAGTTTTGGAGAAATCCGTGAGCAAGCTATAATGATTAACATCATCAGCCTGTGTCAGTCCACTGCTGGTCATAGGCCTTTCCTAAGACACGCCACTGAACCCGGTATTTAGCTCGTCTTTCACTTCAAGTTACCTTATGTTTATCGTCACACCCTGATGGCATCCTACACTACGTTTGCCAAGTCGTGATCTCTACTCCAGAACGCATAATACATTAATAGCGTCAAATGATATGACCTAAATATTCCTTGATATCTATTCTATTTTTCTCCTTCTATCTTTACAAAGCAGAACCAGTTACATACCGTGCTTGGAATGATGTGACATGTGTTGATGCATGCTTTGCTTATGCTTGCTTCCGAGACTTATCAGGTTTATTTTATTATGGCAATGGCATGATCCTTTATGACCATTTTTTTCATGACTTGTACTTCCATGGGCTGAGTCCTCATTATGATTGCCTTGACTGTGACTATCTTGAACATCTGTCGTATTAGCATTGTGATCGTTCTCCTGACTATCATGATTGCTGTTACTATTATTGTCTCGACTGTAGTTATCTTGAACATCTGTTTTACTAGCATTGTGAATATTTTCTTTATCATTATCATTGCTGCTACTATAATTGCTCCTGTGATTTACGTGCTCTTTACTTGTTTCGTTATAACTCTCCTTCTTGTCGTGTGTATTATTTCCTTTGGCAGGTAACTCAGTATAGCTGCTTTCAGTAGTGATCTCCTGACCACCATTTGTACTTTGAGTAATATTAATGAGATGATGCTTACTACGCTTGATCTTACTATGAATAACGCTGTTATTCAGTAGTCGATGAGCGTTTTCTTTAATCTGCTTAATATGTCCATGATATGTAGCATGGGCATATAATGAAAGTACAACTATCATAAAAAGAACCTGAAAAAATTATATTAAAAACACTTAAATTTATATTTGGTTAATACGAGTATGATGAGATATTTTACATGCACAAAATATATGGAATTAAGGACATGATATAATGTATGGGATATTTTTTATGTTGGAGCATAAAAAGAGCATGTTTTTAAATTTAAGCTTCTAATTTTATGATATAATAATTCTAATTTTCTAATTTCTAATTTTATAATAAGTTTACAAGACTTACAGATTCTAAATTGTTTTAAAAAAAAGTTATATTAAAGATTATATTTGTTTGAAAACATACTGTAAGCAAATTTTCTCATTTTCAAATTCTTTTTTAATCTCTACTTTAAACTATTACATTACAAACCACCTATTCGCTAATTCCTTACCCTCGTCACCATTTTCGTTTTATTAAATTTTATATTTATACGTCTATTATAGTTCTAAACAGGTGCTTCCAGTGAAACTCGAAAAACAACAGACAGTTTTTGAATCGTCCTTTACTTAATCCACTAGCATGGCTTTTAAATACAAGATATATATTTAATTTTCTTTACAAAATTCACAGCTCCTAGATAACAAAGTGTTTTATGTACCTAAGTACTTAAAAAAACCTGTTCTGCAGAAGACATTTTTATTTTTGTGGCTACAAAACCAATTATAATGCTTGGTTACGTTATTCAAATTAATGTATATCTACTCAGTATTGTGTCTGCCATTAAATACAAAATATATTTTGAATTAATTACAAAGACATTTGTAAGTAATTGATCAAACAAATGATAGTCAAAATTCAATTCTATTTCAAAGTGTTTTTTATTTGACATTTTGACAACATCTAAAAAAGAGGAAGGTTCTTCATTGGTCTACGTATTAACCTAGTAGAGAAAAGTACAAGTTTAATGCTGACGTCACTGTTTCATGTTGACAGCAATGAGGTTATTACTGTCACTATCATCCTGTCACCTTTATAGAGTACCTACATAGAACACGTAGACTCGTGATTCTTGATCAAACGCTGCACGAATGCACGATGTATTATGGTATGTTCATTTTCTTATTATATGTTAGCTGGCTTCATGCCTACATTGGAGTTGTATCTTTTGCAATATAAAAGAAACAATTTTTTAAAGATAGAATAGAATTTATAGAATAGAATTTTCTTCTGCTTTCGTATGAGCTAGTGGCCAGCTCTATAGTCAAAGTCATCGGTCACTGTAAGTCTCTAAGGTCATTGACGTAGGTTTACTAGGATTAAGGCTGGTTGATATTCTAGAATGACGGTCAAGTCAAGTAGTTCATGTGACGTATTTCTATGAAATGACAGACTCCAATATGTGCTTAATATTGATAATCGCTTGAGCGTCATTTTAGAGTATACCAGCCGCTAAATAAGACCAAGATTATGTTAACAACTTTTAATATTTATTTAAACAAAAAATAACGATCCGTTTCATTTCCATAGCTTAGTAATTAATAATGATGATGATGATGATGTTTCTCCGGGACAATGTGATGAGTTTCGTGCTTCACATCAGCGTGGAATCTGAGGAAAATTGGATACGTTAAGCATCGAAATCTAGGAAATTCTTGTGTATGTTTGTCATATTTATGCTTATCTTACCCAGAGTGATGGTCCCCGTGGTAGTGCACGTGCCTGACGGAACCATCAGGTTCATGCAGCATGTAGAAACCTTTCACGACGTCACCGTCGCGGGTCTCGTGCTGCTCCTTGTGGTCGCCGGTGTGCGGGTCCTTCACTTTGTACTCGAACTCGTACTTGGGGTGAGTCTATGGTAAGAGTCAAAACTCAAAAGTTAGAATGCGTTTAGCATGTAATGATTGTTGTACTGTTGTGAGTCATGCCTGTATAAAGAACTTCAATCTGGTGCTTTTCAATTAGTGCATGTACTAGTTATGGCGTAGTTTCTTCGAGGTTCAAACTAACTTCATACCAAATTTCATCCAGATTGGTGCAGCGGTTTAGGCATGAAGAGATCAGAAACGAACTCACAAACAAAGTTACTTTCGCATTTATACTTAATATTATGGATAGGTTTCAGTATCGTATACTCTTCACATAGGTTCAATTAACTACTTAGTAACAAAATTTTAAGGCAATTTTAGTGCTCTATATAATATTATAATATCATTAGTTAGTTCGTCAGTGCAACTCACATAATAGTCGACGTGCTTATGATGCCCATGCCCATGAGACACTTCCTCGTGATGACCATCGTGCTTGTGGACATGTTGAGAAGAGAACGCATGCTCTGCAGACACCGCGCATACCAGCGCTACTGCCACGATAAAGATCTGAGAAAAACAAAATTAAATTCAAACAAATAATTCATTCATTTGTTAAATTCTTTACGGAAAAGTTAGTTGAAATCAACATTTTTTGATAGCATGCGAAGATGCTACAAAATCCTGTGCACATTTCAATTTCATTTAATACATTACTTTCCCATTGAAGAGGATTGATTTTTTTTCCTAGTATGCAATTTTCTTTTCCAAATATAAACCCAACAAAAAAGACCTAAAAGTTCGGTTTTACCGTGCAGGTCTCGAACCCTTTTAAATATTTTATTTATTTGAATTATGTCAAAAATATATCTTTACGATGCTCTCAGGTGTATTTTCACCGTTCAAGAAGTTGGGCTCAAGGCTAATGAAGAAATTGACCCAAACAGTGTATTTTTATAGGTACGGATTCAAATCGAAGCAATGTTTTTTATTACCTTACTGAACATTTTTAATTTATTCCGCTTGTTTTTGATCGGTTCACTTGAACACTGATACATATTGTCAAACGGCCACGTCTTTTATATCAATTATTCCAGTTCATAAAAATGATTATTTACAAGGTGATTGTTTTCTCTCAAAACCAAATGCAGCCACAATTTCTCAGATTTTATCACCTATCGTTGAAAAATTTGTAATAATTACACAACAAGCCCGGTTTGATTGGCTCGGAATGACAATAACGTTCAATAGCATTTACTTAATATTATGTTTCGTTACATAAAAATATGTAAAAAGTTGCTGTGAGCCAAAATTACTTACCTCTTTCATCTTTCTATTACCTTTCATTTGGGTGCTAAGTGCTTGTGACACCGATAGTTCCCAATGTAGTACCCCTCCCTAGTACAGGTTTTGATAGTTTACAAAAACTATAAAAGTTTTCGTTTCCTTCCAAACACTTTGTTTTTCAGCGTGCCTTACCGAAACTTGGAAGGTCTAAAATCGGTAATACGGGTTATTTAAAATCATTTTATTCGTATTCCAATAAAGTTTTCGAGTTATTTTTTGAATTTAGGCAGTACTAGTGGTGACTTTGACAATTTAGTGGTAGTAAACTTTGACGTTTACGAAAACTTTTATAGTTTTCAAAACTTGTACACACACACACACAAACATGAACAGACAACACATGTACTTACATGAATAGAATAGAATAAAATAGAAATATTTATTGGCCATATAACTTTGGCTGTTACACAAGGCAGGTCAAATCGATACATATTTCCTTAAAATTAACAATGTTGATTAATATTGTTAATGTAAGTCACTACCTTTCTTTGGGTTCCAGGGTACTTTTTGGACAACGAATCATTGTTTCCAGTGTCAATGTAAGGAACTATCAAGCATGAGACAACCTAAAAATCTAAGGTTGAGAAAAAAGAAGAAGATCACCAATCTGAATAAATCCCACGAAAATAGCACCAAAGCTATTGCATGAATAGAACTAATCAACTTTGGCTTGGTGCTCTTCATGAAATATTATAAGTGATTTCATTCTGCAATGAACAGTTACGGTACAGTAGTTTCTAGTGATAGAATGTATCTTTTCCAGGATGCTATCAAATAAAACATTGTAATAGATCACTTGTACGTAAAACAAGGGATTAGTCACTTGTTTCATACTATTTTGTTTTATAACGTCACAACAGTAATGAAATTGAAAACTCTTCTTAAATGTCGCATTACAGTGAACTAAGCTATTATTACACTTACGGATACTGCATAATACATGAACTGCATAATACTGCATAGTACATGAATATTGAAATAATTATGAAACTATTGCAAAGCATATGGGCATAATAAAATTGTAGGCCGCTAATATTTGCAGTGAAATCGATATCGCCTTTTACCCTTGTAACATTAAACAATATAAAAGTCGCTGGGCTCAAACAATGTGTGTCACTTCACTTCTTTAGCTAGTGATATCAATACAGCAAATCATGTATTCTAAGGTAATAATTAATATTATAAGAAATCAAAAATGAATCATCTATAATATAAAATAATATGATATTACAAAGGGAATATTCCAGGTGATGTGTTTGGTTGCCCTTGTCGGCGTGGTAGCCGCGCAGTACGGCGGACACGGACATGGGCACGGCTACTCCTCGCAACACATTTCCCGGCACGACGGGCCCGCGCACCCCGTGCACGGGCACGGACACGGGCACGACGGACATCACCACGTCGACTACTATGTGAGTTGTAGATCTAAGCTTCTGAAACCTAGATCTAGTTACGACTAGGAAACTTATAACTAACTTAACTGATTTTTGCTGTTTCAGGCGCATCCTAAGTACGAGTTTGCATACCAAGTGAAGGACCCGCACACTGGTGACCATAAGGAGCAGCACGAGACCCGCGACGGTGATGTCGTGAAGGGCTTCTACTCTCTACATGAACCTGATGGTTCCATCAGGCACGTCCACTACCACGGCGACCATCACTCTGGGTACGTTTATTTAACTGTTAAAGTCGTGATTCGTTCAATTTTTAGAACTCGATTTTTTATCCATATTTAATTATATATTGTTTGTTTTCCAGATTTCACGCTGATGTGAAACACAGCACCCACCATATCGTTCCTGAGCATCATCATCATTATTAACTAACTAGATTACTCGATATTTTCTGTGATACACTGTGACCCATTTTAATTTTAAGCTTTTGTACTTGCCAAATAAATATTATGTTGAAGAAAAACACCCATATAATTTTTTATCATACTATAGAAACAGTTCTCTCTGGAAATATTTAAAGATAATAAAAATAAGATAAAGCTAGCTAATAAGATAGATAGATAGATTAACTACATAATGGCATAATACAGATAAATTTAAAACAAGAACTACAATAAAACTTAATGGTACCGAAGTGTCGGTCCTATCGCTCAGAGCGATCTTTTTCAGACAACCTAAAATCAGAGGAATAGTACAAAACTATATGGACGGTGGTATACAGCGAATAAATAATATAAAAAAGTAAAATTAAGAAAAAAACGGCAAAAAAAGAAAAAAAAAAGGCAAAATTAAGAATAGTTCGGGTGGCAGACACGTCGCAAAGCAGTCGTAACTTTACGGTTAACAGTAGTGCGTGTGTATTTACATGATTGAGACTTCATTCTCATAGTTCATCAAAGCTACCCGAAACCAGCCTCGGCGTCCTTAGGTATGCTCCCAACTGCTGAAGCAGCCCTTACTCGCCTGAATCCGCCCTAAGGTGCCCGAAGCCG
This sequence comes from Opisthograptis luteolata, assembly GCA_931315375.2. Lineage (NCBI taxonomy): Eukaryota > Metazoa > Arthropoda > Insecta > Lepidoptera > Geometridae > Opisthograptis > Opisthograptis luteolata. The sequence continues at coordinate 5,021,466 of OV928038.1, read as the reverse complement.
CCGTGAGACACCCGAGCTGCACCGAGCCGCACCGATTTCCACCGATAGTGGGCGCCGCGCATTAGTTGTACCATAGACGTTTATTGGTCTATGGTTGTACTACGAAATGCTACGGGCTAGATGGCTCTTCGTGAGTCGTCAGTAGTCATGGCTATACATACATACTTCCCTCTGCCTGCAGTCCTTTGAACAGACCCGTTTAAAGCAGACTTTTTTTGGGATAAATCATCTATTGTTACGAATAACTCCGAGTAAAATTCTCTCTATAACATTACAACTTCTTTTTTCTTATTATATTTTTAATTATACATAAGCACATACGAGTAAATAACATTGTACAAGGAGGACTTCATGCCAATTAGCATTTTCGATCAGTTATCCTGGACGCTTTACGAACTCTCTAGACAATCTGTATTTTTTACTTATTTACTCGCATAATGGCTGTAATATCACTTATTTTTATTGCTATTTTGTAAATCTACCACTATAACACGTTCTGAATACAAGTTTTTGTGATTGTACCGAATTTGGAATAGTTACAATACATTTCAGGAATCCCATGATTATTTTATTAATGATCTATATTTTCTAGGTTTTGGGAAAAGCTAATTGGTTTTTTTAATCCTATTTAGTCTAGTTAATTAAGTAATAACAGGCTTAGAATATAATAACGAAAATCAGTTGTATTGAACGATATCATTTATTAACAATTTATAAATAATAGTCAAAATTCAGTCTATCCACTTCTAAAACAGTCCAGTTTAGTAATGATGATGATGCTTTTCGGGAACAATATGATGTACTTCATGCTTGACGTCAGCGTGGAAACTGTGAACAACAGAGTTAATCATTAAGTGAAATGATTACAATCTATAACCAATAATTTAATAATTAGTTAGTTAGTTACAAGTCAAGCTAATAAAAGTGTTTTAAAATGTAGAACCGCCCTGTCTGTACACTGATCATATATGCCAACAACTGGATACCAGAATATAGGGAGTGTATATAGAATACAATAGGACTATAGAAAGGAAGAAATTTTGATTGGGGTTTCAGTACATAACTAATTGATATTATTTCCTCAATCTGATAGATTCTACACTCTCAAAGTCACAGGCTATTTTTGAATATAAAGATAAACAAATTGATATACCAATTGAAACAGAAAACATACCCAGAGTGATGGTCCCCGTGGTAGTGCACGTGCCTGACGGAACCATCAGGTTCATGCAGCATGTAGAAACCTTTCACGACGTCACCGTCGCGGGTCTCGTGCTGCTCCTTGTGGTCACCGGTGTGCGGGTCCTTCACTTTGTACTCGAACTCGTACTTGGGATGCGTCTACAACAAGAAGATCCGATCAGTACTTACAGCTCCACAATACCGGGTCTTGTCATATTTCATTGTACTTTTTCTTACGTAATAGTCGACGTGCTTGTGGCCGTGGCCGTGGTGGTCGTGAACTTGCACTTCCTCGTGGTGACCGTCGTGCTTATGCACGTGTTGGGAAGAAAAAGCGTGCTCAGCAGCTACCGCACACACCAATGCAGCGAGTAATAAAATCTACAGCAAAAATTACAAAATTAATAACAAAAAATCACGCTATTCCTCACCGGTTTGGTTTTTTTCCTAATAAAGTTGAATAGCTGAATAAAGTTTTTATTTTGAACAAGCGACCCGCCCCGCATTGTCTTTCTAGTTCTTTTTTCGCATTAACTTTAATGTCCCACTCCTCCATGTTGGGGCCACACTAAGGTCAACGTCAAGGGAAATGTCAATGCCTATCATAGCGATAAATATTGCGTTAATTTTATTATCGTAATTATGTGAGTGGCTACACTTGAACGGTCAACGTGAATGCACTTGAGTTATCGGCTATCGTCAAACGCCAAAGTCGTTGCCGTGAATGCCGTTGAAAAAAAAAATGTCGTGGCCACACCTATGACAAACGTCAATCATTGTGCTATTTAACATTAATGTGGCCTCAGCATCTGAGTATGGATGATAAAAAGTACTTATTATAGTGTTTAATCCAAGTTAAAAAAATAAAATGACCCTTAATCTGATCGGCCCACTCGGGAGAATAAGGGTAGAAGTGATATTTTTCTTACCTTAGAATACATTTTAAGTTATTTTTTGTGTCTTTGATATAATGTACAGTAGTGAACTGATACTAATGGTTAAATGTTCACGTCTTATATATTCGTTTAAAACAATCAAAATAACAATCAAGGTGACTCTTTTACTTAACACCAAAATATCTCCGATTTTATCGCCTATCGTTTAACACTCAATCATTCCATTCTTGCGTAAAAGTGCACGGAATGTGGGACAGAAACATTTTACATAAGTTTAATAATAATTTTATGTCAAACTATGAGAATGGGCTTTATTACTATCGACTTCATCACAGAATCTGTTAGTCATGGGCCTCTTCGGTGTTATGTAGTTCTACTTTTGCTAGCCATAAAATGCTGTTTAATTCATTCGTTTCTTTACTAAGTCTTTTTGATGAATATGCTCATACGTAAGCTTGTTCAGCTGGTCGTAACAGCAAAGTTCACCCCATCCTTTCCAATCTACAATCAATCATTTTCAACTGAGCACTACCGTGCATCAGAGAGCACTTTCAGCTGTTGGTCTCTGTTATAATAAGTCGTAATTTTGGTGGTCTTCGGGTGGTCTCAAACCTTCAACACTAGTGTTGACCATTGGATTCTTTTGAAAGAAGAAGACCAGTTCTCTATGTTTGACCATGTGTGTAGGAGACTCTATCTAGCAAGTGGTCAACTAACCACAATTCTGTTAAATATCGCTTTAAATCAAATAGTAGCATTTTTCTGAGTGAAATTCCAGATTGAGTGGAAACTTAGGCACATAAATTAGCTTTAGTTAGTAAAAAATGTAAAAAAGCGCCATTCATAACCCAGTTTGTTACTGTTAGTCCAGATTTTACAATAATAACAAACTGGCTACAATTATGTTTTTGTCACCAATACGTTTCCAAATCATATAGCAATTAGTAAAATAACGGATACGGCATATTGCAAGTACAGTCAGCGACATAAGTCGCTACACGTGTCCACTTTTACAAAACCGCTGTACAATAATTTTCACAAAATTCGCTGATTCCCCATTGAGACAAAATTCAATAGACGTCGTAATATTGCTAAAGTCAGTGAACACCGATAAATTAAAAATCGGTAAACATTTTATAAATCGAAAAGTGAGCTGAGTGACCATCGAATTATGGAAAAAAAGTATGTTCAGGATGTTTTGTTGTTTTGTTTTTTTTTTCGACTTGTCGGTGATAAAGGTAACAGACAAATATTGGAAAACTTGATTTTATTAATAACCGATGACAAAAAATTGAGGTTTTCTATTTAACACGTATAATGTTTGTCAGTGATTTTAAACAAATAAATATAAATGATAAATAATATATATATATGGTATACTGTGTGTTTTTCTTTTCATTCCTTGACATTGTAGTTTTTTTTTTTGGTTAGGCATCCTCATGAAATGGTGGATCCAGCTTTAAATCAGGGGGAAGTTATCTAGTAGATGACAAGAAGTCTAGTCAGGATAGGCTCCATTTCAATTACAATAATGAATCTAACTAAAACGATATACTCGTAGTATTATTGTTATACTAATTGCGCCCCGCGGTTTCACCTGCGTCTTCCCGTTTTCACGCAGGAACATTTTTCCAGGGTATAAGCTATCTCCATTCCAAATTTCATTCAGATCCGTTCAGTAGTTTTTGCGTGAAAGAGTAACAAACATCCATCCATACAAACTTACACATTTATAATATTATAAGTAGGATGTCAAAATAATTTTAATTAGATAAATGGAACAAAATCAATTTTTCTCTTTTGTCGTCTCAAGAAACGAGTTATGACTTGCTCCAATTGAACTAGTCATTGACAAAAAAATAACCCTCAATTCTGCGATGGAAATCAATGTAACTAATATGCGAGCGGAGCGAGCGCTAAAATTTTAAAATATTTCTACTCTAATTTAGCAAAACAAAGGACAAGAGACCTTCATGAATTTTCATGAATATAACTGTAAATAGACTTATAAAAGCGCGAGCGGAGGGGTTGCTTTTTAAAATTGAAGTCCCTTACAAGAACACGCGTTCCGGTCCGTTTCGAGCAGTGAAGCAGAGAGCAGTGTGTGCCCTTCAATCAAACAAATAAGCATACAAATTCTATATCCTAACATTTTGCGATAAAAATGGATGCGTTCATAAACAAACCTGGTTTTTGTCGGATATTTTTTATCAAGTTCAAAATTCATTATTTATGAGGATACAAATATAGTCACTTTAAAACCTGCTTTTATCCATTACTCACGCTCATCCTACGAAGGCCTTCCATTACCCGCTATGCGGGGAATTCCCCGCTAACTGGCACTTGGCAACACTGCTAGCCAACAGTCTCAGCCCAGGGCGGATCCAGAGGGGGGGGGGGGACAAGAACCCCATTCTAGATCCGCCCTTGTCTTGTGTTGCACTGTTAGGTATAGACCATTATTATCACCATCATCATCATCATTGCCCTTGAAGTTTTGCAGACCTTTCAAACAGTGAGGTGTATGATTTATACTATGGTAATAGGTAACTATTTGATTATAATAGTATAAATCATACACGACACTGTTTGCAAGACATAAAGTGCAATGATGATAATGATGGTCCATAGCTAGCAGTGCAAATACACGAGCTGATGATGATGAGGATACCTGCCTAAAACTACAATGTCGAGAAGTGAAAAGAAAAACACACATAGTATATATGCCATTTACTTATTTTATTTAGAATCACTGACAAACATTATACGTGTTATTTTATTTTATTTATTTATTTTTTATTTTCTTTATTTGAAACAGTAAACAGCATACATTATAAAAAACTTATGTTAAAAAAGATTATGTATATAAAAACTTATTATAAATGTAGCCCACAACACTGTTCTCAGGTTACTGTGAAATGTTAATACAATTAACGCTAGGAGCTAAATGAATTCGAAAATTAGATTCGTTTTCTTAAGCATAAATAGAATACATAAATATAATCTTAATAAAAAAAAGGTGGGAATAGATGAGGAACTTAGGTATTTATAATATTAACTCTATTGAAAAGACAAGTTAATTTAGAATAAAAGATAAAATATAAATAAATAAATAAATAACAATAATACAATATGAAAAGTGTAAATTTATACATAATAATTACAAAGAAAGTTTCTGAAACACTGCTAATTTAAACTTATAAACGCTACAGTTGAAAATATCAATATCAATAAAATTGTTATTGTAGGTTTCTACCATCCGGCGAATCGGAGCGCGCTGGCCAGCGTTTGTGCGGCAAGCGCCAACAGCAAACAAGCGGCGAGCGCGCACCTCTCGCTAATTGAAAACCTCAACTTTTTGTCAACGGTTATTAATAAAATCAAGTTTTCCAATACTTGTCTGCTACCTTTATCACCGACAAGTCTATACGCAACAAAACATCCTGAACATACTTTTTTTCCATAATTCGATGGTCACTCAGCTCACTTTCCGATTTATAAAATGTTTACCGATTTTTAATTTATCGGTGTTCACTGACTTCTGTAATATTACGACGTCTATTGAATTTTGTCTCAATGGGGAATCAGCGAATTTTGTGAAAATTTTTGTACAGCGGTTTTGTAAAAGTGGACACGTGTAGCGACTTATGTCGCTGACTGTACCATTTGTGAAATTATAATAGACCTCGTGTAGGAATATTATAGTGAAATCGTTATTACCTTGGACCCTTGTTAACAATATAAAAGTCATTGAAGTTGAACAACTTGTATCAGTCCACTTCTGTAGCTCCTGTCATTACCATACATCAGAGACCGAAATGTTTTCTAAGGTACTCTAAGAAAGAATTGCAATAAAAACTAAATAATATGAACACAAAATTAAAAATTGATACTCAATAAAAATAGCTTTTGAAATCTGTCATCATAATCAATTTGAACTTTTCAGGTGGTGTGTTTAGTTGCCCTTGTCGGCGTGGTGGCCGCGCAGTACGGCGGACACGGACATGGGCACGGCTACTCATCCCAGCACATCTCCCGGCACGACGGGCCAGCGCACCCCGTGCACGGGCACGGACACGGGCACGATGGGCATCACCATGTCGATTACTATGTGAGTTTTAGATCAAATATTCTAAAACTTAGGACTAACTAACTTATGACTAGCTCAACTGATTTTTCCTGTTACAGGCGCATCCTAAGTATGAGTTTGCATACCAAGTGAAGGACCCTCACACCGGCGACCACAAGGAACAGCACGAGACCCGCGACGGTGACGTCGTGAAGGGTTTCTACTCCCTACATGAACCTGACGGCTCCATCAGGCACGTCCACTACCACGGTGACCATCATTCTGGGTAAGATATTTTTTCGTCGACATGAATTGTTTATTGATATTTGTTATCATATAATCTTATGCGATGATGTGCTCGAAGGTGGTTTCACTTTTCGGCTGGATTGGAAACTGGTTCTACCTGAGGATGCTAGAATGCACAAATAGCTGCTTAGTGGACAAAGCCAGCCTATGGTTTCATCTCGGTATTCTCTTTAACCGAAAACACAATCTCATTGAATGATTTCAATCAATGAGATGCGTGTCTGAAGCCACCGTTACTACCACTGAACCATCACTGCTTCAATTAAATTTTAACCTGTTTTATGTTTTTACAGATTCCACGCTGATGTGAAGCACCAAACCCACCACATTGTTCCCCAGCATCATCATCATTACTAAAAACAGTTATGCGCCTACCAAAATGATAATGTTTTCTGTGATATTCTTGTTAGCAACGTATTGATGTGATTTTTGTACAGAGCTCTAAAATAAAGTGTTATAAAATATCTAGTTGTCTCATTTTTACAGTCGTCAATGGAAATATTATGTTGATAAAGATATTAAAGATGATGTTTTTACTGAACTGTGGCAAAAATAAAACGAGGATTATGATATAAGCAATGTATGCAAGGCACAAAAAGAACTCTATAACACAGCGTTTTTTTTCAATTTCTCAATTAAAAGAAAATAGCCACTTAAAAATAAAATATTACTAACATCAGTTAAAAGCTAACCAATCAAATGTTAAATCAAATGTTGTTATTTGTTTTCCGGTGCAAAAATGTAAGTACAAACAATATTAAATAATTATCCATGTTGAATTGAAAACCACGTCCTTTTTATGTTGGTTATAAAATCTACATATACGAGTTTGAGTTTGGATTGGAATATTGTAGATACCTATACCCCATATATTTATAGAATATTCCAATTCAAATTCGGCATTTGCTTAATCATCAAAAAGGTAAATGTTAATTGAAACCAAACAAACGTTAACAAATAATGTTTATGAAAAAAAATCTGTCGTATATTTACCTTAATTTTTTTTTCATTACAAAATGACACTTTATTAAAACCGAACTATGTAAAAATAAAACAGCAGAAGACAAACAACCACACTTGTTAAATCAAATACAGAAATGAAACATTTATTTTAAATATGTTTTTTTTTTACTTACTACAAAAACATTTGGCTAAAAAACTCGATTTGTGCCAATTTCAATATAACGCACCTAGCGTTAACTTTTTTTTCTTTTTGACGTTGACATTTCATTTTATTCTGACAGCGACCCGCCTCGTTTAATTTTTTCATACAAACTCTAACACCTCATCAGTGATCAGACCAGGCTGCGTTCAAAAACTACACTCTCGGGTGAGGGTAAAGTAAAGTCAGGTCTGAACCTTCTACAATCCGTGTTCTAAACGAGTTTTGATAAATTTTACCCTAACTGGAACGCAGCTCAGACTTTCGAAAAAGCTTTTCTTAGTGCGACCCTACACCACACAATCTTAGTTAGTAAATTAGTCATAGGGCATTTTCTCGCCTGGCTACCTTGGTTTCAACATTTTAGTGGATTTATATAAAGTCTTGTGGGCGCTGAGTGAGAAAAATCATTAAAATTAATTAAAAACTACAAAAAAATGTACTAGTTTACTAAAAATCCTGAAATACGTATTTTATTAGTTGTGATAAGGAGTCCCTACATCAATTTTCAGACCTCTAGCATCATAATTTACAAAAGTTTCATACAAACTTCCATCCCCCAGTAAAGATCCAAGTTTTTAACCCGTCAGGAAAATAAGCTATTGAAAATTATATAATACTCATACCTAGTGGTAAACTATGCGAATGGTTAAAAAATGTACCAGGAAATTAAGTAATTTAAAAATAAATAAAATGGGAAAATATGGTTAGGAATGCTTTCGGCAAGGGACGCTATTGAGAAAAAACAATGTGGCAAAAATTGCGAATGGCAACACCACATGGAAAAAACTATTTACTGGAAAATACAATTTAAATACACTCCTATTTCCATAATTATGTCAAAAAGGTTTCTAGGTATGATAAAGATAATTCTACATGCTTCGAAATTCCATTCTGTTACGCTACGATGAGGAAAATCTAGGATTTGTACAGTATACGTGTAAATTAAAAATGTTTCTTTTTCAAATAAGTTTATTTGGTTTGTACAACAATTTAAAAAAAACAGTATATCACAGGAAAACAAGTTAGGGTATTCATTTTTTTCAGTAATGCTGATGATGGTTGGGGACGATGTGGTGGGTGCTGTGCTTAACATCAGCGTGGAATCTGAAACAAAACAATGAATATAATTAACGTAGTAATAAAGACAACGCATTAAGATAAAAAAGGCAATCTTGATAACATTTTGGGTATTGGAAAAAAGTCTAAACTTTGTGCTATTAAACCAATCAAGAATATCTATTCAGAAAAATGAACTGACCCAGAGTGATGGTCGCCGTGGTAGTGGACGTGCCTGATGGAACCGTCGGGTTCCTGCAGAGAGTAGAAGCCCTTCACGATGTCACCGTCGCGGGTCTCGTGCTGCTCCTTGTGGTCGCCGGTGTGCGGGTCCTTCACTTGGTATGCAAACTCATACTTAGGATGCGCCTGTTACAGAAAAAATCCGTTAAGCTAGTCTTATGCTACCTAGTTCTCACTAGATATAGGTTTAAGAAGCTTTGATATACAACTCACATAGTAGTCGACGTGGTGATGTCCGTCGTGCCCGTGTCCGTGCCCGTGCACGGGGTGCGCGGGCCCGTCGTGCCGGGAGATGTGCTGGGATGAGTAACCGTGCCCATGTCCGTGTCCGCCGTACTGCGCGGCCACCACGCCGACAAGAGCTACAAGGGATAACACCTGGAGAGAAGAACGATACATGTGTGACATAATTTAAAGACAAACATTTTTCGTTATAGGAATCGATGACAACTGCAAAATACTGAATTTGTTTTTGCAATATTAAAAATCTAAAAAACCACTTTAATATTTTTTCACACAAAGTTTTTGATAAACACTTCAAGCTTTTTAATTAACTACCTTAGTAAACATTTTGTATTTTCTGGTATTGTAGAGGTACTAGCTTCAAAACTGAACTGATACACTTTGTCTAAAACGAACGACTTTTATATTATCGCTAACAAGGGTCCAAGGCGATATCGATTTCTCTACAAATATTTGCGGCCCACAATTTTATTATGCCCATACGGCGGCTGGCGCTTTGCAAACGTTTCATAATTTAAGTAGCTAAGTACCTACTTGCATTATGCAGTATCCGAAAATGTGATAATGAATTTGGAATTTTTGGGTTTCAGACAATAAGAGTAGCTACTCGATGCTTTGCAAAACTTTTATCCCTAACAAGTAATACAAAAAAGATGCTTAAAAACTATACAGATTATGTATAAATTATAACTACGACGACGTGGACGGCGACGTATAGTGAGTTCAATGTACGGAATAAAACTTTTTTTTCACGTTATTTATTATTTACTAAATAATTTTGCAAGCGCGGTCTAGAATGTTGAGGTTTTTATAACATCGTTCTTATTTTCAACACTGAAAATTTTATGTACAAAATCGGTGTTAAAATCGGAGTATCACTATTTGTATCTCAGATGCCATTGTAATAGGTGTGTCCAATCTGGCTCCAATAAAAGCAACATCAGCTTTTTTTTCTACTACTGTGGTGCATTGAATAAAAAACTTAGGTACCCAGTAACCACATCGAAAAAAAAACAAAATGCGTCATTTGCGCTCTTTCGAACTTTTTGTGATCCATTCATTCTCATCAGTATCTTTGAATTTCCATGTAAAGAAAATTCTCTGTACAACTTTTTGAGGTCACATAAAAACGAGAGAAAATTATTAAGTGAATAAGCCATAAAACTTTAACATTATTTTTACTGTCACATTTCGCGCCATTTATGTCCATTAATTGGGTAAGCAATAAGCATTACGAATTCACATTAAGCGATAGGTGATAAAATCCGAGAATTTTATTGCTCGATTTAAGGGTGAAAACAATCACCTTGATTGAGTTTTGATTCGAGTGTTGCATTCGTTTTACAATATATAAGACATGAGAATTTGATGTACTACATCAGTTAAGCACTGAGCTTTACAGCAATAGCAACAAAACAAAGACTCGAACATGATTTCTAAGGTAATCGTTAACACAGAATAAATCTACGTATTAATAGAACAAGTTCACTTAATCTACACACTAACATGTAAAATTCTAAGTCCTAAGTTATAGATTGACATTTATATTTATTTATATACACGCACAGTCTCAACTACTGGCTCTAGAGACACGTCATTTTGAGGACTTCCTTTAGAGTAAGGAAGTACTAAAAAAGCTAAAATTTTTATGTATGGATAGCAACTTCTACGGGGGTGAAGCCAATGGGAAGGTCACTAGTAACCCATTATAGTCTCATTACAGCGGGGGAAGATCAAAATTCCTGAAAAGGTAAATTAAATTATTTTGACAAAATTTTAATCAGATTTGTATGTTGTTCATTGCAGATTGCAGTTGTAGTGGCACTGATCTGCGTGGTGTCTGGAGAGCACGCATACTCTTCCCAACACGTGCACAAGCACGATGGTCACCACGAGGAAGTGCAAGTTCACGACCACCACGGCCACGGTCATAAGCACGTCGACTATTACGTAAGAATGAAATATAACAAGACCCGTTATTGCGGAGCTGTAAGTACTGATCGGATCTTCTTGTTGTAGACGCATCCCAAGTATGAATTTGAGTACAAAGTGAAGGACCCGCACACCGGCGACCACAAGGAGCAGCACGAGACCCGCGACGGTGACGTCGTGAAAGGTTTCTACATGCTGCATGAACCTGATGGTTCCGTCAGGCACGTGCACTACCACGGTGACCATCACTCTGGGTAAGTCAGCTATTCCAGTGATCCATATAATGTACTAGGAGCCCATGTTTACTGAGATTTAAATTTGAATCTTTTCTTGCAGTTTTCACGCTGACGTAAAGCACGAAACCCATCACATTGTTCCTGAAAAACATCATCACCACTATTAGAGTTGATGTGAAACCAGTTCATCTAAAATACTGTTTGATTTTTCTGTAATATGTTGTTAGCACTATATACCAAATAAATTTGTTGTTTCATATAAAACATGCCTTTTTTTATTAGTTTGAATACTTATCAATTATAATTTATGATTAAACGAACTTACCTGTACGTGAAGTTCTATCATAATTATGCGAGGGCTTCGCCGAAGGAATTAGTATAATTATATAAAACTTTGTAGTCTCGCCTATTAGGTCGTCATTCACGCACTTTATTTGAAAATATAAAAAAAAAACTTTGACGTTTACAAGGTGGGAGATATACCTACCCGCGCGTATCATTTAGTTTAGAGAATGAGATTGAAATAAAAGAAATATTTCATAAATCTGAGGGAGTGTAAGGGTGGGTGGGTTGCTAATTCCTTCGGCGAAGCCCTCGCATAATTATGATAGAACTTCACGTACAGGTAAGTTCGTTTAATCATAAATTATACCTGGGCTTCGCCTCGGAATTAGCAAATATAAAACTTTGTAGACTTTTAGAGACAACTGAAATATTTTCATTTATTTCCTTAATTAATCAATATCCTGATCAACAATTTTTATCATTTTAATGAAGATTTCTAGTAACAATACTTCTAGCAAAAGAATCATCATCGTTACAGACTGGTACATTACTTGTAGTTCTATTATAGAACCGATAGAATGTATTAGAAGAACCGCTCCATCCAGCTGTTTTTACCCATACCATACCCTCCAAATTTCAAGTTTTTACGACCAGCAGCGGTTAAGGTTGTACGTTGATATCAGTCAGTCAGGACTTTGATTCTTATATTTATAGTTAGATAGATAAGATTTAGAAATAAAATCATCTAGAAAATTACTGAAACTCATGAAGTAGGTACTGTCAAATAGTGCTGTCGGTTTCACTTCACATGCAAGTAACCAAATTCTGATATTTTATTACCTATCGTATTACTTTGCAATGCTCACACAATTGTTGTGTTTGTACAAAACCAGCTGGAAGTGGCCATAAAAATATATTATGCATTATCATTTTATGACTTGTTTTACCTTATCGAAATTAATTTATGATTACTTAATTATAAAATATATTTCAGTAACTGTTTAATGATATCATTATTAAGATGTCCTGCCTGCGAAACTAGCGGTCATGGGTTCGAATCCTGGTATGGGCCACAAAAATTATATATGTGAAGAGTACGAATATTTGTACCTGAGTCTTGGATATTTCTATCTATATAAGTATTTATTTATCTATGTTAGTATGTATATCGTTGTCTAGTACCCATAAAACAAGTTCCAAGCTTAATTTGGGGCTAGGTCAATTTGTGTGCAATTGTCCCCGATATTTATTTATTATTTTTATTTTAGTAGTTCTCAAAATAGATGAACGTGACGCCAGTTTCATTCACATCGTCACTTAAAATCAGGTGACTTTTGATCGAACGCTATCTCATAAGATGTAATAAAAATAGTCCTAATAGAAAAGTTGGTTTTTAGTAGTAAAATATTATTTAGGTAGATTTAATCAATCCAAGCATCAACATTTGAAAATTGACCCTAATAAACTATGGCAAATAAGATGTATATTAAAGCAAGGACATGACATACGTTAAAGCAGTCTGTAAGAACTTTTAAATGGTTGAATAGTATATTGGTATGCCCTAAAAAATAGGTAAGAACTCCAAATATAACCACAAATAATTTTATAATTTCAATTTTATTTGGCACTAGCGAGGTATAAAACATTCATAATATAAACATAACATTATAAACGATAATTCAGGTTATTCAGTATTGATGATGATGCTTTTCGGGAACAATATGGTGAGTGCTGTGCTTCACATCTGCGTGAAAACTAAAACAAAACAAAATTATCCATGTCAATCAATCAATCAATTACTCATCAAAGGCATTTATTGACACAATAAAATGAGGACATAGTAATTATGAAGCCTCTGGTTTCTAAACCACCAGATTCTATCAGGTCAAGTTAATTTGATACGTTTATGGGTGAAATATTCGTTTTTCGCCAATATAACGATTCATATGATTCCAATATTCGCTTGGTATATTTTATAGTAGAAGCAGTAAAAATTAGAAGTGAAATTGAACTCACCCGCTGTGTTTGTCGCCATGGTAGTGAACGTGCCTAATGTTGCCATCAGGTTCATGCAAAGAGTAGAAGCCCTTCACGACGTCACCGTCGCGGGTCTCGTGCTGCTCCTTGTGGTCACCAGTGTGCGGGTCTGACACTTTGTACGCAAAATCGTACTTGGGATACGCCTGTAACAGGAAAAATCAGTTAAGCTAGTCATAAGTGACCTAGTCCTAACTAGATCTAGGATTCAGAAGCTTTGATCTACAACTCACATAGTAGTCGATGTGGTGGTGTCCGTCGTGCCCGTGTCCGTGCACGTGCACGGGGTGCGCGGGCCCGTCGTGCCGGGAGATGTGTTGGGAGGAGTAGCCGTGCCCATGTCCGTGTCCGCCGTACTGCGCAGCCACCACGCCGATAAGGGCAACCAAACTTACTACCTAAAAGAAAAAGATATGATAAGATTTTGGTTCAGTTTTAAGCTTGCGTTGTTCTAAATCTAAATAGTTCAATTTATGTAGAATTAAAACAATGACAAAAATTGCTATCAGCGTAAAAAAAAGTTTTTTTTTTAGTCGATTTTATGTTACCTACCTTTGAATACATTTTGTGATCTACAAAACAAATGCTGGCAAGCTAATAGTGCTGACTGATTCCCGAACCCAACTGATACACAGTGTCTCCAACAAACGCTATTTATATTGTTAACAAAAGGTCCAAGGTAACATCGGTTTCACTGCAAATAATTAACCCACAAAATATGCCCATAAAGTTTTTGTAATAGTTTCATTATTGCTGATACATTAAAAGTGACAGTAATTGTATCATAATACGATTGCTATTATGGTTTTGAAATCTGTTTGCGACAATGGCGTAGACCGGTCGGGTGTTCGTAGCTACCGCCTACGATATATTCGTGACTAAAGATGTGACAAACGGCTTAAAATTGACAACGCGCTTAAAGCGTTCCGCTTATATTATTAAGCCGAAAAAGTCGTCGAACGCTTAAACGCTTTTTGTTGATTTAACGGAGACAATGGAGACATGTTTAATAGCGACTAGTGACAAACGCCGAGAGTTAACAAAAGCGTTTAATGATTTGTGGCTTTGCTAGTGTTGTTACTAGCTTAAAGAAATTTGTTATTATTATGTTGTAATTTGGAATAGTTTTTTTATATTTTTTTTAAATATTTTTTATCTTCTATCTTACTAAATAAATACTTTAGACTACAAAGTAACAATATTTATGAATTACTTCCCTTCGTACTTATCAGGCGACTGTCTGAAATGAATTATCAATCCATTAATCACTGGGTTTCATTTCAGGCGTACTTAGAAGTTCATTGATTTTATTTACATAATGTATTATTTACACTTGTTTTCACTACGGTATATTTACATTCTTGTTTTATATATACATGAATAATGCCTTTTTTGTTGTTTTTTTGTTACATAACACATAAGTCTCGAAGCTCGTTCGCGCGCGTAATGTAAATAAACAAAATAAGCCCTCGCTGAACTTAATTTGTCAACAACAAAAAGCGAACTAGAAAATTAAATGGAAGACGGAGGAATTAAATGGAATCAGTTTGGTTGTAAAACACTAACCAACCAAACACAAGGCGTTGCCAGTCCCCCACAAATATTACGTAAATAAGCAGAACGTAATTTAGCCGCGTAATATGACATCTAATTCAATTAATATTGCGCCTTCAGTTCATAGAAATAAGGTTGAAATAATGGGAATCCAAACCAATTATAAATCTTTATTTTGAGTCTTACGCTTATAACAATCAGATTTTATTTTGAAATGTATACCTATCGGAATAAGGTTTGCATTTGTTTGGACTTTGGAAAAAAGTCGTCTACGTTTAAACGGAGTCGGCTTACTTTCATCAGCCCGCGCCCCGCTTATGCGCTTATTTTGAAGAGCGACGATTTTCAGTTGTATTCGTATTGGAATAAGGTTTGCATTTGTTTGGACTTTGGAAAAAAACCGTCAACGTTTAAACGGCGTCTGCTTATTTTAAAAAGCCCGCTTATGTGCTTATTTTTAAAAGCGGCGTTTTTAAACCGCTTTTCGTTTAAACGCCCACCTCTATTCGTGACATCCACATAAGCCTTTATAAGTTCAAAATTTTGGTCTAATTTTTGTCATTTCTGAGCTTCTTTTATAAACTTTGTATATTTTTGTTCTCTTGAACACCAATACTGGGGCCACAGTAAAGTCAACGTCAAGGGAAATGTCAATGCCTATCATCGCGATAAATATTGCGTTAATTATTTACTAACGCAATTATGTGAGTGGCTACACTTGAACGGTTAACGTGAATGCAAAACTTCAATCGTTAACTTTCTTTTCTCTTTCTTCAATATGTAGTGTGGCCGCTTCAGCACTTTAATTCTCGTGTAATCTCTCTGATGTACCGCCACTTGAGTTATCGGCTAACGTCAAACGCCAATGTGAATGCTGTTGTCTAATTATCGCGCTAAGTCGTGGCCACACTTATATCAAACGTCAATCATCGCGATAATTAACGGCATTTCCCGTTAGTGTGGCCCCAGCATAACAACATATAAATTAAATAAATTGAGCTGATAAAGTCAACATTAACTGGTAGCAACTGCATGGGACAATGCCAGTGACACTAGAAAAAAACAATGGGTGTGAAAAAAGTTCTTAAGGGTCGGCAACGCATCCTAACTCACCTGGTGTTGCAAATGTACACATGCGACGGTGACTACTTTCCAAGGAGTGCTTGTTTACCACTCTACAAAATAAAAAATTGTGTATCTGCACTCTAATTTTGAAAAATTGTAGATATTTTTGTGTCATTTATATTATACTTGTTCTATTG